>OZ005661.1:143309796-144040994 GCA_963930645.1 Salticus scenicus
CCGTTAACATCTTATTTATTATTATTATTTACTTTTAGTGAAATGTGCGTAGTTTAAATTTATATATATCTCATGTTTATTTTTATTTTTTTTTTATTACTAATTCGTTAGAGCTAATACGTGTTTAGTAATTGGTTTAGTAATAATCAACACTATTCATTTAAATGAAAATAAGCAACCTTTATTTCTGTAGGATTAAAATTTAGGTAATACATATTTATTTATTGTGGCTGAAAAGAATTAGTATTTTCTTTTTAAAATAGTAGAGAGTAAAGTTAGCATCATAGTTTAAATATTATTTTAAATTTTTGGTATTTGTAGTTGTTTTTCATTTTATAGATTTTAATCTATGTATTCTTTCTATTCTTTCCATTTTTTCGCATTTTTTTTTTTTTTTTTTCATTTTTCGTGTATTTTGTTAAATCTTAATTGGTGAATATAAGGCCTAAGTATTTGTAGTGCACAGAAATATACCTTTTGCATACAACATACAATCTATGACTCTGACGAAGTATTGTACTGCTATATGCCTTCAATAATAATTGAAAAAAAAAAAAAAAAAAAAATTTCCTTTTTCAAATTCTTCATGCTCTCCAGGTGATGTCATTTTATTTTCAAAAAGGTATGAAAACGTATTATATATATATATATATATACACACACACACACAGTAGAACCTTGTTAAAGTGCGAACACGCTTAACAAGAATTACTTTTAACATAAACTGTTTCCGCAATCCCCGTCAAAATGAAGTTTACTTTCTGAGTTACTGATCGCATGAACTACTGATAACATAAACAAATGTTTTATCCCCTTTGAGATTAATGTTAACGAGGTTCGACTGTATATATACAATGTTACAAGTTATAGAATAAAAGAGAAACATGTGATCAAATTTATACATAAAAGCCAAAAAAGATATATCCAGGAACCTGGAATACTTAGGAGAAGAAATATGAATTTATCCACAAAACTCACGCTATAATAAGCCAGAAATACCCACACACACCAATAAGGAACGTATTAAAAATATCAAATTCACAATAAAAAGGAAAGTCTATTCATCCCAAAAACCTTAATATGAAATATGAACTGTGATAAATTTTATTAAAATTTTAAAAAGCACTCGAAAAAAAAATAATAATAATAATAATAATAAAAAATAAAAGAAATAAAAAGAAAGAAATAAAGAATAATTTCTTCAGGGACTCTACATTTTTCAAAGAGCAAAAATATCGCTATATATATATTTATATATATACACTAATTATTTGGTCTTAAATTGTTTTAAATTAGCACTTTTGATATTATTTTCTCATTGCTTGTGTTTCACTTTTTATTATCTTGTTTAGCTTCTCGTTTCGCATACTTATTTAGGATGAAATTCAAGTAGTGATACGGTAAATTTGTTGTGTATTATTTTGTTTTATTTTATTTTTCTAATTCATTAATGGTATTAAAAATTAACTTTTCAGATCTGTGCTACAGTCTTCACAGGTTAATTAATTCAGTTAACAATTAAAATTATTTTTGGTTATTGCGGTTTTCGGTGGCATATAATCTGTTATTTTTTATTTTACTGCGTTAAAATTTTAATATATATATATATATATTATCTTTATAAAACATGTATAATATATGCGGATTTTCAGTTTTTCATTTTGTTTATAATTTTCCTCTGATATGGTATGTAAATTTCTGCAGTAGAGTGTTAGGGAGAAGGGGGGGGGGGGCGCGAATCATTGTAAACGTTTGCCACTGTTACTGATAGCAATTAATTAAGAAAAAGAAAAGAAAATGTTTTTTTGATATCGATTGATCATTTATGAAAGATAGTGATCAAAATAGCTGCAGTGTTAATCTATCGTAAGGTTTACTTTTTCAGGATATTAATCATAATGCATATGCAATTTAAATTGCAGCCTAATTTTTAAATTTGTATTCGAAAAATTACGGGAAAAAAATCTTTCTTATCAATTCTGTTTTGAGTTAAATAACTTATTAAAAATAATTAAATAAATAAATAAGTGCCTGTTTTATAATTTATCTGGAAATTTATTTTATCTTGTTTTAACCCGATATGTTTATCTATATTTATTTATTTATTTATGTACTAATACGAAAACAGGAAAATAGGAAATGCATTACATTAATCGATATATACATATCGATTAATGTAATGCATTTTCTATTTTTCTGTCGTTCATTGTAAAAGTGAATTATCTCCTTGTAAATTGGTTTTGAAATAATTAGCTTTTTGCAAATTTATGCGTAGGGAAAAAAGTCAAGATTCAGCAAATGTTATCGATTTTAAGTGTTTAATACTACAAAGATTATTTATAAGAATTTATAAATTGCATTAAAAATAATTTGAATAACTCAGAAAATTCATTTTTATAATGAATATTTAGAAGTTTTAGTTTTCTGAGAAAAGCAAGTAATGATATTTATGGGATTTTAATGCAATTATTCCAGCTTCTTCAATTTTATGATGAAAGATGGAACAAAATGTGATACAATTAAGCAAAAATATACTGTATTAAAAAAAAAGGGGGGCGGGGGTTACACCACTTTTACAATGAACCGTCCATATATACAGGGTACAATGGTTTGTTATTAGACGTTCTTTATTTTCGACACCGTTCAAAAAAAGATATACTTTTGCTTGTAAAATAATGCAAAAGGAAATAAATTACAATGTCATGCAGCGGAAAAATGACCAAAATCAATTTTGTAATTTTTGAGAAAAGTAGCTGAATAAAAAGTATTTTTATTTATTTAATCTTGTTGTTTTTTAATTTCAATATTTTTTTTTCTTTACTTTGTATATCTGATTCCAAAAAATCGGTTCAAATTTGAAGACAGGAAATACCAACTCAGCCAGTTTTAATGATAAAAAGATGCCTTTTTTACTTGTTTCCTTATGTTAGAATATCAAGATTTTTTTAAAAGCTAAATATAAAAATCTGGAAACTAAATAAAAGTATAAATTTTGTAAATTTTACAAAATAATTTTGTAGATTTTTTTCGTGGCATGATATCTTTATCACAAAAAAAAAAAAAAACAGTTGGATGTATGATATTTAGACGAACGATTGTAAAAATAAAAGTTGTCTAAAAATGACACTCTGCACCCCGTATATATATATATATATATATATATATATATATATGATAGATATCGTAATAAAAATTTAACCTTAAAATTTAGCAATTAGTAGATGCAAAACAATACCAACGCAACAAAAATAGAACTGATCTTAACTTATAGGTAAGATTGACATAAAAATGTTGCGATACAGATTAAGAACCAATAACAGACAAAAACAATTTAAATTACTTACGCCGACATGAATGATAATAATAAAATAAAGGACCATTAAACTTAATGACAGAGAAAATAACTAAAGGACCACAGAAATAATTATTGGATAAAAATGCTTAAAATTAGAAGTAAAAAATCGTCAGGTGGCATGTACTTCATGAAGCTGTGAAAGCTGCATTGATTTCGTTATATATATAAGTGGACCAATTCTACTATAGTTAACGAAATAATTATCTAATCTAATTAAAATGGCTTTTTAAGTGTTTAATGTATGGTTAGACTCAATTTGAAGGCTCCGTGTTGCTAGTAGGGTTCACTTTTTCTTCGTATGCTATGAACAACTAAACATTTAATTAATTTTACTTGGTGTAATCTATGTGAATGCAAATGCTTACTCCTGTGAGAAATGTTTATTGTTGTTTATTTATTTATTTATTTTTATTTTTATTTATTATCATTATTATTATTATTATTTGATTTATCGAACTAATTAGTTTTTTCCACATTTTTCTTCCTATTTAACTTCAATTATTTTCTTGTACGATAGGGACCCGCTAGTAATTTCCTATTATAGCCACTAGCGAACGAAATGCTCAACGGTGAAAAAGGTTTCCCTTGACGAGATTTTTCGCCGTTCTGAGCTATTCCAAATCGAAAAATAATCTGTCAAAAAATATGTTTCAATTGTTTATTCTCTCATTCCTTGTTTTCATCTTTTCTTTTGGGTTTCATGTCGTTTTAACGCACAGGAAACATTATTTAAATAGCTATTATCTAGGAATAATATTAAAATAAGTTTGAAGTTAAATTAAATTCTATTAAAAAAAAAAAAAAAAAAAATTCAATAAGAAAAAATAATTGTTTCAGTAATTAACTATCAACCTTCACAGGTAATTTTAATTTGATAAAATTTTATTCTTATTTGTCTATGTGATTTCAGTGATCTTAAACCTGTTGCTCGGCTTTTAATTTTCGTGGTTTTAATGCCATGTTATTTATAAGAAATTGAAGCATTGTAAATAAAAGTTTTCTTGACTGTCATTTTCAGATTAAAATATAAAAATTGAAAGTCAAAATTTTCGTGATCATAGAGCAAAACTACTGACAGTGAAAGAGCAAATCTGGTAATATTTTCTCTTCGAGCAAAATGCGTTTATGGGTTTTAAATTACTGCTAAATAAGACTTGGGAGTAAGAAAGCATAGTTAACTACCACGCAAAAGTTGTAATTATGAAAGAAACCAGTCGAGTGTATACGAATAGAATGAGAACATGAAATTCAAGAAAACGCGCTTTGTGTGTGTACTCATTGTTCTATTCGAATGACAAAACCATCTTTTTAAACGGAGTACCGGGAATGAATTATGAGGAAGTTTGCAAGTTTTTTTACTCAACAAAAAAGGATGGAACATCGTTGATTATCGTTTGAGGAAACACACGCAATTCAGCAAGCAGTGCTTCGTTAAAGATGTTAAATGCGTTGAGCCTGTACGACTAAATACACAAATAACTATTCACCGGCGTACTATATGTCCTGTTTGCAGATTAGCATCTACACTACCTACCAATCAAAATTTGGACACTTTCGAATTTAGAATGAATTTTTTGAAAGCTAGCGCATGCGTAAGTGAAAATTATTTAGTAAAAATGCTCATATTTCGTAAGATATTTAACATTTTTGCATTCTGTTTGCAGTATGCTATGTCTAATGAAGTATGCCAAATTTTCTGAAATTGTCTTTCCTGAGTCTAATACCCACCGTGTTATAGTTAAAAAAATTCCCTTTCCGGCAAGCTTAAAGGCAAAGTAGATTCCTTTCGTTGTATGGAATTACAATTTCAACTTTCAATTATAACATTAACATTAGTTAACATTGGACCATTTGGACACCACTAAATCTAAATGTTAATATTGTTACGAATTTAGTAAATTGTATGATTTGGCGATATTTTGGTGACAAAATTTGCGACTTAGCAATGAAATTTGTGATTTGGCGTAAATTTTGATAGCTGACGACAAAATTTAGCGATGGAGAATGGCAGCTTTAGCATCATTATTTTTTCTTCTCATGCAAAAATCTCTTATCGCTTCACAGACCAATATCTTGTTTCCACAAGATAAAAAGCCAAAGGAAACTGTAACGTATTACTCTCACTTTCAATTGTAAATTTTAAATTCTTGCCTAAACCGGCGTTTTAAACTATTCACCACAAACGATATTTTTATTGACTAATTATTATTTTATTATTATGTATTATTTTAATTTTATATTTTTAAATGATTAATTAAAGCAGTTACCATGTTTTTTATTTTTTCAGTGATCTTTTTTATTATCGTTTGCAAGAGACGTAAGCATCAGATTATAAAATAAAAAAATTAGAGCTATAGAAAAAGTCGGCTTCATCACAACTGACGAAAAATCACTTTCTAACTTGTAACTTTTTAGCAATTGAAGCTATCGGAAAAGTCTAAATAGCAAAAATTGTTCTTTAAGGTAAGGCGGTAATTCACATGATTTGAAGTTTTTTCCTATTTTCAATATTAAAGAAATTATGGACAAATGAAAATTTCCACCACCCCACCATTTCCACCCCCTTTGATCTGGATACCCCATCTACGAACTCGACCGAGATTTTTACTATCCTGATAACATATCCCGAACTGGTTAAATTTAAATAAAATTTACTCCAGTTATCGTGTTCATAACTCAACATGGGAAAAAGCGTTATACACACACACACACACACACATATATATATATATATATATATACTTTTGAACGGAGGGTGGTTTTGGGTTTTAGGGGTCATGGTCGGTGAAGATATGAAGAAATTTTTCGGAAGTCGTGTCATGAGGACCATTACAATAGGTAGATTTCCTATAAGGAATCTACCTAAAAATGGAAATTATTTTTGCAATTTTTTTTTTCAATGTTTTAAAAAAATCGTTATACCTCCATGAATATATGTAGTAGCTTCTTACAATTTTATACAGATAATGAGAAAATTCCTCTTAATTGTATGCTACAGCCAAAATGCATTTCAAGCGTTACTTTTTACAGGGTAATCCAAATTGATTAATCAAATTAATCCATTTTGATTTTTCTTTAATTTTTTACTTGTCTCCTTTTCCTTTTAGGGTACAACTTTTGCTAAAATATATGAGGCATAAAGTATTCTTTATGCTACCAATGTTTCAAGGTGATTTCAAAAGAGCTTTTATAGATATTTGACAAAATGTCAAAATTCGAAAATGTCCAAATACTTATTGGTAGATAGTGTAGTTCGTAATAATTTTTCTTCAGAAAAGTTTCGTGAAGTATATATGTTTTTATAAGTTAGTTTATTTTTTTCCCCTTTAGTTTTGTGTGGACTTAGATCAAGTTAAAAAAATATATTGTTTAGGTATTACTATTCGTTAGATGGCGACTAAATTTCAGAAAAACGTTTTAGATAAAATTATTTGTTACCATTTTTAGTTTTCTACCTTACTACACTCATGTTTGAGAAAATTGCAACACCGTGAAAGAATTGTTAAAAATTAATGAAATGTATTCCACATATTACTGATAGTGGTAAAAATAAACAATCAAATGTACAAGACAAAAAAAAAAGAAAAAAGTCTGAGATTAGTACTTTGTGTGTTTGCCACGCTGAAAGATGAGATCCTGTACACGTCGGGGCATTTAATCATACAGGTTCTGAATGTAATCCTGGGGAATGGCATTCCAGATGGCTTCGACTTTACGTTAAAGTACAAAGTTACTGTGCGCCCCACCAGTTGTACGAGCGAGTCGCCGACCAATGAAAAACCAGACATGCTCGATGGACGACATATCTGGAGATCAAGCATGCCATGGAAGAAGCGAAAACTGTTGTGCACTGAAGAAGGCTTGTACAGTGTGAGAAATATGTGCACGGGCGTTATCCTGCTGAAATACAGCACCCGGAATGAGTCAAAGAATAGGAAGGACCTCTGGCTCCAAACTTTTCCTTTTGTAGCGATCACTGTTGAGGTTTCTCGCAATGTGCACTAAATGGGATCGACAATTATACTCAATAGCTCCCCACACCATGATGCTAGGCGTTTGTGCAGTATGACGCTGGATAACACACTGTGGGAGCAAACGTTCCCCCCTGTAACATCTGCGTACTCTTCCATCATTGTACTCTAGATTGCAGCGAGATTCATCGGAGAAAATAATTTGTTGCCACAGGTCACGCCACGTGCTGTGTTGCTCAGCCCATTGAAGTAGTATTCATCTGTGATTCAGCGAGAGGAGAATCCTGCGTAGAGGAACCATTGCACGCAGTTCATACTGCTGCAAACGGCGACGGATCGTGGAGCTAGACAACAAAACACCTGTAGCCGTGCTCCAACGTTGTGCTAACACACGAGAGGACGCTGTACGGTTCGTCACAGCCATGCGGATGAAGTGTCTGTCGTCTCGTGCCATTGTTCTATTGCGTGCCCCACTGCCAGGTTTTCGGCTTATTTGATTCTCTTCTGTCCATTTCTTCCAAACACGCATCACTGCTGTGGCATTACACTGAATGCGGGCTGCGATTTCTCGATACGAAAATCCACCCTCTCGCATACCAGCGATGCGGCCTCGTACGAACTGCGTTAGTTGTTGGTATGGCACCCTTCGCTTTTGACGAGGCTGGATGATTGGGTGATTGGGTTTTACGTCGCACTACTGCTGCGCAGATGGGCAATTGGCGACGGTCTGGGACACACCCCTAGAGGTGGTCCGGAGACATGCCATCACAATTTTATCCTCCACGGAAGAGAGCTTTTGACGAGGCATCTTGACCACCAGTGAAAAACCTCAAACAAAGGACGATAAACAGATTTCAACGCGCCTTTACAATCCTTTATATACCTGGAACAAGCGACTGATAAGGAGTCGGTTCTCGTTCCACGCATGCGCAATCGCTTTCTAATTCTAATCATTTGCATGTGTATTTTTTTCTTTTTTTTTCTCTCTCTCTTTTTTTTTTGTGTTTATGCAATAAAGAACGGGGGAGGGAGACTTAACCTCTAGGAACGGGCTCTTTGAAAATTTCACATTGTTATATGACATTTGTCGTCAGAGCCCCTTTTTGGAGATTAAAATCGCTCAAAACTGCTGCATAGTGATGATCAGCCTCCTTCCGTCTTTGAATCTTTGAATCATTTGCATGACTTACCCCACTTTATATTTCCAGTAAGTTTGGTTCAGTTTGCATAATCCTTTCATGGTGTTGCAATTTTCACATACATGAGTGTATCAGTACAACGCCTAAAATATACAGAGTGGCAAGAGCTTATCATCGAATGCTTAAAATACTGATAAAAAAATTAAGCTTTCCGGACGACGCTGCGATCGAATTTTTTACTCAAATCGACAAGTTGATTGGCTTTTCCCAAGTTCGTCTGCTCCGTCACACGATCAATCAATAGGGAATTTTTCAAGCAATAAACTCGACCGCACTGACCTCTTGTGAGAGGCGTAATTTTTAAGGCACTGATTTGCTAGTCCCTTTCCACATTATGTATTCTAGGCGCTATACTATTAGTACGCGGAAATTTGGTATTTCTGAAAATTTTTGACGGTTATTTTACTTTTTTACACGTTTTGAAGTATGGGGAATCGCAAAAATCGACGTGGATGTCCATCTGTAGGTTAGTCAGTTTGTAGTTTGAGGAGGCTCTGTGGACATTATCTCAAGAGTGATCACCATATAAAAACTAGCAAAATCCTTATTGGTTTTCACTCTCAAATTTGAAAACTTCACCGCTGCTAACTATTGGGTTGTTCGGAAAGTCATTTCGTTTTTCTCAGCAGAGGATTTCATTGTATTTTTTTCACACCTTCTTCACATTTAAGTTGCATTGCCATTACATATTGTGACAGCTGATATAGCAAGGCTTGCTTGTGAATAAGATCGTTTTATTCTGCTCAACAGTTTTTGATTGGTGCCCTATCAAATAAAGAAAATCAGAAGCGACATTTTCGGCATGTTTTGTTTTTGCTATCAAAAATGCGAAAATACTATTCAAACAAGGAAAAAAAGTATACGATGTGAGCACAGAAAATTTATTTAAAGAACGCTATTGTCAAAACTGGTTTACCAAATTTTGTTCTGGCAATTTTGAATTGAAGATGCATAACGTTCTAGAAAACCAGTTTGTGCTAATGAAGACAAAATAAAGTATTGATTTATGAAAAACTGCCAAATAACAACTCGTGAGATCGCTAAGAAACCGATCAAAGTGGAGAATATATAATTCATTAAAATATTTATACAATATAAGAAAATCGTCTTTCATTTTCGAAGGAAAAAACGAAATTACTTTCCGAACAACCCAATACATTTAAAAGAATTTTGAAAATTCTATATTAATTACTAATATAAAATCTAAAAAAAAAATCCACCAAGTAAGAAAACAGTATTAATTTCATAATAATAACAAAGCAATTGATTATAAAATTGTATTTTTCATAAATTAGTCAAATATAACTTATTTATCAAAAGTTAACCCATTTCCTTTCACATACTTATTAGAATAATTAAAAGCCCCGCAATATTTCGCCATTTTCAAAATCCGTCAACATTCTATTACTATTTCCGAGTTTCATACCGACTAATGGCTGATGCCAAAAACTTTTTTCGGCATAAAAAATCTTTGCTGGATTACATGGGGATAATAGATCTATATAAATTACTATCCGCGTTTGTAATGATCGATAGATGGCGCTTTTTCAGCTTTTGTTGTTAGTAAATATAATAGCCAGGTGTATTTATTATTGTTCTTTTTGTTATTCTACTTAATATTCGTACTATAATTTCTCCGCCATTACATCATGGAAAATGGATTGCTTTTGAAAAAAATATTTCAGTTTATTCAAAGTTCGATCGGATGTAGATATTTAACTGAAGCTGAACAAATATTAGTTCCAAATAATCTGATTAATTCTTTACTTCCATTAGCCGAAGCAACTGAAATTTTAAATTTGTCATTTGGAAATAAATGGAAGCTTAATTCTGGATTTATTGATCCTTTGGAGTTACGCTGTAGCACATAACAGTATGTGTTACCTTTTTTACCGGATTTATTCACTTTTATTCAATAAATATATGTGAAACTAAACATCGACAAGAAATGGCGGCTTGATGAAAGCCGATTTAAAGCATGTTAATTGTAATTTCACCTTAGCCCACCAGAGGGCGAGCATTTCATTACAATCACGGATAGCTATGCTATCATGTATATAGAACATTATTTTTCAAAATTAGTCGTGTTTATTAAATAAAAAAAATAGTTCCTACAAATTTGGCAACATTTCTATCCCTTACAGAAAAGATTTCAAAAACCGAAATATGCATAAAAGAGTGAATAATATTTTTAAACAGAAGTATAAAGATAGATTATAGATGGTTTGATTACATAAGATCTCTAATGGTGAATAAAAGAAGTCTGGGTGAGTTAAAATAATTATTGTAGCAAAACAATGGCTTTTATTTTAAGCATTGTCGGTGTATCTTCTGTTACGAAAAATGACATTTGCATTAAAGATAATTATACGTAATAGAAATTTGTCGTGCTTAACAATGTCAACTATATATATAGTTATTGGAATCTAGTGCAGTACGTAAATATAGCTGTGCCTCTATTTAATGAGTCAGTTTCATAATTCGTTCAAGACATTATCATAATAGAGAAGATTAATATATATATATATACATTATAAAAATGTCTTTATTTTTACTACATTTGATTAAAATATACGCTTTATTTTTTATTTAATTCAGTTTAAAACATGTATAATAAAGACTCGGCAACCTGAAATTCTTAAGCTCTATGTACAAGTATCAGTTATAACTATTAATATGTATTGAGGATAGCTAACCAATCGATAATAATCGACCGATCGATTGTCAAATATTTTTTGGTCGATTATAAATAGTTATGGGAGATCCGATTGTTTCAAAGATACTGATAAGTAATAATAATATTATCACAATTTTATAACTTTAAAAAAATGCATTATAGGAAATAAATATTTTATTAACGGTGAAAAATATACTAATTTTGGGTTTAAAAAAAAAATATATACTACCGTAAAATACCGTTCAAACTTCAAACGCCCCCCCCCCCCCCCCTTTGTATTCAAGGAAATTCGGAATGTATTTGTGCGGGGTGGGGATAAGCGATAAAAACTGGCAAATATTTTCCTATTAAAATTAAGTGAAATGAATTCCAAATCATATTAAAACAAAACATATCAATTTTTTAAAATTTGCTTTGATAACACACACACACATATATAGAGAGAGAGAGAAAGCTGTATATTGGCTGGAATTAGCTATACAGTTTTCCGAAATTTTGCACTCTGCTGATAGAAATGCAAGTTTCCTGATGAGTGAACACTTCTATTTTTCAGCATTTAAAATTCCAATTCTCAATTCATAAATTCTCTCTCTCTCTTTTTTTTTTCCTTTTATCGGATCTCTTTGGTAATTTTATCCTTTCCTCTTTTCTATAAAATGTTGACTGTTTCTATTACTTTAATGTTTTTTGCAAACTATTATCTCATCGTTAGGCTTATGTGTTATGTTTGTGTCATTTCCCTTCTGCATAAGTACTTTAACTTATTTTTACTTATCATTGGTACTCAAATTAAATTATCACCGTGACAATAATTTTATTCGAAATACATCTTATTTAAAATTTAATTATATGTTGGTATTTTCATCTATCTTTTGTTTGCTGAGTGTTACAAAGGTATTAAATTACTCAAATTATATGTAGTATATATATATATATATATAAAGCAGATTCTGTAAAATTTTGGTTAACCGGCATTCAATTAAAAGGAACAATTCGGAAATCTTTTTTCCTCTTTCAAAAAAATTGCTTTTAAAATATTTACCACTATTTTAGTTAACTTATGTTTTCCATTTTCAGATAATCACAGTGTGTGATTTAATGTAAAACAAATAAATATTTATATTTACAGAATCGATTCACATAAAAGAAATAAATAATTTATAAACTGTCTCCTACTTGGATAGAGATATCGTTGAGCATAAGGAGGCGTTTATTCGGTATTTTTTATAACAAAAGAAATTTATTTGAATAGCATGGTGTTGGGGGGGGGGGAACAAGGGGAGAGCTTTTGCGGTATTATATGGTAAATATATCGATATTATTTACAAGTTATACATATTTATTTTATTTTGTTTATTTATTATTTTATTTTATTTTAATAAATATTTTAATTGAATGAGAATAATAATGAAGAAATAAAACTTCTTTCTCACTTACAATAAAATAATATTTATTTTTAAAATAGTGTATCAAGTTAAAATAGTGTGTTAAAATAGACTATCATAGTATGACTGATAACTTATATATGTATGTGTGTGTGTGTGTGTATAAATTTATAGAAAATAAAAATGCCATTGGAAACGAAGAAAAGATTTATCATTAAAATAATAATAATAATAACATAATAAAAGATATTTGTTTCTATAATACCGATTTTTTCTTTTTCTTTTTATATACTTTATTTATTTATTTATTTATTGCATCACGAACAGTTGAAATAAATGCAAAAATAAAAATACATAGTATTTCGAACTTTATTTGGTATATATTTATTTATTTATTTTAACATATATAAATATTCGTTTAACAAGGAATTAATTTAAAAAAAAAAAAAGTTTATTTCAAAGTTAATGACAAAAGAAAAAAAAAAAAAAAGTCGCAATCTGAATAATATTTCTTAAAATTATTTAAAAGTCCAATTGGAGACTGATATTACATTTAATGTTTGAAAAAATTACTTTAATACATGAATATTCATTTCATCTGGTATTAATATTCATTTAAATATTTGTTGTTAAGTAATGAAAAGTTAAAATGGATTTGAAATCTGAAATCTACCTTGCTAAATCTGGCAGAAAATATTTTCTTAGATCAGGAGAGACTTGTAAACAGCTTGTTTGTTAATGTAAATCTTCGTCTTTTTTGAAAACGGTAGGGGGGTACTAAAAAATAAATAAATAAACATCCATGAAAATATATTATGTATCTACTATTTTTCATGCTAGAAATGAAATAAATAAAAAAAAGGAGTTTTTGTAACTAAACATCAAATAACCTATATTTATTATACGTTATGAACGGCCCTCTTCACTTGCCGTCGCCGGAAGCTCGAGCCAATGTTATTCTATGGGGAAATTTTCTTTACAAATAACTTATTAACTAATACATATTTTTAAATTTTGTTTTCACATTCAGAAATTTCCCAACTGTTAAATTGACGGACCTTTTTTAAAAATGTATTTTTTTATTTTTTAATATTTTATTTTGAAATTGCAAAATGAAAAATTTCACTCATTGAAAATTCGTATTTTGCAGCTTCAAAATAAAATATTAAAAATTAAAAAAATAATTTTTTAAAAAAGGTCCGTCCATTTAACAGTTGGGAATTTTCTGAATGTGAAAACAGAATTTAAAAATATGCATTAGTTAATAAGTTATTTGCAAAGAAAAATTTCCTATAGAATAAAATTAGCTTCGGCTTCCGGCGGCGGTGAGTGAAGAGGGCCCTTAATTTCGTATATTTTTGGCAGTTTTATAAAAAAAATACGATTGAATTGGTCGACGACCTTGATTGAGATAGACGTTTTAGTTTAATCTTAGTTAATGAACAGACAAGAAGTCCCGTATAAATAAGCATATGTATATATAAGCATATCAACTAGGGTGCCATTATTCAAGACATTTAAATATCAACATTTGAATGAAGTGCGCAAATGGGGAGGAAGCAGTAATAATCTAGGAAAGTACATAAAACTTTTACATTGCATCTGAAATGGATAAAACGTTACATAACAATGGTTTAATATATACATACATATATATATATATATATATACATAGAGTGTCTCATAAGTCAGTAGACATTTAAAAAATTCTTAACTATTGATTGAATTGATAGAATTGAACGCGGTTTGCGAAAAAATCCTTATCGTGAAGGGGGATTTTTTTTTTTTTTTTTTTTTTTTTTGGTAAAGAAAAAATATTATTAAGCTATTTCTCGATAGAGAGCGCTGTGCATGACCAGATCCCACATTTTCCTGAAAAATTGTACTTATTAGCATGCAAATGTTTGCAGGCATAAAAATATTGTTCTGTGTGTCCGTCGTCACCACAAATTACAGTTTGAAACAAGTTTAATTACACTGCTAACTGCAGTTTCAGTCGGCGGTTCTTATCTGAGGGAAAACATCTTCACCAACAACGCTTTATCCACCAAGTCAGTCTCACAATTAAAACTTCATGTATGCACAAGTAGGAGGCAAAATAAGAAAAAAACTGTTCTAATCGCAAAACTGTGCAATTTACAGGATTTTCATTTGCATATTTTTCTCGCATATCCGTGCGAAAAAATTAACCATGTGTCTAACTATCGTCCACAAAAAATTTAACTATATTTTCTTCTTTACAAAACATATATATATGTATATATATATATATATATATATATATATATATATATCCTTCTTCACGAGAATGATTTTTTCGCAAACCGCGTTCCATTCTATCAATTCATTCAATAATTAGGAATTTTTAAAATGTCTACAGACTTATGGGACACCCTCTCTCTCTATATATATATATATATAAATTTAAAAATTTAATACCATTATAAAATTTAACAATTAATAGATGCATGATTTTATATATATATATATATATATATATATTCCCTTGATTTTTTTTTTTTTTTTTTTTTTTTTTTTTTAATGAATAAAAATAGTTTGATTTTTTAAAGTTACCAATGTACAAATCCTAAACGGTGTTGAATAACAAAAATAGTCTCAATTTTTTAATATATACTCGTATGCACACTCTATATAAAAAGAAAGAAAGCAAAAGGTGAGTTTAACAGTTATTAATACTTGCATTGACCTTATTTTTTTTCCAAAGTATTACCATTTTCTCCTTCACTATGTTTTCAAGTTCTTTTTCTACAGATTAGTCAGTAAATACCATGTTTTTCGAAAGTTGCCCTTCAATCTTACCTTTCTCTCGAACAAATTTCGGAGACTTGTTGTACTTCTTGCTGAGTTCGTAACCTCTATAATATAAATCTTTCTGGTAGTTTTTCTTCTGTTTCTCCGTTCCGTTTGTTTGCGCCTTAGTTAATAAGCCCCCGAGTGTAGCTATTAGCTATGGTTGAATGTATGATCAAGGTCATACCCACGGAGTTGCACTACAATTGTAGCAAATGGAAACACAAAAACTACATTCAGCGGTCAGATATCGTGCGAGATGAAAATAGTTCAATCACTTATATATCTAGAAGGTTATCTACCATGAAAATTGCGAGCAGTTTCATGAAGATAAGACTTACATTGGCATTTTATTGTGATTTGTAATTGTGTGTGTGTGTGTGTGGAATGGGGGGGGGAGCAATAGTAATCATAAAGCATTTTTCACCATGTCATAACTTTTGCGGGTATATTTTATAAGAAAATGTAAAAGAATAAAAGCATTCAAAAATGAAAGAAAAAATGTAAAACACCATTGAAAATGAAGAAATTGTTTATCAAACCTGAATAAATAAAGAATTAGCGACACAATGAATAGCATTTAAAGGAAGAAAATTTAATTGCGTAGCAAATAAATAAATATACACCAACGCCGCAGTTTTGCATGAAAAAATCGGAGAAAAGTCAAAAATGCAGAAAAAAAGCATGCATAAAAACTTACAACCACTAATGTGCGAGGGAAAAAAAAAAAAATCAACTGTCACCAGTCTAAAGATACAGAGAAAATGGTCGAAAATAGTACATTGAATAGTCGAGAAAATAGTACCGAGGTCTCTGGAATTGTCGACAATACGACAATGCAAGCAACTTCCATAGATATAGAAAAACCTTTCCAAATATTTCACAGGTAGAAACGAAAAATATCACATATAATACTAGATACTTGACATCTGAAATACCGTTTTCTTTTTTTCTCTTACTCTTTGCCACATTACATATTTTAGATATGCATAAATACTTATGATTTAAAAATAGTAATGATGATGAAGCCCCGATTTTTCTATAGTTTTGAATGCATTTTCCATAAATTCAATATAAGGTAATTCCGGGACAGATGCCCCACATAAGGAAATGGAGCTATAAAATAAATTGGGTGGTAACAATGACAACGAAAATTTAGGTATTGTTTATTACTACGAAGTAGTTTTTTTGTACCATATTGTAAATTTTCTAAAGAAAAAAATAAAATTGCGGCAGTACTACATCTGGCCACCTTTCCCGAAGTTGCGGGTGAGATGCCCCACTCACATGGGAGAGATGCCCTACCTGTAAAAAACATAATAAAAGTTTTTAATATTGGTCAATAGTTTATAACAATTTTTCAGTAGTTTATAACATATGAAACGTAAGCTATTTAAAAAAATAATAATAAAAAAAATAAAAAATAAGACCTTAGCATTAATTTATAAAATATTAAAATATTTAGCTACGATAGACAAGATGTAAAATTTAGAATATAACACATAAACGACTGAAAAATATCTCAAATATTTTTTTTTCTTTTAATTTATGTGAAAATTTCATATTTACAGTTTAGAAAGTATAATGAAAAAATATTATGAAATGTGTCGAATTTATTCAGATAATATTTTTCTTTTTCTCTTCTCTAATTTCCGCTTTCCCGCAAACATTGCACAGATCCTCGTACATTGTGCATGATTCATGTAACCGTTTATGGCACTTTAGGCAATTTATTCAATCTACTGATTCTTTTGTAAAATAATAGTTCTCCTCACATTTGAGGCAATTGTTTGTAGGATCATTTTCGTCCTTTTCAATGGACATGTCCATCACCAGCTGTTTTGGAGCTGATTTTAGCTTTTTTTTCTTGGATGTGCTCTTGGGATGTAATAAACTTAGCCGACGGTATCTTTCTTTTTCGACATCTTTCCTCTAACCCAGGTACAGGGGAAATCTGGTGCAATATTTTTGTCGGGGAGGATGTTTAAACAGTTGATTCAGAAATTTGGGACTAATACCCGCCTGTTTCAGTGCTTCACTTATGAAAAAGAAGTGGTTTGGAATCGCTGCTTGGTTCAGAGGAAAAATTCCCATCTCCCGAAAATCATTAAAAGCAGTGTCAACAGGATCTACCAATCAGTTCAGAAGCTTGTATTCTCCCAATGGTCCTTCCTGGTATCCTCCATTTCCTTGCTTCCTCTTTAAAGTAGTGCTTCCAGTAGTGGCAGCAGTGGTTTGGAATCGCTGCTTGGTTCAGAGGAAAAATTCCCATCTCTCGAAAACCATTAAAAGCAGTGTCAACAGAAGCTGCCCTTTTCCAGGATCTACCAATCAGTTCTGAAGCTTGTATTCTCCCAATGGTCCTTCCTGGCTTCCTCCATTTCCTTGCTTCCTATTTTAGCCACTAGGCTAAAAAAAAGACCGGTCAAGAGGCTGAAGAGCTTGTGCCGTATGGCAGGACAGGCATACAATTATAATAATATTCTTGTCCAAAAATTCTAGCAAGTCATAACTGTTTAAGTGCGATGCGTGATCGTCCAAAATTAATAATGTCTTTCCTTGGGGTCTTCTTGGAACAAAAAGAAATATTTAAGTCATCTCAAAAAAATATCTGTACTGATGTACAATGATTTTTCGTTCATGAACACCATAGATCCAGGTGGAAGACCATCAGAAAGCTCTTTTTTTTTTTCCCGAACGCCTTTAAAAATAACTGAAGGGGGGAGATTTTGTCCTTCTGCACTGCAACAGGCAATGACTGTAACATTTTCTCCTCTCTCTGTAGACGTGAAAACATGAACATATTTTGCCCCTTTGGTAGCCACGACCTTTCCTGGAACGTTATTTAACTGACAGCCGGTTTCGTCATATTATAAATACTCCCCGGTCTGGTACAGAATTCATTTTCTTCAAACACTTTTGAGAGAAGTTTAAAAAAATCATCAACATTTTCTCTGTTCATGCATACCCCCTTGCTAAAGAGAGCCCCTGGGCTTGTCTAATACTTAGTTCTGCGTTTCTGCTAAAAAAATGATGACAGCCAGGCGTACCCAACCATTCTTTCTTCTAAATTAAATCGATGCTTGCGACCTAGTTTTTCAGCAAACTGAAATGCAAGTGTCCTAATTATCTCTGTCAGGTTCAAATCCACATTTTTCTAAACGTTGGATGTGCTTGGCGAGATTTTTTTCGTTTTCAACTCCAAACACTCCTTGTGGCCCCAAAGAGCTTGTTTTGGTATTATTATCTGTTTTTCTTCGACGACGAAGTGTCCGAGAAAGAATTCCATAGTACCTAGCAGCTTCATTGACACCAATTTCCCCTGCTTCTAGTCTCAAGAGCCTCTTTTAAATGGTCTTCTGTTCAGGTCCCACGAGCTGCTCCAGTATTTTTTCTTTTGTACACTGTATAAATATTTCCTGAAACAAACAAGAAGCATTGAACAAATACAGTAATATACACTTACCGGCACAATTAACCGCCCACCTATAGTTTCGTTAGCGCTCAAGATTGTTTACGTTATAGTTTAAATGTCAAAGGTCAGTCTGACATCCCTGAGCGTTTTTTGCTTTCTTATCTGGATTCAATTTGCATTTTTGTGGTTTCGTTTTGAGTTGCCACTTCTAGCGATCACGCGAATTTGAATTTTATTTGAAGAATTTTAATCTAAATTTATAGTTGAAAAAATTAACGATTTACAAATATTACGCATTTTATAGAAACAATATTAGTTTAAAAATATTAGTTTTAAATTTAAACAATTAAAAGACTTTTCTCCCTGAAAATGTATGTGGGGCATCTCACCCGAATATAGTCTGGGGCGTCTATCCTTTTGGTATGGGAGAGATGCCCCGGAAACTGCCCAAAGTAAAAGACAGCAAAAATGGCGGCACAATTACCGAAGTCGACTGATCAACTTCTTACTACAGGTTTTTAAGCTTATATTAAAAAAATCCATTTTTATTAACTAGTGCCAGCCTTACAGTGCAACATCACTCTTATAACAGAGTAGAAAAAACATGGTACTTACTTGAAATATTGTTGCGACAGCAGAACACAAAGAAATAAATTCCCGTAACTTCCACAACACACCATTCAACACCTATCTGAAATAATAATCGGACTTGCAGAGCCATCTAGCGTTGCGTTTCGAAATTACATTAAGTGGGGCATCTCTACCGGTGGGGCATTTCACCCGGAATTACCTTAGTTAACTGTCATATTTTTCTTTTCCATTCCTCCCTCTCTGTACACACACATGAGCGTACACACACACACATATATGAACTATTATATATTATTCTATATTCTTGTTCTGTTATGTATTATTCATATATACTCATTTATTACTCTGTTTAACAAGATAAATCTTTATAACTATCTTAGAAATAATTATAGGATAAATAAAATAAAATAAAAAACTTTTTATATATCATGCTTTTAAATTTTCTGATGAATCAATAATAAAATACTCGAGCATAAAAAATAATATTTAAGCAATATTTAAGCACGCGGACTCAGTTCAGTGAAATAATAATAATAGTGAAAGAAAGAAAGTAGGTTTCAAAAATAAAATATTACTCCTTTTAGAACAAAGTATATTAGCATCGTGACAATAGCGATATTAGCACTTATCAATGTGTATAAAATTTTTAAAGTGATAATGGCGTCAGTGTTTGTGAGATGCATAATTTAACTTTTTTATAATTTTTTTAACGTTCACGTTGAATTAAATGTATTTATTTTTATGTCGAAAGAAAATGAACTCGTAAATTTTTTTTGGCAACAATTAAATTATAGCTAATATTTTAATGACTATTTTTATTGCTATTAGGAGCTTATTATTTTCATATTTTAATTAATTAAAAGAAAACTATTCGAAAATCGGACTTCGAAGTATTGTGTTGTCCCCGGATTCTGAGCTACTGTAAAAGTTTCAAATGTCTAGCTAGTAGGGAAGTTCGTTAAAAATAGATTGCAAGATTTGTACCGGACAAACAAACAGACAAAAAAACAAGAATCGAAGTTAATAAAAACATGGTAATAAAGTTTTGATATAACAAAATATGTTTATTTTTAGTATCTCACCAATGACTAAATGCCAGAGCCCTATCAAGTCAAAAATAGGGCCTAGGGCCTAATCAGCGTTAGGTGCCCTCAGTCAGGGCCCGACTTAGCCTAGATGAGGCCCGAGGCAAAAACTTCTTTGGGGCCCCCCTCTGTTTCCCTACTTTAGTAATGAAAAACCGAACTTTATGGAGATATTTAAAATTTTCACCTCATTATAGATCCATTTTATTTCTGATTGTTAACTTTGTCATCTAGCTGCGAAAAATTCATATTCTTGCCGACAGGGCGGAATTCAGCTAAATTTTCGCAATTACGATGGCTCAATTAAGCCAGATTTTACACTGTACTGATATTTTGCTTTAAAAAAGTTCATTAAAGAAGGAAACGGAAAATAAACTTTCTATTCAATTTGGGGGGGGGGGGGCTTTGGTGTGGGGGACCGGGGCAACTGCCTGCCTTAGTCAGGCTCTGCCCTCAGTCTTGCTATAACGAAAGAAAAATAAAACTTTTATAACGAATTAAAGTACGGTAAACAAACACGTAAATCCTATTGCTAGATATTTATTGCATTTTTTAACATCTCCAGAAAACATTACTCCAATGGTTTTTCGTATAATTTGAAAAAAAATAATAATAATAATTGTTTTTATAGTACTTCACTCAATAATGCATAATTTTTAAAACGCTATTGCATGTAAATAACAAGTTTAAATAGCATATTGCATCCTTTAAGTTCATTTTAGTCGCCAAATACTCTAATCAGTTTCGGAATGTCTTACGAAATGTATAGATTTTGGTAAATCTAGCAATTATAGATTTTAACAGGGAACCAACGTAATATTCTTTGCCATTATGATCTACGGGCTCAAATTATTTTAAGTACGATAACGTTAAGTTGAACAAGATACTATATAGAGGAAAATACTGAAACAACCTATTATAATTCTCTCTCGCTCTCTCTCTTTTTTTTCATTTAACGACTTCCCTTATTTTACTATACTGCATAAATTAAAGCTCACTTCACTTAATCATGACGTTCATTTGCAATGGATACCTTCACATGGGAATCTCCACGGGAATGAAATGGCTGATAATCTTGCTAAGGAGGGTTGCAGGATTTCTTCAACTCCCTCCTCCGCACTTACTTTTCTGGAGTTATACTCCCGGGAAAATTCAAAAATCTCGGAGGAGTGGAAAACTCCCCTCGCCCATGATTTGTACATGGGTTAAAAACCGGGTTTGTCCCTTGACCTCCCGTGTGACAGACGTACCCGAACTGTACTCTCAAGACTCGCTAGCGGTCACATCAAATGCCTCACTTTCAACGAGGGCAGGTAAACCTTCGCCACCTGCACCAAGTGCCAAAATCATCAGGCTTCTCCTGAGCACCTTTTGGAATGCTTGGGGCTCTCTAAGGAGGATCTTTTTACCAATCCTCTTCTGGTCTTTGACTTCCTAACAATCAACGAACTCGTGGATCTTGTCTGACTCCGTCAGACAAGGAGGATAAGCAACAACAACAACAACCTTATTTTACTTTTTCTATACAATCGTTTATTACTATATTACTAATTAATTTGAACCAAAACTGGACAGTAAACTTAACTTAAGACTATCCTGGAGGATTTCATTATTCAACATAATCCGCAGTCTTATTTCAAAATAATGGTTGGCCATTGGAAATTTTAAACTCTTAAAAATATTGCACATATATATATATATATATATATATATGTGTGTGCTTATAAACCGATTTGCTTGAAACTTGGTACATAGATGGTGCATATCAAGATCTCAATCAAGTTTATCAAAGAGGCCTCTCCACTTATCGTCCCCAGAAGCCAGAGCCAATGTTATTCTATGGAGAATTTCGCCCCATTATAACTTATTAACTAATATATATTTTTTAAATTCCGTTTTCACATTCAGAAACTTCACAACTATTAAACAATTTATCGCTTTCTAAAAATTATTTTTTAAAATTTTTCTTATTTTATTTTGAAGTTGTAAAACGCGAATTTTCACAATGTGAAATTTTTCATTTTTGAGCTTAAAAATGAAACTTTAAAAATAAAAATCAATTTTTAGAAAGTGATAAATTGTTTAATAGTTGTGAATTTTCGGAAAGTTAAAACAGAATTTTAAAATATGTATTAGTTAACGAATTATAATGGGGTAAAATTTCCCATAGAATAACATTGGCTTCGGCTTTCGGAGACGATAGGTAGAGAGTCCCCTTAATGTTCGGAAATGTGAGTGGAGTCCCTCCAGATTTTTTTCGTATTTCATGTGATTTTTTTTTTTACTTTTTTGTTGCGACTCAACAGCTCAAAATTTGCTAATTGATTAAGTAAACTAATTTCTGTAATTTTTTCAATCCAATATCGGTAATTAGCACTTCAAAGATTTTTTTTTTTTTTTTTTTTTTTTGTAATTGTCTTTAAGGAACATTCGAAAGTTAGTTTAAATTTTAGTTACGTAAATGTTCCTGAAAGTGTAATTTATGAATACTCGTAGCATAAAACAATGTACGTACGTTATTTTTTATCGATACTAGCAACAATATTACGGAATCATTTGTTGTTGTTGTGGTTATCGTTGTTAATTATGCCACTCAGTAGCAAAACTACCCGAGTTTGTGTATCAATGGCATGCAGTCATGGACTAGACAGACTCTAAATTGCCCACTAGAACAACTTTATTTTCGCTAGGCAAGAATATCATACAATGACTCCACGAACTGCCGTGATTTCAGAAACAAAGGAGTTTGAAGAGAATTTCAGCAACTGAAATCTGTGCAAAATGCAGTGATGCCAGATGGTCGAAAATTATTTCCCCAAACAAGTCTTCAAATTTCCCCAAATCAGTTTTTTTTTTTTTTTTTTTTTTCTCGAAAAAATCCCCAACTTGATTTCTACTGAAAAGGGAAGAAAAATAATATATATATATTATCAAGCAGATTTAAGCTCAGTTTTTTCCCCAAATGAAAGCAATTTTTGAAAAAAATCCCCAAATAACAATAAAGCTATTGAAAGTCCCTAATCATAGGGATAAATCATTATGTTGCCAACATTGACAGAAAGTTGAACTCCCCAGATTTGTCCCCAAAAATTTTAGAATTCCCCAAAAAAGTCCGCACAAACATTTGGTCCCCAAAATTGTCCCCAGAAGCCTAAAAAATCCCAAAAATGAGGACAAAATCCCCAATCTGGTATCACTGGCAGTATCTGCTCCTGATTTGTGTTTTCGTTTTTTGTTGGCAAAATACTCGATACTGATTGGTTTATAAATCTTCCCAGGGCTCACAAAAACATTTCCAGGATTAATTTTCATGCAAGATGTAACCGCAATTAACCTACAATCGCGCTGAGGTTGCAAAATATATATCTAAAGATTCTACATTTTCTAATTCTCACGTAATAAATTAACTCTGACGTGAAACAAAGTTTAAAAAAGAAATTACGAATTCTTAGCGATTTATAATTTTTACAATAGGTTTTTTTCTTTAATTAAAATCAATTATTTTGTATACATTAATACATATTTTTTATTTCCTTTTTCCTAACGATTGTATATCGGACAGACAAATGTGCAGTGATCCATACCTAACTTTTTATTCACTGCCTCAATTGCGAAAATAAATTTTAAATCTCAAATATAACTTCTTGGCCGGTTTAACTTCACGGTCAATTTCCGGCGTCATAGCGATATTACGTTGTAATGCTTACAGATTTGCTCCTCGTTAAATGATCGCGATGATGTTTGAAGAAGCAGGTTGGAGATGAATGTTTTGTCCTACTTTAGGAGGTGTGTTGTGAAGCTTGGAAGACTTATTTCATGTGATGGTGATATATTTTGCGTCTAGGTCTATTTCCGGCGCTAACAAGCAACACATACAGCGATTAGTTTCTCAAATGTTATGTGTTAAAAATAAATACAGTCGGTAACAAAAGTGTCCGAACACTAGCAAAAATTCCTATGTAAAAAAAGTACACTTCGTACGGTTTTGTTAAATAAATCCTTGTCGAATCCTGTTTTTAGTCAGTGTAAGAACATGATTCGATAAGGATTTATTGAACAAAACCGTATGAAGTGTACTTTTTTTACATAGGAATTTTTGCTAGTGTTCGGACACTTTTGTTACCGACTGTATATTAAAAACACTTTAAACACACGTAAAATTATATTTTATTTAAAAGATGTTAAAAAAATTTATCCGAAGCTTTTCGCTTTAATAGTAAAGCATCATCAGGGATTTTTATTATTCGTTTTCAATGAGCAGTTTTTAAATATTTTTTTCTTTTCACAGTCAACAGTTAAGTCTTTTAATAACGTGAATATCAGCCACCACCGTGAATATCAGCCGTGAAGTCAGTTTGTCCAGTAAAGGTTGGATCAAGGATCAAAGAAAAATAAGAGAAGCTGGAACTATCGAAATATCGCACGAGGCTATCCGCGTATGTAATGGTCGATAGATGGCGCTTTTTCAGCTTTTGTTGTTAGTAAATATAATAGCCACGTGTATTTATTTTTGTTCTATATGTGTTACTACTTAATATTCGTACTATAATTTCTCCGCCATTACATCGTGGAAAATTGATTGCTTTTGGAGAAAATATTTCAGTTTATTCAAAGCTCGATCGGAAGTAGATATTTAACTGAAGCTGAACAAATATTAGTTCCAAATCATCTGATTAATTCTTTACTTCCATTAGCCGAAGCAACTGAAATTTTAAATTTGTCATTTGGAAATAAATGGCAGCGTAATTCTGGATTTCTTAATTTTAAAAGGAATCACTTTTCCCTCTCGCTAGGCAACCTTTTTCAGTGGCAAATATCACTCATAAAAAAGTCACGTGACTGTTTGAACTACAGGAAGCCAAACTGGCCAACATTGAAATTTTATCGCCTCTGCTTTCTCTTTCGCAGAGAATATATCTTTCCTTTTTCTTTGAAAGATCTTTTTAAAGTTTTTATTCCACTTGAAAAGGTAGATTGTTTTGAATATAAAAAGAATTTTACAGCAAGAAATAGCGATTAGATGTACTTTAAAAGCCCTAGAAGTTATGTAAAAATAAGAATTTTATTTCACAGGTAAAATTCTTTTTTACATTTTATTATTTCGTACTTTTTAAGTAATTATTTTTATAAAATTCTTATAATTGCTATACTTAATTCCCTAAATTGAATTGGTTTAAATATATTATACCTTATATTATTTCAAATATTTCCATGATTATTTATGGGAGTTAAAGCGAGTATAGACAAACCGAAGTTATAAAGACTTTTCAACTTTATTGGAAAGTGTTAATAACAAGGTAAAAATAAATTTCAGCAGCTGTAGCGTTTTACACAAGTTTTGCTTGCTGTACCTTTTAATAATAATAATAATAATAATAATAATAATAATAATGATATTGATATTTAGAACAAAAAATAGCCAATAACGCGATATATGCCAAAAAAGGTAACCTTTTTCCAGTAGTCAGGTGTTTAATCTTTGCCACCTTTACTTATGTTCCCTTAATAATGGAATGCTCCGTGCACTCTTATAATAGGTCTATGTTTAAAACGTAATGTATAAATAATTAAAAGAAAACGCGCAAAAGAAACTTTAAAAGAAAGTTAAACCAATAAATAATTATAGTAACCGTTGCTAAGGGACTCAACTTCATATCTTAAAGTAAAGGAAACATTGTTTTCCCTCACCTTTTGTATATTTAGAGAATAGAAACAAAAATTTCCTGTTTTTTTTTTTTTTTTTTTTTTTTTCCTATCATGCAAAGTTAAACAAAATATTATTGTTGTTATTATTTTTAATTAAAATTATCGATTTCTCATGCACCACAGATGTACTTAGAGAGGTAAGTAGCAAACAGATAAATACAAAATGAAACAATGACCAATAATAATAATATTAATAATAAAATATAAATAAATAAAATAAAAACAAAATAAAAACAAAATAAAATACCTACACACAAATACATATACAAAAAATGAAATTCAGAGAAAATGTGCGATTTCTCCTCCCCCCCAAGAAATGTATATAGTAACCGTTACTAAGGAACGTAACATTATACTTTACGGTAAATAATTCTTTTATTTTTTACGTTCTTCGTATATTTAAACAAACTGAAAAAAAGTTTCTTTATTCCCTCCCTCCCCCCCCCCTAATGCATCTAGTTAAAAAACTTTCAAAAAGGAAAAAACAAAAGGAAGAAAACGTGCAAGAGCAGAATTTTTAAAAATGAATGTAGTAACCGTTGCTAAGGAACGCAACGCAGTTACTATTGGTGTTGACATGGGAGAAGAAATGAAAAAAAAAAAAATCTGCCGTATTAAATTAATTCTATTTTGTACAGAATATTATGTATACATTACTTAGAATACAAAAATACGCTTCAATTTCTTTTATTTATTTATTCTCTCTTTTTCTCTCTCTCACTGTTTATGAAATATTTCGGAAAAGATTTTCAAAATTGTAACCTTTATATGCTTAACTAAATTATCCTATAATTATTTTATTCATTTGGTTAAAAAATAAATAAATAAAACATTTTACTCAATTCGGTGTTTGCTTTAATTTTTTTCTGAACTAAAATGTGAACATGACCATTGTTTTCCTTACTCCTTCACGCTTCTGTTATTACTGCCACAGAATATAACTAAATTAGCATTACTTACAGCCACTTTAGTTTCATTTTAGAAAAAGTAACAGTAAGTATTTAAGTGTGCAGAAAAGTATATTTACTTGCCCTCAAAACTTTTTAAGGTTTAGAAGATGCTCCAGATTCAGATCGACAAATGATGTTGTAGATGATATTTAAAATGTTAAAGTTGCTTCAGGTAGCGTTCCTAATGATTTTTACATTCATTCTAAATGTGGTTCCACTTACATATGCGTCGATAATGCTTACTAAATCCTCTTGGAACTTTCGCCTTTTTCTTCAGATTGCTATAATTGTACTAAACTATTTTAAACCACTCTATTTTTAAAGGTATTCTTTTCTTCAGATTACAGATATGAAATACTGAATTAGATCTGAGAATACTGACACTAGCTTATCAGAAAAATATTTTTATTATTATTATTATTATCATTATTATCCTGATCTTCAATTTCCATTGTTAATGAGACAATTTACCTCGTTTTTTTTTTTTTTTTAAGTAGTGACCGACTGAAGATATATTTTTGCTTTCAACAAATTTTGGTTGTTCATAGACAAGGTATGTAGGTTTCGATTTAAAAAATAAACAAATAAGATAAAATAGTAATAAAAAAATAAAAAAATAAACGAATCTGAATTTTCTGTATATAACAAAAATGGTAAAAGAGAGAGAGAAAAAAAAAATTAAATTTTAAGGGGGAATGTATAGTTGGAGCAAGATGTATATCTATGTGATAGATAGAGAAAGAAAAAGCACCCCCCGTTTCCCATCTTTTTCTTCATCTTTTATCTTTTTTTTTTTTTTCTTTTGTGTGTGTGTATGTGTGTGTCAGAAGCTAGTATAAAGACTTTAGAATATATGTTAAAGTAATTATAGAAAGAATGGTGAAAGGTCTCTACCAAGTAAAACTTATGTTTGTTACAATAATGATAAATACGTGTAAAGCTAGTTTTGTAAAAACATCCAACCTTAAATTTAATGAAAGTATTATTATTTTTTTTTTTTTAAATCTGTAATTTTAAGCTAGAGGAAACCTAGTTTGAAAACTATAAAATATCAACGCAGAGTTGGCCTTGAATTTATTTTTCTTTATATATTTAATTTTCAACTGAAAATTAAATTTATTAAGAAACTTTAATATCTTTAATTTTCAGTCGAATTTAGCGATTTTTGAACTAAAAAATCATTATTTTTAGGCAATTTTTAATTTTCGTCTCAAAGTTGGTAATTCACGAGATAAAAACATGATTTATCATCTTGCAAGAGTTAAAATTTGGAAGACTGACAGCTCATAAAATTTAAAATCAACGTAAAGTGGACTTAAAGAAATATATATACAGTAAGCGCCGCTTAATAAAATCCCTGGTTAATAAAATCAGCCGCTTAATCTGATCAAATTGCCAGGACCGGAATCAAATCAATACAAACTATTGTTGAAACCGCCGCTTAATAAAATCAGTATCGCCGGTTAATAAACTCAAAAAAAAAAAATATCCTCAGCAGCCAAAATTATCATTTATGCACACTAAAAAAAATTTCATTTACATTGTAATATATATATATATATTTTAAATAAAAGAAGAAATTTAAGTACCCGTTATCGCTCATTGTCGAAAATTTTACACTTGCAGCATAGTTACAAATTAAATATGCCCCATAACTTATCTCCCTAACAATTTCAAGGAAAGTGTTTTTCAAAACGCAGTAATAAGTTACAAATTTGATTTGATTTCCAAATGATATATATATATATATATATTAATAAAAGACAATTTCTAGTTCTTATTTTGAAATCGCTGTAAATTAAGAGATTCAAACGGAAATATTTTAAATTTATGAAAAAAGCGTGAACTTTTAGTAAAATAAAATAATGATGATTTTCTTTGAAGGAAAGCGCATAGAAATTTGGAATGCGTTTAATTTACTTATATAGCAGGAAAAATTAATTATTTATCAAAAATTAATTAATATTGTTTACTAATTCCATTATTCGTTACCTTTTGAAATTTCTTTCCAAATTCAGGGAAGTAATACCTTTTCTTTGAGTGCAGGAATGTTCGCCGGATATAAACATCAGCCGCTTAATAAAATCACTTTGTCTCAGAACGAATGTGATTTTAATAAGCGGCGGGAACTGTATATATATATATATCTATCTTTAATTTAATTAAAAAAAAAAAATAGGAAAAAAACATAATCTAATTTCATATCGAATTTAGAACCTTTTTGACTGTGTTTTTAATGTAATATAATAATAAATAACTTCTAATCAGTATTCGTAGCCAACTTTTAATCTATTTTTGGAAAAATTACATAGCTTTTGAAAATAATATATATACTATATATATATATGTAATAATAAAATAATAATATATAATATTATATATATATAATAATATATATAACCTACCCCTATATTACTTACCTATATTATACTACCTACCAATAAGTATTTGGACACTTTCGAATTTAGACATTTTGTCAAATATCTAGAAAAGTTCTTTTGGAATCATCTTGGATCTTTGGTTGCGTAAAGAACATGTTGTACTTTATATTTTTCATCCAAAGGTGTGTCCTGTAAAGGCAAAGGATACCAGTAAAAAATTAAAGAAAGATCAAAATGTTTTGGATCACCCTGTAAAAAGTAATGCTTGAAATGTGTTTTGGCTGTTGCATGTGATTAAAAGGAATTTTCTCATTATCTGTATAAATTTTTAAGAGGCTACCACCTATATTCATGGAGATATAACGCTTAAAAAAATGCAAAAATAATTTCCACTTTTTTAATTATAACACGTAATGTATTAGACCCAAAGCAAAGACATTTTCAGAAAATTTTGCATACTTCATTAGACGCAGAATACTGCAACCAGAATGCAAAAATGTTAAATATCTTACGAAATATGAGCATTTTTACTAAATAATTTTTACCTACGCATGCGCTAGCTTTAAAAAAAAATTCATTTGCATAATTTAATAGTAAAATGTATTGAACAACTTATCTGAAAACCCCAAACAAACATCTTGTAAATTTAAAAGGTTATGAAAGATAGAATGAAGAGAATTTCAGTTCTCTCAAAATAAATGCCAAGTTATAAGGGGTTTTACTCACATTTTTATTTTGATTCAGCCAGTGCCCAATGGCAATACATTGTTCGCTGATTGTAAATAAGTAAATTGATAAAACTCCCTATCATCTTCTCTTTTTTTTTTTTTTTTTTTTGAGAAGAACTGAAATTTTGTTCATTTTAGCTCTTATAACTTATGTGGTGTCCTTTTAAAAATGTATACAGATAATGAGAAAAAATCCCTCTTAATCACATTGAAAAAAAACTTATAATAACAAAAAAAATACATTTTATACGTTGTCAATTTCGATTTCAAAAGTTTTGTTTCAGGCATACAACAAAAAATCACTAGATGGGAGAGCGTTATTAGTTTATTTGGTATATTTGAAAATATTTCTATTTGCAATTTGCAGGTAATATAATTCACAATGGACCCTATTCCTCCTTTGGGTTCGAGACTATAAAAAATCAGCTGTTTTCGGAGAAAACAATTCTCAACTCTACCATAGCAAAGCATTGTGGCCTACAAATTTTTATCTTGCAATATTATTTATAAGAGTTACAGATTATATGAAAGTGAAGTAAGAGTGATATAGCGATACCTTTGTTTTGTTTCTAATCCAGTTTTAGTAATATACTTTAATATTAATCAACATATGTATTATTAAAAGTTACCATGTGAACTGTGGCGATGTTAACAAATTTAAATGGATGTTCCATTTAATAAATTCCTTTATTAAAGTGATTGAAATTCTAATTATTTAAGCTTTGTTGTCGATATATATGTGTGTGCGTGTATAAAATGTTCTTATTAATCCTTTATTCATTATATATATATGCGTGTATACATAAAATGTTCTGCAATTTTAGATATGGAATAGTCTTAACTTTATCATTCGATTCAGTTGTTTACATTTCTCTTTGTTCTTGTTTGAACAGATATCTGATTATTAAGTTTCACTGGAGAAATATTTAGGAAAATGTTATGCGTAACAATAAAATGGCATCTTGAATCTAATTTGTTGACAAAATATCGGCCACGTGTTCGGCGATTTTACCTACTGTGACGTCACAGGAATATTGTCCATTTAAATTCAAATCTTTCAATTTTTCATGTACAGAATCATTCATGTATAGCAATCTCCAAATGGAGCCAAGACACATTTTTTATATTTTCACGTTCAGCTACAAAAAATGCACACATTATTCAAGACGAACAAAAACTAAACTAAAACAAGATTTCAGAGAGAGAGTTCTACTTCCATTTGGCAAAGAGCCAAACTTCTTAGAGCAGGGGGGAAATATCAAACCGAAAGTACAGCGTCTAGAATAAACAGTGTGGCAATCGCCTATAACCGTGATGTTAAAATGATGCTACAAAAATTAAGCTTACCCAGATGTCGCTGTGATCGAAGCTATTGCTCAAATCGAAGACCTGATTGGCTTTTCCCAGTTTCGTCAGTTTAATCGCGTGATCTAAGCATATAATTAACCAATAGGGAGTCTCGGTTTTGTTGTCGTGACCCTAGCTTCGATTACAATGACATCTGGTGACAGGCTTAATTTTTTTAGTACAATTTTATTCGCCGCTTTTTCCACTCTGTTTATTCTAGACGCTGTACCGAAAGTAGTAAACCTACGCTCAAACACGCATGCTACAGCCAAAATGCAGTTTAAGCATTACTTTTTACAGGGTGATCTAAAACATTCTTATTTTTCTTTAATTTTTTACTGCCCCCCCCCCTTTTCTTTCTTTTTCAGGAAGCAACTTTTGCTGAAATATATGAGGTATAACGTGTTCTTTACGCTACCAAAGTTTCAAGATGATTCCAAAAGAACTTTTCTAGATATTTAACAAAATGTCTAAATTCAAAAGTGTCCAAATATTATTGGTAGGCAGCGTTTAAATATCAACTGAATAGTTTTATAATTAAATATTTTTCACCCATTTTTTCACTGCATATTTGTTAGAAAATATGATAAATCTTAACAATACATGCTGTAGTAAGGCTTCGAGTTAGCTTGTGATAGATTCAGAAGAAATCTTTGGAATTACTACAGATTATTTTTCTTGTGATCACAACAACACGAAGTAATTTTATCATAACATTACAAGCGGAAAAACAAAAAAAAGAACTTTTATCAGATTTGTTGCTTAAAACTTTTATCATAATATGATTCAACTTTTCAATCTTCATTTCAATTAGTGATCTTGATTGCTATTTTAGGTGAAAGAAAATGTAATAATTTTTACTTTCCGAACACTACAGTGAGGAAAGTATTGTAATCATGTCAAAAATCCGAATTTGATATTTTGATGTTTCTATACGTTTCGAGGCCCCCTGAGTCCGTTTTCACTATTTTTACGATGATGTATGTATGTGTGTGTGTATGTATGTGTATATGGCTGTGTGTGTGTATGGCTGTGTGTGTGTATGTGTGTGATGAACACGCTAACGTCTAAACGCTTTGCTAGAATGAGCTGTAAGTTAGTACGCATGTTGCAAGTCACCGTAGCACGAATCCTATTGATTTTGATGAATCTAGCACTTATAGTTTTTTTTACTGGGACACAAAGAAAAATTCTTTATATTATGGTCTATGGGACCAAAATCTTAAAAATGCGATAGCATCTAAACGCCTTATTCAATTGAGCAAAACATTTATACACATATTAAAGGTCACAGATACTCAATCAGTATAGATTTTGGAGAATCTAGCACATAGTTTTTTTACAGGGACACAAAGAAAAATTCTTTATTATTATGGCCTATTGGACCAAAATCTTAAAAATGCGATAGCATCTAAACGCCTTATTCAATTGAGTAAAAAATTTATATGAATATTATAAATCACTGTTGCACTACCTATAAGCATTTTGGTGAATCTAGCATTTATAGGTTTTTACAGGGACACAACGAAAAATTCTTTATCCTTATGATCTATGGGCTCAAAGTTCAGTAGCGTTAAGTAAAACATCGTGCAATACATGGAGAAAAATACTCAAATACTCTATTATGGTTTTCTCTCTTTTGCTTGTTTATCAACTCCTCTTTCTTTACTTTATCTACAAAACTGTTAATTACTCAATGTTCGGAAAGTTGAGTGGAGACACTCCAGATTTTTTAATTTAACTTTTGATCGGTTCGAAAACAAACTAATATGACGCGGTATATACCATTTTGGATTTGCACTGGTAGGTTCACTAACCATTTTAAATCAAATAAAACGACCGCTTTTCCATGCACCAATAGATAAACGACAATGATATAATAAAGGAAAATAACCCTCCTTTGGTAAATTGAAATAATTTGTAAGTCAATGTTTTAAAGAATGATTATGCAACAGATGCAAATGATGTCACGAACAGCCTTACTAAAAGGAAAAATCGTTAATAAAACTATCGCTACATGGAGAAAATTTCCTCGCTTTTATTTACGACATGCAATGCAACCCTAGATCATTTTAGATGACAATGTTTACCCAATCGAAAAAAAAAGTATGCAAAATAATGGTAGACCTAAGTTAATCTAAAATTCACCTCTCTCCCCCTTCTCTCTCTTTTCATAATCTTTGTTAGCTTGTACTGCATAAGATACAAAATGGAGTATCATATATGGCATACATTATTTTTTACAAACGGTGTTAGGGGCCGCGGTAGCCCAGTCGGTAGAGCGCCGGCCTCGTAATTGGAAGACTGCGGGTTCGGTACTCGAGCCGGCCAAAGACCTTCGTGTACACTAATGGTGGCTGGTGCAGGTAAAATATGTCGTGGCCGCAATGTGCTCCATGTTCCCATCAAAAATTATACCTCTGGGGGTCACCGAAGCGGGAGAGCCATCCCTTCCGTGGAAGATCAAAATTGTGATGGCATGTCCCCTGACCACCTCTAGGGGTGTGTCCTAGATCGTCGCCAATTGCCCATCCGCGCAGCACTAGTGCGAAGTAAAACCCAACCATCCATCGAAGCGGTGTTGGTGTTAGGATTAAGGCCGTCAATTGTCAACACTAGGGACCTGGGCCTAAGGGGAATGCCCTCCATGGGGTCTTAGTCCATATTTACGTGAGTTTCGGAGAAAACCACCGAAGCATTCGAACGGATATGTCGACGAGCGCGACCTGGGATCGAATCCGGCACTTTCCGTGTACTAGCTTTGAGCGCACAACCGCTCGTACGTTGGTTGGGGTATTTTTTCCAAGAATAAGACAAATCAAGTAAGAGGGTAGCGTTTGGGTTACATGCACTTGGAACTTCACTGTGAATTTTATTGTTTGATTTTCAATGCATTTTATTTTTGACTTTTCTGGGAGATTTGTTACAAGTAAAATCCAAACTTTATGAGTACCTGAAAGTGCATTTAGTAGAGCAAACCGTCATCTAATTTTGTTAAAAATTTTATTTTCTCGTTGATTATTTAATAAGTATTTTTAAAGATAATAAAAGCACTTTGTATTTTATATACCTAAAATTTCGTTGTTCTTAATTAAACATACGTCAGTCATGAGTAAAGTACTAATAGTTTTGTATTTTTTTATATCCCTATTTAGTCACCCATAATTTTTCGTTGCTCAAAAATTATAAAATTTTCCAATGATTAGGCAAATTATTTGAAATGCATTGAACAAATTTAGTTTTTCTCTTTTAACCCTTTGTCTACCGTATTATGAAACAGACAAAAGTTGTATTTGAAGCATATCTTTTTAGTCACTGAAGAGTATATTTGAAGATATATGCAATAAAAATTATGCATATCACTTCATTATAGCAATTAATGAGGATTTTGCGAGGTGGTACTTTTGTGTACCACTGGTACATAGAGATCGAAAAAATTATTTTGACTTTAAAAATGTATAATATATATAATCCTCATCATCAATTTCAGCCTTTATCAATCCACTGCAGGATGAAGGTCTCTCCTAGGTGATTTCAAACTGCCCTGTTTTCATGAATTCTTCTCAATTCTGCTTGTCCAAACTTCACAATTTCTTCTCTCCAACGACAAAGTGGTCTCTTCCTCGGGCATTTCTTATCTCTTGGTATCCAGAATAGAACTTTGGTGGTCCATCTATCATCATTTCTTCTTACAAGGTGCCCAGTCCAGCTCCGTTTTAACTTCTTGACTCTAGAAATAACAGAAGTAACTTTGGTTTGTTTCTTAATCCAAGTGTTTCGCTTTCTGTCTCTTTGGGTGAATCCTAACATGCATCTCTCTACGTTTCAAATATGTATATAGTAAAGCACCGTTTATACGTCTCTCATTTATACGTCTTTTACATTTATACGTCCTTTTAATGAAGTCTCGATTCATTATTCATTTTAATGAAAAAATTCTTCGTTTATACGCCGCTAATATCGGTTATACGTCTTTTGCACTTTATTAAAATTCGCAAAATTTCTCGGCATGCCATTATTTTCCATTCTAAATAAGACGGATTTTTCCTAGAAAGCATCTTAAATAGAGGAACACAGGAAATATCGGAGAATACTGATAGAATGAATAGAATTCACAGTAGAATTTTTAATACTCATAGACAAGCAGCAAATCAGACGAATATTAAAGATTTTTAATGTTTTTAAATAACTATGTGTATAGACATAAATCTTATGCTTATTATTAAAGATACGCAATAAGTAATATTCAAAATTTGTTCATATATAGTTCTTAAGAAATGTAATATAATACTCAACATATGGTATATGTGATTAGTACCCAGTCATGAATTAATAGTATGATTTTTTCTCACTTTTTATAATATATATATATATTGTTGTCTTTAAAAAAAGTGCAATATACATTTACTAACTTAAAAAATTTTATTAATTAGTATTTTCATATAAGTTTTGCTTAAGTGTCATTCAATTTGTAGTGATCAAAGTGTTATTATTAAAATTTCGATTATACGTCTTTTCATTTATACGTCCTTTTACGTCAGTCCCTTGAAAGACGTATAAACGGTGCTTTACTGTATATATATATATACTTTTATGTTACTTATATTTTTTCAAAGATTAGTGGGACAGTGGGAGATTCTTGAAGTAATATAGGAATTAAGTACAGGGTGGCCATAATTAAACTGCAAGTGTTCAAGAGGTGCTGGAGAGAAAACTAGTGAGAATATTCCAGTGAAATTTGGTATCTACACGTTTCAGAACATGCGCAAATCAAATATGAAAAAAAAAATCGCCATTTTCACCCGATAGATGGCGCTGTACCGTATTTCAACGCTCACCGGTGGCATATACAACTTTCAAAACCGATAGACAGAGCATAATGACATTCTAAGAGGCATATAAACAGTATAAAACATCACTTACAGTTTATCAAAATTCCATACAATTCGCTTCAGTAATTAAATTTTTACAGTATCCTGGAATCAAAAATTAACGTAAATTAAGATCACAAATTAAACAATCCATAAATTTTAATAAACTGTAAGTGATGTTTTATATTGTTTATATGCTTCTTAGAATGTCATTATGCTCTGTCTATCGGTTTTGGAAGTAGTATATGCCACCGGTGAGCGTTGAAATACGGTACAGCGCCATCTATCGGGTGAAAATGGCGATTTTTTTTTTCATATTTGATTTGCGCATGTTCTGAAACGTGTAGATACCAAATTCCAATGGAATATTCCTAGTAGTTTTCTCTCCAGCACCCCTTGAACACTTGCAGTTTAATTATGGCCACCCTGTATAACACACGTGAAAACCTTGAAAAATGCCAAGCAAAAACAGCGAGAGGTCTCTATAAAATCGTTTCTGGAACAAAAATGGCTGCATGTATCGTCTAGTAGTACCATGAAGTAAAATTAAAGTGACGTAGATACGTTCTATTCTCATAAATATCTTCGATATTTCTTCCATAAATTCAATTTTATAAACTTTTTAAACTGTTACTTTAACGTGCCGTCGGTAGTAAAGGGTTAACGACTTTTCTTTTCGCTTTGAAATTTCTTTCAAAATTCTGTTATCTGTTATAAAATACGTACATGCATATAATAAGAAGAAGAAAAAACACTTATCTCGAGATATATGTTTTTTTAATCCCTCAAATCTATTTTTTCCGTTGATTTTTTTTTTTCACGACGATTTGCTTATTTCTCATCAGTTCACGGCCCATCAAACAGAACTTCCGCGTATTACTAGATGAGCCAGTGACGCGTCACATACGTTAAGAGTCCATTACGTTTTGATGACATTTTCGATCTATCATTCTTACGATTTGAGCTTTTGCGCCCATGCCGCAAAGAATTTCATCCTACGGCAGTAACTGTCCACAGGCATTTTTAAGTCTTAAAACGATTGCTTAACGGGTTTTAAAAGTACATTGACTGTTATAATTCAATGAACAATAAAATATAACAACGACAAAAGATGTGTTATTGTCTAGAGAAAATGTTTAGATGATTATGGTATGTGTAAAGTTGGGAAAATCACAGATATTTTTTTTTTCCAAATATGTTTATCTACAATCATAACAATGATAAGAATGTTGATGAAAGTGAAACAAACTAGTTTTACAAGAATTTTCAGTCAAATAACATAATTTTTACAGCATATATTTTACAAAACTTATACGATACATTTCATGTTATGCATTTATATTTAATACGCTATTGATATTTTTTAAATTTATTATGCGATATAATTATTATTATTATTAGCACATTGCAAAAGTATAATTCTGGGGTAATTTACTGAATTATAAAGTATTGTGAACAAGAATACTGACTAAATTGGGTGTATATCAGCCAACAGGGGACGTTACAATTACTCATCGCTGTTATTTTTCATAATGCTACATCTCCGGCATTTCAGGGTCAGAAAGTCATATGATGGCCACAACTTACAAAATTTTTCTTGCAAATTTTATAAGTTTGGTACACTGTTAAAAATTTCTGTAAATTTAATGTAAATATTTATCCAGAGTCTCTATATAAATCTACAGCAATTCATAGTTAAAAGTGAATTATCGAGATTATCAATCTTTATTCTGTATTTTTACCTAATTTTATTATTTAATTTTTTAATTAAAATTAAAAATGACTGTTTCTACTTTAGAAAAAGCATTCTAAGGCCAAAATATGTTCTCACCAATAATTAATTAAATTAATATCAGTTATTAAAATGAATGTATAAAATAAGTTTTTTAACATCTCCGTTTATTTTTCTCTGTAATTTTACGTAAGACTTAAGATAATAGATTACACAGAGTTTTCTGTTGAAATTTTTAACAGTGTATGTTGCTGCTTTCATGCTACACTCTCGTTTACTTATTTTTGGTATGACGAAGGGTCGTGTTGAATTATGCAGTTGCTGCCTTAAACGATATTTTTAACATGGTAAACACGGCATTTCCTTACACAGCCTTCATTTATCCTTTTTTTTTTTTTTTTTTCTTTTTTTTTTTTACATTTAACAGATCTATCATACCTGATAATTGTTTGAAAGTGTTTTAGTCTGAATATTGACTAAGGCAGAACATTGTTAGCATATTTTTCAAATTATTGAATAATCAAAACATCCTTTTATACTTCTTAACGAAAGTACTTGCATATTTCAAAGAAAAAGAGAGAAAAATCCCATACTCTTGATCAATATTCTCTCGTTTTCAGTAGAATTTCATCATTCCAGAAAATTATTCTCAACGCATTATTTAATTTTACTTGATTTATTTTTACTTAGAAAAAGACGGATTCCCTGTAACATCTTTTCGCAAAGATTCATAATGTACTAGAATTAAGATTTTTATCTTCTTGTCGTTAAGGGGTCAGAAACTTTTGAAAAGAAAAAATATCTGAATTAAATTATCATAACTTTTGACAATAACTCAAAAAATAGTTACTTCTGAAGCTTATAAATTTTAACGCATGTTAACAAAAGCTATATTTCTCTATTACACCAATAAAACAACTCTGCAATTTTTATTGATCTTTTTTTTTATTATTGATTTTTATTTATTTATTTACTTTTATATATAAAAATGTTCGAGCTAATTTTCTGTCGATGTATAATCTTGCGCAAACAATAACTCTGTGATAGTTAGCCAGAATTTAATGAAAGTTTCAGAAGTTTTACAGGAAATATTAGTGTGTGAAATGGCGAACAATTAATCTTTTAACATTAAAATTTTTGTAATTAGGACAAAAATAGTGATAATTTTTTAAATAATAACTTTTTCCCCCAAAAAGAATGAAGTTCTTCATCAAAATTATTTTTCGTCATTTTAATTATGGGGCGTTTTCTCATCTTTTTAAAAAAAAGTTCATGGGATGTATTATTCGCATGTAATAATGTGCGCAAGGGCTTATATCAACAAAAAATTAGCCCTGACATTTTTAAGAAAAAGTTTTCAAATTAAACATGTATAACTATTCTAACAGCTGTAGCAGAAAGATAAATCCTTTCATAACACCTATTAAAAATTACAAGTATTAAAAATAGTTATTTTTAAAGTTATTGAAAAAAAAAAAGGATCATTTTTTGCTGTTGTTTTCACCTTTTAAAGGCACATGACTCCGTAAAATACATAGTACCCTTTCATATACTTAATTGTATGTTACCTTTATATACATATAACTAAGTATGTGAAGGTAAACCTTTTGACTATTATGTACAAATTTTACACTTTGATACAAGCATCATAATAATAATAATAATAATAAAATTTTTCATTATAAGTATATTGCGGAAAAAACAACAGCTTCGTGAACGGATATATTCTATTGTGGTTGTCAGTTTAAAACAGTGTACAGTCGGTAACAAAAGTGTCCGAACACTAGCAAAAATTCCTATGTAAAAAAAGTACACTTCGTACGGTTTTGTTAAATAAATCCTTGTCGAATCCTGTTCTTAGTCAGTGTAAGAACATGATTCGATAAGAATTTATTCAACAAAACCGTATGAAGTGTACTTTTTTTTACATAGGAATTTTTGCTAGTGTTCGGACACTTTTGTTACCGACTGTATATACATTTATACGTTTGGGTTATTTTAAACTATGGATTTTATTTTTGGTGTAAAATATCCAAATTCATTAATTTAATGTTTATGCCAATACTCTTTATTTATTATTACTTCTTACTTATATGAACTATAACAATATAAATAAAAAATAATAAATATTATATATAGAATAATATTTTCTAATATAATAATAGGACATTGTGCAATGAAATAATATTAGGTAATAATATTAATAATTTTTGATCAAATATAAATGATAGAATGTCCATATTTTTATTATTTAATAATAGAATAAGTAATTGTATATTATTTAATTTAATATAAAAGATAAATAAAATAAATTATAATTGTCATTTGTAATAATATGTAAATAAGCGTTTAATTTTACTTTTTATTTAAATAATAGCTATATTGTAACAATGTAATAGGTATTAAGTAATAATATAATACTGTTGTTTTTCCTGTCTACTACAACCGATTACACTTCATAGCATATGTATCACCCTCTATAAAATTTACGCCAGAGTAATGAAGCAAACAGTTGCTGTTTATGCAACAATTTATATTGTAGCGTACTTCGTTGTACTAAATGGGCTACTTTCAAAATTCTGTAGTGTATTTCGCACGAAATAACTCAGTCTTTTACAAAAATAAATATACAGTTTAATTTCACTCGTATTTACACTATTTGTATTTCAGACACTCAATTTGAGCGTTATAATTTACAGACCATATATAGTTTACAATTCATCAAAGGTTGGAAAGCAAGCCTCCTAACCAACACACATGAGAGAAAAAATCGAACTCAAAATTCATAGAACAACCGAGATTTAATTTCTGCTCGAGCTCCTCACAAACAATTCCCGTTTTCTTTCATTTTCATTATTTTTTTCTTTCCTTAATGACTAATTGTTGAACCATGGATGAATTTTGCATGCTTCTTGGAAAAAGCTTGGCTTGCTATAACTTTGCAATATATATCTAGTAGTGCCATAAGTTCTGATTTCTGATACAATTATAAAGCAATTAAAATAAAAGACTTTGTAATCAAACTTAAAACTAAATCTACTTAAAGTTTTATTTCACCTTTAAATTTAACATATTGCGCTTTTTATTCAAAATGATCACCCTTTTTACTTCACACAGGCTTTAAGTCTCTTTGGCCAATCATCTATCGAGGTACGCACTACTACTTCCATGGGGATTTCCATCACTGCTTTCCTTAAAAAATGTTTAAGACTTTTGAAACTGGGATGCCGTTTTTGACACGCCTTTGCCTCCAACACTGACCACAATTTGTAGTCAAACGGATTCAAATCCGGACTGTTGGAAGGCCAATCTTTGGTTTCTATGAAGTCTGACTCATTCTCTTTCAGCCACCGCTGGGTCGTCTTCGCTTCATGAACAGGAATGTTGCCCTGTTGAAAAGTCCAATCGTGTCCATTGAACAAGTTTACGTTCAGGGGTTTCACTATTGGTTCTAAGATAGTGTCTTGATGAACTTTTGGTACAACTATAGTATTTCCCCACAGCTGAATTTGACGATTTTTCTTTGGCGCCGATTTGAACGATAACGATGTCGTTCTGAACTGTTTGCGATATAATATGACAGCCTGCATGCTATTTATTTTGGATTTATGATTTTATGATTTGTAATTTAGCTTATGATTTTATCATTTATGCTATATGGTTTATGATTTTTAGATTTATGATTTAGTCATTATCGCCAAAAATAAATCGCCAAATTCAGCTGTGGGGAAATACTATAGTTGTTCCGAACTTTTGCTGTGGTTTCCACTTCTTTCTCGCAAAAATGAATCTCTCTAACGCCTTCATAACTAGTACCCCACCAAACCATCATGGAAGCCGGATGAGGAGTTCTCTGTACGCATTTTCTTCTCTTTAGCTTCTCGAGCAGTCCTTGCGTACACACGACCATTCTGGCGATTGAAAGAATCTTCAACATCAAAATTTTTCTCGTCAGTAAACAGAATTCTTCTGAGGCCGTTATGAGCGTACCGTCGCAACAGTACTTTTGCTTTAAGGTACCTTTGGCGTTTTAATTCATTTGTAAGAAAATGGACAGTTATTCTTCGATAACCTCTCAATCTAAGGTCTAATAATGCAGACGACGTCCAACATTGAAATTAAAAATATTATTTTATCGTCTGTTGCGTTTGTATCACAGCAGACGGTCTCAAATTTTTGTGTAAGAACTTATGGCACCACTAGGTATATATATATATATATATATATATATATATATGTATGTATGTCCAGTGCTGTCGGTATGTCTAATTGCTATTTCTCTGATTATTAGTCACAGAGCTATACTTCAATATGCAAAAGTGCTTTAAATTTTAAAATATGTTATCTCAGAGGAAGTTTAAGTCAAAAAAATGCATTTCTCTAAAAATTAGAAAATTAGGTAAATAAAAAAAAATCCCTTTTCGGCAAGCTTAAAGGCAAAGGTAGATTCCTTTACGTTAATATTACAAATGTAAAGAAATTTTACATATGGATTAATACTTAACCAATGGCTTTGTTCTCACACATTGTTTTATTTAAGCCGCTATTCTGTTTTCAAGAAATTTAATTTTCAACTACAAAAGGGATTTAATCTACTTAAAATTTTAGGCTAGATTTATTGGTCTGTAAATGTTTCAATTTTTTAGAACTCAAGCTCATAATCATTCAACAAATAGAAGTCTTAAAGATATACAATCCAGCAATGGTGAATCTCGGAGGGGGCTATTGGTCTACAACCCTCCCGCCCTACCCAAAATTAATCAAAATTATAATTTTTATTTAAAATCCATATAACTGTTGTTCAATATCTTTCTTTTAAAGAAAAAATAGAAACGTGAAAATGCACTTGTGACCTTACTATGGTCAAGTCAAATACAGTTAAGTGGTAGCGGTTTTTGGATAGTTATTTCATTGTAATTTTTATTGAATTATTGAGAGTTTTGTATTGGGTTTTTGTGATTCTTATTGTCAGATGAATAAAAATTGTAAAGTGAAACTGTTTTGGTTGATATAAGCTGGAACATTAACATTAGTTAACATTGGACCATTTGGCACCGCTGAATTTCAATGTTAATTGTTATGAATTTAGTAAATTGTATGATTAGGCGAAATTTTGGTGACAAAACTTACGACTTAACAATGAAATTTGTGATTTGGCGGCAAAATTTGACAGTTGACGACGAAAGTTTTGACTTGGCGACGTAATTTGTTGTCTGACGACAAAATTTGGCGAGCTTGGCGGTGGAGAAAGGCAGCTTTGGCGTCATTATATTTTCTTTCTACGCGAAAACCTCATATCTCTTCACTGTCCAATATCTTATTTCGACAAGATAAAAAGTCAAAGGAAGCTGTAACGTATTACTCTCTTTCGGAAATTTTAAATTCTTGCCTAAACCGACATTCTAAACTATTCACCACAAACGATATTTGTGTTAAGATTGACGTATTATTGTAATTATATATTTTAAATGATTAATTAAAGCGTTTAATATGGTTTTTAATTAACACACTTTTATTAACTTGATATGATGCAACTATTAATGTATGCAACGGAATTTTGCAATTCAATTTTAGGCAACTTCTTGTCGTCCGAAGGGGCGGAAATTTTGCACACGACTTCATAATCAATGACAATACTAGATACAAGTGTTTCCAGGCACTTTTCCTATCAGAGGCAGGTTCCAGGGGCAAACAAAAAACATGTACTATTGTATGTGACACAGGATTTGGATGTATTTGTATAATGTCGAGTGGCAACAATTATTTTTTTTTTAATAAAGATTTAAAAGTATTAATAGTTTTCTAAAACCTTTATTGGTTCACTTTTCAATAAAAGAGTGTTCTTTATTTTTCTTTAAATGGTATAATTTTATTTATCAAAATAAGGGAATTCGAGTAATGAAATACTTTAATTTAAATTTAAGTTTTTATGAAAATAAATTTCAACGGAAAATTCATTAAAATCGTCCCTAGTTCATTTGTCAAAGGGATAATATCTAAATGTCCCCAAATTTATTACTTTTTTTATCATGCCAGTTTAATTCGCTTAGCATCAATTTACACGATTTTCTTTTTAAACGATGACATTTATCTTTTACATTATAGCATCTATGTCATAAAGCTAAGTCTAAATCTGCTTAGCCCTAAGATATGTTGATTTTATTTACATATTTATTTATTTATTTATTAACTTTTATTTTATTTCTTTAAAATCACGGATAAAATTTTATTTCATTTTTCTCAGTACATTGTTGTAATAGTGACGTCATATGTTCTGTTAAATTAAACTTTTTTTTTTTTTTTTTTTTTTTTTTTTTTTAATCAGATTATTATATTGTTTAAAAACGTGATTAAAATTTTATTATATTTTCAGTGATCTTTTTTATTATCGTTTGCACGTGACATAAGCATCAGATTAAAAATTTTTGCAATGAAAGCTATAGAAAATTTCGGCTTCAACACAATTCACGAAAAATCACTTTTTAGCTTATAACTTCTAAGCAATTGAAGCTATCGAAAAAGTTTAAATACAAAAATTGTTCTTTAGGGTAAGGCGGTAATTCGACGGATTTGAATTTTTTTCCTATTTTCAATATTAAAGAAATTATGGGCATATTAAAATTTCCGCCCCCCACCATTTTCACCCCCTTTGAGCTGGACACCCCATCTACGAACTCGACCGAGATTTTTACTGTCCTGACAACATATCCTGAGCTGGTTAAATTTAAATAAAAATTACTCTAGTTATCGTGTTCACAACTTAACATGGGAAAAAGCGTTATACATATATATATATATATAGTATATACCTATATATATATATATATATATATATATATATATATAAACTTTTGAACGGAGGGTGGTTTTGGGTTCTAGGGGTCATGATCGGTGAAGATATGAACAAATTTTTCAGAAGTCGTGTCATGAGAACCATTGCAATAGGTAGATCTCCTATAAGGAATCTACCTAAAAAGGGAAAATTAAATAAATAATCAATTGCCAATGCTCGTTTTACGCAGGCAGAAAAATGGCAATAACTAAAAAAAAAGAATTATTATTATTAATTTTATTATTATTATTATTGCTTTGTTATCGTAGCGAAAACATAAAAAAAACCATTTTGAATATTTCATGCTGAATGTCAGATCTTGAATGTTAAAACGGTCAAATGAATACTTTATGTTGTTGCAATATATATACTATATTATTCAACAATGTATACTTTATATTGTTGCATAAATAGCTATTATTTTATTCATTATACTGATATAAATGTTATAAATACGGATACATATGGCTTTGAAAAATAATCAAAATAATCAGTTATAGTAGACGGAGAACACAACAGATGTTATGTTGTTACATAAATATCTGTTATATAATAGCAATACAGATATTATATTCTTGCAAATATACACAGTATATTATGTAACAATGTATATATTATGTTGTTGCATAAATAGTTATTGTTTGCTTCATTATACTGGTATAAATTTCATAGATGGTGATACTTATGCTTTTAAGTAGTATAATCAATTATAGCAGATATTAGGGATACAATAGTTATTATTTTGTTACATAAATATCGTTATATTGTTGCAATATACATAGTATATTATGCAACAGTATAGATATTGTATTGTTGCATAAATAGCTATTGTTTGCATCGTTACACTATCATTAATTTTAAAAATACATATGCTTTGAAGTATAATCAGTTGTAAGTGACGGGGAATATAACAATATTACATTGTTATATATCTGTTATATTATTACAATATAGCTGCAATATTGATATTATATTGTCAAAATATCGTGAAAAAGAAATATCGTGTAAGTTCAAAAAATTATGAGGGATACAGATAGAGAAAATTCCTCTTAATTACAGTATATTATGCAACAACATAGGTATTTTATTATTGCGTAAATAGCTATTTTTTGCTTCATCATACTGACATTAATTTTATTTAACGACGACAATACATATGCTTTTAAATATAATGAGTTGTAATAAGCAACGAAAGACAGAAAAACGTTCCAAAATGTTTGTTTCTTGGATGTGTGTTTCTCTGCTTGAAAAGTAAGTCTTTAAAGGGAAATTAGGTAAAAAGAAAAGAAAAAAAAAATTTGTGAAATTCACACAGTACTAACTTCTCTCACAGACAATCAAGAACCCGGCATCTCTTAAACACGTTTTCCTCTTTCCACTTCTCTTATCTTAGATAATTACACTCACATCCTTGACTAAACTGACTTTCTTTTCCAGAGTTGCAGGTAACGTTTTCTAAATAGTTTCACCTTTTTCTTGGGGAGTTAGATGCGATAACTAAAATTTAATAACCAGGAAGAAATCTGGAGTGGATTTCTTCAGAAAGAACCCAACGTTTGTATTAAATACGAGAAAAAGTTTCGAAACATTATAATCATAATTACGTCAATAATTATTAGTGGTATACTGTTAATATTTGACCCATGTCTACTTTACATTTGTTATTATTCTAATTACTTATTTATTGAATATTAAATCATTTCGGAAGATTATCTTCGAAATTATTCTTAAATTTTCATGTTTTTAAAAACTTCAAGACTGAAAATTAGATGAAACAACAATAACCGTGTATATTGGTATCGCTTTAATTTGCAAATAAACAGAATCAGTGCTAGTCTTAAAAGAGGACGGATTTGTGTGAACGTTTAAAGCTCTTAGAAATACAAGGCAAAAATATCCAAAATATTTGATTTGCATCAAATAAATTCTTTAGTAGCTATTATTTACATTCACACTGTAAACAATGGGGTTCTCGGTTAGACTACAGAGGCTGTTCGCACATTTTTTAGACGATTTTGATGGAGTGTACTGAAGCAATTTCACTTATATTTCGAGTTTTATTTGTTCAGTTTGATAGCCCTTGTTCTTAACTAACATTCTACATCATAATTTCTATGATAATAATGCTTTTTATAATATCGGAAGAGGTATATTTTTCTACTCCTCTTGAACGGCTTTCCAGAGTCCACAAAGCGTTGTAGGTCGGTGTTTGGATAATGTTGATTTTAAGAGTCGAAAAACACAAAAATCCAACAGTGATACATCAGAAGATTTAGCAGGAATGTCAGTGAAGGGTATGGTTTAACTTTTAATTCCCGTTTTTTGTTCCATTTTTTTTTTTCTAGAAAAGCAATTGCGGATTGTGATGTGTGGCAGCTTGTTTTGTCTTGATGCAGTTCAACGGATTGATAGCATTGTGGATAAAGATCTGGATTTTCATCTTTAAAAATTGGAATTAAAATATGTTCTTGAGAGTATTTAGAGTTGATTTTGACATTTTTGTCACATTTTTTTGCTTTTATCTTGCGCTTGTATGAAAAACCAGTGGCAATCATAAATCCTTTAGAAAAACTTTTTTTTGATGCTTTGAGCCATGTAGCAAATTTTTTTTTCTCCACTTTTGTGATAATAAATTGACCTTTTTTTATTGCAACCACTTAAATAGACCCAAGATTCATCTGTTGTTGCAACATTTTTCCATTTTTCTCATGATAAATGCTTTTCATAAAGATTTCACTAAAAACTATCTTTGGAAAGAGCGGAAACCTATCCTTCCATCCACTGCCATTTTAAAAGCGCATTTTTGCATCTAAGCAAAAATTCTAAATATCAGAAGATAAATAAAACTTCCAAAAATATTACTGTTGTGAAAATAAAATTCTCCAAAAAAATTCTCTAAAAAATTCTCCAAAAAAATTCTCCAAAATAAAATTCTCCAAATAAAATTCTCTAAAGATCGCCAAACGATTTTTTCTTACTGCGAAATAAAATCGTCTAAAAAATGTGCGAACAGCCTCTGTATATTTGAGGGTGCCCCTTGATTCTCGCCAAGTTGTGATTGCGTTAAATATATTTTTACCACTAAGGTTAGCCTATTTATATGTATAGGTTATATGTATATAGTTATATGTATATAGTGTATATGTATAGGTTATATGTATATAGTGTTATAGGTTATTAACAAAAATGCGCCAAACAAAAATCGCCAATTTCGCCAAGGGGGCACCCTCAAATATATTTTTACCGGGTTCTCTTGGATTTAAAGTGTTAAAAGTAGACATTCTGATTAAGTAGAATATAAAAAATCATATTTAAATGTGATGCTTTAGATTTGTTGAAAATCATATTATTTTGAAAGCTTGAAACACCCTGAACGCCTAGTGCTAGATTTATTTTTATTCTTCTAAGAAATTAATGGATTCATGAAATTTGTTTCGACCTCCGTTTTCGGTGTATTTATAGGTTTTGGGATATCTTAACCATTACTTGACCATTTGAAGAAAATATCTATGTGCGTGTGGCTAATTTTATGGACGCAGTAACTCACTATCAATAAACGAAATTTAACCAAATTTGGTATTTAGTTTGGCTATGACCTAAATTGGTGCTGATTACATTTGGGGATCAATTGATCAACAGGTGGCGCTGCCTTCCTATTTTTTCATAATTTTCATAATATGGAAGTCTATAGGAAAATACCGTATAATGAGAGTTATTTTTAACTTTTCAATGTGAAATTTAAATATATACATGTAATAATGATAGTCAATGAGGAAAAAGAATTTTCTATATGTAGGGGCATCCCCCCCCCCTCCCCTTCCGGTGTGTGTGTAAATTTTCTATAAGTGTACCTTTTTCAAAAGATCTTGTTACCTTTAAAACGAATAGTTGAACCACAGATCTGTGATAATTTAAAACAAAGTTATCTTTTTTTTTTTTTTTTTTTTTTTTTTCCCGACACAAAATCAACTTTCTATGGACATTTAGTGGATTTCTCCGAGATAGAAATCGTCTCTGTATTCATCATGGAAAATAATTGTAATGAATAATTTATACTGCGTTAATGGGTACAGAAAAAATATCGAAGGTGTGTGGTATCTTGTGGTGGGTCACAACACACAATTTTTTTTTTTTTTTTATTAATTTTCTTTAGCGACAAATACAAGAAATAAATCAATTATCATTCGTATTCGACAGATATTATTTTTGATTACCCATCATTTATAGGTATCGAGAAATAAGGTATTCGAGAAAATGTTCGAACTCTGTTTTTTATTATTATTATTATTATTATTATTATTATTATTATTATTATTAATCTTTTTCAGTGACAAATACAAGAAATAAATCAATTATGATTCGTATTCGACAGATATTATTTTTGATTACCCATCATTTATAGGTATCGAGAAATAAGGTATTCGAGAAAATGTTCGAACTCTGTTTTATTATTATTATTATTATTATTATTTTTTTTTTTTTTTATTAATCTTCTTCAGTGACAAATACAAGAAATAAATCAATTATCATTCGTATTCGACAGATATTATTTTTGATTACCCATCATTTATAGGTATCGAGAAATAAGGTATTCGAGAAAAAGTTCGACCTCTGTTTTTTTTTTTTTTTTTTTTTACGTTTTTACGTTTTTAGTGTCAGAAATCTGAAAATCACATAATCAATATTGTGTCCTTTTGTAGGTTGGTCATTTTGTTAATTTCTAAAATTGTGCATTAGTCTGTGATTATCTCAAGAATGAATTATCGTAAAGAAGTCGGCCTTGTTTTAAAATATCACTCGTGATATTGGCAAGAACTCTATAGATTTTCGAGATTATAAATTGTAAAATTCGTTAAAATTTGCATAAAGGTGGTTATGAAGATTATTTTCGTTGTAAAAATGTCGGATCAGTTTTAAAATTTCATTTATTGAAATGTATGTTATTGAATATCAAATTTCATTTTTAAAACACTTTTTTAAGTTATTCAAAAAAAAAAAAAAAAAAACTAGGAACAGAATAGGGCGTTATTTCGCATAAACTTGCATTATGGGGTTATTGCGTTAAAGATATTTTGAAATTATATAAAAATTAAAATGTGAAACTGGCGCTGATAAAATTAAGGCTATACATCAGTCAGATAGCTCCCTTTCGCCCTTCCTATGTAATCCAATAGGATTTTCATTGCTTCATTTTATAAAAATATCTCATTCAAAAATGAACTTTTTCTAATTCTACTTTTTGAATATTACTCTTTGAACAGGTCGTATTTTAGCTTAGTGAGCAATTTTTCGAAAAAATAAATTTAAATATTTTTCTTAAAGATTCAAACTTAGAGTCCATAATTTACTTAATGAAATAAAATATTTAAATTACTTTTTTAGAAAAATTAATCACTAAGCTAAAAGGCAACCTGTTCAAATAGTAATATTCAAGCCACAGAATTTGAAAAAGTTCATTTTTGAATGAAATATCCTTATAAAACGAAACAACGAAAATCCCATTGGATAACATGGGAAGGGAGAAAGGGAGCTATCTGACTGATGTACAGCCTTAATCAACGAAATATGAAAGTGTCGAAGTGGGCAGAGGGAAGTTCTGTCACTTGTGAGTGAGGCAGTGTTGGGCATAATTGATTAAAAAGTAATTGAACTACAATTATAATTATTATACTGTCAATCGATTGACAAGTAACTGATTACAAATAAATTGAATAAGTAATTCAATTTATTTGCAACCAGTTACTTGTTAATTGATTGACAGTAAAATAATTATAATTGTAATTTAATTGTAATTCAATTGTAATTCAAATACTTTTTAATCAATTATGTCCAACACTGGAGTGAGGCATTTCAGTCTGCGACCATGCGTTGGTGATCACCGAAGTTCATTTCTCTTAACATGAATATAACTTTGTACCCATAGAAGAAATTTATGAAATTAAATATATGATGGAGAACTAAATCGAATCCACATCATTTTGTGAAGTATTCATAAAATAACTTGCATTGGAACAGTAAAAAGTAATAAAATTTCTATGCATTCGCATTGTGCGCTATAGCTAGAGAATTTAACCCTACAAGGCACCCAGTTCCATATGTGGAACACCGACTTTAATCGTTCCTATAGCTATAAAACTATTAGTAGCGACATCTCTTGACATCTTGATAGAAGCTACTGACATTTAGCAATGTACTAATACGAATCTTTACCTAAAGATGTCGTTCGTGATTTTGTTATAGTGCACTCAGTGTGAAATTTGAATGAAAGGGATACGTTAGTCGTTTGTCTGAATTCAAAAATAAAAAAAGAATAGTTATTGAACAGTTTTGACTCGAAAAAAAATACTGTGTGTTATAACGAAGTGCATATTTTTCAGAGGTAAGTTGTTTTTTTTATATTACAATAGTAAACGTATTAGTAAATCATATTTTTATGTATGTTCCACATACGGTACGTTGAGCTAAAAAGTTGATTTTTCCGTAAAATATGGTTTTATTTTTATTTTTATAAGTTTTCCCTATCTTCTGATCACTCATTACAACCTATATATTTTTGTCGCGCACTAAAAAAAATTGATCCTTGTAGGGTTAAATTCTGCTAACTTAAATTTTCAAGGTAACTAAAACTTATCGAACTTCCATCTGGCATTTTGACCGTAACCTATTAAACTTTTTTTCGCAAATGTGTCTTAATTATACGAAGTTGAAACATGCAGTGTCAATAAACTACCTGTATTTCATTTCCTCCTTTACATGAAATATCCTAATTACTCAAGGAATAAACAAGGCTGTTACAGTAATATCAATTAGTTTTTCACTAATTAGATTTCAATTAAGATTACACGAATTTTACTTCCTTAGTGTTTCATATGTAAAATTCTATCGTTGTGCTTTTAAACGTTTTGTTGCATTTTATTTTATTAACAAATTTTAAATAAATTTATATTCCTTTTCTCTATCTTCTTCGAATTAATAGTTCTTTCATAACAATATAATTATGCGTAAGTTCACTAAAAATTGGTTGAAAATGTCCGCTTTGACACAATTCTTTGAAAATTATTTTGCTTTTAAAGATTATGGAAAATGCTATTCAATTTTCATGTATCTGAATGAAAATTCTTGCTATATTTATATTCTTGTAAAATGCGTTTAAATATAATTAAAACCAAAATTAGGTTAGTCGAAAAAAAGTTTAAAAAGCCAACTTTGACATAATTTTCTCTTTTTTACTTTCTTCTATTGGACTCGTAAAAATTTTCGACCTCAGGTTTTTGATGGATTTACACGTTTTGAGAACTGTAGAACATGATTTGACCATTTTTAGAAAATGTCTGTCTGTGTGTGCGTGACAAAATTTTGTGGCGATTGTATCCCAGGTACTACTGCACAGAATTTCATACAAATTGGTATGTAGTTACACATTGACATAAATTAGTGCTTATCAACTTTAGATAAAAATTGTCCAACAGCCATCCAATTGCCATCCCGCTTTTTCTAAATTTTTAACATGGTGGTATAGGACATTTTGTATAAATGTGCATAAAGAGAATTATTTCTTAATAATCATTATGAAATTTACAAGAATTATTTATAAAAGAGATACTCAACTGGGAAAAACATTTTATATGTGTAGGAGAATCGTCTCCTCCCTAGAGGGGAAGTCCCCCCTCGAGGGGAATAAATTTTCATGATGGGTATCTTTCAAAAGAGCTCGCCAATACTTTTAAAATGAATGGTTGAACCATCGATCTGCGATAATTTGAAATAAAGTTATAAATTTTTTTTTAATGTATTATTGAGAATAAAATGAACTTTTTTTGGATATTTACTGTTATACTACTTCTCTAATATGGAAATCGTACTGCATTATCATGGAAGGTAATTTTATTAAATAATGATTTTAATGAATTATTGTTACTGAGTGATTTTGCATAGGAAAATATAGAATAAAGTCATGTGGTGGCCACAACATTCCAGTTTTTCTTTTATACACAAATGGAAAATATCATTCTATTTTAAAATTTTGAATGGCTTCAAATTTTATTCGTTTACAATTAAAAAAATGTATGTCAAGATAAACAGTCTGTATTCTCTGTTAAAAATTAAATCCTACATTTTACCAAAAATATGCTATGGCGCAGTAAAACCCAATCTAGCGACGTAAGTATTTTTACTAATACCTTTTACTAGTACGACGTAAATCCCAACCAACCAGAAATATGGTTCCAATTCAGCTGCTACCAATATATTTAGAAATTTGGTGCGCTATGTTTCATCATTTTAGTAATACTAAGCACTACTAATATCTTGGAAAAATAATATAAGAGGAGATGACATGTCCAGAAAGCCAAAATTGTAACCCCAGAAGCTATTAAATAACTCAACATTAACGTTTTAGTAAATTCAGTATGTCTCATACGTAGAGTTTTTACTGCGGCAACTATCTTGAGTAGACAATACATAACTTCATTTACTCTGCATGCTGATCGTTGTATTCCAACTCCTCTCCTCTTATACTATTTCTCCAGAATAATATGGTGAAACTTAGTACCAAGATATTGGTTGCAACTCAGTTTGCCTAACTGGCATCGTGACGCGTTGAACTGTTATTTTTAACAATTTTTAAAAACAGTCTTAACTTTGAAATCTTTGATTTGACTCGATAGTGTATGCATCTTTGATATAGAAAAATCAGCTATAAGAATACTTATATGAAAGTACCACTATTCTTAAAATCGAGATCTTTTTATATGATTTTTTTCAACTTGGTATGTTGCTTATTTTTTGCGCAGGTCAAATCTAAAAAATGAATTTTAAGCCACTTTCTGCCATCCGATTGATGTTGTTGTTGTTGTAGTGTTTTTTGAGGTTGGTTGACTATTCTAGGATTCTAGGCCTATAGATGGAATGCCCTCTGTGTGTGGGGGGGGGGGGGTCTTTCTAAGGGATCCTAACCCGTATTTGTGCGTTTCGGAGAAAACCATAAAAAATTCCGAACGGCTAGATTGGTGAGTGCGACCTGGGATCGAACCCGGCACTTCCCATCTACCAGCTTTGAGCGCAGAACCGCTGGGTCACTGCTGAGCCGCCATCCGATTCAACTGATATTTTGCATGCATAAATGACTCCGATGAGAATACATGCTAAAGTAGTAACGGACTTAGAGGTGGGGGTTTGCTGACTCTGGGCTGGGCCCCCAATTTAATATAAAAATTTCTTTGCTAATTTTAACCCATTTCCTGCCGTCAGATTATATTCAAAATTTTCATACATGCATAATTCCGACTGCAATGCATGCTCAAAAACCAACGGAATTAGACAAAGCCTGAGGGCGTGGGTCCCCAACTCCATTCAAAATTTGTTTTGGAATTGTAAACCGCTTCCTATCATCCGATTGAGCTGAAGTTTTACTTACATATACAGTCGGCAACAAAAGTGTCCGAACAATGGCAAAAATTCCTATATATAAAAAGTACACTTCATACGGTTTTGTTAAATAAATCCTAATCGAATCCTGTTCTTACACTGACTAAGAACAGGATTCGACAAGGATTTATTTAACAAAATTGTATGAAGTGTGCTTTTTTTACATAGGAATTTTTGCTAGTGTTCGGACACTTTTGTTACCGACTGTATATTATCCCCATCAGCAGAATTGGGATTTTTTGTACATTTTGAAATATTCTTCGACCACATTTAAGGGCCCTCTTCACTCACCGCCGCCGGAAGCCGAAACTAATATTATTCTATGGGAAATTTTTCTTTGCAAATAACTAATTAACGAATACGTATTTTTAAATTCTGTTTTCACACTCTGAAAATTCCCAGCTGTTAAATTGACGGATCTTTTTTAAAAAATTATTTTTGTAAATTTTTATATTTTATTTTGAAGCTGCAAAATACGAATTTTCAATGTGTGAAATTTTTTTCATTTTGCAATTTTAAAATAAAATATTAAAAATTAAAAAAATACTTTTTTAAAAAAGGTCCGTCAATTTAACACCTGGTAATTTTCAGAGTGTGAAAACAGATTTTAAAAATATGTATTAGTTAATAAGTTATTTGTAAAGAAAATTTCTCCATAGAATAACATTGGCTGGGGCTTCCGGCGACGGTAAGTGAAGAGGGCCGTGAAACCATGGAAGCATCTGCGCAAGTGCTAATTCAACGAGTCAAGTGCTAAAATAGGGGAGACAGTCATATGACTCAGAGAAAATGAGCAATAACAGAGCACGGAATTACTGGATGTTTTCCAAATTTCAAACTGTGTGTCAAGCTGTCATCCCTCTAACATTTTGGACGCGTCCTCACTGCTAGTTTTAGAATATGTGGCTGCACTGTAGTAGGGTACTTTTTATATTTTTAATTTATTTATTATTGAAACCTTATCAATATTTCTCAGAATTAAGCTAATTTTAACACGCTTTTATTAGCTTCACCTGTATGTATGTTTGTATGAATGTATGTTTGTAACCGCTCTGGGAGCAAACCAAAAATTTATATTGTAAAAAAATACTTTCCCTACGTGAACGCCGTGGCTGTGAGGTATAGCTCCGCGCTACGAACCTAAAGGTCCAGCGTTCGATCCCAGTCAGGGGAGATTTTTTAAAAATGGTTTTTGTTTAATTCTAAATTATTTTAATGAAAGATTTAAATGTATGTAAATATTAGGGTGTGTCACTCACACGATTTTCTCTTACCCTGAATTTTAGTAGTAAGATAGATATTTTGTGCTTTCTAGTTCACATTTCTATAAAAGCGTGTTCTTTAATTTTTTAAAACTATAATATTATTAACACTTATTTTAGCTTGATAAGTTACACAAATAACAAGACTAAACATTATGCAGCTAAAAATCAATTAACATGCAAAATATAGTTTTTCCTTATTTTCTTCATTTTCCGTGTCAATCTTAAGATCATCTCAGTTTTCCTACAACTAAGCAACTTGTCAGTTACAGAAGATGACTCTAAAAGTCAAGTAATTCATGCATACAGAATCAAGATCTTCCTCTCGCATTTTTTTTTTTTTTTTTTCCCTTCATGGACCATCGAATAAAACTTCCGTCAAAAATGTTACGGATGAGTGGTATGTCCATTAAATGTCAGCGGCGTGCGCGCTTCCTTTTTTATTTATTTATTTTTTCTTCTTTTAAACAAAGGGGGGGGGGGAAATAAGTCAAGAAAAAAAAAAGGTTCAATCATTGATACATCCTTCTGAATCTTTGCATGGTATTTTAGGAATTGCTATTTTTGTTTATTAAGAAATTTTTGTTTTAACCGTTTTTTTATTTAGCTTAGTTTTTTAGAAATAAAATCTGGTAAGATTAACGTCTATTTTTTATTAAATGGTGTAGCTTAAACTTTGCATATTTATTTACTTACCGCTTGTATATTTAAACAAAATACTCTCCAACTATAACAGACAAACTAAAATTAAAGCATTTATTTTTATTTTATTTTATTTTTTAGTTGGGGGGGAGGGGGGGATTCATGCATAAATGTCAAGAAACACAAAAGTAAAGTTTCATAGTACGGATATCGTGCGCGCGTAAGAAAAAAAAAAGGGGGGGGGGGAGGGACGTGGCCATTAGTACGTTTTTCTAGATCTTTGTGTAATACTTTAGAGGTGCAGTTTATTTAGAAACTTTTTCTTTTTTAAATTAATTTTTAATAACAAAATGTTGTAAAAAGGATGGGTAGTAACAGTTAAATTGTCTATTTTAAATTTTGTATATAAAAGGATAAGTACAGTGGTATTTATCATCTCTAAGCGTCTGTAGTTGCACAAGATACCGCCATTACATTTACAGCGTACACAATGAATATTACAATGAATATTCGTGTTTAATTTTTTTTTTTTTTTTATGTACCAATGCATAAATGCCAAGAAACACAAAATCAAAATTTAGATTTTTATAGCAAAAGAGTTTTTTTTTTTTTCTTAATATTCAAATGTAATGTAACCACGTTTTCCACGCCTAGCTTTGAGAACTATTCCAAAGGTTGGAGGGGTCCCATATTGACCGGCAGGTTCAGATTTGGTAAACAGCCAGTCATTCGACGTTCTCTTATTGCTATTTTCTCTCAACCACAAAAATTATCACCCCCTATTTTAACACTGAACTAGTTAAATGAGCCCTTGCGCAGAAGCTCCCATGGACGCAATAAACGTGGTTAAAAAGTATCATTACTAAAAAATATTGACTACTCTTTTTTTTTTTGCTATAAGTTTGAGTTTTTGATTGAATAATTAGATTTTTTTTTACAATGAAGTCAACAACATTCTTCAGTAGTTATTTCGCTTATCTCTATTTTTACATCATTGCCATTTTGAATGAGTTTTTAAAAATAATTAAAAAAATAAAAATTTCAGCGTATAAAAGAAATTAACACTAATATAATTGCATCACCAATATTATTTGTTTTTAAAATTAGCTTGGAAAATTAAATGTAAAATAGTTGTCATAGGTGGACTCTGCTCAGTTCCCCATCATATATATATACCGGGTGATTCAAAATAGATGTTACAGCGATTATCTCGTAAACTAAGAACGATAGAAACAAACTTCCAATTACAAAATTCGTGCAAATTAAGAGTAGATTTCAGATATGGCATTCATTTGTACAAGGGGCTGTATACATATTAAATACGAAATTTAATTTTTATACCGCCCCTCCTATCACATGACTTATATTTAGAAAAATATTCTCCTCGCTCTAACAATCGAAATAAAAAAAAATTCATCTCTCTAAGTCAAATTCTCGCTGAGTTATTGCAATTTGAAAATTCTAGCATTTTTCGCCAAGTCTTAAGGGGTTGTATCAAAAGTGAAAAACTGTAATTACTATTGCTTTTGTAATATGACACACGTTGATCAGCGTTTCGGGGGGGAAAAAAAAGAAATCATTCAGGGAAAGACGGCTATTTTAACCTGTAATGTCTCTCTTTCTCCTAGTGAATACACAAGAGAATACTCACTGATAATTTAACAAATAAAATTTATGAATAATTTATGTACTAAAAGGGAATTTTCAAATTCATTTTTTAGTGCTAGAGGCCTATTTCAGTCGGTACAGTTGTCGAATTTGTATAGGTCACTCTTAATTAGTGCTAGAGGTCTATTTCAGTCGGTTTATTGAATGGGAATTTATTGAATGAAGTCCCCCCAAGGCCCAACTTTGAAATGAGTCCCCCCAGGCCCAACTTTGACATGAGTCCCCCCCCAAGGTACCCCTATTTCAGTCGGTACAGCGTTGTCGAATTTTTATAATACACTCTTAATTAGTGCTAGAGGCCTATTTCAGTCGGTTTATTGAATGGGGATTTATTGAATGAAGTCCCCCCAAGGCACAACTTTGACATGAGTCCCCCCCCAGGCCCAACTTTGACATGAGTCCCCCCCAAGGTACCCCTATTTCAGTCGGTACAGCGTTGTCGAATTTTTATAATACACTCTTAATTAGTGCTAGAGGCCTATTTCAGTCGGTTTATTGAATGGGGATTTATTGAATGAAGTCCCCCCAAGGCACAACTTTGACATGAGTCCCCCCCCCAGGCCCAACTTTGACATGAGTCCCCCCCAAGGTACCCCTATTTCAGTCGGTACAGCGTTGTCGAATTTTTATAATACACTCTTAATAGTGCTAAGGGCCTATTTCAGTCGGTTTATTGAATGGGGATTTATTGAATGAAGTCCCCCCAAGGCACAACTTTGACATAAGTCCCCCCCAGGCCCAACTTTGACATGAGTCCCCCCCCAAAGCACAACTTTTATATGAGTCCCCCCCCCAGGCCCAACTTTGACATGAGTCCCCCCAAGGCCCAACTTTGACATGAGTCCCCCCCAAGGTACAACTTTGACATGAGTCCCCCCCCAAGGCACACCTTTGACATGAGTCCCCCCCAAGGCACACCTCCTCTCATTGGGAAAAAGAGAAAAAACGTTGTTTTGCGGCTATAAGACAGTTTGAACTTCCAACGTTATTTGTTACAGTATCTGCAGCTGAAACACATTGGTTTGATTTAATGAAAACTTTATCATGGAATTTAGATCGTCACGAATTAACTAAAGAAGAATTTGTCGTTATTAACAAGTTTAGCAGTAGGCCTCTGGCACTAAATTAAAATCTGTCAATGTCAGATTTTCATGTTTTAAATAATGAAATAATGTCGTGTCTGTATATTTTTTTCTTTTTCTATATACATTCTCTTACTCATATACAAGGTGTAGAGAAAGAAATGTTTTTGAGTCAAATTTCCGAAAATTAGTTTTTGTTATATTAGCACGTTTTCAGGTCCTCTGAATTCAAAAATCATGTTTTTAGCGGTTGGTCTCTCTCTCTCGCTCTCCTTGTGTAAGTGTGTCTGTGTAATATTAGAATATCTCAAGAACAAATAGTAGCAGAAAATCTAAATTCGATATTCTAAATCCGTATCATATTACGGTGCTACACGTTACGATCAGACAATTGTTTGTTTACAGGGTCATCCAAAAGAATTCAAATACATTACGTCTGTGAGCGAAATTTCTCATATGTACAGCGGGGCATGTATAGACTGCACTAAACAAAATGAAAAGAACAAATTTTTTATACGCATAAAAGCATGTTTTATGTAGATTGTGGTATAGCAACCATTCATCATTCATTTACAGGGTTACCCAGAGTATTTCGATATATTGGAGCTATACTTGGGAATTGCTGGAAGTGTATTTCATTTTGTGTTACCCATTTTACATATAACACTAAATTTACGTATACAAAGTCATGTGTATATAGTTTATAGACAATATACAGGGCTACCTAAAATTAAGGTAAAATTTTTTTTTATTATTATTAAATGTAATTAGTGTAAGCGTTTGCTGCTTTTTTTTTTTTTTTTTTTTTTTTTTTTCCGAAGAACACTGCTGACACAGAACGAAAAATTAATTTCTCATACCCATACTGTAAACAAAGTAGTTTTTGGAGAGCGATTTTTTTTTCTGTATAATATCACATTTTAAGGCCTCCTAAATACGAAAGGTAAATTTTTATTCGTTGATCTGTATATATATGAATTATCAGCCTAATTTAACAACAAATAATTTGGTGTGCCACTCACATGACTTTCTCTTACCCTGAAATTTAATACCTTAAATACAGGTTGGAAATTAAGAGGTAACATAAAGAGTACTGTTATGTAAACCTATGTTAAAATAATTCAAATTAGGCTTCGGAAGAGTTTTATATGATAATTAGTTCTGTGTGAGGGGGGAATCTCCTGAAATTATTCGACGCAGGCAATAATCAAACTTTAAAAAACTTGACTTTGGTAATAAGGAAGCCTCAAAACGTGTAAATACACAAAACACGAGCGTTGCATATTTAGCTTAAAAACATACATTATTTATCATATGTCTATAAGGAATTCATTTTCATTTCTGAGCAGCTTTCCTGGACATGGTAAAATATTATATTAAAGCACTTTCACTAGCAATAAAAAAGAATATTATAGCTTAAATATTTGCAACCCTGTATATCTTTTGAAGAATATGTACAAACCACAAAGTGCACCTAAATATAAACCTAGAGTAATAATATACGGAACAACCTAAAATGCACTTCCATCAATTTTCAGCTATTGTCGCATTATAATCTAATTATTTTGTGTAGCCCTGTAAATGAAATGAGAATAATTTCCCTGCCATATTCTACATGAGGCATGTTTTTATGCATATAAAAAATATATATTCATTTCATTTGGTTTAGTGCAGTCTATAGGTGTTAAACTCTACTTACCTGCAATTTTCCCCATAGACGTAATGTATTTGAATATTCTTGAGTGTCCCTGTACACGAACCATTTGCTTCATCTCAATGAAAAGCTTAGTGTAGCATCCCTATATGATACATATTTAAAATACCAAGTTTGGAATATCTGCTGCTATTTGTTCTTGAGATATGCTGATAACAGACAGACACACACACTGACCAACCGCTAAAAACACGATTTTCATATTCAGGGGACCTCAAAACGTGTAAATATAACAAAAACACACTTTCGAAAATTTGGCCCAAAAAACAATACTTTCTCTACCTTATGGGTATGAGAAAGTAATAACTACAGGAAATGCGAATTTGATACTTTGGATTCCATATCTAGTTGCCACTTGAAAAGTTGATCAAGGTTTGCAAGTTTTAAGGAAATTGATAACAGACTTGATTTATGTTTTGATAAGTATAGACACTATAATTAAACAGGGATTGAGAAGGGCGGTAACCCCCTTGACATAGAATTATACATCTATACCATATTATATTCTATACAAAACATTATTTTAGAATATTAACAATAAATATGAATTTCCTTATGATTTTTACAGTATAAAGTTATTTAAATGTAACTTATAAGAATATCTGTCCCAAAACGCATTTTTTGTGCGTTCCTGTACATAAACCAATTGTAGAGAATTAATTAATGCCATTTTAAATAGGGAATATCATATAGTAAACCTGAATAACATATGTCATTTCTCAAAATATTTATAGACGCTGGGGATGGGCAGACGGACAGATGGACAGTCAGACAAAAGAAAAAAAAATGCAAATTGAAATCTTATTCACAGTTAAAAATTGTTAGAAAATGTTTAATGTAAACGAAAATGCAATTCCAGCAAATGTTCAATAATAACCCTTAACGTAACTGAATATTTTTGTGTGCCCTGTAAATCTAATGCTAATCGTACTGTACAGTATTGAAAGCACCCTTTTGTGCATATGAATAACATATTTCAACTTCATTAAGATTTATGCAAAGTAATTAAATTTTGGTTTATAGAAATATCTTCACATAGAACGCAATGCTTTGGAATACTTTCGGGTGTCCCTGTATACAAACCAGTGATGGTGTTTACTCCATTTTCTATAGAAAATATCCGATAGAAAACTATAATAACGTATTTCAATTTTATTAATATATGCATAAATTAAAGTTATTAAAATATGGTTTATAAAAATACCTCTCATAGAACACAATGCCTTGGAATATTTTCGAGTGTCCCTGTGCACAAGCTAGCAGATGTATTCACTCCATTTTCTATAAGGAACATCCGATCGTGAACTCAAATAACATATATCAGTTTCAGGGAATTCTATAAATATTCACGGGAGTTAGAGCGCGGACACACAGAAAGACGGATGGACAGACAGACAAATCGAAGTCATTAACACTTTCCAATCTTGCTGGAATTGTTGAAGAGCCTAAGTTATTAAATTTTTCAACCATGATGGAAAGTGGTAAAAATAAAGCACGACAATTTTACACGGTTTTGCTAGTCTTTTAATTTTTCCCCTCTCTTAACGTGTTTTAATTTGCAGGTGACCCCCCCTAAGAAATTTAAGTATTAAATTTTTTAACAATACGAAATAATGTAAATTTGCATTAAGTTCTTAAAACTGTTGATTTCACGAGTTTGAACGATTTTAGTTGCTGTTTTAAAATAAAGGATCTTTTTAAATTTTTTCTCATCTCATAGATAACCCCCTAAAGTGAGCTCGTTGGCGTTGAAAAATAGATGCCAAAATTGAAAAAAAAGTGGTGTAAGTCATCATTTTCAAATTGCAATAACTCAGCGAGATTTTGACTTAGAGAGATGATTTTTTTTTTATTTTGGTTGTTACAGCGAGGAGAATATTTTTCTAAATATAAGTCACATGATAGGAGGGGCCGTATAAAAATTAAATTTCGTATTTAATATGTATACAGCCCCTTGTACAAAATAAATTCCATATCTGAAATCTACTCTTAATTTGCTCTAATTTTGTAATTGGAAGTTTGTTTCTATCTTTCTTAGTTTACGAGATAATCGCTGTAACATCTATTTTGAATCACCCGGTATATATTCATAAATTTCTAGAACAGGACATTCTCTTAACCAGTTATCATGTTTAAAGAAATGAATTTGAAAAAACGATTGACACAGTGACAGAATGAAATCCCCGCCTAATAGGCTATCCACCGTTCACTTCCATATATTTATCTTATTCTAATCTATTAATTTATTTTATTAGGGTAAATTTCGTAGTTTAGTTTTCATGCTACTATTTCCAATGCTACAATCCTCAAAATGCATATTTATTACGAAATTTTCCTATTAGAATATTTGTAATCAGTCATGTTCATACAAGTATCATAAATGTTATTTTGAAGTTGTCTGATATATTTTATTTATGATCCTGAAAATGGCCATTTATGCTCAATTTTGTATTCTTCTGCCATTTTAAAAGGATCGTAAATTCCAAAGAACTTACGAATTTCTTAAATTAGAAAATTCATACTCTATGGTATTCATGTCAGTATCCTAAATAATATTTCAAAAGTGGTCTGACACCTTTACGATGAAAATATCCCTGAAGATTGACGTTTATGTGAAATGTTGCCCTATACTGCCATGTTAAGAAATTCGTAAATTTCCAATAACTTGCGAAATTTTCAAAGTAGTATATTTATAGTTACTGATGTTCCTTCCGGCATCAAAACTGATATTTTAAAACTGGTCTGACATTTTTACAGTAAAAAGTTTCTATTTAATGCACGTTTAAGTGAATTTTTGTCCTATTCTCCCATGTTAAGAAAAACGTAAATTTCTAATAACTTACGAAGTTTTTTAATTCGAATGTTGTAAATAAATAGGGTACTTGCCAGTATCGAAAGTAATATTTTAAAACTGATCTGACCTCTCTTCGATCATTTGTTCGTGAGATATCGTGTAAACAGACTAACAAACTAACGGACTAACACACTAACAGACACCTACAGGAAGACACCATACAAATTTTGTCATTTTCGGATTCCTCACCCCTGAAAACGTATAAAAAAGTCAAAAAACCGAGGTCGAAATTTTTCACGATTACCTAAGTTCCCCATACCTATAGTATGATGGGGAACTAATAAATAAATAAATAAATAAAATCATCTAAGTATCCCAGATTTAAAATTACAAGAGAAAATAACTTTTTATGTTACCACGTTTTTAAATTTTCTGTTGAATCATATAAACTTGACACATTACCCAAATAATTACAAATCATTGTCATCGTGTTTGAGCTATTCTATAAGTTTCAAATGTCTAGTCGGGAAGTTTGCTAAGAATCGATTGCAAGATTTGTACTGGACAAACAAGAAAGCGAGTTGAAAGCGATATAAAACACGTTGGTTTTAAAAATAAAATATTAATCCTTTTAGAACAACATATATTAGCACTTTATCAATGTGTAGAAAATTTTTAAAGTTATAATGACGTGAATTTTTGTGAGATGCATAATTTAACTTTTTATCATATTTTTTTGCTAATGTTCACGTTTAATTAAATGTCGAAAGAAAATGAACTTGTAAATTTTTGTTGTCAACAATTAAATTTTAGCTTATATTTAAAGGGCTAATTTTTAAAGCTATTATGAGGTTATTATTTTTACATTTTAATTAATTAAAAGAAAATTAATCAAATATTCTAAAATTGAGCTTCGAGGTATTGTCATCGTATTCTGGGCTATACTAAAAGTTTCAAATGTCTGGCTAGTCGGGAATTTAGTTAAAAATCGATTGCAAGATTTGTACTGGACAAACAAACAAGAAAGCGAGTTAATAAAAGCATGGTAAAAAGAGTATATTTTAACCTATCATATGTATAGATGGTAAGACACGTGATTAAACATTTACTACATTTGTTTCATTTTCATACAAGTATTACTTTTGAGAAGGATAACAAAGTCGCCATTTAAGAAAAATTACTCATAAAACCCTGAAGCAGGAAATTATAAGTAACGTGTTACAGAAATAATATTGATAATTTTTATATCGGTATTAACTTATGTATATGTTAATTTAAATATACACAAGTTTTTATAAATTGGTTTACTTACTGAAAAGAAAATATTTTCAGAAATACTTTATAATAAAGCAGTATTTTTTTATCGGTATTAATTTGTGTCCAGTTTAATTTATAGGTACACAAATCTGTATAAATTGGTATATTCACCGAAAGATATTTTTACTTAACGGTTACTTATTTATTTATTATTAAGGACTATATATATATATATATATATATTATCTAACTTTGCTTCTAGCTTGAATCTTAAAAACAAACATATCCATTGAAAATCAGGACAGTTGGTGAGAGGGATTGATAAAATCCAGTCTCAGACGTGCACGACATAAAAACCGCTAAAGAAAAAAGGTGCATCAATCAAGACAATAGACCTAGGAGATGGTGTGATCTTTAGATCTAATCTTATGAGAAATCTGAAATAAACTTCTTTAAATATAATGGAGAATATATGGAAAATGATATTTTTCCCTTTGAGAGCATTAAAAATATATATATTTGTTTATTATTACTTATATACCAGGGGTCGATCCAAGCATTTTTTTTTTTAATTTTTTTTTCGGCCTTTTTATAAAATTCCATATCGTAAAAAGGGACCCTTCACAAAATTTTAATTTATAAAATAAGCTTCTTCACAAGATTCTGTGTAATAAAAATAATCCTTTTATTAAATGCTTTCATGCTTTCAATATTATTTTTAATTAATGCCTTAATATGGCTCAACAAAACTCTATTAACTTGGTATTTAATACAGTGATTGTAAAAATTGGAAGATTTTACACAATATTTTATTTTTTCACGAAAATATTTTATTTTTTACAAAAATAAATAAAAATTTTACAAAAAAGGGACCAAAAAATTAAAACCTGGATCGACCCTTGTATACATTCTAAAAAAAAAATAATAATAATAATACGGAAATAAATACATACATAAATATAAATGAAAAAACGGAAATAGAAGAAAATCCCTTTACATTTCTACTCATTATCATTAAAGGTTTTCTGATTTTCTTGAAGATTTCCCCCCAGATGAATCTAGTTAAAAAAAACAATAACATCTTATGTTATTCCATTAAATCTTACGATAATTTACGTGGAAATTTACTTAGCAGTCGATACTTTATTTATTTATTTTCGTTTCCTCATTTTTTCTTTAAATCATGAAAAATCTCGAAAATGAAACGATAGTAATCGAAAATATTCCTTTAAACGCTGCAATCCACAACAAAAGTTCTCTGAAGTCAATTTTCCAAAACTCAGTACCACGATTATTTTCAATAAGTTATCTGTCCATTATTAGTATTATCATTAGTATTATTCACGAAAGCCGACAACCTGTAAAAGGTGATAAATTGTGTCTGTAATCACTAGTCAGAGTTACCCATTAAAATTTGACCGGAATTGGATCGCATTACTTCTAAGAAAATTACACTTCGACACTTCAGCCTGTATTAAGGTGTTATAAATTAATGTTACAGTACTCTATCGTCACAGTCGCTACGGCAGAAAATAGATTAGCCGTAATTTGCCTAAGTGTAAGACAAGAGAAAAAAAAAATAATCTGGAGTGACTCGCACTTGACTTTCCGAACATTAAGAAATTAACAGTTGTAGGGTGAGTGCAAAAGTTCTACCCTTTTTTATTACCCATAAAAAAGAGCAAATAAACGCAAAATGAACAATAACCATTATTGTGCATAATCCCAATTGCTACCTATGACCTCTTGCTATCTTTTTGGTAGGAGATGAATCCCACGGCGGTAAAATTCTGGCGGTTTCGAGTCAAAAAAGTCTTGGGTGGCAGTTTTCACAGCATCAAGATCATCAAATATTTTCTGACTGAAGGAATTGTTTAACGCACGAAATAGACGATAGTCAGTTGGTGCCAAGTCAGGAGAATAGGGAGGGAGGAATAAAACCTCCCAACCAAAGCTCAGTAACTTTTGGCGAGTGATGACAGCCGCATGTGGCCTGGCGTTATCGTGATGAAGGATAACACCGCGACAACTGATGAGACCTGGCCGCTTTGCTACCAAATTTGAATGTAGCCTGTCTAACAGTAGACAGTAGAAGGCAGCATTGATGGTTTGTTGAGTGGCAAGACCTCCCAGTGAATTATTCCCTGCACATCCCCCCACACACTCAATAACACCTTTTTGGGATGAAGTTCGGCTTTCGAAGTCGAGGCAGGCGGATCTGAAGGTCGACACACAGTCCTACGACGCTTTACGTTACGGTACATAACCCACTACTCATTTCCTGTCACAATTCGTGTCAAGAATGAGTCATTTTTGTACCGGGAAAGCAAGGAAACACAGGTGGCGATTCTGTCATCCCGTTGGTTAGCTTTCAGGTTATGTGGAACCCAACAATCCAACTTTCTCGTAAAACCCAACTTAACCAGACGTCTCTCGACCGTTGTCAGGTGTACGTTGAAGGTCTCCGTTAATTTTTGCACGGTTGGGTTCCGGTCGTTCCTTATGTCTTGGTCAACATCGTCGTCTCCAACGTGTGATGGCCGTCCACTCCTAGCCTGACCTTGGCAGCATCTGTCTCCTTCTCTAAATTTACGAAACCATCGACGACATGTGTTTTTGTCTATTGCATCATCCTCATAAACTTGACAAACATTGCGACATGCTGCGTCTGCCATAGTCTCTTTTTTTTTTTTTTTTTTTTTTTTTTTTTTAGATGATTAACTTTGTGAGACACGATGCATTTATACGTGAGGCATCCACACGTTTGATTGGCCGTCAATTTGCGCCATTACAATGTCATGTGTGACGTCAATTCCATTTCAAATTTGCATATCCAAAAACGAGTAGAACTTTCGCACTCACCCAATATATACAGTCTGTTACAAAAGTACAAGACAACAACATATAAGAAATATTTCAATGAAAACCAAAAACATTCTATGCCAGTACATCAAGTATTTAGTAAAATAGAGCAAATAATATAAATGGAATTAGTTTAGAAAATATAAAACATCAATAAAACAAAGAAGAGTCCAAAATAACTGTTACAAAATTATAAGACTACATGTAAAAAATTAGAGTTTTCGCAAATTTAGTAAGATGTAGCTTCACCATTTCTTTGAATAACTTGAAACGCACGATTTGGCATGAGGCTAATTAATTTTTTAAGAAGAGATTCGGGAATATTGTCTAATTTCTTCATAATAGCCGTTTCGAAATCGTATGTTGAATGATATTTCTTGCCATTTTCAAATATCTAAGTTTCTCTAAAGTTTTCCTTTAATTGAATCCCAGTGTTATCCCTAGAGCCCCTATATAAAATAATAGGCCGGCGCATCACCGCCTTGTTTTTGCCTCCGAAGAGAAAAGCATTACCGCTTGGCGTCCTTATCGCTTCCCTAATGATTTTAAGAAATCTTGATCTCAAGCTAATCCGGTCAAGATAAGAGCAATAAGCAACAATAATATTCCTAAAAACACATTTTTTTTCACAGTACATTCTCAGGATGTCATTTTATTCTGAGGATATCCTATGAATGTACGATGTGTTGTTAGGGCGGTTTCTGTTTCTTTTACAAAATGTCGCCAAAACTCAAATACACAGTAATACAAGGTCTGTGAGCACTTTACATTCACTTCTTGAATGATTATAGCAGTTTATCGCTAAACAAATTTCCATATCATCGTTTACTTAGCTAAAATTATGAAATATTGTGGAGTTTGCGTTCCTGCAAACTCCATCTTAACTTAAATACTTATTTAGATTACTAAGAAAACCAGAGACTTGAATTGAACAAACAATAAGAGTTTATTTGAACCAGATTAATGGGAGGGCGGCCTGGTAATAAAACTTAGCTCAGTCAGCGTATTACTAAATCAAAATATATAAATCAACAATTTAATTATCTTAAATATCTCACCCCAGCAGATAGTCGAAGGTGTAGAGACGGTCGCACTCGTACTCCGCTACCACGACTTCACTATGGATCAGAGGATTCCCTTCGGACCCAACTTGACCTTTCCGAATGCTAGTAGTTGCGCACACCAACACTCATCACTACTTAACTTCACACAACTAAATCTCCACGACTCTACTTCCCGATATTCACCAAAATAAGATTAATCACATCCACTATACTATCCTCCAACATCCACACCATCTACTAAAACCATCTCTATTTTTATACTTCTTCCTACACCCTCCTTTCACTGCATTTCAATCCGTTCTTTTAAAAATCACTTCTAATTTATCTAATATTCAAAATCTAAGTCTTTTATTGCAGCCCCCTGCTGACACAACACTAACTCGACCTCAACCTTCACCGAGTCACTGGCGACGAAGCGATTTTAACCGTCCCCACTTTCTACTTTGCTGGATCCAGCTTAATTAAAACAACTGTGGTGACGTTCTGACGTCTCAACCTCACAATATAATAAAACAAGTTACTCTGAAGCAACGTAAGACGATAAAAAAAAAAAAAAAAAAGTTTGTCGTTTGTTTATCAGAGAAACGCGCTGGGTACATGTGGCAACCCTAAGGCAACAAAATGCCCGATGCGCCAGCTCGTATATATAGGAGCCATCCCTAACAATATAACTTCGTCACTAAATTTTTCAAAACTTCCGAGTCATCCTATTTTGCTATAACGTAAAGTCAATCAAAAGTCGATTCTTTCTTTGTAGGAATAGTCATTTATAAACGAATCCGCAAATCACTCATAGAATAATAAACTATGAAACTTACTTATACTTTTAGGAATTTTAATGAATAAGCTTCATTCACAGCATGAATTGACTTTTTCTATTTTAACAAAGTTTCATTCATAAATCGCTAATGATGTGTGTGTTTTCATCAGTTGGAATAATCTTTCTAACTTTCTATACTAAGACTATCGACTTTTCTTTCCTCATAAAAAATAAATAAATAAACAAACAAAGTTACAAAGATATTCTCAGAAAAATAAAAAAAATAAATAAAAGATAACTTCTTATGTTTCATTTTGTTTTCAAACTTTCTTTATCAATTGATATTTTCTGCCAATCAGAGGAGAAATAGAACGGTTCTTTGTGCAAGCCAAAAAGGCTGGGCGTGTTTAAAAAAAAAAAAAATCCACGTTTGAAATCTGAGAGGGAATTTTGAGATCTAAATCAATGTCCAAACAGGAAAGGATATATTTCCTCGATTTTTATCTGTTATTTTGAAGAAATTTTAACCGAATGTCATTGACCTCCTCTTCTGTTTATAAGCAAACACCTGAACTGAAAGTCAATAAGACGCTCCTTTCTCAGTGAAGATATGATCATCACCGTCGACTAAATGGTTCTTTTACCATTGTTTAAATTTAAACAATAGCAATTATCCACGTATTTTTTTAAGACTTTAAGTAGGAGTGCAATACTACAGTACGGTAAAAATACAGTACAGAACTGTTTATATACGTATTTCAAGGGAAAGACGCATTATTGAATTTTGTATAAACAACTTTGATTCTTACAGAATTAACTCTGTATTCAATAATAATAATAATAAATTTTCGAATAAAATATTTATGAAAAAAGTAAAAAGAATCACATCTTGTTGTCATGCATTAACCCTTTAACCGTTTGAGTGCTGAAGAAATTTCTTGTATACATATCCTGAAAGTGCAGAATAAATTAAGCAGCTATTTTTTATTTATTTATTTATTTTTTATTATTTTTTTTAAAGTAATAGAAACCGTTATAATTAACTCTAAATATTATATAAAAAGTAATCTTTACCAATAAAAGCATTTTTTATTCTAACTTATTATAAGAGTATTTTGTAGTTTAAATTCCACGAATTCCTCTTTACATATAGCGCGAATTAAGTTCGATTGTTTAATTTCATTACCATTTTTATTTTTCTTTATTTACTTATTTATTTTTACTGCATGCCTCACACTGTCACAAGTTTCGCCCTGCCAATTTTTTGAAGAATATTTTTTACTCATTGAAAGTCTTCCAGTGGTATTTTTGGTTGCTGACAATTCCTACTCCGTAGCATCAATAATGCTCGAAGTGAATAGTAGTCTAGTTAACTTTTTACCCAAACCATTTTCCGAATATATTACAGTAGAAATGTTTAATACCATTCTGACAAAAATTTTTCAGAAACAACAGCTCTCAATTAATGCAAAAATTACAGTAGCAAACAGCAACGCGATCGCGCTTCTACGCATTTTTGGAACAACACAAGAAAACCACAAAATTAATCTTAATAAAGTACAGTCGATAGCAAAAGTCACCGAATACTAGCAAAAATTTTTATATAATAAAAGTACACTTAATGTAGTTTTGTTAAATAAATCCTTGTCGAATCCTGTTCCATAGTCAGTCTTAAAACAGGATTCGACAAGGATTTATTTAACAAAACTGTATCAAGTGTACTTTTTTACATAGGAATTTTTGCTAGTGTTCGGAAACTTTTGTTACCGACTGTATATATATGCAATATAATTAAAAACAAAATCATTTTTAGGTAGAGTGCCTAAATTATACCCTTCGTTATTTTCAATGCATTCGTTGGCTGTTTATTCATACTTCCTTTTCTATTTTATGCTTTCTGCCTCTCAAAAGGGAAAGTAGAATAAATGTTTTGTATAACAAAGAAACATTCAAAAGGTGTCGTCTTCAAAAAATATTGAAAAATATATATGTGATTCTACTCTTCATAAAACACCAGGAAGTGAAAAAATTATCGGCTGAAATGAATTACAGTGACGCCAAAAAATTATTAAAATTAAGTATATTTGGCGATTTCACATTGTTAGGCGATTGGTTTTGAGTACTTGGCGGAGAAACAAAACGCGGTTCTGTTCGTACACGGTGATCTCGGTGCTAGCGAACTGAACGCTTAACAGCACTAAATCGCCAAATATGCTTAATTTTGATAATTTTTTGTGGTCGCGGTAATTCATTTCAGCCGATAATGTTTTCACTTTATGGTGTTTTAGGGAGAGTAGAATCACATATATTTGTTTCAATATTTCTTGAAGACGACACCTTTTGAATGTTTCCTTGTAAGTGAAAAGACTAGACTTGAATATAGTCAAAGTCTTGCTCATCGGCCTAATTTGAAATTTTCCGTCTTTCTTTCTTTCTGTTCTTTTCTTTTTAATCACGTGAATATAGTCTTGAACCTCACATAAAGCATAAAGGTCCTCATTGAGAACAGTCCATGCAGTCCTAAGATCCTTGAGTAGGAATTAGTCTTAACCCCTACAATAGCAACACCACTACTTAAAATAACAGGACTTATAAAGGGAACTTAAATTGTCATCGTGTTCAATCAGTTTACTTTTGTTTTTTTGGGTGTGTGTGTGTGTGTGTGTGTGTTTTGTCATTAAATAATAATACAGTGAAACTCGAATAATTCGAACTTGTTTAATTCGAAATTCTGGGTAATTCGAGTTTTTTACTCGGTCCTTTGAATTTTGTATTAAAATAATGTTAAAAAATCGTGGATAATTCGAATTCTATTTTGGATAATTCGAATTTTTCATACGATTAACTTTAAAATATTACAGTAAAATTTTTTCCCAAGATCTTTCTCAGTTAAAATGCATTATTTATTTTAATAGTCCTTCAAAATAAGGATAAGGAAATACAAGAAAAGCCCCTACCTAGTGCATCAGAAGATATGGTGCATATACATGAACTTCGAGGTTTTTTTTAATTGAAAGTCATGTCTGATGTAGAAGATTCTATTTTTGCATCAACTGATAGGTTGAAGTCATATGCTATGACACAAAGATTGTACTTGAAGAAACAATAAAAAATATCTATTTTTTAAAAAAGTATTGAATAATTAAGCTCGTAAAAAATATTGATTTAATAGGGGGGGGGGGGATGTAGCAGTTTTCTTAGATTATAAAGTTTATATGATAAATCTTTGATCTTAGAGTTTTTTAATTTATCTCTTCTTTTTGAGAAAATAGCATGCTTGCCAACATCCTAATTAATATTCTCTAGTGTTGTTAGTCCCGCCCTTTTTTTTACACCAGTAAATTTTTAAAGTAATATTTTGCAAATGCAATTACGATTAAATAAGAAGAAAAATACTCTAAAATGGATACTGGTGTGAAAAAGAAGGCGGGGTTAACAATACTACGGAATTTTAATTAGTATGCTGGCAAATATGAAATAGTATATGTAATTCGAATTTTTGGATATTTCGAATTTTTTTCAGGTCCCTTCAACTTCGAATTATCCAAGTTCTACTGTAATAATAATAATAATAATAATAATAATAATCTAGTGTGTAACAACCGCACAGTTTCCACTACCCACCACTACATATATCATAAACTCTTTTTGGGGATAGGTCCATACTTCTCAACTCATTCTTATTTCAAGGGAGATTCCCTTATTTTGGGACTGTCTTTCACTCTCCCTTATTCTCATACATCTCTCCCATATTTTGAACATTTTAAAGTTATACCTATAATTTATTCAAAACATCAACAAATTTTCAATTTTTTAAGGAAGAAATTTATTTTCGCTGAAAAAAAAATTCATGCAACTCAATAGATAGCACTATTTTTAATCAAAAATTACTGGATTTTTACTTAATAATTAAATTTAAGTTATGCATGTAAATTTTTGACAATTTAAGCTATAAATTAAACTACTAAATACTGTCATATGTCGAAAACCCATCAGTGATGTCTAGGCCTGAAAATACCGCTTATAAAATCTCCGTTATTTTGATCCTTCAATGTTGGCAGGTATGTAGGTCAGTTTATACATTTTGACCACATTAACAGATCAGTCAATTGTCCAGTAGTAACGTACATGCGAAAGGCATCTAAAATGGTTTTTTTGTAGTAAATTTGATTAAAATGGTTACAGCTTTTTTGAGATACCGATTTTCGGTGCCACTTTTGATTTTCACCAAAACGTGGCAACTCATCTGTTCACCGGAAACGGACAACTGCATACGAAAAGTTATTTAAAGAAGAGTTAATATGACAAGTTTGAAGAAAATTCGTGGAGTCGTTATTTTAGACACGCACTTGCGAAACCTAAAATTTACGTACTTATACAGGACGCTTAATCAATTTACCTGAAGTAACTAATTAATACGTACGGAAGGGCATCTAAGAAGGAGTATATATAGAAACTTTGAAGAAAATCGTTAAAGCTTTTTATGAGATACAGACTTGTGGTTATAACTCCAGTTTTCTAATTTTTATCAAAAGTTGGCAAAATCATCTGTACACCGAATCTGTCCACATGTCCTAATTTTTGAAGATATGATAATCAGAAGAGTCCACACACATATACACATTGACCAATTTCCTAAAGCCCCTCTTTTGGCCTTAGGACACCTTAAAACATGTAAATCGGGTGAAAACTCGATAATGAACATTTTCAACGAAAATAATACCTCCATTACTTATGGTAGTGCGATAATGGTAGAAAAATGCCAAAGATTCTTTTAGTTGCGTGAAAGGTGTAAAACAATACTAAAAAATTTTAATCTGATATAAAAAAAATTTTCATTAAAAAAAATAATAATAAATAATCATAAGTGAAGAGTATTATCCTGATTTTATCTTTTATTTAGATGAAAACTCAACTTAATACCTTTCGCAGTTTCCATGTAGAAAGCAAATAAGAGGGGAAAAATGTTTCTTTTTTAACACGCTTTTATTAGCTTCACCTGTATGTATGTATGTTTGTATGTATATTTGTAACCGCTCTGGGAGCAAACAAAAAATCTATATTGTAAAAAAATACTTTTCCTGCGTGAACACCGTGGCGTTGAGGTAAAGTTCCGCGCTACAAACCTGAAGGTCTAGCGTTCGATCCCCGTCAGGGGAGATTTTTTAAAAATGGTTTTTGTTTAATTCTAAATTATTTTAATTAAAGATTTAAATGTATGTAAATATTATGGTGTGTCACTCACATGATTTTCTCTTACCCTGCATTTTAATACTAAGATAGATATTTTGTGCTTTTTAGTTCACATTTCTATAAAAGCGTGTTCTTTAATTTTTTAAAACTATAATATTATTATTTACCGTAAAGATATGGTCATAAGTATATTCTAAAAGTAGTTAGTATACCATTATTTAAAGAACTGCAATTATCTGTATTTTTTTTTTCTCTCCTCATCAGGCGATATATATTAAACGCTGGTTATATGCACGATCGTTCGGCATAAACGACCTTCAAATAAATTGCTTTTTCTTAAGCTATAATTTCTAAGTAACAGTAACATCTAGAATACGTGGGGTTAAAGATACATTTAAATGTATAATGTATAGCATCAGTATACTTAAAAGAAACATCATTTGAAAGCTAACTAAAACACTAGAGCCACTAATTGCAAAAAATAACAAGTATAATTTGGCTGCAATTATTTACTGAGAGCAAGAATAGAATCGAAGTCTGGTAAAACAAGTAGGGCACAGTTCAATGGTGGTTGCTGTGTTATGAATGCAATATAGATGTTTGCTTTCAACATGAGAGTTGACAGACTGCAAAAAGAAAATTTCGTTTCAATAAAAAATATGTTATACAGAGATTAGTTTAAACTTATAATATTATATAATCAGTGCCCTTATCATTTAGAAACTATATAAAACATAAAAGCCACTATTTGCATAAACCATAAAAAGCTTAATTTTGCTTTACATCTTTGTTAACGGCCCTCTTCACTTACCGTCTCCGGAAGCCCGAGCCAATGTTATGCTATGGGGAAATTTTCTTTACAAATAACTTATTAACTAATACATATTTTTAAATTCTGTTTTCACATTCAGAAAATTCCCAACTGTTCAATGGACGGATCTTTTTTTAAAAATGTATTTTTTTAATTTTTAATATTTTATTTTGAAATTGCAAAATGCAAAAATTTCACATATTGAAAATTCGTATTTTGCAGCTTCAAAATAAAATATAAAGAATTAAAAAAAAAATAATTTTTTAGAAAAGGTCAGTCAATTTAACAGCTGGGAATTTTCAGAATGTGAAAACAGTGTTTAAAAATATGTATTAGTTAATAAGTTATTTATAAAGAAAAATTTCCCATAGAATAGCATTAGCTTCGGCTTCCGGCGGCGGTGAGTGAAAGGTCCTTAACGCGAACAGCCGTGGACAATGTTATTCTATGGGAAAATTTGTTGTGACAGTTACACATTACCTAATGTATATTTTTTTAATTCTGTTTTCGCAGTCAGAAAATTCATAACCGTTAAATGAGTACTCCTTTTTGAAAAATTCATTTTTTTTTTAATTTTTACATTTTAATTTTCAGTTCAAAAATGCGATTTTTCACAAAATGCATTTTTCTCATTTTCTAGTCGCAAAATGAAATACTAAAATTTTAAAAAATCAATTTTTGGAAAACAAGTACTAATTTAACGCTTATGAATTTTCTAAATGTGAAAACAGAATTGAAAAATATTCATTAGGTAATGAGTAATTATGTAAACAAATTTTCCCATAGAATAACATGGGCCAAGGCTGCCGGCGAGATTAGGTATTGTCCGCTCTTAAACGCATCAGTTGAATAAATGTCTGGTAAAACAAAAATGACTGGATATCGGTGCATCACAATTCACAATTACTTACTTTCCACAGATAAGAGAGTTATCATCCGTAATAAATCATTAAATTGCATTTTTTAAATTTGCATTTATATTATAGTTTTCAGTATTTAAGCATATATGAATACTGATTTATCAGTGTATTTCAGGATCAGTGTGATTTGGTGAATCACTTGGCAACGAGTGTAGCATAAGTTTAACTGCATTTCTAACTTGATAAGAAATCCTTAAAATTTTAGTTGCTTGAAAAATCAGCAAAAATTGTAAACATTCCTTTTTAATCAAAAGATAATTGCAACTTTATCGATAACACTTTTCTTTGATTAAGATTTACTTATTTATTGTAATAACATAAAATTGCAATTCGATATTAAAACAAGATTCTTTTTTTTTTTTTTTTTTACTTTACTTTACTTCCATAATTATAAGAAGAAAGTAAAGTATTGGATTCGTAAAAAATTTCGATGGTTTTATTCATCAAGAAGTTTTAAGAATGTGTTTTGACTTGAAAGTTTTAAATCAAGAACTTATGCCTAAAATTTCATGAAATTTTATATTTAGTTACAGCTTGTCATAAATTAGTGTCTATGAAATTTTGGGTCGCATTGCTTAACAATTGGTACTGTCGTTCTCGTTTACGTAACTTTTTATATAGTACCATAAGACGATATTTCGTAATGTAAATGTACACGATGAGCATTATTTTTAAACAATCATTGTGAAATTATTATTATTTATAATAACGATAATCAACCAGGATAAAATTATTGTATATGTAGGAGCATTACTTCTCTTTTTTGGGAATTAACGATCCCGTGCCATGTATTTTCAAAAGAACTCGTCAACACCTTCCACACGATATGTTGAATCCATGAAGGTAGAAAGAGGATTGTATTACCATGGTTGAATCATATATATGTGATATTTTGAAATAAAACTATATCTCTTTTTCTTTTTTTCTTTTTTTTTTTTTTTTTAATTAAAATAATAATAATAATAATAATATGCATTTCCTAAGATGCTAAACATTTTCTAAGGCGTCATCTGTAGGACATAAAACTGACTTTCTTTCGAGAATTACGGTTATACTTTATCTAAGATAAAAATCGTCTGCATTCATCATCACGGAAAATAATTTTGAGTCTAATTGCGTGAATGTATCAGAAAAATATAGTAAAAGGTTTTGTGATTTCCGCCACAACATAGTCGATTCTTCCTTCGTTAAAAAAAAAAAAAAAAAAAAAAAAAAAAAACACAGAAAGATATGATTGACATGAACAACAATATTTAAAAAAAAATAATAATACAGTAATAGTGTTCTAAATGAATTAAAGTGCTACTGGCAGTAAATAAAGCGTAGAACAAGTAATTGTAAAATGCATGTGTAAAAGTAACTTTAATGAAATAAATTCCACTTTTACAGCATTAATGGCCTAAATACATCTGTCCAAAAAGAGATAAGTCTTTTTTCTTATGTCCTTAAAGGAATTTTAATTTAGCAGAAATCGTTGCTCGTGTCTTGCGTGATTTTATTATTATTATTATTATTATTATTATTATTATTATTATTCAGCTCATTTGTTTTGACAGATTGAATGCTGATAACATGTGACTTTATGCAAAACAGGATATGTTCCGTTATTGAAATGAAGGTGACAGGAAAATAAAGAAATTACAAAATTATTCAGTGGTTTCTTTTTTTTTTTTTTTCTTTTTTGTGTGTGTTTCTGACTCAATCACTATCGAGCATAACTGGTTTATTTTATTACTGCCTGTCAGTTAGTTAATTATTTTATTCCATTTGGAGTTTTCGTGTTACTGAGAAAAACAGAGTAGAATTTATAAATAAATTTTTGTACTTTTTACAAAATATACATATATTTATATTATATAAATAAAGAGAAGTGTCTGTGTGTATGTCTGTCTGCGCTCTGGTGCTCACACTATTGATCGCAGAGCTTCCAAATTTGGCATATAGGTACCTGGGACCCTGCAGGTGTGCACCTCATCGAGATTTTTTCGAATTTTGAATTTGAATTTTTTAAATTCATGTTTTATTCGATTTTAAATATTGCCTTTAATGCTTCATTTTTCATAAATTTAATTCTTTTGCTTCAATCGCCTGCGTATCTTAGCAACGGCTATTACGCAACTTATTTCATTCATTCATTTGAAGGCGATTTTTTTTTTTTTTTTTTTTTATTATTATTTGTTATATTTATTGAAAATAAAATCGTAATGCAGTAGAAAAAATTAAGTATAATTAGTTTTAAATTTAAAAACGTATTTATAACAGTTATGTTTAATTTTTTATAGTAGAACAACTTCTTATTTTTCATTTTTTAGTTAATTCCTTTATAAGAAAAAACTTTTATTTATTCATTTTTTTTTTAATTTATTTACTGTATTTATCGGGAAAAATGGTAGTATATACGTAGTATAAAGGATTAAATTTATTAAAATTTATTTGTTTATATATATAATCTACTTTTTATTTTATTTTATTTTATTACATTGGTCGGAATCAAATCGTAATATAGTGTAAATAGCATGGGCTATAAAATACATGGTTTAAAACTAAAATATTTAATAGATGCTGAGATACAGTCATCTTTAAAATCGTAGTTCTTAAATAGTAGCAGATCCCACCTGTCATCGATAAATATCCAGATTGAAGTGCCCGGGAAAGATCTTCCTGCAGGTATGGAAAACTTAGTCCTGATGCAATGCGGGCGGGGAAAGAGCTGCCGTAGACAGCGGGTACCCGAAGCGAGGTTTGGAGCAATTTCAGTTTCTTTTCTTTTCTTTTCTTTTCTTTTTTTTTTTTTTTTTTTTTTAATTTTTGTCTATAATGCGGTGTAAAAAATAAATAAATATTCGATTCTTTCAAAAATTCATTTAAATATAATGACCAGCGAAGCGGGCGTAGCCTTCTAGTTTTTAATAATATAAAGATTTTCGCATATTAATTTGTTGGTCACTTTGTTTCTAATCTAGTTTTAGTTTTTAAAATGAAATTCTGAATTTTTACATACTATTTAATTAATATGTTTCTTTTATTTAAGTGATTGTAAAAATCGTAATCGCTTCCTATCAAAAGTAAGTAATTTTTAATTAAAACAAGAAAGAAAATTTATGCAGTTCTCATAGATTATAAACTTTTTCCAGTTGCAATTACCCCCATTACATCATTTAGTTTTCAAACGTATTAAAAACTCCATGAAAACTCCTTAAAATATTTTTTTATTATTATTACGGAAGAAAAAAAAACTTTCCAAAAATGGCTTTATGGCTTTATTATCAAAGAAAATCTATACAAAAGATTGCGCCTTTGTAGTTCAGTATACTGTCCAAGTTGTTAAGGATACTTTTTCTTTTCTCTCTCTCTCTCTCTCTTTTTTAGTGAAGCAGGACTATCGTTTTTAGATAGCGATTTCAGCAGAAGCCCACCTTGAATATATTGTTTGTTTTCATCAAAATGATTTTATTAAGCGGCTGATTTTTATATCCGGCGAACATGCCCGAACTCAATAAAAGAGTATTACCTAAATATGGAAAGAAATTTTTCGTCCCCCTTCCATCTGACCTACCAACTAGCCATTCGTCTGAGTAGAGTTTTTGTTACTTATCATTCATGTAAAATTTTTAGCTTTTAGGGACAAAATTACGTAAAAGATGGAAGTTTTCTTTGACCTGGCATTCTTGAACCTATGCTAGAAGTGCTATATTGATGACTTCTGCTCTCCTTATTCATTTTCGCTTGCGATTCACTCTTCCGTTTGGTAAAATGTAGACACTAATATATCATCTTTATTATTATGTTTACGTCAAAATAAGAACTACCCGCTTGCATATCTTACAGCTAAGTTGCTTCAAAATAAGAATTACAAACTGTATTTGAATATTTTAAGACAGAAAAAAATACTCTTTGGCCAATCATCTGAAGAATTCATTCCTCGAATTTATAAATACAACACATGTTGGGGTGTGTTTTTCTTAATTTTCTTTCCTTTTTTTTTTTTTTTTTTTTTTTTTAAAGGCATATAATTTTTTACAAAGAGTAATAATGTGATGGCTTGCTATGTTTTGTTTCTTTTCAAAAATCCGGTGAGAAAATATAATTCGTTGCTTAGCTCACATACATGATCCTTTTTACTGTTGAAGAGATTTTCTTTTGAGTTTATTAACCGGCGATGCTGATTTTATTAAGCGGCGATTTGTACTGATTTCATTCCGGACCCAGCAATTTGATCAGATTAAGCGGCTGATTTTATTAACCAGTGATTTTATAAAGCGGCGGCTACTGTATATGTAAAATATGTCAGGTTTTAATTCGCTATACAAAGCTATACCGTTCAACCGGTCGCTACAAAAATTGGTACACTTATCAATCCAGACAAAATATAGCTAACACTATACATCTTTTAATAGTTCAATCAGGTATTGGTTCAAAGAATAAATTAAATAAAAACTTTAATTTTAAAATTAAAATAATATAAACTTTAAAATTATTACTTTTTTTAAATGATGTAAAAGAAAAATTTCATTTTTCTGACATAAAAGGAAATACATTTATTTCATGTCGGAAAAAATAAACGTATAACAATTTTTCTTCGTTTAAATTGACGGACAAAACTTTTTTTTTTTTTTTTTTTTTTTTAAATCTTTTTGTATTTTTAGATCAATTAAAACATATTTTTTCTTTTTTCTATATCTCATCAAATTAATTTTTTTTTTTTTCATGAAATTGAGAAAAATCTTGCTTTAAAAAAAAAGGGCGAAATTTGAAATTCGGCACTGAAGTAGCTCGGGTGTTTCTCGCCAAGATCTTTATTAACACAATTGCGATAGCCATTTCCATTCGACGCCAAAATGACAACAAAAATTTAAAATCCACCAAGGGGATACTATAAACAAAACAAAAACAAAAAAATCTATGAAACACAGTTACCGCATGCCTTTATAGGGAAGAAAAGATTTTTTAAAAAAGTCCCGCTGTACTAAATTAAATTCAGTTTTGTACAGAATTATATTCTATTGCTTAAATAACAAAAATTATCTTTTTTTTTTCCCGATTATGGTAGAAGGAATCTCACAACAGTGTTTTTTTTTTTTTTTTTTTTTTTTTTTGCTTTATTTCTATTAAGAAAAAGTGTTAAAAAGATTGTGTTTCTGTAGCCTTGATTAGAGTTTAAATTTTGCTTATACCCCCCATGTAGTGTGCTAAAAAAAACTCATAAAATTAAAAAAAAAAAAAAAGTGCATCAACTTCTATTTACATTGCATAATGTGGGGTTCTGTAAACCAATGGATAACGCTAATAATAATTTATTCTACGGGTAAAAAAAAGGCTTTATAATGTATATTAATTCTGTTATATTGTGTGCAACATAAAAATATTAAAACATGCAAGAAACGTTACCATTAATAAATGCAAATTTTACTTTTTTTTTTTTACTTCAAATTTCATAGTGAAACATAATTCATTCATATATTTAAACATTATGCCGCTGATGCAAAATTAAATAAAACTAAGTGTTGCATGTGTCTATATATTTTTATTTTTATTTTTATTATTTTTTTTAATAATAAGTATTTTATACATATATATGTATATATCTAAGTAAAATGCGGTTAAATCAGCTTGATGTTAAAAATTTGGTTACTTACACATATGGCTGTGAGACACATGGAGAGAGAGAAAAAATACGAATAACGAATGCAAAATCTAAGAAAAAGCTAAAACTTCATCAATAATAGAACGAAATATACGAAACAAACTTAGAATAAATGAATAGAAAAAAAGTCATAAAACTTCAGTAGGAACTAAAATATGCGAAAAAAATATGACGATACTATCGTACAAATAAACATTTGCAACTAGTAGAATCAAAAAACAAAAGATACATCGATAAAATTCAAACATTTCTTCTCCTCCTCAACAGACATAATGTTTATTTCCAACACCCCACTTCCCCTCACCTCAAAATAATAATAATAATAATAATAATAATAATAATAATAATAATAATAGAAATATCAACTTTGTATAATATCCTTTTTGTGATAGAATGAAAGAACATATTGCAGATTTAAAATATAACAGACCCAACACAGCTTTTTCACGAAATTATAATACTAATCCCATTGACCCCGATTTTGAAAATGCTAGGATAATTTACAATACTGACAATAGAAACCAAGCTCTTCTTTATGAATCATTCGAAAGAAAAACAGAAATTTGTAACGATTCCTTATCCATAAACCCCCCATCAATTTGGCTTCATTTCTCGGGCTTAAATTAATTTATGGTTACCCTGCTTTTAGCTTAATTCTGGCAACCCCGCAATATTGATACTTTTGATTCCATTTGCTTTAGTGGTTCCTTTTCTTATAGTGTCATGATTCAAGTTCATTTAAATGTTTTAGCATATTTTTAAAATGTATATAGTATATTTTTATAAGTTGTGTAATCATCTGTTAATTTTCCTAGAAGTTGTATTTGTGATATCAAGGAATAACCGAAATTATCTATGTTTAAGTTTTTTAAACATCGTTTCTTCCCTGAAGAAGGTTAATGAAGGAATTTAACCGAAACGTTGGAAATAAAATAAAATTTATTAAAGTTTTTAAGATTGATATGCTGAAAGTTGCTTTGTATATTACTTTTTCATAATTAATAATAATAATAATAATAAATAAATAAATAAATAAGTAAATAAATAAATAAATGGTGTAATATTTCGAACCGACGAATGTTTTGGAAGTCGGTCTCTTGACAACGTCATGTATTCTGAATTTCCATGGAAAATTCTTTTCTATAAACCGTCTAGCTATTTCATTGTTAATTCAAAAGATGTTCTTATAATCCTAAAAAATTAAATCAACAGTACTTGAATAACAATAGCATGCTGGGAGAAAAAAATATTAAAATAATAAATATTGTCTCTATTTTTATCCCTCCTTGAAATTTCAAGAAGATTTAAATCTCTTTACAGAGAGAAACATTAATGTATCGTTCTTAAACAATAGATTTATGATCTCAATATTTCAATTCTGGTTGTTAACCGAGGTAACATCCATGTCCTGGGACAAAACAATCGATGTCGCTTTGAAAACCATCCGGTTCGTGTAATAACATACATTTATGCTGTCAAATTGCAGTTGTTCCGAAAAATTGATTTCTTTTGTTAACGTTTCGTGACAGATATGTATATAAGTTTGAATTGTGTTAATGTATGTTTGTTTAAAGAATGTTATTTTTATATTGGTTTGTTAATGATTCCGATCATGTTCTGGTGAGTCTATTTTCCCAATATCATAACTTTTAAATATTCTTTTAATTTTTTTTTATTTTTTTTCGTAAATATTGCTGCTATTAGAATATGGACATGCTAAATGCAGCTGTAGTATTTAACAAATTATCTATATAGAATTATGAATTTAAGCAAGGAGTGTCATAAATGGATATTTTCGAACACCTTCAAAATAAACTACTAAGATAGCCAGCTTGTCGAAAATTGAAAAAAATATGTATATATATATATATATTTCTGGTTTTTTTTTTTTTTTTTTTTTTTTTTTAAATCTGTGTTCATTCTGTTAAAATATTCTAATATATTCTATTACTTTCCTTCGTTTGTTATGATTCATTTTCTTAACGCGGAAATATATATATATATATATATATATATATATATAGGTTAAACGTTAAATTCAGTGTATATAATTTTAATTTATGGTTTTCATTTTTTATTTGTTTTGAATATTATATTTGGATAAGTTAATACGAATTTTAAATAATAAGATGGTATTTTTTATTCTCTCTTTTAATAGATTATTTAAAATGGAGTTTGCAACTACGCAAACCTCCCAAGCTTTTAACCCTTTCAGGGATACCGTTTGCACAGTATAAACAAAAATTTTAATTCCTAATTGCAAAAATTGGCCCCGGAATTTTTTTTTTTTTTTTTTTTTTTTTTTTTAATATAACTTTTTTTTTTTTATTTCTTCTCTTCTAATACTGTTGGTGAATTCGGAACAGGACAATTCCGCCGAGATTTTAATCCCCTATTCCCCTCATGGGACAATTCCGCCGAGAATTTTAACCCCCCTTTTCCCACAGAGGACAACTCCGCCGCGCCATTTTCCTGAGACGAGAAGAGGGGGGTCTGCATCAGTATTTCCATTTTTGGCGACGCATTGCACTTTGGCGCCACATCGAGCATTATATAAGAGCCCTTCCCCCTCGCTTTGGAAAGATGGGTAAAAGTAAAATAGATTTTAACCAAATTATGAGTAAAAATTTTTACTCATAAACATGCATTTAATTTTATCTTTCATTATTATTATACGTTCTTTTATTTAACAATTATTTAATCGTATTAATAAATTCTGCTATTAATAGATTTATTTCTAATTTTCGTGTAGCACTTGAATATCATAAAATTCAAGTAAAAATTAACTTAAGAAAAATTTAGATCTTAGTTTAAATTATTCCGATTACATTTACAAAATTATTAAAGGAGAAATAAGAAATTAAATTTTCTTTACTTAACATTCAAATATATATTACTTAACTTATATTAACTTATATTAAATTTTCTTTACTTATTTTCTTTAATTTAATTTCTTAAATTTTTTATTCAACAGTGAAAAATAACAGCAATAACAACAGTAATAATTCTGTGCGATGAAAATCATCTTCATCTGTATATATCGTGGAAAATAGTTTTAATACTAATTTTATTAAATAATTTGTATGGGAAAAATGTAGAAGAAAGTTTCATAGTGGTTACAACATACTAGTTGATATTGGAGGGAACATTCAGAAGATAGCTTTTAGTAACATAGCTGATTTTGTTGGGAGACTGAAAAAAAAAACAGAAAATTTTACCACGAAAAATACCCCCCCCCCCCCCCCCAAGAAAGAAAAAAAAAAAAAAAAAAAAAAAAAAAAAAAAAAAAAAACGAGCCCACATATTAGTGCATATAGAATTTTATTATGATATTCTGGGTCGATGATGGAAGACAGATTATTATGGAACAGAAGATAATTATGGAACAGAAATGTCCGCAAATAACTCGTTTAAATGAACGACTTTTAGTAATAAGAATTATAAATTGATTATTATAGTTTCATTGATTATTATTTGCGTAACGATGCATATACCTATGAACGTTTGTATCCATTTACTTTCTTCTTCTGATCATTTCAATAGCAAATAATACTGTCTGTATCGAAATAATATGTCAACAGTTTAATAATAATTTGGTATGTTACTCACACGGCTTACCGTACAATTTAATACTAGAAATACTAATTGGAATCTAATTGGAATACTAACACGAATCATTTGCTTGATCTCAACGAAAACTTTAGTGCAGCTTTCCTATATGATACAGATTTAGTATATCGAGTTAGATCTTTCTGCTGTTATTTGTTCTTAGAATATGCTAATAACAGGCACATAGATCAACCGCAAAAACATGATTTTCGGATTCAGGGGACTTCACAACGTATAAATATAACAAAAACTCAATTTCAAAAATTTGACCCAAAAACAGTATTTTCTCTACTATCTTTCATGATATCTATTTTATATAGCAACTTTGTTGCCAGTATATAGCATAAAAGCTGATATGGTCTTTCCGTAAATAGAGTTAAATTGCAGTACATAGCAGTGTCGTTTTTCGTCCAATATGCATTCATAATGAATCAGCATATAGTAATAAATACACTTTTCAAAAATAAGTAATCAAGTTTCAGTTAATTAGAATGTATTACGTTTTATATTAAAAAATAAATAAATAAATAAATATTTTTCAATTATAGCTGACGTAAATCACCAAAAAAAAAAAAAAAAAAAAAAAAAGAATTACATCATAAAGAAATGAATAAATAATAATAATAATAAAAACTAATAAATCAGAAATTAAATCTTTTTTTTTTTTTTCCTCCATGTCCAATAGTATTAAATTACGGTTTTGCATTCGTTTAGTCAATAAGCATTTCTAACACTCTAAAGGTTGTTGCCTTATAAAATGAAAAATCTGTAGTTGAAAATATAGGGAAGTTACATCTATACAAATTACTGTGCCTTTGCTTTTTATTGAATTTTAAGAAATTGACAAATTGAACAACTTTCTTCTATAAAAATTTTTAATACAAAAGATTACGTGTATAAAATGAAAAAGTGCTTAAAAATAAAGGTATTTTTGAATGCCTCTTTGAGATTCTAATAAGAGATTTTCTTTTCCCTTAAATTCTCATTAACCATAACTTTTGAACAATGCTACTTTCAATCCTCTACCCCTATAATTAATATGTTAAAAACGTACAACAAATTTCATGTTTGCGAATTAATATGTAGATTATTACCATTCTTTTGTGTATTTATTTTTAACAAAAGTTGAATGCCTGAAGTTTTAGCATTCTCGCCAACTTTTATTTCGCCAAAGGTAATGCCTTCCCCCCCTCATTCGGCGGAATTGTCCTATCGAGGGAAAACGGCAGAAAGGAATGCGGCGGAGTTGTCCTGCTGGGGGAAACAGCTGATAAATTTTTCGGCGGAGTTGTCCTATGCTTCGGCGGAGTTGTCCTATGCCCGGTGAATTCTGGTGGCTCTTCATTTCACATGAGAAAAATTTTCTTGCCCCTGAAAAGGTTAACAGCTTTAAAAAAAAAAAAAAAAAAAAAAAAAAAAAAAACAGAGTAGATGTACATGTACCCGTCATTAAAGCTTATTATTTGACTTCAGTATACCCTATGTCAGAATAGTATCAATATACTTGTCTGAAGAATTCTTCTTTTATGAATAGAGGGATGAATATTTTGAATTAATATGATGTTATGAAAATAACACATAAATAATAATAAATATTATGACAATAACACAAATTTTCTACTTTTTACAACAACATATTAATTAATTACTCAGAATTAAACAATCATCTTTGTTTAAAACAAGAAGGCAATTAAAATTTAATAATTTCCTAAAAGTTTTTCAATTATTTCAAATTGCTTTGTCGCTGCCTATACTTTAACGAATTCGTACACAACATTTAACTTGTTTTCATAAACAAATTGGGAATTTCAAAACTAAAAAATTTCAAAATAAGCCAATGAACTGCTTTCTCTGTCATAAACATAAACACTTAACGTGAACTTTTCACTACAGTTTTTTGTAACTTAGACTTCCGCTGTTTTCTTTGAACTTTCTCTCCACTTTCTACGCATTGTATTATACATGCACTGGAAACATCATAGGAATTGCATGAATAAAACTTATTATACCTTGCTATAACTGAAGTTTGTTGACTAGCAACGTACAATGCCGTACAACAGAATGTCGTGTGCGAGTGTATGTGATTAACATGCGAGATGTTCCGGTGGAAGCCGTACAGTTCGTGCGTAACGTGTGACCCCAAATGGGAGGGACTCTTTATTTTCAAACGGTTTTTGTTTACGGTACACATTACGGACATGATATTAGAGGGTCTCTCAAACTTCATGATTACGGATTATAAACACAGAAACAGTTGCACGTTGAATGTTTAAAAGCAGGTAGAAAAAAAAAAATACTTCGCGCATAGAATATTGCATTTTCAAATCACAATATGTTAAATTTTCTAATCGGCAATAATATGTCTGAATATATTAAAAAATGCATGTACAGAATAAAAATCTTATAGCGTAATTAATTTTTAACTAAAGCGCATGCTTGTATTAGTTATTCAATTGCCGTATCTTATGCACGTCAATTTTTTTAATCAACGAGAATTTGAGAGTGGTAATTAGTAGTTTGTTTCTCCATTGAATATCACTACTCGTTCATATCGATGAATTAGAAGTTGTATGCCAGCTACACGTATCTGGAAAAAGTCATAACGAAGAACAGGAACATCACAAAAGAAATTAACAACCGAGTTAAACTTAAATGGAGAGCATTCGGAAGAAATAACGCTATATTCAAAATCGACCGCCCAATTTGTTTAAAAGAAAAGTTTTTGATCAGTGTATTTTTTGTGGTATTCGCTTATGCTTCAATAACTAAGACATTAACGTGTAAAACTATACCAAAGCTTCAAACAACACAGAGAAGCATGGAGTGATGCATATTAGGTTTCACCCGAAGAGACAGAAAGCGAGACAAATGGATTAGGGAGTAAACCAAAGTTACTGATGTCATTTGTAGAATTAAGAAGTTTAAATGGAACTGGGCTGAGCACCTTGCCAGAAGAAATGATGATAGATGGACCATCAAAGTTACCGAGAGGTAGGAAAATACCGAAGAAGAGACCATAGTGTCGTTAGAGAGATGAAACTGTGAAATTTGGAAGAGCAGAATGGGGAATTGCAAAACACGTGGCAGATTGGAATCACGTAGATAGACCTTCATCCTGCAGTGGATTGATAAAGGCTGTAACTGGTGATGTTGATGATGATGATGATATATTTCAAGCATTTCACTGGAAGAAATAAAAATATCTGATGAAGAAATGGAAGATTTAAGTAAAAACGATAATCAAAATCCAAGAATTAAACCATACATTAACATTAACCCAAAACTTCTTCAGCGGCAATGACTGAATAAAGTATGGGGAAAAAAATAGGAGAATTTGCGTCTGTCTGTAAGTAAATAGCCAAATAATAATAATAATAATAATAATGTGAGTTTGAGAATCGTTAATATAACAAGTTTAAATTGCTTAGTCTTTGAAGTAGAAGCTGAAGTATTACGATTGGAGTCGGTCAGTAGTACGTTAGTGGTGGATGGTGCACATAAAGTCCATTTTGGCTGCATTTTCCTCCATGTTTCATAAAAATAATATTTTTGGGGATTACTAAAGCGGGGAGTCAACCCATCCGAGGACGGATCAAACTTGTGATCGGATGTTTTCGGATCACTCTTACACAGTAAAAAATTTCGGGTTACTTTACACTAAATATAGCTCAATAGTAAACTCTAGTTCGATGTCCATCAACCCAACCCAATCCTAAATTATTACGGTTTTTAATAAGCATTCAAAATGTGAGTGGGAAAAATAAATTAATTAAATAGAAATATGTAGATTGTCAGCCGTTTATTTTGTTTTTTCAATTTTCAACTTTGCATTTATTTATTTTTAAATTTTCACCTTTCTAATTTTTTGACAAATGATACATTGACTTGACAAACAATAAATGATATATTTATCAATATTGTATATATGTAAATGTATATGTATAAATCAGCATAAAATTTCATATTTATGCTGTGCTTGCAGAATTGTATCTGTGATGTATTAATAACGCAAGTCTACATCTAATATTTTGACTTGATAATGTTGGCGGATCTTTAGGGATTTTTGTGTGTGTGTGTGTGCTGAAACCCAAACTGAATACAGTATTTCTCTATCATATATAGATTGTTTCCAATACAAGATGTTTTCCGACACAATTTCTTCCGTGACTCTTCCACTAATACTACTTAATAATGTAGTAACTTTTATAGTATGTTTCCATTCCATTGTTAATTATAATTACCGTAATTTCGCGAAGGTAACCCGCAGCATAAAAAATTTATTTAAAAATAATTATAACCGAAAGATACCCCGCACTAGAAGATACCCGCACTTCTAAAATCACATGGTCTGCAATCGCCGTTTATAATTTCAATACTAATTGCTATTGTTTTAATAAGTAGGAAAAGATACAAATAATAAACAACTTTACGACTAAATATAAATAATAAACAAATAAATTTACTTACCTATAATGAAAAAGCAAATAATCATAACATAGTATTAATCTTTCTTTATATATAAATTTCTATGAACTGGAGTAACTTCTAATGATTAACACCTTTATTCAATTTATAAGAAAATTATAGATTAATAATAAATTTATTTACAAAATTCATTCAAATCCATCGAAATCGGATTCTCCCGTATCAAAATTAAAATGTCGCAATATTGTTTGGGACAGTTCGTCTTCATCATCCGTATTATCCTCCTCATGTCCTCATCAAGTTCCTTTTCACTGTCCTCAATTTCATCGTCATTATACATTAATAATCGAGACTTCCGAAATAAAAATGAAATTGGTGTTGATTTTCTCGTTGTTCGCGATAGATACCTCGCACCAGATGATAGCCCGCGGGACATACAAAGTCAGGATTTTTTTTTTTTATAGATTACCCGCGAGTTATATACACGAAATTACGGTAATCATAGAAACATACTAGAAACTACCGGAGATGAAGAAATTGTATCAGAAGACAATCAATATTGATAAAAAACAAAACGAGATTTTTTTTTTTTTTTTTTTTTTTTTTTTTTTTCGGTTCTAGCACATCAAAAAACGTATGTCTCAGCTAAAATTATTAAATCAAGTTAACAAAACCAATCTTCTTTGATAAACAGAATTTTTCTTTCAAAAAAAAAAAAAAAAAGAACAAAAGATATTGAAAAGGGACAGTTTTCTGAAAAATATCGTCAAACAATGGTTTGATAAACTATTAACGCAAATATGGTTATTACTGTTACGTTTTTTATAGCTGAACAAGAAAAGGAATAAAATAAAATAAAAACGTAACATTATTTTCAACGAAAAATTGTCGCACGAGCGGTCCTCTCTTTGATGGTTAGACAGCAGGCAGTTTGACCCATTAATGAAATCAACGACACAGTTCTGAAAAAGTTCTTTTTTTATTCAACAATAGCTTCATTTTAACCGAAAATCTGGTTAAACGGCTGGTTCAAGGACAGGCCGCCAGTTCCGTTTCGATTTCGAACTTATTCGGATAAAGAAATGATGACCTTTTAATGTTATTCTGTTGGGTAACTTTAAACGGACTTCTTCCCTTTTCTGTTTATTTATAAAATTAGAAAAAAAAATTGTCAGAGACAGAATTTAATTTTGCACGACAGGACTATTTCAATTAATTGCACCAAAGGGTTTCCAACAACAGTTACTATTTTAATTTAAATAAAAACTTAAGAGGTTGCATATATAAATATATATCGAGAGCAATCAACTTTTAACTAACTTCCCGGCTAGATAGTCATTTGAAACTTTTATAATAGCTCAAAAGACGATAGCAAGGAATTTTTTTAATACTTTTATCCAATTGCTGGGGTTCCGGCTGCCTTCAGTAGCGTTTATATGATTCAACAGAAAATTTAAAAACATGGTTTATAAAATTTTTTTATCTTATAATTATTTAACACTACTGTTTGAAGTGCCTTTTATCTTAGTAAGCTTTTTTTTTTTTTTTTTTTAACAATAAATTTAAATATTTTATTCCATTAAGCAACACAGGATCCTAATTTTAATCTCGGAAAAAAAAAAAAAAAAAGTTGATTGATTAAAAAAAAAAAAAAAATCCTCAGTGTAATATAAAAAGGTAAAAAAAAAAAAAAAAAAAAAAAAACTAATTTTTACTTTCCGAACACTATAGTGAGGAAAGTATTGTAATCATGTCAAAAATCCGAATTTGAGATTTTGATGTTTCTATACATTTCGAGGTCCCCTGAATCGGTGAGTCCGTTTCCACTATTTTTACGATGATGTATGTATGTGTGTGTGTATGTATGTGTGTATGTACGTGTGTATGTCTGTGAGTGAACACCCTAGCGTCTAAACGCCTTGTTCGAATAAGCTTAAAGTTGGTATGTATATTGTAAGTCACCATAGTACGAACCCTATTGATTTTGGAGAATCTAGCACTTATGTTTTTTTTTTTTTTTTTTTTACAGGGACACCAGGAAAAATTCTTTATCATTATGGCCTATGGGGCCAAATTTTTAAAATTACGATAGCGTCCAAACGCCTTATTAATCTGAGCAAAAAATTTGTACACATGTTATAGGTCACAGTTGCACCAACTATATAGATTTTGGTGAAGTTAGCACTTACAGTTTTTTTACAGGGGCACAAAGAAAAATTCTTTATCATTATGGTCTATGGGACCAAATTTTTAAAAGTGCGATAGCATCAAAACGCCTTATTCAATTGAGCTGAAAATTTATATGAATATTATAAATCACTGTTGCACTAACTATAAGCATTTTGGTGAATCTAGCATTTACACAACGAAAAATTCTTTATCATTATGATCTTATGGGCTGAAAGTTCAGTAGCGTTAAATAAAACGTCGTGTAATATATGGAGAAAAATACTCAAACACTCTATTATGGTATTCTCTCTTTTGTTTGTTTAACACCTCCTCTTTCTTTACTTTATCTACAAAACTGTTAATTACTCAATGTTCGGAAAGTCGAGTGGAGTCACTACAGATTTTTTTTTTTTTTCCCCAATAAATTTAAATACTTTATTCCATTAAGTAACACAGGATTCTAATTTTTAATCTCGAAAAAAAAAAAAAAATCAATTAATTGATTAAAAAAAAATAAAAAATCCTCACTATAATATAAAAGGTTAAAAAAAAAAAGAATCTAATTTATTATTATTATTATTAAATACCCTTCTAATACGAGGCAACAAAAACTTCGTAGGATTAGGAAGAAGAATAAATATTTATATACTAATTAGAATAATAATTGTTGGAATTCAGTTCATTTGGGGAATAATATTGTGTAATAGTGTGTAATATTTAAGTAACATAATCTTCCTGCAGTCGCACCCCTTATTTGTTGCAATAGAAAATTTAACTTTATTTTACTGTCTTTGTCGAATAAAAATGAGTACATCCGTGCAAGACGGGACTTTACACAGTAAAGAAGAAAATGAATTTTAACTTACTTTAACCTTCTAATCATTTAAATAGAAAATTGTGTATTTAAAGATCTATGTATACTCGCGATTAAATGTTACAACATTCGGTAATAAATAATTACTTAACAAAGTTGCTACACAAATCAGGAAAAAAAAAAAAAAAAAATCCCTGAATTTTCCCTGACCCTTTTAGAAGTAAAATAGATAACACGTAATCATGCAGCATTAGAATTTAACATGTTTACAAGTCAATTGAATATATTTAGGGTATATTAATTTCATTAACTTACTATAGTTGGAGAAAAAACCATAATTGATTCGTTATAAAGCACCAAAAATTTTAAAAATATTTGATTATGAAAAAATTTTCCAATGTTTTTCCAAAAAATTTCGAAATTCCCTGAATTTTTCCTGTTTTTGCAAAAAACTTTGAAATTTCCCTGAGTTTTCCCTGTTTTTTAATAGATTTTCAAATTCCCTGAGTTTTCCAGGTTTTCCCTGTTTTCCAGGTGCCGTAGCAACCCTGCTTAAAAAGCATCAAAAATAAAAGAATAATAATCTGAAGCTTATACGTCATTCCTAAATTTATGTTTTAAATTACAATTATACATAAATATATAAGCTTAGAAACTAACTGTTATAGGTTTTTTTTAAAAGAACAGAAAAATAAATTACACAATTTCACTTTGTCAGATATCAAAAATTCTTGTTTTGAAAAAATAGAAAGCATTTATGTCTCCAATATTCTGAAATCAAATTTTATACCACAAACCTAAATAAAGATGTGCAGAAATATAAGTAAAAAAAAAGGGGGGGAGTCGAAAATTTTTACGAATCTAATACTTTCTTCTCTTGAATATAACAGAAAGTAAAAAGTACTTTCTTAAATTATCGATGTATTAAAAACTTAAACATTATTATTTTCTTAAAAATTATCAATATATTAAAAACTTTAAATTTATTATCCAAATTCTACTATGCTTTAACCCTTTATCTACTGCATTATGATACAGACAAAAATTGTGCTTGAAACATATATTTTTAGTTACTAGAGTGCATTATTTAAAGATATATATGTTAAAAATTATGCATATCACCTCATCAAAATAATTAATGAGAATTTTGTGAGGTCGTACTTTAGTGAACCACTGGTACATAGAGGTCGAAAAAATTATTTCGACATGAAAAAAGTGTAGAGAAATATTTCCTCTTTATGTTCCTCATATTTTTTCTAAGATTAGTGGGATATTCTTGAAATAATATAGGAATTAATTATAACACACATGAAAATCGTGAAAAATATCAAGCAAAAACAGCAAGTGCACTCCATAAAATCCCTTATGGAACAAAAATGGCTGCATGTATCGTCTAATGCTTTGTAAGGGAGGTACATCTGTTCCCTTCTTATCAATATCTTTGACATTTCTTCTATAAATTCGATTTTATACTCTTTTTAAAGTAATGGTACTTTAAAGTACCGTCAGTAGATAAAGGGTTAAACTATATTTGAAATTTTTGCATATCTACTAACATGAAAATTTATGACTGCGATCTGTAACTATTACGAAGATCTATAGCTGTACATAACATATTTTACGAGGAAAATTTTATTAAATTTTAACAAGGGGGAAATGTACCAGGCCATAGCTCTAACCTGAGTCCTTGGCATAAAGCACAACGGCTCTGTCACAGAGCTCACCTGATCAACATGTGACCGGCACTTTTGTTTCTTTGAAATTTGAAAATATTCATCTATTTTGCAAATTCAGATGAATTGTGTTGTTTTTACTTACCATCATCCAATTTTTAACCACAAAATTACTACATTTTTTAACACGCTTTTATTAACACGCTTTTATTAGCTTCACCTGTATGTATGTATGTATGTTTGTATGTATGTTTGTAACCGCTCTGGGAGCAAACAAAAAATCTATATTGTAAAAAAAGGCTTTCCCTACGCGAACGTCGTGGCGTTGAAGTATAGCTCCGCGCTACGAACCTAAAGGTCTAGCGTTCGATCCCAGTCAGGGGAGATTTTTTTAAAAATGTTTTTTGTTTAATTCTAAATTATTTTAATTAAAGATTTAAATGTATGTAAATATTACGGTGTGTCACTCACACGATTTTCTCTTGCCCTGCATTTTAATACTAAGATAGATATTTTGTGCTTTTTAGTTCACATTTCTATAAAAGCGTGTTCTTTAATTTCTTAAAACTATAATATTATTAGCTTCACCTGTATGTATGTTTGTATGTATATTTGTAACCACTCTGGGAGCAAACAAAAAATCTATATTGTAAAAAAAGACTTTCTCTACGTGAACGCTTTGGCTGTGAGGTAAAGCCCCGGGCTACGAACTTAAAGGTCTAACGTTCGAACCCAGTCATGGGAGATGTTTTAAAAAATTGTTTTTGTTTTATTCTAAATTATTTATTTCTCATTCCTTCATTATGTTATTTAATTAAAGATTTAAAAATATGTAAATATTATGGTGTGTCACTCAACACGATTTTCTATTACACTGCATTTTAATACTATAAAGATAGATATTTTGTACTTTTCAGTTCACATTTCATTAAAAGCGTGTTCTTTAATTTTTTAAAAGTATAATATTTTTCCTTTAAATAAAATTAAACTTGTTAAAAATAGTTTCTTTAGAATTTCCTCGTAACTTTTGAAGAAATTTCGCTATCTGTTATATACAGCCCAAGAATAGTTTTCGAACGTTTCCTTCTTTTGCAACAAAAAATAGTTCTATTTTATGTTCACTCATGCAAAAATTCAACTTTTTTAAAATAGTAAGTGTTAAATTCCGTTTTTTTTTTTTTTTTTTTTTTTCTTCATTCATGTATATAAAAAAAAAAAGTATGCTAATTTTACTTCAATTTCTTTTGTTTTCCTGAAGAAGAAAGTGAATTATTTTAAATCACACGGAAAAAGAATAGACATACTCTCTCACTTTTTTTTTTTTTTTCTTTTTTTTTTTTTTTTAATGTGAGTGCATGTGTATGTGTTTTAAATAAATAAACTTATTATAGAATAAAATGAGGTAAATTCACTTAAAATAGATTTTTACATTCGGATTATAACTAAATTCGCTTACTGGCATCTATAAGTGCTTTAAGATAAGAGTATAGTTGTAGAAATTTGCAAAATCTAAATCTAACAGAATAACTTTATGTGGTTTTCGATTTTTATTTATATTTTTTTTTTAATTTGCTGAAATCTACAATTTGGTCTAGTCACACTCTTTCAGGAGTAAGAATTATCACGTGGGAAAATCTGGTTGTTTGACAAAATTTTCTGTTTAAAGGATTATTGTTGTATCTTTTTCAGTTTCAGAATTTGAAGGGTCTATATAGCAAAAGCACATTAAATCAAAAATAGATACAGTTTGGGAGATTTATTGAATGAATGAATAAAAAGTGAAAACGAAGATATTTTAGATTAGGATAGAATGTATAATGAACTTATTATTAGGATTTATAGTTAGACAGATTTTATTGTGAGATTATAATAGGTACATAATTTCTAGAATTCAGAACTGAGTTTGAATATAATTTATACGAGAATGTTAAGTTAGTCCTATTTTCAGATACAGTAAAACCTGTCAAGTTGGTCAGCCCTATAAGTTGGACACCCCTCTAAGTTGGACACTTTTTCTCGGAACGGAATGTAACCATAGGATTAACATTATGTCCAATCTCCATAAGTTGGACACTTATCCCTTGTAGAAATTGCTGTAAATATCTAAAAAACAATGTTTCTTGTCACAATATATTCACCTCTGTCTCATCTTGTAAAAAAATATTTATTTTCTTCAATTGAAAAATTCACAAATTACTGAATTTTGGCGCATAATGAAAGAGTCTTTCTTTTATTGTTTTTGTCCTTTTCTCCAGAAAATATCCACCAGAGAGCCTACAGACATGTTTTGACTTTGACTGTTTTAAAATGAGCATTAGACAATACATTTCGGTTGTTACGGTGCCTCTTCCTCTTGTCCCTAGAATTTTTCCTACCAAGTTTTACTTGAGTGTACAATTGCACTAAACTTAACATGTGAGAGATATAACTGCAGTGAAAAAAGATGCTGATTCAATTTGGGTGCATACCAGTCTACAGGTGTCACTGCTGTGCTGCAGTTTTCCACTTTCACGGAAAAACTATATCTCAGTTTCTAGAGAGAAAAAATTCACCAAACTTCATTTGTGACATGGCTATTATTAAAATGAATGTTATCTTAATTTGGGTGTATATCTGTAGACAAAGTGATGCTACTTTTAATCACGTTCTCCGATTTTCCATATGACTATCACAGCGTCTATTGAATAAAATTGCACCAAAATGCATATGCAAAATCTTTATTGTGAGAAGTTATATTGATTAAATTTTCGTGCATATTAACTGGTAGATGGCGCTGTTATATAAAAAATTGTAGAAGAAAGTGTTATTATGGCCCCAATATACCAGTTTAAATTTAGATTTTAAATTGGCAAATTAATATATATATATATTTGTATAAGTTATGAATACTTAATTATGTTGTATTTAGCTATGGTTAAAAGTTAAAAGGCATGCATAGATACAGTTTAATTAAATGGGAAAACGTAAGCACCCCTATAAGTTGGACACCTCTCTAAGTTAGGCAGTTTTTCCTGGAACCGTTGGTGTCCAACTTAGAGAGGTTTTACTCTACTACTATTAAATATGATGAAAAAACAAATATCTGCGATTGACATGTGGAAAATAAATTGGGATTCTAGTAAAAATAATTCCATGTCATCCTTATAAATTCTAGTTCCTTTTGCCTGCGAGTTCTAAACACCATTATTAAAATTCTGGAGCGTTTTCCAATATAATCGTCGTCAAACTGATTCAAAAATCTCTGCAAATAAATGCAAACACAAGCGAATAGAAAAGGCGAGATTTAGTAACTATAATTCTAGTTAATCCATTCTAGAAATCAAAGCGAGAATTTTTATCAATACAAAGGATTTAAATAAAATATAATGTACCATTATACCATCTAAAAAAGTATATACTAGCAATTCTTAGTCAGTTATTTCGTCTTTTCGGTTTGTATGTTTACCTTATACACAAACCTTTAAAACTGTCAGTAGTAGCTAATCTTTTATGTAGAATAGCATGAATAAGTTACAACATCAATGTCAATTTTACTTTATATACCCCTCTCCCAGCTTCCTAGACATTTAAGGCTGTTATTAAATTGCAAAATGCATTTCATGCTACTCACACTGAAAAAAATGTTTTGATTGTTTTTTTTTTTTTTTTTTTTTTTTTTTTTGTAGATTTTTTTTTTACTTTCATTACCTGACTGCTGCAGAAAATGAAAGTGTTGTATTCGTCCAAAAATTCGATATCGAGTTTTCACCTTATTTACATGCTTTAAGGTCTCCTGAGTCCAAAAAAGTAATTTTTGGCAATTGATCAGTGCATGTGTGTGTTCGGAATTTTATGACTATCATATCTCCGAAACTAATATAGACAGAACTACGAAACTTCGGAATTGAGACAGGAAGATTTCTCTAACTTTTGGTGAAAATTGGAAAACATGAAGTGAGACCGTACGTCCGTATCACAAAAACGGCTCAAATAATTTTCTTCAAATTTCTTACGTAAACTCTCTATTAGATATCTTTTCGTATGAATTAGTTGGTTAGATCAGGAAAATTGATAGACGCCCTGTTTAAATAGATCAATTTCCGGTCTCACAAGTGCGTTCCTTTAAAAATGGCTGTACGGATTTTTTTTTTTTTTTTTTTTTTTTAAGCTCGCCATATTAAACCCCTTTTAAATATCCTTTTGTACGAATTTGTTGTTTTCCATTCAACAACTGAGTATGCCTAGTTTTGGTAAAAGTCGGTATCTCAAAAACGGCTCTAACGCTTTTCTTGAAAATTGTTACATAAACCCATTTAAGATATCCTTTCTTATGTATTACGTGGTTATTACGGGAAAATTAACAGTTACCCTGATTAGGTAGGTTAGTTTTAGATCTCCGAAATTGGTGTTTCAAAAAATGGCTCTACCATTTTTTTTTAACTCGCTATGTAAACTCTGCTTTATGTGTCTTTACCCATGAATCAACTTTCTCTTAGCGGAAATTTTTAGGTGTCTTCTTTGTTAGGCCAATTCTATGTCTTCTGATCACATTATCTCCCAAAAGTGCATATAATACATGTTATAGTGGGTAATGGAAGCCGTGTGATTGTTTCACACAAGGTTTTTTTTTTTTTTTTTTTTTTTTTAATAATGATTTTGTACAAGGAATCCCAATCAGACGAACTTGAGGTCCCCTTAAATCAAAAATCATGTTTTTAGTTATTAGTCTGTCTGTTTGTCTGTCTGTGTCTGTCTGCCTGTTATCAGCATATCTCGAGAACAAATAATAACAGAAAGTCCAAACTTGGTATTCTAAATGTGTATGATATAGTGATGCTACACTAAACTTTTCGTTGAGATCAAACAAATGGTTCGTGTAAGGGGACACCCAAGAGAATTCAAATACATTACGTCTATGGGGGAAATTGCAAGTAAGTAGAGTTTAATGTTACTACACTAAACCAAATGAAGTGAATGTACATTTTTTATAGGCATAAAAGCATGTTTTATGTAGAATATGATATACAAATCCTTCACCGTTCATTTACAGGACTACACAAAAGAACTAGAATAGAGTGGGATAATACTTGGAAATTAATGGAAGTGCTTTTCAGGCTGTACTATATGTTATTAATATACTATTATATTCAAGTACAAAATGTGGTTTGTGCATAATTTTTAGAAGATGTACAGAGCTGCCAATAGTTAATCGAAAATATTCTTTTTTATTGAATGAAATTAGTGAAAGTGCTTTACTATAACATTTTACCATGTTCAAGAAAACTGCTCAGAAATTAAATTTAATTCCTCATACCCATGTGGTAAATAAATATTTTTTAAACGAAATTAACACATTTTGAGGTTCCCTGAATATTGAAATCATGTTTTTAACGTTTAATCTTTGTCTATGACTTTTATCAAAATAACTTAAAAAGAAATAATTTCCCACAATTCAAATGTTGTATTTTGAAGTTAATATAAGGTTGTTACTTGAAAAATTTCAAAATTCCTAAGTTTCAAGGAACAGAGTGCGTGTGACATTGTTTGAATAATTTGAAATGAATATTTAAATTTAATAACAGCTTTTGAATTCTCTTTAAATGTAAGTACAATATTAAAACGGACCACCCCCAAAAAACATCCAAAAGGTTGTTATAAACCAAACCAAAACTTTTATATAACAGTATTCGTTTTATTATTCCTTAATGTCCAATCTGCCTTTATGGTATTGAATTTCAGGGTAAGAGAAAGTTGCGTGAGTGTCAAACGAGATTATTTTTTCTGTGCAGAGACTTTTATGCCTTTACAAAGTTATTTCTCCTTGTAAGTTCAAATTACTAAACATTGTTTTGCATGATATTTTAAACAAATCGCTTCATTTTTTTTGCATCACGATATTTAATATGTTTTGAAATCCAAACGTCTCTAAGAAATTAAAAATGACATCGTAATTCTTTAATTCAAATTTTATAACCACTTGTCTATTTATTTATTTTACCATGTTTTTATTTTAACTTCTACTCTTGTTTGCTTGTTTTTTTGTCCGGTACAAATCTTGCAATCGAATTTTAACTAACTTCCCTACTAGCTAGACATTTGAAACTTTCACAGTAGTTCAGAACCCGGTGACAACACAATACTTCGAAGTCCGATTTTCGAATTTTTGATCCGTTTTCTTATAATTCATTAAAATGTGAAAATAATAACATCCTAATAGCGTTAAAATAGCCATTAAAATATTAGCTATAATTTAATTGTTGCCAAAAAAAAAATTTACGAGTTAATTTTCTTTCGACATAAAAATAAATACATTTAATTAAACGTGAATGTTAAAAAGTTATAAAATGTTAAATTATGCATCTCACAAAAATTGACATCATTATCATTTTAAAAATTTTATGCACATTGATAAGAGCTCTATGATTCATCCTAAAATTTAAAACATGGTATATAAAAAGTTTTTTTTTAATCTTATAATTATTTATATCATTAATTTCTCATTACGTAGTTGATTTTTACGTATTTTATTTATTACTGAAATATATATGGAAAAAAAAAAAAAAAAAAAAAAAAAACCTTGTAAATGGACCAATCAATTTTGCATGTTTAATTTATTATTTGAATTAATGACCAAATCTTCCCAAACTATGCAAAACATGGATAAAATTTTATTTTCTTTATCACATTGTTGCGGTTGTGATGTAAGATTTTCAGTTAAATTATCATTTTTCCCCTTTTTTTATTCAATTGAAATACACGCATCGAAACCATGGATAAAATTACTTTCTTTATGCCAATTCATTGTTTTTACTATGACACTACTTCCAGTGTTAGTTTCGGGAAACTTGGATTCGGTAACAAAATTCTCCGAACACTAGCAAAAATTCCTATGTAAAAAATGTACACTTAATACAGTTTTGTTAAATAAATCCTTGTCGAATCCTGTTTTTAGACTGACTAAGAACAGGATTTGACAAGGATTTATTTAGCAAAACTGTATTAAGTGTACATTTTTTATACAGGAATTTTTGCTAGTGTTCGGAGATTTTTGTTACCGACTGTATATGATTACAGGAAAACAAGTAATAAATTCTTTAACTATATTCGTCATAGTATTCATATAACAGTACACAGTTGAAACAATCTATACCAGTTTACAGGATTTACCTTTCTTATACATTATAACCGATTTTACACACAGAAAAAAAAAAAAAGTTTACCTTGATTAAATTTTCTAAGCATAATTGTTTCCTCTAACCTCGGATAGAGATATTTTCCTGAAATTTTCTTTTCAATAAATGACACTTTCGAAACACCCCCACTGTGGGAAATGTTCCATTTCTAGCCTCCATATCTCGTTGTATTGATGTGATTTAACTTTTTCATTTACACTTTAAACAATAATCTCTGTTTTTCCCAATAATCATCGCAGATTGTTTCACTTAAATGATGTGTACTGTTTTCGCAAATGACATTTACTGTTTTCGCGATTCCAAACAAAAAGCGACAATTATTTTTGAAAAAGACGGAAATTCTACAATTATAGTCAGCCAAGGTTGAAAATGATGAGTAAGCTGGGAAAAAAATTTATTATGAAGTTATTCAGGAATTCTGTCGTTTAATAACTGTAAGTTTTTAATGATTGAAACAACTCACCGTTATTAAACGACAATTTCACTTTAATGAATATATATATATATATATTGAAAACCTTTTCAAACATTGAATAGATGAAAACAAGAAACATTGAAAAAGATGAAACAGAAAAAATACAAAAAAAGATTACGAATATCAAGCAACCTGAAATTGAAACATGCAAATTCATTACGTTTTCAAGGGTATAGAATGAGTATTGCATGTAAAAAAATAGGTGTTATTTCTGTCTTGTTGTATGCAAATTGCTAAACATTTACAACAAGCTATAACACTCCCCTATAACAACCCAGCCCAATAACATCCCCCCCCCCCCAAAAAAAAAAAAAAAAAAAAAAAAAAAAAAAGAGAGAGAGAGAGAAAAAGTTTAAACTGAAAGAATAATATGTGAAAACCCAAATGAGAATCAAACATATTTAAATTCAAGCAGCATTTTCAAAATTATTAATTGAAATACTGATAATAATAGTTAAAGGAAATACTAGTAATAATTAATAAAACTAAAGTTTAACTTAAATTACACATGAAAAACTTGTATGAGTAGCTTGATCACTAAACAAACATGTGGCTGTATACAGTTAAATTCACAGTTAATTTTGGAATCCTATTAAATAACTGAACTATTAATTCATTATTTTTGGAATTGTATTTGTCAACTGAACGATAAAGTTGAGTGAAGTGTTTGATTTTTAATAATTAACCTAAAAGTGATAATTTAAAATTAAATTTTGATTAAAAATTGAGATTAATTTGATTTATATGTGTGTGTGTGTGCATCACTCTATATCAGAGCAACATATATTTCATTATATATATTTGTTATTCTTTATTTCTCTCTCTCCCTCGTTTTTTAACATTTTCCGACGAAGTTGAAATAATTTTATGAATTCAATTCGTTTGTCTGTCCGTCTATATCAACTCGTTCTTATTGCTGTAATATGTTTTAGAGTGCCTTGAAAAAGCCATATTTTATTCAAGCATGCCATGATATGTTTTCGATTGGAATGGTATAAATACTACTTTTAATATGTTTATACTGGCTTGCAAAAAAAGTCGGATGCATTACGGTCTATGAGAGATATTTCTTTAAAGCTTATTTAAAGATCTTTATATGGCACGAAAAATAATGAAAATAACATACATTATACAGATGCACAAAATCATGCTTTCTGTAGAATATAATTACATTAATAATTAGTTTTACAGAACCACACAAAATTATTCATGCACATTATAATACCTAATTGGAAATTGATCCTCCCCCCCCCCCCTCCCCCAACCTCTTTTACTTTCATTACTCGATTACCGCTGGTAAAGGAAGTATTGTATTCGATCCACAATTTCGATATCGAGTTTTTGCCGGATTTACACGTTTTAAGGTCTCCTGAGTCCAAAAAAGTACCTAGTTTCTGGCTATTGGTCAGTGTGTATGTAAATACGAAATCTTCTGGCTATCATATCTCCGAAACTAATAAAGATAGAACGACGAAACTTCAGAATTGACACAGGTCTGGTTTACAGATGAATTTTCCAAATTTTGGTGGAAAATGGAAAACCGGAACATTGGAAACCGGAAGTGGGAACGTAAGTCCATATCTCAAAAACGGCTCTAACGATTTTCTTCAAAGTTGCTATATAAACATTCTATTAGATGTCCTTTCGAATGATATAGTTGGTTAATTCAGGAAAATGGATAGGCATCCTGTATCAATAGCTCAATTTTGAGTCTCGCAAGTGCGCTTCTTTAAAAACGGCTGTACGGTGTTTTTTTCAAACTCAACTCCCTATTAAATATCCTTTTGTATGTAATTATTGTTTTCCTACCAATAATCGAGTATACGAAGTTTTAGTAAAAGTTAGTACCAAAAACGGTTCTAACGATTTTCTTGAAAATTGTTACTTAAATACATTTTAGATATTCTTTCTCATGTATTACGTTGTTATTACAGGAAAATTAAGTCATCTTTGTTAGGTTGGTCAGTTATAGATCGCAGAAATTGATGTTTCAAAAAATAACTCTACCATTTTTCCCCCTATTTTTAAACTCGCTATGTAAACTTTGTTTTATATTTTTTTACACGTTTATTAAGTTTCTCTTACCGGAAATATTTCCGGTTTCTACTTCGTTAGGTCAATTTTATACCTTGTGATCACATTATCTTTTCTGACCACATCTCCCAAAATTGCATATAATACGTGTAATAGTGGGTAATGGAAGTCGTGTGGTTGTTTCACACCAGATATTTTTCTTTTTTTAATCAGAATTAAAATGGTTATTCTCTTTTGAAAATCTTGTTATTGTTAAATGTTAATAATAAATCGTTTTTATGCAAAATTATCAATATATTCAATTAACTGAAAATAATGCAGTATTTAAAAGAATTATTTAAAAAAAAAAAAATTTTTTTGACATAAGTGATTTAAAGAATTTTGTTATAAAACGTTTCAAACTCACACAAGAAATTTCAATTTTATTATTTAGACGTCGCAGGGCTTCCATGGGAGACTTTTTTTTTTTCCTATTGTTTTCGTACCATTATTTCCAAAAAAATGCATTTGTAGCATGTTTGCGCAGGTAAATTTGCAGTTTGCCTATTATAGTCTTTTATTCATATTTGTACATTTTCTGGATACATATTTTTCGACTGTTTGTAATGAGCTATTTATTTGAATTCCTTGATGACTGTCAGTGAATGTTGTGTCCCATAAAATCTTTCTGTTATCATTATTATTTAAAATAGTCATATAAGCCAGAGGTCGCCAAGCGGTGGTCGCGATAAATTTTAGTAGTCTCCAAAAAAATCTGGTCATTATATCTATTTTTAATGCATTATTAGAAAATACACTGGTTGTTTATGTACATTTTTACTTCAGGAATTTTAAATCATTTTTATCCACACGAGGATTTTAAATTTAATATCCTTGAATGTAGTTCAGTTTTATTGAAAGTTATACAGACAAAGTTTGCATTTAGGATCAGTAATTAGACCAAGCTATTTTACTGTGTAGTTTTAAAGCTAAATTCACACTTGTGATAAGGTGGTATCTTTTGCAATTCCACCTACTATTACAGGGTTTAGTAGTTTTCGAACAAAATCTTTCAAAGTCGCATGGTAAATTTTCTCAACTTTCAAGTAATAAAATAGCTGTTATTTATTTATTTATAATTTAATTTAATTTAATTTTAGTTTATAATTATTATTAGTAACATTTTTTGATTTGTTTATTTATTTGTTTTATTTTTGGAGAGGAAGATTTTTCGTCTTACAAATTTTAATTAGTGCAAATTTATTTTTCTTGATGTCCTTAATGGAAATTTTTTCCGCGGTGTAAAACAAAATTGTAAGATTTGTTTTATTTATTTATTTATTTATTGTACGTCGATTTTATATTTTTTATCTCTCTCATTTTTTTTTTTTTTTTTTTTTTTTTTCCATCATTCAAAATAAGCATCCTTTAACAGCCTGGCATAGAAAAAGGTATATAATTTTGCTCGCTTTTAGCTACCTCTCCTTACAGTCCATCTTAATGAGTTTGTTTTCTATAGTATCAGTCAATATACAAGTCTTGTTAAGTTTGTGTCCACCTAACCTTTTCAGTGCAGAGCTTTGGGAAATTGTTTAGGTGATACTGGCACTTAAGGGCTTTGTCCTGACGTTCTTGACACTGTAAGAAATTGGAAAATTTAAGATACAGTAAAGCACCGTTTATACATCTTTTACATTTATACGTCCTTTTAGTGAAGTCCCGTTTCATTCCTATTCATTTTAATGCAAAAATTCTTCGTTTATACGCCGCTAATATCGGTTATACGTCTTTTCCACTTTACTAAAATTCGCAAAATTTCTCGACCTGTCATCATTTTCCATTCTAAATAAAACTAATTTTTCCTAGAAAGCATCTTAAGTGGAGGAACACAGGAAAGATCGAAGAATACTGATCAAAGAATCATTTGAATACACAGTAGAATTTTTAATACTCATAGACAAACAGCAAATCAGACGAATACTCAAATTTTTTAATGTTATTAAATAGCTATCTGTATGGACATAAATCGTATGCTTATTATTAAAGATACACAATACACATAATTAATATTCAAAATATGTTCATAGTTCTTAAGAAATGTAATATAATACTCAATATATATATGATATATGTAATTAGTACCCAGTCATGCATTACTAATATGATTTTTTTCCCTTTTTATAATAAATCTGTCTTTTTTTTTTTTTAATTACTCTCTTAAAAAAAAAAAAAAAAAAAAAAAAGTATAATATACATTTACTAACTTCAGAAACTTTATTAATTAGTATTTTCATATAACTTTTGCTTAAGTGTCATTAAATTTGTGGTAATGAAAGTGTTATTATTAAAATTTCGATTATACGCCTTTTCATTTGTACGTCCTTTTACGTCAGTCCCTTGAAAGACGTATAAACTAAGACTTTTATAATACGAGCTGACTCACAGCTGATCATTGTTGCCCAGCAGAAATATAGCTTGGCGACGTTTTAGTTGCAGACGTATTACTCGGCGTCTTTAGAGCCTAAAATGGCGAGTTTGCCTAAACAGAAGAGCGAATTATTGTTTGTACTTGATAAGTTTGACGGTAGTATTTGGCTAAATTTTCTTATAACCCTTGTAAAAAGTAGCCATCATTGTTGCTGTTAAATTAGTTAATTTTAAATATTTATGCACGTTGAAAAGTAGTGTAGGTTGTAAAATACAACATTTAGATAATCAAACAGCAATAAAAACAAATGATTGATACAAAAAAATGCAAGAAAACATATCATAATTACACTTCATATTTGTGATTGAAAGCTAAGCGTACAATTTTCTTTTGGACAATTAATAGCTCATTTCTTTCACCTTTCTTCATCTGTTGGAAATCTAAACGTTCTAAAAGCAGTTCTGGTATGATTTCAGCAATTTTCGGCGGCAAAATCTCCGTTTTATGTGATTTGATAACTCTTGAAATTCTGACCGCGTGGGCAACAATCTCTGAGTGGGAAACAAAATGCCTGATGAGCCAGCCTGTATTGGAGGAGCTCTAGTATAAACGGTGCTTTACTGTACTTTGAGAATTAATAAGATCCCTACTGTGGGAAAACTGGGATAAAAATGGTGTTAGTTGCTCTCGAGAAATAGATGCTTCATTTTTCTCTAAATAGACGGTTAGTCCAAAAAAGCAGCTTCAAGGTTCTCATCCTCAAAAATATTTCGGAAATGTAATCAAATTGCTTTAAATAAGTTTGAAATTTTCTTTATGGTTACTTACATAGTTTGTGAGATTAACTCTGTTACCTTTAACGTTATAAAATTGTGTTTTTTATTTAATATGCCACATTGAAAGAAATGTGATTCTCTAAATGTTATAACTTAAAGTAGTTACGTTAACATAATATTAAGAAAAACAGAAACTTTTATCACTCTCTTCTCTTTGTGGATAGGTTGGTTCTACAGCAGTAATGACTGTCCACAAAATGACAGTCAAATTTCTTTTTACAAAATCAAATCAGAGTTGATTTGTGCAACAAATATCATGGATATGTTTATAAAATAAGCTGTCTATCAGATTTTTTTTTTTTTTTTAAATATTTAATTTGAAAATGTCTGTAGTTAAATTTCAGGTTTTTCTGTAGAATTACCAATAAAATGCATTAGAAATGGTGTATAGGAGTTTTGAGTGTATTTAACCCTAGAAAACTAGTGGTACGTAAATTTTAAGTGCGGTCTTCATTCATTAGTTCTTTTCTGCCCTTACCCTACCACCGATACACTTGTTTGACCTTGAGTGCTTCGAAATAATTATTTAGTTAATGAAAAATTAGAAATATAGGGTAAAAAAAGCAAATAATGAAACATATTTAAAAACAACATCAATGTAATATAAGCAAATAAAACGACTTTTGCATGAGCACCTAAATTTTACGTATCTCTAGTGATAGCGGCATATATGAATACGCTAGTGTTATAGGGTTAAATAAAATACGACATATTTAAATTCATCTTAATACATTATTTAAATTCAACACAAAAGATTAGGCAATATTTTCGTTGCAATTTATGTAATATGAGCGTGTGTGTGTGGGGGGGGGGGAGTTATATAAAGATAAATATACCATTATATAAATGTACTTGGAACAACAAAATTGAATTATCCTTTAAATATTATTATTTTTTTTTATTATTATATTATTTAAATTTTAATTTTAATATTTATATTTTAATTAAATTATCTTTTAAATATTATTTTAATCTTATATAGTGTCAAGTGCTTTTTCTACAATGAATTTATGTGTTGAATATTCAGCAGACTGAATATTCGGAATTCAGACTGAATACTCGGAACAGATTGAATACTGGGCTTCGAACTTGACAAGTTTTATATAACTGATATTTATGTCTTAATTCATCATTAAAGATTTTTTTTTTTTTTTTTTTTTTTTTTTTTTTTTTTTACTAGGAAAAAAAAAAAAAAAAAAAAAAAAAAAAAAAAAAAGATTAATAAAAATTTTAAACCAATAAATAGCTGAGATTTATATTTGATAAGTATGTTTTAATAGTTTGATCAAGGATTCTCAAATTCATATAATATAAATATAATTTACTCAGTAACTATAATCAATTGTATTTTAAGTAAGATATTGAAAAGCATTTATTTTTTCTAATTGCCCCATAACAATTTGTATTCATAAGATTTCACATTTCCTTGAAGTAGCTAAAATGAGACTGATTGTATGAAACAGATGAAATATTTTGATAAAGATATCACATTTTTCATCTTGTCCCTCTCTTCCGTGGATCACCGTCCCACACAGCCACTTATATCCACTGATATCCATTAGACATCTAAATGACATCCAATGATCCATAACAGGTACAAAATACCTCAAGAATGTCCATTAAAAGTCCTGGATATCCTGAACTAATTATAGATGTCTATTACACACTTACCAACTTTTCCGGTTTTCCCGGAAGACTTCTGTTTTTTAACGTATTTTCCGGTCTTTCGGACAGATGATGAAATCTTCCGTTTTTAAAAAAGTCGCAGATATCGTTCGTTTTAAAAAGAAACCCCAAATGTTTTACGAAAACTCTCGATTCCCAATCTTTCTCCATCCATAACATAAATGTCAATATTCATTTCAAACTTGTTTATGAGATTCTAGAACATGTAAAGAAATAGAATTATTAAATATTTCTTGCTGGCGTAATTATTTTTTGCCCCCCCCTTTATTTATCTCCAACTAGTGATCAGCAATCAAATGTTCTGCAGAAGTCTTTTGTTTACTAATCTTTATCCATCTGCAACATAAATGATAATATTAATTTTAAACTTCTTTCATTGGATTCTAGAAGTAGAGTTGAAAGAGTTTAATATTTCTTACTCTGTAATTATTTTTATATCCCCCCCCCCCCTCCCCCGGATTGTGATCAATGATCAATTCTAGAAACAATAAAGCAATAGAAGTGCTTAATATTTTTGACGTATGTAATTATTTTTAGATCTTTATTGCTGAATTTAATGAATCTGTTTATTTTTCCTCAATTAAATTAAATATTTGTATGTCATATTTATACTAAATGTATAAACATGGGGAAAAAATGAAGAATAATTTTTTCAGGTAGGAAATTTTTTCCAAATCAATTTAAGAAAATTAATACTCAGTTGGGTTTATGCACGTTTGAAACTGATAATTAGCTACTGCTACTTTTTTTTTTTTACATGTATGATTAATGTACATACACAAAAATCATATTCTATAATTTGTTTAAAAAATTTGTTTTTCAGTAGGCATGGAATTTTATTAAGGTTTCATGTGGATATAAAAGTTATTGCAGTTATATTATTATTATTATTATTTTATGTTAAGGAAAAAATTCTGAAATTGCTTAATGTAGTTAAAAATTATACGTATAAATATTTATGTAGGAAATTTATTGAAAATGACATTATCAATATTTAAATAATCAACCAACTAACAAACAATGTTAACGAAAAATTTTCAGCTAATTTCTAATTTTAAAAATCACATGTATGATTTGGGCGGGGGGGGGGGGGGGGGAGGAGGAGGAAGCATGAACAGGGTTCATACTCATCAGGGATAATCTGGAAAACCTTGAATACTCAGGGAAGTAGGATTTTGTTAAAAAAGAAATGTCAGGAAAAATGAAAATTTTCATCAAAAGTCGGGGAAAATCAATTATAAAACCTGGAAAAACAAATATTTCCTTTATCTCAAATGACTTTTTTTGTGCTTAGCTTCATACAAAATTCAAATGATTAAGGATCGGGAAAATATGCATGTAATCAATGATTTCTACCTGAATTTCTATCATGATCGGCAGTAACATGACATCATACAGTGGAAGTAGATTTTCTTTTCTCTTCTTTATTTCTTGTAATAGTCAGTAATATTTTTTTGAAAATTGTCCAGGGAATTTTTTTTTTTTTTTTTTTTTTTTTTTTCATATCTGAATGTAAACCCTGTTGAAACAGCTAATGGAAACTAAAAATGTTTACTAGAAAATATTTGTCAGCTGCTTAGTGAGTGCATTTCCTTCTACACTATTAGGTATCAAATCTCTTTCTTATTTTATTTACTTTTTTATTATATACTTTAACTTAACTAAGTTTTTTTTTGTCTATTGTTAAATAAATTTCTTACAGATTCTGTTTTGTAGATATTTATATGTTGAAGAGGTATAACTTCATTTAAAACTTTTATATATTTAGTATAATTAATCTATAGTAAAACATTTTTATAGATTGCTTCAAAATATTGATATTGTAAAACTGTGTTGTTTAATACGTCAAAGAAGAAAAAAAATCTTTCCTTTTTTTATAAAATCTTCTGGTTTTTCAACAAAAACCTTCCCTTTTTGTTATTAAAATTGGTTGGCAAGTATGCTATTAGATGTTTAAATGCATATGCAGACGAAATGTAGACGTGCCTTTTTCGATGTCTAATAGATGTAACATGTTAGATCAATAGAAACAAGATTTAGATATTTTCAATAACTATTAGATTTAACAAGTCCAATCATTGGATATTTGGAGATTTGTTGTTGTTGTTGTTTACTGATAACATATACATCAGATTTGTATGCTTGACACGTTGTCCGCTTGTAAATCTTCGTCGGGTAATTACAGATAGCACATGACAGAATTACAATACGAAGAAATGGAAAAACACCCAGGGCCAGTGCGGGAATCGAACCCGCTCTCCTACGCTCGAAGGCGATTAGCGGTGTGGTGCCATAACCACTCGGCCACGGAGGGCCCATTTGGAGATTTATCGGATATGTAACAGACGTCTAATGGATGAAAAAATGAGTAACATTTGTCGTGCTAATAGATATCTGTAAGACGTTTGATGGATCATTTTTTAACTTTTATAGATGTCTTATGGATGTGAGGCTGTGTGGGATTTTATCTTTTCGCATATCCATTGCATTCCCTATCGTAAATCTATCTGTGGATTTACTTTCCTTCCGCATAATTACCGCATCACAGAAAGCGATAACATGAGATGAGATTACCTGTCCACTCGCTCGAAGAAGTAACCGTGTCATAGGAAAGGGTGTCTTGTTCAGTTGAGTAACGCACGCCGTTATTTCTATTATCGGGATTTCATGCGTTTGTGAAAAGATGCTTCATGATGACAAACAGAGCAAAGAAAGTTAAAAGAGATGTCTGATCTTTTAAGAAAAGATGACCCTGTTTCCTTTTCAACACTAAGATTTAATTGTAATTGACCACAAGTACAAAGTGTCCAGAGGACTTACATGTCATTAGTGCATTCAAGGTGTGTCAACATCACAAACATGTCATGCTCTTATTAAGGAAATAATTATATGGTTTCCATTTGCCCTTTTTTTTTTTGCCCTTTTTTTGTCCAAAGAGTACTCGCAAGGAAAAGATGCGCGTTTTATGAGAGTAATTGAAATAGACGCACGCGCATCGATTCGCTGGCAGTTTTAAAATGTATGTTAATAGATATACTTTATCTTTAAAAAAAGATGACCCTGTTTTCTTTCTTTAACATTAAAATTTAATTGGGCATGACTACGAACACAGACCAGAGAACTTACATTTCATTAGCGCATTCAAGGTATGTTATTATAATCTTATTAAGGACATAATTTCCTGTTTTTAGTTTTAGAATTTGTCTTGTGCCGATTTTGTTATTGTTATAAGGGGGGAAATGTTCATTTTATGTGGGTAATTGGAAAATCTCGCATTAATTTGCTGATAGTTTTTGAAAAGAAAGGTAGTGAGACCATAGGCCATACTTGCCAACATACTCATTAATATTCCGTAGTACTGTTAGCCCCACCTGCTTTTTCACACCAGTATTTTTATAGAGTGTTTTTCTTCTTATTTAATCATAATTGTATTTGTAGAATGTTACTTTAAAAATTTACTGGTGTGAAAAAAAGGGCGGGACTAACAACACTACGGAATATTAATTAATATGTTTGCAAGTATGCCATAGGCGCATTGGAGATGATTACTACAAACATGTAATGCTTTTATTAAAAAAATATTTGTATGGTTTTAGCAGGGGTGATTCTGAATTCGTGAAAAATTACCTGAAATTTTAGTGAGAAAAACTTTTCGTACGGGGAGAGAGTATTAATTTATTGCTGGGAGGTTCAATTCTCTCATCGTGAAAAATATTAATTTTAATTAGGTTTGGCAATCATATAAATTTTATTTTATTTTGTTTTATTTTTTATTTTATTTTATTTTATTTTTTTAACGAATTTAGCAACCAGAAAAACAGAATATTTTACCTTAAAATATGAAAAAAATACCTGAAATCACGCAAATTACCTAAACACAATCACCCCTGTTTTAGTTTTACTATTTGTCCTGTAACCACAGAATAAATTTTAAAAGGCAAAGGTGCTTTTGTATTATGAGAGTAATTTAAACTAACTCATGCGTATCAATTTGCTGATAACTTTGAAATAAAAGTTAATGGGAATGTTCAATCTTTAAAATAAAAAAAGATATGACTCTTATCTCTTTTAACATAAAGATTTTAATTTTACACGGCCGAAAACAAAATGAGACCAGAAAGTTTTAATTTCATTATTGCATTCAAAATGTATTATTACAAACAAGTCATGCTCTTACTGAAGAAACAATTGCATGGTTTCATTCAATTTAGCCCTCTGTCCTGTAGCCATCATAGATATAGTAATTTATATAGATCTATCATCCCCATGTTAACGAGCAAAGATTTTTGATGCCGAAAACCTTTTTTGGCATCAGCCATTAGAGAGTTAAAACTTGAAAACGGTAACAGAATAGAATGGTAATGAATTTTAAAAATGCCGAAATATTGCACGGCTTTTAAGTGTTCTAATAAATATATGAAAAGAAATGGGGTAGGTTCCATAAATAAGTTATATTCAAGTAATTTATGAAAAATATAATTTTTATAATCAGTTGCTTTGTTATTATTATGAGATAATTACTGTTTTCATATTTAATGGAATACTTTTTTTATTTTTAATATTTTTTAATATTTTATATTAGTAATTAATATGAAATTCTCAAAATTCTTTTAAATGTAGCTAGCAGCCGCGAAAGTTTTAATATATAGCTAGTGTGTTGTGGCCACCACAAGACTTTCATCCATATATATAATCCTATACAAATTTACGCAATACAAATAATTTATTGAATTATAATTTATTAAAATTATTTTTCAAGATGAATGCAGACGATTTTTATCTCAAAGAAGTATAATAATAATAAATGCCGAAAGAAAGACAGTTTTGTGCAGACATAAGTATACTAGAGTATAGTAAAAAAAAAAAAAAAAAAAAAAAAAAGGAAAGGAAAACGAAAAGAAAGAAAGAAAGAAAAAGGGGTATCTGGAGTTTTTCATTCTGTTTTAGGGCATAAATTTTAGTTGCTAAATTACCTATGTGTATTCCCGTGTATATTCACTCGGGGAAACACATCCATAAGAGAGTAAAATGGCCGTCTTTTCCCGATTAAAAAAGGTATCAGTTTTCCCCTCTCCATGATCAATCTATGTCTTATTACTATATCTATGGTAGCCATAGTCTAATTGTTGTAAGGAAAATGTGCTCGTTTGTGAGTGAAATTGAAACAAGTGCACATGCGTCGATTCGCCGACAATTTTGAAATGAATTCCAGAAAGTCTATTTAAGACTTTCTTTATCTGTTCAGAGTTTATATTTCGTATTAACATCCCTATTCAGTTAAGATTCGCTATTAACTTCGACGCCATCTAACGATAACGAATACAAATACTCTGAAATTTGTTATTCTAAGCTTTTTAGCTATTTAGTCTGACCCAAGACGCTTTTTAAGTTTTCACGTTCAGCTGGAATCGAAAATAATGGTGAACATTAAAGAAAAAAAAAAGTTCTATATGTATGTTTTTTTTTTTTTTTTTTTTTTTTTTTTTTTTTTTAATAACATAAAAATATGAAGAAAAGTTTGAAAAAATTTTCCCTAAGCATTTTACAAAATTGTAATTAAGTAGTAGTATTTGCTTTGCATTTTGGAAAAAAAAAAAAAAAAAAAAAAAAAAGTTAATTTTATTTTTTATTTTATAGCATATTCATTTAGGCTCTATTACTTAAGTCAGAATTAGTTTTAATGAATAATTTAATGATTGAGAATTTGCCTTGAAATATACATCTTAACCCTTTGCGCTCGCGTATTTTCCTATTTTGAACAGTAAGACACGCCTTTTGGCGTTCCTTTAAAACGTCACACGGATAGTTTCCAACTTGCTACCTTTTGGCTACCGAAAAATTGTAATAATTTGTTTTATTTTAGCTCATCATTAAATAAAATAAATGTTTCTGTTAAAATTTTCCGTTAGCCGAAAGGTAGCCTATAGTAACACGTTTTAGAAAAACAACATTTTATTTGCAGAGGAACACCTTAAGGCGTAGCTCGATTTTTTAATGTCCTCTCAGAAGGGACATACGAGCGATAAGGGTTAAAATTTAGATTCAACTTAAACGAATAGCTAAAACATTTATTTTAGGCACACATTTTATAAATCAGCCTGCATCGTCTACATAGCGTTAAAGAAAGAATAGGCAGTGCAAGTAGCAATGCGCGTTGTTGTTTTTCACATTGCAATCGTGTCTAAATTTTAAATTTGATAAAAGGTCATGAATTATTATTTTGAACCAAAACAATTGTTACGCGTTTTTGAAAACATTAGTATTTGCTTACGAAGTTTTTATTTCCCGTCACTTCACGAATGCATCATACTAGAAGATAATTTTCCGAAATTCTCACATTTCAAAATATCAACTTATCTAAATTTTAACTTAAAAATGTAACACAATTCTAAAACAATCATAATTGTTCATGAAATAGGATGACCCTTTTTTCTCTACCAGATACGAACTTAAATGGGCGTGTCCGAGCAAGGCAGTCCACTTGACCAAGCACGTGGGAAAGCTCGCCACATCATAAATCACACCCCAAACAATGTCGACGCCCGCACCTTTTGTTTTACTAGAAAAACAATGAACGGCGAAATATGAGATCGACAGCGGGAAAAATGAAACAATATAAATAATTCTCACGATCTCTCTTTTAACAATACCATTCCCTCCCTGCAAGAGGTGACTGTTCGAAATCGCGAAGATCAGTAGGTAAATGGGATCATGCATGTTTTTAGAGTGAAAAAAATATGCCAAGGTTACTGGGTGGTATCATGTATGTATTCCCCTAGTGTGTATTTAAGTGTTTGTCCAATAAGAGAACTCTAAAATTGGAATTATAATGTAAAAGGAAATAATCAATAGCAGCATATACTTTTTCGAGTTCTAGTTCAGTATTTTTAATTGCTGTCAATGTAATAGCTGCTGAGTTACGTTGTGGTCTAATTTTTCTATAAGGTGCCTCTAGATGCATGTTTCGTGACATGTATCCACGAACTCTGCCTGGATACATAGAGTTCGTTGATCTAGAACATGTTAAAGTGATTACGTTAAAATAATAAATATTGTTAATAAGCATATTTAGAAAAAATGACCGCTAACTGGTAAATATTCTGTAGCCAATCCAGTATATTCGAAATTCTCTCTCTTGGCCTTGTCGTTCGGAGTTTTCCATGGTTTTCTCCGAAACTTACATAAATACGGGCTATCGACTGTCATATCTATCAAATAACAGTCTTTGAAATTAGTGGTAGTTATTAAATTTAAAAAAAAAATCTGTATCTTGCAACACTGAACTTGAGAAAACTTGTTTCAATTTAGGTATAAGCACAGTTATATTCCGTACATGTTACATTTTATGTTGACTCAACTGGTACCTAAATTGGTTCATTTTCTCTCTTGGCCTAGTCGTTCGGAGTTTTCCATGGTTTTCTCCAAAACTTGCGTAAACATGTGCTAGGACACCTTAGAAAGACCCCCCCCCATGAAGGGCTCTCCCCTTCAGGCCTAGGACCCTCATGGAGTCAATTGGCCTTACTCCCATAACATAACACCTCTCTTTCTCTCTTTTTTTAATAAAGGAAAATGCAATCCGTGGTTTTCACCGAAACTTACTTAAATACGGGCTAGTCGAAACGACTATCATATGTATCAAACAACACTCTTCGAAATTAGTGGTGGTTATTAAATTTAAAAAAAAATATATATATATATATACATCTTTGCAATACTGAACTTCAGAAAACTTGTTTTAATTTAGGTATAAGCACAGTTATATTCCGTACATGTTGCATTATATGTTGATTCACCTGTTTAATAAAGGAAAATACAATCGATTAACTCTTGTTCCTACAACTTAACAAGTATGCCAAGGATGTCCCACTGTCTTTTTTTTTTTTTTTTTTCGTGAACGATTGCTTCCTTCTTCATCCCTTGCAGTTTCCCTTTCGTAAATGTCCTTTTTTTTACTTATACAGAGCTGTTTTTATTAGCTCATAAAAATGTATCTTAAGCTGGTAGTGGGTTGTTAGGAAACACCCTTTATTGTTCAGAAATAGTGTCATCATTGTTTTTATTATAAATAATATTTGCATGAATTTCTTGTTCAATACAAATATAGCCATTTTTAGCCGTAATTTTAATGTGTATTTTGAAATGTTAAAACATGGAATTGAATTCAGTTAATTTAATTCCATAGAGAAAATATACATTTTAAAATATGTTTAAGAAACTATTTTCGTGTACAAAGTGTAAGCAACATATATTTAAGGAATTTTTTTCATTTATTCTTTAAATAAATGAAAATCCTTGATATCTATTCCAATTAGCCTCTAACTTAATCACAAATAAGAAAGAGTATATAGAGGTTAATTTTTCAAAATCAAGTCTCATTTGTTGTCAAACCAAGTCATCAAGTCCAAATTTACTAAATAAGGTTTATAATCATTATAATAGCTAATAATTATTTGCGATTTAATAGCTTTATATTAACTGGTATAAATTTCTGGTATAAAATTTCCTGAAAAAATCGAGAGAATTGGGAACTATGCAAAATAACGTAATTAAAATCGTGAGGTTACAGTTACAAGTAGGGCAACTAGGTTTTTTAAATTGATTTTGAGGGCAAATATGGCGGCGTCCGCGATTTTTGACGACAAAATAAATAAATCGCCTTAATTGTAAAATTTTAGTAATTTTTAAGTATGACGTTGACGTATCTGAAAAAACTTATTTAATCTTATTTATTATACACATAATAAGTTATTATAATAAAACATTAATAAATTTATAACCGGCGACCCCAAATGTATCCAAATTTTTGGGGAACTCATTTGAGGACAGCTAATAAAATTGCACGTATTTCGTGGTTTCTTGGAATGATTTATGCTTTTTAGTAACAGTTTATCGCGTCACTCTAAATGATCCCTGAAAGTTTTATGTGCCTGCTATTTATTATTTCATAATTTGGATACTCATTTTATGATTTTTCGTTCGTCGCACCTATATTTTCTTTTTGCGAAGGTATACTAACTCAAATCAAGTTGAATAATAATATGTATTATAATACTTTACTTTCGAGATCTTTGTCGACATATAATAGGTAATGAATCTGTCATCTCAAAGTTTTTCTGTCTCGAAGTTTTCTCGCTAGAACACTAAACGTCAATAAATGAGGATAGGCTTTGAATTTAAAACTATCAGAAGAATTGTTTAAGTTAATATATATTTTACTGTCAGTTGTCTATATTAATTTAGAAGTGAAATAATCAGCTAATAATATTTTGCAAAATTAATTCGGGTGTTAACTGGTTAAAGACATGTTGCTAACTATTTTTCACAAAAAAAAAAAAAAAAAAAAATGGACATGGTGTCCTTTACCTCCGTAGTACAGATATATAAAAGATATTACTTTGTACGCTAGTGTATGATTACATTTTGAGGATAAAGTACATTAATCAGATTTTCTCGACAGCAATTGAATGTAAACTGCTACCGCAAAATTTAGTTGCTATTTGCTTTAACCATTCTTTGAAAGAAAGATCATTTATGCCTTAATAATTTTCATGCAATTAGATTTTAATTATAAGAAATTAATTAATTAATTAATTATGTAAACCTGATCATGGTATAGCCTTAATATAGCTCCCCTTGGCGACTTTTGAATGTTTAGCGCCATTTTAGACAAAAATACATAATTTATGCGATTATTTTTTCTGTTACTTTCTTTTCTTTTCTTTTTCCTTTCTATTTTTCAATAAATTATAAAATATTGAAAAATAGAAAAGAAAGAAAAGAAAAATTACCAACTCAAACTCAAACTTAATTATCTTGTTTTATTTTTACTTTTTCTTACCCATAAGGCTGAGAAAGTACTGTTTTAGGGTCAAATTTTCAAACGTGAGTTTTTGTTATATTTACATGTTCTGAGATGCCCTGAATACAAAAATCATGTTTTTAGCGAATGATCTGTGTGGATGTCTGTGTGTCTGTTATCAGCATATCTCAAGAACAAATAGTAGCAGGAATTCCAAACTCGGTATTCTAAATGTGTATCATATAGGGGTGCTACAGTAAGTTTTCGTTGAGATGAAGCAAATGGTTCGTGTACAGGGGCACTCAAAAGTATTCAAATACATTACGTCTATGGGGGAAATTGCAGGTAAGTAGAGTTTAACATCTATAGACTGCACTAAACCAAATGAAACGAATATATATTTTGTGCAATAGAGATAGTCAACTGAGAAAAAAAAAATTGTGCATGTAGGAGCCTCACCTCCCCCTCTGGGGGGGGAGTCCCCCCTCGAGGGGAGTAAATTTTCTGATGTGTATCTCTTAAAAGAGCTCGACAATACCTTTAAAACGAATGGTTGAACCATCGATCTGCGATAATTTAAAATAAAGTTATCAATTTGTTTTATTTTTACCAAAAAAAAAAAAAAAAATTCTTTTTACGTAATATTAAGAATAAATTCAACTTTTTTTTTTTTTTTTTTTTTTTAAATATTTAGTGCTATACTACTTCTCTAACATGGAAACCGTGTGCATTATCATGGAAGATAATTTTTTTGAATAATAATTTTAATAAATTATTTTTACTGAGTGAATTTGTATGGGAAAATACAGAAGAAAGTCGTGTGGTGGCCACAACACATCAGTTATTTGTTGTTAGTGGATGTGCTTTACTAATAATATTTTACCATTTTCAGGGGAGCTGTTCGGGAATTGAAATAAATTCCTCATAGAGATATGGTAAATAATATATGTTTTAAGCTAAATATTCATCGCTAGTTTTTTGTACATTAATGAAACGGGGGGTTGAGGGAGACGGTAGCCCCCTCACAAAGAACTAATTATCATATAAAACTCTTCCTGAGCCTAATTTGATTTGTCTAACATAGGTTTACATACCAGTACTCGTTATCTTACCTCTTAATCTCCAACCTGTATTTATAGTATTAGATTTCAGCGTAAGAGAAAGTAGTGTGAGTGACCCACCAGATTATTTATTTTGTTTTGCACGCGCACTTTTTATTTCCTAATTCAAAATTATTAAAAAGAACTTTTTCGATACTGTCCTTTTCTAAACTGATTTTTATTAATTTTCTTTTCTTTTCTTTTTCTTTCAAAAAAAAGAAGAAAAAAAAAAGATTTTGATGAAATTCTGGCAAAAGCAGATATTTCAATTATATTTTGGATAAATTTTCGATTTCGATAAATGTCCAACTATCGTAAAAATCCGTAGATTGAAACTAATAGTCCTCAGTCCTAATAAATAGCGTGTTTATAAAAATGAGAAATTTTTTACTTTTCCTTAAAAGAAACAGGGTAATCATAACGGTGTTTGATGACAATGAGAAAAAAAATATAGAAAAATCCTTTATGTTAGTTTTTTCCAACCAAACGCTTTTAGTGCTGACGACAATACATTTATACTTTTTTACAATACCCGACTTTATACAATTCGACTTCAAAGGGAAAATAACTGGTGATATTTTTGACAACAAATAAAGCTTTTTGACATTCAGGACCATTCTTATTGCAGTCATATCAAAACAGTCAGTGAACCATGGCAGATTTGATTCCCCACAAAAATAAACAAAGTTAACAAACTAATCCAATAGCCTTTCCCAGTCGTATACATTTAACTGCTCTTTTACAATAGAAATATGAAAATAAAGTGTAAAGCCATCTTCCGCAACTGAACAGTGCGTCTGAAAAAAGAAAACATTTGTTTCACCGTTTTATATTTACTTTTTTGTCCACCATACACTTTTTTATATCACATGTAAAAGTGAAATGATTCGTGACCGAATTATAAAATGATAAACGGGATTCCGGAAACGATTATGATGACAGACCGTTCACAATCGATTATTCTGCCCGTTGCCAATTGCTATAAAGTCTTTGTTTTGTTGTGCATGAGATGCATTCCATATTTGGCCTGGAGTGACGATGAGATTCTCTAGAGTTCTAACCGGAATCAACGGACTGCGAAATGTTGTATCTAGCATCAAGATTATCTATCAACCAATTGTCTGTGTGCATAATGCATGTGTCAAATGTCAGCAAAAAAAGTTCGCATTTGTCATTTATGTAACATTTTTTGTGTCATCTTTTCTGTGGCGTGGAAAATTGTTCTCTAATGACATCGATTTTAATTGAACAACTATTTTGCATTTTAGGAAGAGAATAGTAAAGATTGTTTAATTTTGAACCGTTTACGCAGAGAAGGTAATACATATATGCGAAAAAATAGCTATTATCCTTACGATTAGCATTTTCAGCATATACATTTCTGCAATTTCATTATTTTACCATGTTTTTATTAACTTCTATTCTTGTTTGTTTGTGCGTTTGTCCGGAACAAATCTTGCAATCTATTTTTAACTAACTTCCCTACTGGCTAGACATTTGAAACTTTCACAGTAGCTCAGAACCCGGGGACAACACAATACTTTGAGGTCAGATTTTCGAATAGTTTTCTTTTAATTAATTAAAATATGAAAATAATAAGCTCCTAATAGCAATAAAAATAGTCATTAAAATATTAGCTATAATTTAATTGCTGCCAAAAAAAAAAAAAAAAAAAAATACAAGTTCATTTCCTTCGACATAAAAATGAATACATTTAATTAAACGTGAATGTTAAAAAGTTAAAAGTTAAATTATGCATCTGGTAAAAACTGACGTCATTATCACTTTAAAGATTTCCTACACATTGATAAAGTGCTAATGTAATTCATGATGCAAATATATGTTGTTCTGAAAAGATTAATATTTTATTTTTAAAACCAACTTTTTTTTTATTATTATTCAAATTTCCCGTAACTCTTTAACCAATCACATTAGAACGTCCCTTTTTGGAATATCGATAACAAGGATTTTCTCGCCAAAAGTCGCCAAAAAGTCGCCAAAGGCAAAAAGTCGCTAAATTTGTCGCCAAATCCATTACCTGTCTATTGGAGCTTTTTAATGTGTTTTAAAGGGGAGATTAAGCTATTTTAACGCGAAAAAGAGCTGGAAATGCAGAAAATTGGCATTTTATCAATTTACTGCCTCTTTGAAAGAATTTATACAAAAATAAATACAATTATTTACAATTTCGTAACAATACGCATTGATAAAGTGCTAATGTAGTTAGTTCTATAGCTATGATTCAACAGAAAATTTAAAAACATGGTTTATAAAAAGTTTTTTATCTTATAATTATTTACTAGTACCTGCTTAAAATTTATTCAATTCCCTCTGCAGTAACTATATTTTACTTTTATTACCCCATGCAAATGATATATCATTGACGACAACTAAGCAGTGAAGACAGTCGAAAATTATTTCCCCAAACAGGTCTTAAAATTTCCCCAAATCAGGGTTTTTTTTTTTTTTTCGAAAAAATCCCCAACTTGATTTCTACTAAAAAGGGAAAATTAAAAAAAATATATCAAGCAGATTTAAGCTAGATTTTTCCCCAAATGAAGCCAATTTTTGCAAAAAATCCCCAAATAACAATAAAGCTATTGAAAGCCCCTAGTTTTAGGGATAAATCATTACGTTGCCAACATTGACAGAAAGTTTAAGAACTCCACAAATTTGTCCCCAAAAATTTTAGAATTCCCCAAAAAAGTCCCCACAAACATTTGGTCCCCAAAATTGTCCCCAGAAGCCGGAAAAATCCCCAAAATGGGGACAAAATCCCCAATCTGGCATCACTGCATCTAAGTATTGCTTGTCCTATCTGAAAAACAATCACATCACTCTTGCAGTGGCCTTATTTTTTAAGGTTATCGGATAATCCGCGATTGTTATGAAATGCTCGCCCTCTGGTGGGCTAAGGTGAAATTACAATAAACATGCTTTAATTCGAATTTCATCAAGCCGCCATTGCTAGCCGATGTTTAGTTTCACATATATTTATTGAATAAAAATGAATAAATCCGGTAAAAAAGATAACACTTACTGTTGTGTGCCACAGTGTAACTCCAAAAATCAAGAAATCCAGAATTAGGCTTCCATTTATTTCCAAATGACAAATTTAAAATTTCAGTTGCTTCGGCTAATGGAAGTAAAAAATTAATCAGATGATTTGAAACTAATATTTGTTCAGCTTCAGTTAAAAATCTACTTCCGATCGAACTTTGAATAAACTGAAATATTTTTTTCCAAAAGCTATCAATTTTCCATGATGTAATGGCGGAGAAATTATAGTACGAATATTAAATAGTAACACAAAAAGAACAAAAACAGATACACGTGGCTATTATATTTACTAACAACAAAACCTGAAAAAGCGCCATCTATCGATCATTACAAACGCGGATACATTTTATAAATGATATATTATGTATTGCAATTGTATTTTCAAAAACACTTATTTATGCAACGACATTGGCATCAATGATTAAATAAGAGATTGCTCATTCCATAATAATAAAATTATATATGAAGTGAGATTTGAAATGTTAAATTATGTGCTGTTCTGCAAAATCGTTTAACTGTATTATTACACAATTTGTATATAATATGCAGTCATTTCAAGAGTAATATTTCTAAATCCAAAGGAACAAAAAGAGGCGTAAAATCATTTTCTTTACTGTGAAATATAAGTATAAAACCGTTTTCTTTTATCATATTAAATTTATGCATCAAGCATTCTTTTTTATATCAGTTGCTGCTCTTGACAACAACACTAAAATGTAGTTCTAATGTTTCATGCATATTGGCTCAGTGTATAAGCTTGAAATTTTTGAAATAAGGCCACCATTTTGAAATAAGGCAGATCTAGTTAATTGATAAACCTGGTTGAGATCTTGATATGCACTATCTATATACCAAGTTCCAAGCAAATCGGTTTATAAACACATTTTTTTTTTTTTTTTTTTTTTTTTTTTACGAGTTTAAAACTTTTAAATGACCACCATTATTTTGGAATAATATTGCGGATTATGCTGACCAATGAAATTCTCTAGGATATTCTTAAGTTAAGTTCACTGTCCAGTGTTTGTTCAAATTAATTCAGTATTTAGGAAGCTATCTTGATGACAAATTTTCTGTTAGATAGCTAGTAGATAGATATATAGGTAGACTAAATAGGTAGATAGATAAAAATCGATAGATAGATTAAATAGGTAGACAGATAGACATATAAATGAATTAAATAGGTAGATCGATAGATAGACAGATAGATAGATAAATTATTGCAATAGGTCGATTTCTAAAGAAATCAACCTAAAACACACAAGTCAAATAAGTAATAATAAAATGTGTGTCACAGCAAGCAGAAAAAAAAAATGCAAGAGTTATACAACATTATTTTTTTCTTTAAACTTACTTAGTTGAAATCTTAAATCTAGTTGCATATAAAAAAAAAAATCGAACATTAGGCCTTGAGGGTTTTTATTTAAAAACGGACAGTTGGCAGTTCTGTTGAGCATTATGCAGGGCTTGATTACTGCACACGCACAACCGTAGTCCAAAGCCCGTCATATCTAGGGCCTAAAAATAAGCAAAATAATTTGAAAAAAGTGCTATTTTTGGCAAAGATTTCCTTTTAAATAAAGTTAATTTACATCTCAAGTTGGAATCTAATCCCCACTGCTGAAGATGAAAATCGTATGGCGTATATACTACACCTATAAGTGGATACTAGACCACCATTAGTTTCCATATCAATTTTCAAATTCATTACACTTTCATTTACAGTTCCTTTACAACTAACACACAACTGATGAATAAAATAAAGATAATTCAAATGATGAAGTTTCACTTTTTTGTTTTGACAAGAAAAAAAAAAAAAAAAAAAAAAAAAAAACCTGCATGATGAATTTAGGGGAGGTGCCACATTTACCCTTAATAAAATTTAACTAGAATAAAGTGTAGCACTATTCTACTGCATAGGTTAAAAATGTAAGCTCTTTACACTGAATAAGCAATTATTTATTTTGCATCAAGATTAAATCTAATTTGCAGCAGAATATATCAGATTTTGAATAAATTTCAAATTTGTTTTCGAAATTCTTTGATCTTCTTCAGTTGTGCGATTTTATTATTATTATTATTATTATTATTATCATTATTATTATTAAAGTAATAATAGACACATTTGAACCTGTTTTGAAATAAAGTTACATTCAGTATTACACAGAAGATCATTTTAAAGGTTTATAGACCTTTGCCATACTAATCCTAATTGACACTAGTTAAAAAAAAAAAAAAAAAAAAAGATGATTTATAGCGTGCATTAAAATTTGAAAAAAGAAAAGAAAAGAAAGAAAGAAAGAAATTAGAAAGTCAGGTGCACCGTTTAATCCTTAAAAATTGATTTATATAACATTTTAATTCCAAATTACTATCTCAAATCTGCACTTTTCCTTTAGCAAGAGATCAACAAAACAAAGTTTTGTAATGAAATAAAAAAATTTTTAAAGTTATATAAAGTTTATTAAAAATACGTAAGTTCTATATATAAAAGTTGCTTATTTAAAGCTATAAAGTTATAGTAAAGAATTTTGTTTCATACAAGTGGAAAATAACTTTGATAGTATTTAGTCATTAATATATATATATATCGGCTGACTTCTCATGGTAAGAATGAGATAGACTAAAATTAAAAGAATAATAATATTAATCTGGTGTGTACCTCACTCACACGACTTTCTCTTACCCTGAAATTTAATACTATAAATACAGGTTGGAGATTAAGAGGTAAGATAACGAGTACTGTTATGTAAACCTATGTTAAACAATTCAAATTAGGCTTCGTAAGAGTTTTATATGATAATTAGTTCTGTGTGAGCCCCCCCCCCCCCGTTTCATTGATGCACCTACATTTATATAGAAATTAATTTGGTTATTAAAAAATAATTCTGTTTTTTAAAAATAATTTATTAAAATTATTATTTTTAAAAAATTATCTTTTATGATAATACAGACAGTTTCCATATTAGAGAAGTAGTATAACACTAAATATCCAAAACAAAGTTGGAATTTATTCTCAATATTACAGTTAACAAAAAAAATATATATCAATAACTTTATTTTAAATTATCGCAGAACGAAGGTTCAACCATTCGTTTTAAAGGTATTGGCGAGCTCCTTTGAAAGATACCCATCATGAAAACTTACTCCCCTCGAGGAGGGATCCCCCCCCCCCCCAATAGACGGCGAGGCTCCTACATACACAAAAAAATTTTCCCAGTTGACTATCTCTATTACACAAAATATATATTCGTTTCATTTAGTTTAGTGCTGTCTATAGATGTTAAACTCTACTTACCTGCAATTTCCCCCATAGACGTAATGTATTTGAATACTTTTGAGTGTCCCTGTACACGAACCATTGTTTTCATCTCAACGAAAAGCTTACTGTAGCATCCCTATATGATACACATTTAGAATACCGAGTTTGGAATTTCTGCTACTTGTTCTTGAGATATGCTGATAACAGACACAAAGACAGACAGACACACAGACCATTCGCTAAAAACATGATTTTCATATTCAGGGGACCTCAGAACATGTAAATATAACAAAAACTCACGTTCGAAAATTTGACCCTAAAACAATACTTTCTCGACCCTATGGATAAGAGAAAGTAAAAATGATACTTTAAAAAAATATTTTGTAAAAATTACAATTATATGCAAATTTCTTTCTTTCAACAGTCATAGAACCAAAAAGTGTAAAGGATAGGCTTACGTTTCTAGATCCAGGGACCTGAACCCACCCTTGCTGCCTTTCGGTGCATTTTACATGGTTGGAGGTAGTTCTTAAAAAATAATCACAATAATTTGGAACATTAAAAAAAAAAAAAAAAAGAGTAAGTTAAAACTAATTTTTTATTAAAGTGATACTTTAAATTTCGTCTCCGGTAACCAAACCTCCCGTACAAATTAGACATTTGTTTTGAGAAAAATGCTTTAGTTTTTTCTGGAGGGGGGCGGGCAAAATCATTCTGGACCTTAGGGGGGGGGGGGTTGTAATATATATGTATTTAAAATCAACAAAAAGTCACTGAGGGAGCACTGCTATGAGAAAGAAACAATAAATTAATTGAAGTCTAAATTACGGTACACATTGATAAGCATGACGTCTGACACCTGCTGATTCTCTATAGCAGACAAAAAAACGGTAATTTTAATGTTTCCCTCCTTAGATTTTAATACATAATACAGGAAGAAAAGTGCCGTTGTGAGGGAGGCGTACCCGTTTATAAAAGAGTTAACTACAGGAAACGCCTGCATGCACAATAAAACATAAAATAAAATAAAAATATCGGGATCTAATGGCTAACAGAATTTTTACTTTGCTTTTGTATTTATTGTCACTGAAAACTTCGTACAATTGCAGTTTCATTCCTTTTCATTGGAAGCATGTCGTCATGGTTAATTAAAATCAGGATAAGAATGAATGATTATGTTATATCTTTTGGCAACCAACTCAAGATGCCTTGAAATTATTAGTTTATTTATAAAAGAAAGCTATTCTGATCAAACAATATACATATATTTACTTTCTCAACAGACAGATGTAAAGAAAGTAATGTAATCATGTCAAAAATTTGACTTTGAGATTTTGGTGTTTCTACACGTTCTGAGGTCCCCTGAGTTCATTTTTGCTATTTTTACGATGATGTATGTATGTGTGTATGTATGTGAGTGAACGCCTCTAAGCGCTTTGTTCGAATGAGCTGAAAGTTGGTATGTATGTTACAGGTCACCGTAGCACGAAACCTATCGATTTCGGTGAATCTAGCACTTATAGTTCTTTTTTACAGAGACACAAAGAAAAATTCTCTACCATTATAGTCTATGGGCCCAATTTTTTTAGAATTCGATTGCGTCTAAATGCGTTATTCAATTGAGCTGAAATTTTATATACATTTTATAGAACACCATTGCACGAACTGAATAGATTTTGGTAGATCTAGCATGTGTCGTTTTTTTTTACAGGGACGCAATGAAAAATTCTTTATCATTATGCCAATGGGCACAAATTCTTTAAAGTGTGATAGCGTCGAAACGCCACATCGGATTGAACTGAAAATTTACATAAAAGTTATAGGTCCTTGTCGCACTAACTATATAGATTTTGGTGAGTCTAGCATTTATAGATTTTTACAGAGACACAGCGAAAATTTCAGTATCATTATGATCAATGGACTTCAATTATTTGAAGGACAATAGCGTTAATTTAAATAACAAACTATGTAGAGAAAAATACTCAAATACATTATTATAATTGTCCCTTTCGTTTATTTAATGACTTCTCTTACTTCAATCTATTTATACAACCTTTAATTACTTAATGTTCAGAAAGTTGAGTGGAGTCACTCCAGATTTTTTTTTTTTTTTTTTTTTTTTTAATATGATTTTATGAGAGTAGTTCTGGAACTCTTTTTATTGTTGTTACTAATTATCTGTAAAACCTAAAATTTGATGATATTTCAAAGGATGTATAATATTTTTACAGACAACTTATATTATTTAATATCTTTTTATACAGACAAAATATCAGTTTTTTTATATTGTCTTCGTTAGTTTTCAATGTATACTACAGAAATAATAATAATAATGCTCTTATAAATTAAAGAAACGATTTACAGTAATAATTAAAAAAAAAAAAAAAAAAAATACTTCTTCACACACCATAAAATAAAGGGAAGCACTAACGGTTAGTCTTGTTTTTACCTCCAAGGTAAAAACACGTGTTTTTTGCACCTGAAGAAGAAAGGCCACGTCCTTTCAAAACCGGTAGTTCTTCCCTTTATTTTATGGTGTTTGAAAAAGTTTTTATGTTTAAATATAATAATGACACTGTTATTTAAAAAAAAAAAAAAATCTTGATATAAGAGCTAACGGCAAGAAACGCTCCAGCGCGCACAACAAAATTATATATACAGGGTCTCCCATAAGTCTGCAGGCATTTTAAAAATTCATAACTGTTGAATGCATTGATAAGAATTGAACGCGGTTTGCGAAAAATTCATTCTCGTGAAGGGGGGATTTTTTTTTTTTTTTTTTTTTTTGTAAAGAAAAACAATATAGTTAAATTTTTTGTCGACGATAGTTAAACAAATAGTCAAATTTTTCGCACGATGTGAAATAGAAATGTACAAACGAAAGTTCTATAAATTTCACAATTTTGCGATTAGAACAGTATATTTATTATTTTGCCTCCTACTTGTGAAGTTTTAATTGCGATGCTGACTTGGTGGAAAAAAACGTTGTTGGTGAAGATGACCCTCAGGTAAGAACCGCCGACTGATGCTGCAGTTAGCAGTGTTATAACTCGTTTGCAAACTGCAATTTGCGGTGACGACGGACGTATAGAACAGGATTTATATGCCTGTAAACATTTGCGTGCGAATAAGTACAGTTTTTCTAGTTTTTCATGAAAATGTGTGAGCGCCCTCTATCGGCAGATAGCTTAATTATTACTTTTTCTTTATTTAAAAAAAAAAAAAAAAAAAAAAAAAAAAAAAAAAAAAAAAATCCCCTTTACGAGAATGATTTTTTCGCAAACTGCATCTAATTCTATCAATTCATTCAATAGTTGTGAATTTTTAAAATGTCTACTTATGAGACACCCTGTATATATATATTTATATAAACTGAAATCTAATGACAAACAGAATTCTATTCCTTTGAAATTGCCTTGAATCTGTTTTCGATTAAAATTTCATCCAATTGTTTCGTGGTTACTCCATTCTTTTCATTACAATCATTTCTTCATTAGAATGGAAGGTACTATATCGAATTCATGATAGTGTGAAATTTATTTGTAAAAGCATGTTATTTTAAATAGAATGATTATTCAATTTTCTTATGTTTTTATGTGATAGACAGAAATATTTTTAATATTAATTTCCTAAAAATACTAAAATTCTGTGAATTCAGAGAAATTTCTTTTATTGTTATAGACCAGTGATTCTCAACCTATTTTTTGTCGCGGCACACTTTTAACGATTTCAAAATTTGGCGGCATACAAAAGTGCCGCGGCACTATGGTTAAGAATCACTGTTATAGACAATTCGTGTTATTTGTTTCGTATCTGTTTAATATAAACAGAATTTTTATGTCTGGATAGGTTTGTATTTTTCACTCCAAAGATGTAAAAGTTGGCTTAGTTTATTGAATTTTATAGCGAAATTGTTTTTCACAAGTCTATCATTGTGGTTGAAAAATGTGTATGACATTGGGATTTTTATTTATTTATTTATTTTCGTTCAACTTTTAAAATAAATAAATATTGTTTCGGTTAATTATATATGAGTATATTACTGCGATAAAATACTTTTTTCCTTTTTGGAAAGGGATTCGTATTACGCTCAAATTGACATTATTATTTACAGATTTCATTACTAGAAATAAATTTTTATGGTATTACTTTTTTTTCAATTCCAGAAATTATTTTAGCGATATGAATTAAAAGAAGGCTGTTTTTTTTTCTATTTCAGCCTCATGTTTTTCATTTATGACTTCTTTGAAGTTTTTATTGTAACCATTTTTGATAATTTGAAAAACTTTTCATCGCAATATTTAAATTATTTTTACAAATTTCTCAACTTAAAATGGGGATAACTTAATGTTTACTTGTGGATATGAAAAGGTAATATTTAAGTCACACATTATCGCTTCTTTTCTAATTAATCTAAATTTAGTATTACCATACTTTTCTAATTTAAAATAAGTGTTTAACGTTTTATTTTATATTCGTAATATTCTTTAGATTTTTTTTTTTTTTTTTTAATGTGTGTGTGTGGGGGGGGGGAGAATATTTTTGAAGTTGAGGATTTGTATATGGACGTTGGCTATAGGAATTTATTTTATAAGAACAGTTTCAGAATTCTTGCGAAGTGTCCAGACAATAACACAGGAAAGATCCAATTAAACAGGCATTTTCTTGTAGATTTTAAGGTGAATTTTATTGTATACGCATTGTTGACATATTTAACACAATTATAGGTGACCAGATAAACATTTTACTATAAAATGGTAGGTATAATAGGGGTAATTAAATAATTTGGATTGGGAGCCCAAAATGTCGACTTCACCCGTTATGTCATGGTGATGAAGTGACGCTTCGATTTCTTGATTCATTTCGCCAGAGCTCTAGTCGGCGCCAAATTCAAAAAGTAGAGAGAAAATGGTTGTAATAATGTTACGTATAAATAAATACAATTTTTGAAAAGGTTACCACATGATTTTAATTCAAACGGTCCTCCCTGAACGCCAAAACACGCCATGAGAACCCGGAAATATTGAGCAAAATTAACACACCATGTTATGAGACAAGGAATCCACTTATGGCAACAAAACTGCATTTATTTGTAAGATGAAAAGAAACAGAATTAAGAAAAGTCAAAACAAGCTACTGTAGATCTGCATTAAAGTTAAAGAACGAATAATATATGATCAAAGGTTTCAATAGAGTTGCAATAAGCAAAAGATACATATGTGGGAAGAGGGAGAATGTAAAAATTTAAAGAACATACTGTATGTGAATTTAAGTTGCAATTTAGAGGTTATAAAAAAGTGTTCGTTACATATTTTATTTTATTTATTATTTTATTTCTTATTACTATTATTATTATTATTATTTATAAATGAAAATATATTTTTTTAGAATATGTGATAATCGACATCACAATGTGAGTGTACTTTTATAAGTTTTTGTATTTATTATATAAACATTGCATTAGAGGAATTGATGTATCACATTAAAAATATGTAAGAATTTAAAATAAATATATATATATATATTTAAATATATATATATTTGAAAAATTATTAAGAAACCATACAATGGAAGCATACGACATACAATTCGTCTATGGAGCTTTGATTGCATATATATGTGTGTGTGTGTGTGTGTGTGTATATATATATATATATATACATACATACATATGTTTTTATTTATATGTATTTGTAATATAAATAATAATTCATCATCACAATAACCACACACGGAAAAAAGACGTGAATTGATGAACAAAGAACTATATATGAAAGTGAAATCTCATATAAGGCAAAAGGTATTTAAAATGTTAATATGAATTGTTTCTGAAACATTGATGTGTGTGTGTGAGTGTGGAACACATCTTAAAAAGAAATGAAAAATAACAGAAGAAGAAATATAAAATTTAACTAAGAAAGGAAACAAAAAATAAATATATATATATATACATATACATATATATAAACGTATATATAATCAATTTCGAAATCTGGTATTAAGCGGGATCAGTGCTCTTTACTCAGTTAATACTTGGACGTTAACTTCAAAAAATCGGTTTATAAACTTGCAGTTAAAACTGTATAATTATAATTTTGATTTTTGTATTCCTCTGTCACTTATATTTATTTTGTTTCTTTCCAGGTGCAAACATAATTCGTATCTTAAAAATCGATTAGATATTCAGAAATGGCCATTGTTCAATGCTCTTTCGGCATACCTTTAATATCACCTGCACCAAGGGTAAGTACATATCACTATTATTACATTTTGTATTACATTTAAATTAGTAAGTTTAGACTTGATATGAATATCCGGGGAAAAACCATAAAGCAAAAATTAACTCATTTATATTGTTCATTACTTTCTTCCATATTCATAAGAAAATATCGAACTTATGAACTTTTTTCACTTTCCGTTTATAAATGTTTTATACGTTTCAAGAGGGCCTGAACGCGTTTTGACCGTTTTCGAAATTATGTCTGGTGTGTGTGAGAGAGAAAGACAAAAATACAGTTCCCGCCGCTTATAAAGTGATTTTATTATGCGGCTGATTTTTGTATCCGGCGAACGTTCCTGCCCTTAAAGAAAAGGGCAGGAATTAATCAAGGAATTTATCAGGGAATTACTTCCCTGAATTTGGAAAGAAACTTCAAATAGTAATGAATAATGGAATTAGTAAATAATATTAATTAATTTTTAATAGACATTAATTAATTGTTTCTTCTATATAAGTAAATTAAACGTAATCCAAGATCTCATGCGCTCTCCTTTAGAGGAAAATCATCATTATTTTACCAAAAGTCCGCGCTGTTCTTATAAATTTAAAATATTTTCGTTTAAACCACATAAATTATAGTAATTTCAAAATAAGAACTAGAAATTGTCTTTTAATAATTAGAAAAAAAAAAAATCATTTCAAATGAAATTTGTAACTTATTACTGCGCTTTGAAGAATAGCTTCTTGAAATTGTTCCGGAGATAAGTTATGGGGTGCGTTTAATTTGTAACTGTGCTGCAAGTGTGAAATCTTCGACAATCAGCGATAACAGAGGGTTTGTCGTGCTGTAATTTTTTTTTTTTTTTCCTGTTAAAAAAAAAATAATAATAATAATAAATAAATAAATAAATAAAAAAATCACAATGCAAATAAAAATTACTTTTAGTGTGCAGAAATGATATTTTTGGCTGCTAAAGAGATATTTTTGTGTTTATTAACCGGCGGCTTTAAAAGTAGCTTGTATTGATTTGATTCCGGTCCTAGCAATTTGATCAGATTAAGCGGCTGATTTTATTAACCAGTGATTTTATTAAGCGGCAGTTACTGTATTTTTAAAGCTCTCGATCAAGAACTGATGCACAGAATTTCATTGATTTTTTATACTTTGTTGCACCTTAACATAAAATGGTGTCTATCGACTTTTGGTGGCGCTGTCGTTTCATTTTATTATAGTTTTTAATATGGCAACATAAGAGAAAATTTCGTGTAAATGTACTCAATGAGGATTATTTTTAATTGATCATTGTGAAATAATAATTATAATATTTTTTTTTTTTTTTTTTTAATAGTGATTGTTAACCCCTGTAAAATATTCTAACATATAAGAGCATTGCTTCCTTCCCTTGTACATTCTTAGAGAGTGTAAATTTTCAACATGAGTATTCTTTAAAAGAACTCGCCAATATCTTTGAAACGTGCATTTGAATTCGATATCTGAAACAACTTCAATAATCTTCATTTTAGTTCCCCATCATACTATAGGTATGGGGAATTTAGATAAACGTGAAAATTTTCGACCTCGGTTTTTTTTTTACTTTTTTACGCGTTTTCAGGTGGGAGAAATCCGAAAATATCAAAATGGCTAAGTTGCCCGTCTGTAGGATTTCTGTTGGTGTGTTAGTTTGTTAGTCTGTTAGTCTGTGTATACTATATCTCACAAACAAATGATCGTTGAGAGTCAGACCAGTTTTAAAATTATGACACTGTTATTTATGACACTGGCAAGAACCCTACTCATTTACAACATTTTAATTAAAAAACTTCAGAAGTTATTCGAAATTTAGGATTTTCTTAACATGGAAGCATAGGGCGAAATTTCACTTAAACGTGCATTAAATGGAATATTGAAGTGTTGGCATAGTATAAATTAAAATGTGTGGAAAGAAATATGTGATGGGGAACTGCGCAAAATTCACCTATGCCAAATAGGTTTTTTTTTCCCCCCACAATTAAAAAAAAAAAAAAAAAATCTTTAGATGATTAGCACAGCATCTTCTAAACTTAGAAAATTAATAGATTTTTTTTCCCCTTGCGCTTATTTTTAACATTTTTCAACAAAATTAAAAAGCGTTTATAACTTTCGTTTGTCTGTTTACCTAATTACCTAACCACGCTTACTTCCGTACATAGTCATCGAGTTCCTTGAAACTGATATAGGTTACTCAAGTTCACTATGGGGTGTTCTCTACTGAAAATGAGCTTAAATACCATAATTGGATTGTTACCACCATCGGTTTGTATACAGGTATAACCAAAAGAATTCCAAAGCATTGTGTTGTGTGAGAGGTATTTCTATAAATCATATTTTAATATATCTATTCGGTCCAATTCATAATGACATTTGTTATTAATATATATATAAACAATATTTTCTGTAAACTATAGTATGATTAGCATTAATATTTACAGGGATACACAAAAATATTCAGTTACATTAAGGGCTATAATTGGAAATCATTGTAATTGCATTTTTCTTTTTAGTAATATTTTATAACACTTTCTTAAGAGTGATTATGGTTCGAATTAGTATATTCATCCGTCTTACCGCCTGTCTGACTATCCATCTATCTATCTGGACGTCTGCTCGTCTCTTTCTTAAATATTTTCTGAATTTCTTCAAAATAATATGTATTATTCAGACTCACTATACGATGCGACTTATTGAAAATGGGGTAAATACCACCAATGGTTTGAATATAGGGACATCGAAATGAATTCCATAGCCTTTACGTTCTATGAGAGGTATTTCTATAAACCACATTTTAATACCTTTATTTTGCATAAATAATAATGAATCCGATATTAGACTAAAATATTCAGATACATTATGGGCTACAATTGTAAACTGCTAGAATTGCATTTTTATTGAAATTTTATTTTTCCGACTGAGTGAAAATAATGCCTGGACCGGGAGTCAAACTCCGGATCTTTGACTTACAAGGTCAAGGCTCTACCAATTGAGCTATCCAGGCCGACACCCCGGTCAGCATTACTCACTCAGACAACCTTTAGGCAGAAACATCTCTGGTCCATCATGTAGATAGCTCGACAGAAATAAACCGCAGGAAATGGAAAACACCATTAGATAATGGGAGAAAGAAATACATTTTTTATGTATTTTAATATTTTTAATATTTTATGTATTTTAAATACAATTTTTTACATAAAAATTGTATTTCTTTCTCCCATTATCTAATGGTGTTTTCCATTTCCATATATTTTTAATATTTTTATGTATTTTAAATACAATTTTTTACATAAAAATTGTATTTCTTTCTCCCATTATCTAATGGTGTTTTCCATTTCCTGCGGCTTATTTCTGTCGAGCTATCTACATGATGGACCAGAGATGTTTCTGCCTAAAGGTTGTCTGAATGAGTAATGCTGACCGGGGTGTCGGCCTGGATAGCTCATTTGGTAGAGCCTTGACCTTGTAAGTCAAAGATCCGGAGTTCGACTCCCGGTCCAGGCATTATTTTCACTCAGTCGGAAAAATAAAATATCAATAAATATGATTTTCTTCCACAGTTGATTGTGTGATTTTAATAAAAATTGCTAGAATTGCATTTATGTTTGTATTAAAGCATGTTTAAAACACTTTCCAAATAATGTTTAAGACTAATTTTGAAATCATTTAGTCTGTTTGTCAGTCTTTCTGTTATTCTGTTTGTCCGTCTTGCGATTATGTCAACAAAAAACACTGAACATTAAACGACGCAATTAGTACGTACATTTGAAAAGCGTTAATAATTTAAGTAAACCGCATAATATTTCGTTCTTGTTTAAAACTTCATGTAACATCGCAATACTTTCTATATGCGAATTAAATAGGAGGAAATTTTTTATAAATCGGATATCAATAGATGGTTTTTTAATTTAATGTTAAAAAATTACATGAATAATGTTATGAGAAAGCAACTTGTTTAACGAACAATAGTTTCTCTTCATATTCATCTTTCTTGAAGGAGAGTTACTTAATACTAAGTTACTTAATACTTATATTAAGTGACTATCTAAAAATAAAATCAAAGTTGAAAGTGTTATTTTAAAAAAACTTCTTAAACGAATGACTGGAATTATAATGATTACGAAAACAAAAGATAATAAAAACAGCATATGCCCATTTACTATGTTAATTATAGACATTGCATATGCAAGAAGTGTTTCAAATACTACTTATAAAAGAGACCATAAGTAACAGTGTTTATAAGTGCTTTGACTCAGTTTTGACAATCTGTATTGAAGTTTAAGGGAAAAAGAATGTTAAAAAGTATGTCCTGGTAAAACTACTTGATATGCAAAATAAACATTCGTTTCTTCTTTAAAAATTAGACCAAGCGTGATAGTTATAAAAAAAAAAAAAAAAACACGAATATGTATTAACTTTTTCGTGGACACGTTATTTAATCTATCAAAAATAACAATAATAATAATAATAATAACAGTTTTATCAATATATACTGACGTACTTGTGTATGCTTGATTAAATTCGTGTTTAAAACTTAGAAGGCAAAACTGGGAGTTTAAATTAGTGACAACATTTTTTTTTTTTTTTTTTTTTTTTTTTTTTTAAGTTAAAATTATTATATTAACATATAAAAGGTAACAAACCACGGTACAACTATAGTATTTCCGCTCAGCTGAATTTGACGATTTTTCTTTGGCGCCGATTTGAACGATAACGATGTCGTTCTGAACTGTTTGCGATATATAATATGGCACCATGCATGCTATTTATTTTGGATTTATGATTTTATTATTTATAATTTATAATTTAGCTTACGATTTTATCATTTATGCTATATGATTTATGATTTTTAGATTTATGATTTAGCCATAATCGCCAACGAAAAATCGCCAAATCTAGCTGAGGGGAAATACTAGTTCTTCCCAAACCACTTTAAAACACGCAGATAAAATATTTTTTTTTTAAACTACACAAATCTTTTCGCCATTATAACAATAGCATCATCAGGTGTAATTGCGTTACATAGAACCAGCAATATATAAATAAAGAAGTTCAAACGGTTTAAAGTTACGGTTACAATATTTTTTTTTTTTTTTTTTTTTTTTTTTTAGTTACGGTTACAATAAAAAATTTTCATTTCAATATCATTTTCAGTATTTTTTTTTTTTTTTTCTCTATGAGCACAACGCGTGCCATATTTTATGAAGTGATGCAGCATCCTTGCAGTTGATAACTTTATTGTACTTGATAATATTTACTGCTTCTGTCATATGGCACGTGTTGTGCTCATAGAGGAAAAACAAATACTGAAAATGATATTGAAATGAAAAATTTTTATTGTAACCGTAACTTTTAGAAAAAAAAATTATTGTAACCGTAACTTTAAACCGTTTGAACTTCTTTATTTATATATTGCTGGTTCTGTGTAATGCAATTACACCTGATGATGCTATTGTTATAATGGCGAAAAGCTTTGTGTAGTTTTTAATAAAAATATTTTATCTACGTGTTTTAAAGTGGTTTGTTACCTTTTATATATTATTTATGCACGTGAAATGTTTTATAATTTTAAACTATTATAATAGTTTTTAATCTTAATTATATTATATTAACCTTTTAAATTTATGTTAATATTATAATTATAAAATTATATAGTCGAATTAAATGTGTTAATAACACGGGTCTGCTTCTAGAATTTTGATTTGATAATTTTGGCGAGTTGAAACCAAAATTGAAGCCAGTTTTTCTCTATTACGTATTGATTTTTAACAATACAGAGTGCCTACCGGCGCAATTTCCTCCGTGGCTCTTCCACCAATGTAATTATATGGTAACGTTTCTAGTATGTCTCCATGATTAAATACAATTAATCATGGAAACATACTAGAAAACTACCGAAATTGTAGAAATCATGACGGTAAAAACCCTATATTGGCAGAAATCTAAATGTGATAGAGAAAAACTGGCTTCATTATCGGTTTCAGCACACCAAAAATCATATAAATCTGCCAAAATTATCAAATCAAATCCGAAAACCTTATTTTTGTAAATGTGTGTAATAACTGAAAAAAAAAAAAAGGAAAAATACAATGCTGTTTGATGTTTTGAATTAAGGCCAATTAACTACACTTGGGTCCAGGTCCTAGGCCTGGGTTGGAGTACCCTCCTTGGGGGCTTTCTAGGGAAGCCCCAGCCCATATTTACCCGAGTTTAGGGGGGGGGGGGGAACAGAAAACTCCGTACTACTACGCCAACAAGAATGACCTGACTTCGAAACCGGCCGCGGCTGACGAGAAATTACGACCGTATTTTACGCCGGCCACGGAAACCGGCACCTCCCGTCTACCAGATTAGAGCCACTCTTAGCCACTGCTGGAACTATAAAACAATGATATAACTTACGTTTAATCTGAAACTGGTAGAAAATTAGAGGAAATTTGAAATAATAGCTGTATGGATTGAGCGAAATAGATCTCTCAGACTCTTTTAAAGAATAAAAATGATGTCCATTAAAAAATAATATTTAATTTGCCCCTTTTTTTTCCATTTTGTGCCTCTGTGACCAGTGGTTACTACTAATTTTGCCCCTTATTAAAAGAAAATAACATTTTTTTTTTTTTTTTTACTTTGTACATTTACCTTTGATTAATCAAGATTAATTTTTTTGTTTCATTATTAGCCCTTTCATTCCTCGTGATGCCAATTGGAATTATAACATTTCAGATTTACTTTCTTACCATCTAACACTCTCGCTGATTGAAAACGAACAATATTAAAATCTATATACATTTTTCCACCTAAAAAATATATGTTTTAGATATTTCACTATCCTTGTTGATAAATGAAAGTATATTTTACTCTATTCTGATAATAATATCGGAATCAGTTTTCTTTTTTGGGCAATTTAAGTAAATTAACTATTTAAAATATTTTTTTTATTTTATTTTTTAATGTTAATAATTTGTGTTTTAATTAATTGCAATATGTATTTCATCCAAAATTTTGATATTTTTATTGATTCAAAAGTTATGATTTTAAATGGCATTCAGTGTTTAAATTAAACATAAATAAACACCTCTCAGTTGTTTTGTTAGCTATATTAATTCGTACTCTTCAATTACTCTTATTTTAAAAAAATATTTATATATATTACCTTTGAAATAAATTTATGACTAAATATAAGATTTATTGTTTTATGGATGGAAAAAATTGGAAATGAAAGGGTTAAATAAGATTCACACATTTTTGAAACAATTAAGAAGAAAAAACAATTTTGATATTATTTAAACAAAGATAATTTTAACAAGTACAAATCTTTGAATGAACGCCATAAAATGCAATAAGCTCGCAACAATTGTTTCAGGTGGAAAGAAAACACGACCCATCGTCAGGCGAACAAAGTAGGCACGAGCACGAGCACGAGCGTTGCAATCAAAGCGACGTTTTATGGTGTTTATTCAAAGTTTTGTACTTATTACTTTAAACCACCAGTTCTGTGGTTCTTTCTTATTATTATCAAAAATAATTTTACTTTCTTGTATTTTCAATCTGATTGCCACCTCTTTCCCTCCCTTCTCTCTATCACTCTCCATCTATCTCTATGGCAATCCGCCTGTATATCTATCTGTCTCTCTCCCTCACTCACACACAAAGTTTTTTTTTTTTTTTTTTTTTTTTTTTTTTCAGTAAGAATTTTTTTCTTTTGTAAATAAAAACAAAACATATTTTAAGCTGTCGTCACTGGTGTAAATTACGTTGAACTTTAAAAGATGTAACGAGTAAGTGTAGTTAATATATATATATATATATATATATATATATATATACTATATATATATATATATATATATAGTAATATATTAATATAATAATATCAGTGCAAAATTTTTTTGAAATTTAAAGATGAATTAACTTCAGTATTAAAACAATTATTCGGATCATAAGCGAAGACTACCCATATCAAATCAAAAAAGAATTAAAGAGAAATTGAAATGAATATTGGAAATTGGAATGAGAAAAAAGCATAATTTGCATTCTAACGTTTTCAAGGGCCTGGTAGAATGCAAATATGCTAAAAAATGGATGTTTTTCTGTCACAAAGAAAGCTAAAGCTAAGAATTTCTTTGTTCACAGGCCCGAAAAACCCATAGAAAATCCATATAAATAAAGATCAAAATAAAACTATTACCAAAAATGATAATCCAAAACCATATAAGATTAAAATAAAAATACCAAAATACAAAATTACTTAATAAAATATATTTGAAATGGACCCAACTCAAACAATACACATGTAAAGAAACTCACAAAGTGATTCCAGGCAAAACGAAGATCATAATAAAACCATTACCCAAGTATGACAATCCAAGACCCTTTAAATTGAAGATTAAAATAAAAACCATTAAAAATGTAGAAAAAAATAAAGAATACTTTGAAATTTGTAAATTAAACTGACGCAAAAAACGATACACGTGTAATAATTTAACAATCAGATATCAGTTAATTTTTTCGTAATATAATATTATCAGTGCAAACATTTGAAATTTAAAGATGATTTAATTTCAGTATTCAAACAATTATTCTGATCAAAAACGAAGGCCACCCAAATCAAACCAAAAAAGAAATAAAGTAAAATTATAGCAAATTGGAATGAGAAAAAAGCATTATTTGCATTCTAATGTTATCAAGGGCCTGGTAGGATGCAAATATGCTAAAAAATGGTATATATATATATATATGTATATATTGAAAACCTTTCCAAACATTGAATAGATGTAAACGAGAAACATTGAATAAGATGAAACAGAAAAAATACAAAAAAAGATTACGAATATCAAGCAACCTTAAATTGAAACATGCAAATTCATTACGTTTTCAAGGGTAGAGAGTGAATATTGCATGTAAAATAGGTGTTATTTCTGTCTTGTTGTGTGCAAATTGCTGAACATTTACAACAAGCTATACCCAATAACACCCAAAAATAGAAAAAGTTTAAGCTGAAAGAATAATATGTGAAAAATCTAATGAGAATCAAACTTATTTATATTCAAGCAGCAATTTCAAAATTATTAATTGAAATACTAATAATAATAGTTAAATGAAATACTAGTAATAATTAATAAAACTAAAGTTTAACATACATTACACACGAAAAACTGGTATAAGTAGCTTGATCAATAAACAAACATGTGGCTGTATACAGTTAAATTCACAGTTAATTTTGGAATCGTATTAAATAACTGAACGATTAATTTATTTTAGGAATTGTATTGGTCAACTGAACGATAAAGTTGAGTGAACTGTTTGATTTTTAATAATTAAAATAAAAGTGATAATTTGAAATTAAATTTTGATTAAAAATTGAGATTGATTTACGAAAATTCGGAAATTTTTGGTGTCATTTGTTATATATATAATGTGATTTGTTTGATTTTTTTTTTTTTAATTACTTATTTCCTTTATATTATAAGATATAACCTTTTAAATGTACTACAAATAAACAAGTCTCAATATATTATTGTTATTACGACGAAAGTGTGTTATAACCAACGTAAAAGCACTATATCAATGACAGCATTAAAATAATAATAGCCGTATTAGCCTGAAGCCCTAGAGCACGGAAGCTGGATGTTTATTCAGCTAATACTATCCCTCCGAGGGATTATTTCTGTTGGAGGGCACAAGATATCTATCTGACGTTGTTCCGGAAAAGGTCGCAGAATTATTGCAAATTCAAGTTTTTCCATTGTTAATATTTACGTAAAAGAAAAGGTCATTGTGTATTATTTTTGATGAATTGTTATGCAGAGTTTGGTTGTCGGTTATTTATTTGATGTATTGAGGAAAGGACTTGTTGAGTTTAAATAGATGAGCAGTAGGTATTGTGTTTGCATTTTCGTAGTAAATTGTTTCAATCAAAAAATGTAGGTTCACTTTATGACAAAAGAGAGAAAAAAAAAAAAAAAGCCTTAATCGAAACTTTGCGAACTCCGCAAGTGGCCGAAAAGTTCTACTCTTGAAAGTATTAGGTAGGATGCGCCAGGTTCGAACCCTAGTCGCGCGCATCAGCCTAACTGTTCGGTGATTTTCATGATTTTCTAAAAAACTCCCGTAGTTACGGGCTAGGACCCTTTAAAAATTCCCCGTGTATAGACATTCGGGCTTAATATCTGCTCTCTCTCGTCCCACCAGCGACCGAGCGGTTCTGCGCTCGAAGCTGGTAGTCGTGAAGTGCGGGTTCGATCGCAGGTAGCGCTTGTCGACGTAGCCGTTCGGAGTTTTCTATGATTTTCTCATAAACTTGCGTAAATATGTGGCTAGGACCCCTTGGAAAGACCCCACGGAGGGCACTCCTCCTCAGGCCTAGTACCCTAATGCTGTCAATCGGCCTTAATCTCCACAACACCCAGCTACTATCTCAAAATTTTAATATATTTATTTATTTTAATCTCAACATCAAGGATCACACAACAAAAGTCCCTTATTTAAAAATTCAAACATTTAAAATAAACAATATAAATCATAAAAAACCTTCTTTCTAAAATTAGATTGTAAACTGTGGATCAAATTTACTTATTTAATTACATAAATTAACAAATACAATGATAATGAAATAATTAAATTATAGCCTTAGTAACAAGCCCACCAGCGGCCGAACGGTTCTGCGCTCAAAAGTTTGTTGATGAGAAGTGCCGGGTTCGATCCCAGGTCCCGCTCATCGACCTAGCCGTTCAGAGTTTTCCGTGGTTTTTTCCGAAACTCGCGTAAATACGGGACTAGGATTCTTCAGAAAGACCCTCACGGAGGGCATTCCACCTAGGCTTAGGACCCTAGCATACTCATCGGCATTAAACGCTGCAATCAACCAACCATTATTAACAAATGTTATAATTAAAAAATATATAAGTAAACAAATGCTGGTTGGAATCTAAATTGTAAACTGCAATGGAAATATATATACTTCATTATGTAAATAATCAATATCTCCGGTTAGATGCTGTCGTTATGTAGTGGTTTAGACCGATGTATTACTTGAGGGTTCTGGGCCTTGGCTTTTCGTTGGAAATTAAATTGAAAACTATGATTAAAATTTATAAATTTAATTATATAAATTAACAAAAATCTTAAGTTGAAAATTAATGACTAAAATAAAGTTTTAATTAAAATTGATATTACATTACCCAATGTAACAGAGTAAGTTTTAAATTTCTAATTTGTAAGTTAAATTATTTACTATGACTATAATTTACATATTTAATTAGGAAAATAATTTTAAAAATTTTAATTGGGAATAATGTCGTAAACTATGATTAAAATTTTCATATTTAATTATGTAAATTATCGCAAAACTTGGTTTAAAAAATAAACTATGAATTATTACCAAAATTTACATACAAATTATCAAAATTGTTGGGCTAAAAGAAATTATAAGCTGCAACTAAAATTTAAATATTAAATTTCTTAATGTAAGTAGTGCTAGATCTTGTGTTGATTAATAGCTAGCACTATTCTTTATCGAACTCGAAATTAAAGTTTAAAAAAATGTGTTTTATCGTCTTTTTTTTTATTATTAAATTTTATTTAGTATTCTATTGATATTCAGTTATCAAATTAAAAATAGAACTATAGTTCTTAAGTATTTCTGAAACTTGAGGAAATCTATGTAAGTGTTTTCTGAGTTGTTAATCACAGGTTAATGTCTATAATGAATTAAAAATTCTTATAGCTGTAAAAATCGAGAGAATATTATTTTACTATACTTCATTATTACGATAATAGATGGCGACACCACAATGTTTCATTTTTAAGAACAGTTTAGGACTAGAAATCTCTATTTTATGTTTTATAGTAATTTATTTTTTAAATTCAAAATATCTTTTGCACCAGCAATAAATTTTCGGACTGAAAATGTCTTTTTTTTTTTTTTTTTTAAATCTTACGATAAAGTTTTAATAGATAATAGCATTTAAAACAATAGATAATTGCATCAAATAATAATAAATAGTTAATTGCATCTAAAACAGTGTTTTAAATTTGTAACAAATTTCAATGGAAATTTGTGTATATATGTGCATCATGAATGTAGGCTTTTGTACTTTCATGGTGTGCGTATACGTATATTCGAAAAGCATTCCCAGAACCGTAGACTACGCCAGGGCCAGAACTCAATTGCAATACATTTCAGTCTACTTTTGCTGCTGCCATCTATTGTGTAAAATATTAAACTTTGATTAAAATTTTGTGCTGCCATCTATATTCGATGTTCAAAAGTACAAAATATCTTCTATTACAGGTGGGAATTTACAATAGGTTGTTTTCTACACAACCTTTTATTTTAAAACTTTTTTTTTTTCCTTACTGTAAATAACTGTATATATACTCACTTTTACTATATTTTTAAACGACAATGAAAATTGGGAGTTACATAAATAAGCATTATTAAAAGGACTATTTGAAAGCTATTACTTTATAAATCTTTTGTAACTTAGATCTGTAATTTTTGGTTTATTGAGAAGATAGTAAGATTGGGATTTCCGTAGATGATAAGCAGACAGAATTCGCGAAGTATTTTTCAAAATATGTTAAATCAGTTTTCGATTGCTAGTTTCTAAGAATAATTTAATACTATTATTATTATTATTATTATTATTTGATACTGTTTTAATCCTGTGTTAATTATTTTTTATAGATTAAAAAAAAAAAAGACATAAAAAAAAAAAAAAAAAATCGCTAATTTCTCAGAACAATTTCCATTTAAGTCTTTTTCTCATTCATTTTTCTATTGTCGGATAATGGCCTGCAAAATATTGTAAACCTATTAAAGCAAAAACTGGAAGTGGCGATCCCTGCGAAATCCTGATATTCTTGTTGATATTAATATTAATGATAATGATAATAATTATAACAATATTCAACATATTGCAGAAATAAAATATTCTTATTTTCTGTATTCAGTATTTTTTATTTCCTAAATATTGAACCCAATAAGGCTGCATTTTTAAAGTATTAATGTTAATGTATTTCACAGTTTTATCTATATTCGTTTTGTGAATTTTTTAATGTCAGTATTTTAAATTTGTAGGAATTACTGAAATAATCTACTTTAATATAAATGATAAAGAAAATCCATAAATGTTTAAAATGCAGATCAAAAAGTATTTACAGGGTTGCTACGGTACCTGGAAAACAGGTAAAACCTGGTAAACACAGGGAATTTGAAAATCTATTAAAAAACAGGGAAAACTCAGGGAATTTCAAAATTTATTGCAAAAACAAGGAAAATTCAGGGAATTTTGAAATCTTTTGCAAAACATTGGGAAAATTTTTTCATTATCAAATATTTTTTTTTTTTTTTTTTTTTAATTTTTAATGCTTTATAAGGAATCAATTATGTTTTTTTCCCCAGCCTTAACCCCTCTAACACGCCTTTCAATATTTTCATTTAGCAAAATTCCCATAACGTTAATGCTAAATAAATATTAATTTAAAACAAATATGTGTAATAAAAATTATGCAATTTATTTAATTTTCTTGCACAGTTTCAATAAAAAGGATTTATCATATTTACTTAATTGTTTGGTTTTTAAGTCTACATATTTAGCAGAACTCGTTGAATGTTAGGCTTAAAATAAATTATACTTTAACTTTCTAAAATATTCGTATTAAATTTGTACTTCAAAAAAGCATAGCTCCTGCCAATGGCTAAGAATTATTTCTTTGATTCTGCACTGTGAAATATAGGGTCTTAAAAATAAGTATATATTGTCTCAAAATAGCTCCGAAACAATATATACTTAAATTTGAAAACCCATGTACTCATTTTTCAGTACATTGACATGTCAAACATGGGATATTGGGATTCTTATTGGTCAACCTCATTTTTGAGCATGTCAGTATACTAAATAATCTGGTGTGTCACTCACACGACTTTCTCTTACCCTGAAATTTAACACTATAAATACAGGTTGCAGATTAAAAGGTAAGATAACGAGTACTGTTATGTAAACCTGTGTTAAACAATTCATATTAGCCTTCTGAAGAGTTTTATATGGTAATTAGGTCTGTGTGAGGGAGGCTACCGCCCCCGCAACCCCGTTTCATTAATGCACCTACATTTACATAGAATTTAATTCGGTTATTAAAAATTAATTCTGTTTTTAAAAAATTATTTATTAAAATTATTATTTAAAAAATATATCTCTTATGATAATGCAGACGATTTCCATATAAGAGAAGTGGTATAACACCAAATATCCAAAAAAAAAATCCATTTTATTCTCATCATTAAAAAGAAGGGGAAAAAAAAAAAAAACGATTTTTTTTTTTTTTTCCTAAGTTTTTTTTTTTTTTTTTCGTTAAAAGTAAAAAAAATCGATAACTTTGTTTTAAATTATCGCAGATCGATGGTTCAACCATTCGTTTTAAAGGTATTGGCGAGCTCTTTTGAAAGATACCCATCATGAAAATGTACTCCCCTCGAGGGGGGACTTCCCCCCCCCAGGGGGGAGGGGAGGCTCCTACATACACAAAAAAAATTTCCCAGTTAACTATCTCTATTACAAAAAATATATATTCGTTTAATTTGGTTTAGTTCAGTCTATAGACGTTAAACTCTACTTTCCTGCAATTTCCCCCATAGACGTAATGTATTAGAATTCTCTTGATTGTCCCTGTACACGAACCACTTGCTTGATCTTAACGAAAAGCTTACTGTAGCATCCCTATATGATACACATTTAGAATACCAAGTTTGAAACTTTCTGCCATAATTTGTTTTTGAGATATGCTGATAACAGACAGACACACAGACAGACACACAGACAGACAGACACGCAGACATACACACAGACCATTTGCTAAAAACATGATTTTCGTATTCATTGGACCTCAAAACGTGTAAATATAACAAAATCTCGCGTTCGAAAATTTGACCCTAAAACAATACTTTCTCTACCTTATGGGTAAGAGAAAGTAAAAATAAGTACATGGGTTTTCAAATTTAAGTATATGTTGTTTCGGGGCTACTTTGAGACAATATACTTATTTTTAATAACCTATTTTTTACAGTGTGAAAGGAAAAAAATTTACATCTACCTTTTTTAGACAGATGGAAAATACAGACATTGAACCCAGATCGCGCTTCTTGGCTTAGCCGTCTGATGGTGGCGTAGAGCAGGTCAGTCCAACCAAAAAGGCATCGGCGGCCTTTTCGAAATGTATTTCATTTCGACAGGCCGCACTATATATACCTTATATTTATATACACATATGTATAAAATTAAAAATATATAATAGATTGCTGTTTTTTAAAAAAAAAAAAAAAAAAAGGAGAGAGAGTTAAAATATAAGACCTTGATATAACATACATATAATATTGTTCGATTTTAATTTAATTTAATAAATGTATACCTGTCAGTAAGGTACCGTGACTTTGTAGTTTCAATATGCTTCTGTGTTCTTTATTAATATATTAGTTAGTAAATATGCATCTTTTAATAAGATATGCCACGACTTTGCAACGCCAATATGCTTCTGTTGTTAGTCATTATGGCCGTTTGTGTTCTGTTCACTCAGAAAAGCAGAGCGGATCTCTAAATTTTTACTGTGCTAGCAAAAGACAGCAATTTTTAGGTTCAAAATATTCCGCCCCTGGCTTATGTGGCTGCGGGTTCCCCACCCCTGGTCCTTGGTGTAGAGATTAAAGCCGATTGTCTACACGTGGGATCGAGGTCTGGGTGGAATTTCCTCCATAGAGGGTCTTTCTAAGAGGTCCAAGCCCGTATTCACCGAAGTTTCGGAGAAAAATACAGAAAACTTTAAACAGGTAAGCCGACGATCGCAACCTGAGTTTGAACTCGGCACCTGTCTACCAGTTTCAAAAACAGAAATGCGAGATTTCTTGTCCTAGCCGTTCAGATCTTTCCGCGTTTCCTCCCCCCCCCCCCTATACTTATAAACATCATCACGGAGGGCATTCCAAGCACGCCTAGGACCTTCATTCATTCTATGAATCGGCCTTAATCCTCCTACATCACCACCGTAAAAGCACACTGAGAAAAAAAAAATAATAAGGTAAACGCACCAGTAGTGGACACTTTAAGGACATTTTCCGGCTATTTTTTGTGTAATTTCCTAAATTTTAGAGTTTCAAAAAATAATTAATGTTTCAGACCTTTACTAACTTTTTCTTAACACGACTGTATTATGAAAATTGCTAATTGTAGCATTTATATATGTAAAAAATCAAAAATCTGCAGAGCTTAAAATGAGCCAGTAGTGGACCCCTTTGAATTTTTGCTTTAAAATTCAACTCTAAAATTGCTAGATTACAGAATTGTGTTTACTACTGGATCTGGCATTAAAAGTCACATGAGCCAATAGTGGACAGGGCTGTCCACTATTTGTCACGATGACATTTTTTGGCACCAGTAGTGGACACCCATAAAAATACTATGTGTTTATACAAGATTTAAAAAATAGCACAATAAATGAACTCTGCATACTTATTTTAGTCATATGAAAGCAAAAGGTAGAAGAAATCGATTAAAAATAAGCAGAGAGCGAGCAAATAAAATTTCATTGTTTACCTTATATACCATCTTCATGTAGAACGAATAAGTAGTCATTTTCTAAATCTCTAAATTAGAAATATAGATTTGTGAGTTATGCATATAAAGTAGACAAATAACTTGGATAGACGAAAAATCGAGAATTTCTGGTCTACACGTTTCTAGATGACGAAACAATATATATGAGTATTATGAATCCTTCGTATTGAAAGAAATTCTCGCGTCATAAAACAAAATTATAGTTACTAAAAACTAGCCACTTGTTAGTACGACAGGCTGCACTATTTCTTTCACACTGTGATTCTGCTGTCGTTACTAATTTTAATCTGTAACCTTGTCTGAACGTGCAAACATTTTTGTTTTTCGTTTAAAAGTATAAAGCTGAAAGTTCGCCCTTTTATCTTTCCGGATTATTAGATTTTATTTAAAAAAAAAAAAAAAAAAAAAAAAAAAAAAAAAAATGGTATTGTTATGCATTGTAATTGGTATTGTAATTGTTTGACAGTAATATAATAAAAATAATTCTCATTACGAGCATTTATACGAAATTTTGTCTTATAATGCCATATTAACGTTTTGGGGAAAGAAAAAAGGAAAAAAAAAAAAACTTTTTCGATACTGTCCGTTTCGATACTGATTATTATTAATTTTCTTTTTCTTTCTAAGAAAAGAAAGAAACAGAAAAAACGATTTTGATAAAATTCTGACAAAAGCAGAATTTAGTTTTTAGTACGGAGGACAATTAGTTTTTTTTTTTTTTTTTTTTTTTTATAACATCGCTGTCAAATTATTCAATTATATTTTCGATAAATTTTCGATTTCGATAAATGTCCAACTATCGTAAAATTGGTATCGTAAGAATCCGTAGATTGAGACTAATAGTTCTCCGTCCTAAAAAGTACACATTTTAATGAGGATAAAATCTAGCTAACGACATATTTTTTAATTCAATCGGATAATTATTTCAAAAGATATTAAATAAAATCCCCATTTTAACTTAAAAAAAAAAAAAAAAAAAAAAAAAAAAAAGAACGTGCATATATATATATATATATTTTTTTTTTTTTTTTTAATAATAAAAGTAAAATTGAAAAAAATCCTGGTAAAGAAATGGAACAGATTCAGTAAGGAACGATATATAGTATGTATGTATGTATTATCTATATATATTGAAAATTTTTAAAAGAAAAGTTAGTTAAAATTTTTAAAATAATGATGGCAATTTCTATTAAATTAAAATAAACAGAAAAGGCTTAAATTTAATATAAAAAATAAAATAAAATAAAATAAAAATGGGAATTTCTGAAAGTAAATAAATTTTGTGACATAAATTTAACTACTAAAAATTTATTAAACCTATATATCGAAAGATTCTATGAGTCATGAGTTATAAATCGTTTAACTTCAAAACTACTCAATAAAGATTCAAAAAGTTGATATCTACATAAAAGTAATATCATAAAAAAAAAAAAAAAAAAAAAAAAAAAAAGAAAGAAAGAAAGAAAGGTACCGCGCGCATGTTCTGAAATTACTTACTTCATCACGTAATTAGGTGTTCATAATTGAAGAGTAAAACAACAACCAACAATTGAGAGAAAATATAGAAGACGTATAGAAAACTTGTTAAATATATTTACACATATTTCTTTTTATGTCGGGAGGGGGCGGGGGCGTACAAACTTTTTTTTTTTAATAATTAAAATAAAATTGAGAAAAATCATACTAAAGAAATAGAAGACATTCAGTATAGAACCCTTTGGCGAAATTTGAAATTTGGAACCGAAGTAGCTCGGGCGTTTCTCGCTTAGATCTTTACATTTGCAATTACGATCACCTTTTGAATTCATCGCCAAAATGACAACAAAAATTTAAAAGCCGCCAAGAGGGTCCTATGCTAAATCTATACCAAAGAAATTTTAAGAAATGAATCTAGTAACCGATGCTAAGTAATAAAACACAGTTACTGTAACCTCTGTATGGAAGAATAGATTAAAATAAGACCTGTCATACTAAATTAAATCCTGTTTTGTGCAGAATTTTATATCTATTACTTAGAAAACAAAAATAGGCTTCATCTTTTAATTTTTATTACTTTCCGAAAACTATAGTGAGGAAAGTATTGTAATCATATCAAAAATCCGAATTTGAGATTTTGATGTTTCTATACGTTTCGAGGTCCCCCGAGTCCGTTTTCACTATTTTTACGATGATGTGTGTATGTATGTGAGTGTATGTCAGTGAGTGAAAACGGTAGCGTCTAAACGCTTTGTTCGAATAAGCTGAAAATTGGTACGTATATTTTAAGTCACCATAGTACGAACCCTATTGATTTTGGTGAATCTAGCACTTACATTTTTTTTTTACAGAGGCACAAAGAAAAATTCTTTATCATTATGGCCTATGGGACCAAATTTTTAAAAGTGTGATAGCGTCTAAACGCCTTATTAGTCTGAGCAAAAAATTTGTACACATGTTATAGGTTACAGTTGCACCAACTGTATAGATTTTGGTGAAGTTCAATTGAGCTGAAAATTTATATGAATATTAGAAATCACTGTTGCACTAACTATAAGCATTTTGGTGAATCTAGCATTTACACAACGAAAAATTCTTTATCATTATGATCTATGGGCTCAAAGTTCAGTAGCGTTAAATAAAACATCGTGTAATATATGGAGAAAAATACTCAAACACTCTATTATGGTTTTCTCTCTTTTCTTTGTTTAACAAGTCCTCTTTCTTTACTTTATCTACGGAACTGTTAATTACTCAATGTTCGGAAAGTCGATGTGGAGTCACTCCAGATTTTTTTATTATTATTATTTTTATTATTTATTTATTTTCAGAGATTTTTAAATAAGATTGATAATAAAGGAAAACCCTCTAGAATTCTAATAGGGGATTTTGGAAGTCGCTAGCAAATGAAACTAGAATTTATAAGGATGATATGGAACTATTTTTAATTATAGCCACAATTTAGTCTTTAGATGTCAGTCACAAACATTTTTACTTTCTCTTACCCATAAGGTAGAGAAAGTATTGTTTTTGGGTCAAATTTTCGAACGCGAGATTTTGTTATATTTACACGTTCTGAGGTCCCCTGAATACGAAAATCATGTTTTTAGCAAATGGTCTGTGTGTGTGTGCGTGTGTCTGTCTGTTATCAGCATATCTCAAAAATAAATTATGGCAGAAAGTTCAAACTTGGTATTCTAAATGTGTATCATATAAGGATGCTACAGTAAGCTTTTCGTTAAGATCAAGCAAATGGTTCGTGTACAGGGACAATCAAGAGAATTCTAATACATTACGTCTATGGGGGAAATTGCAGGTAAGTAGAGTTTAACATCCATAGACTGCACTAAACCAAATGAAACGAATATATATTTTTTGTAATAGAGATAGTCAACAGGGGAAAAAAATTGTGTATGTAGGAGCCTCGCCTCCCCCCTGGGGGGGGGAGTACCCCCTCGAGGGCAGTAAATTTTCATGATGGGTATCTTTCAAAAGAGCTCGCCAATACCTTTAAAACGAATGGTTGAACCATCGATCTGCGATAATTTAAAACAAAGTTATCGATTTTTTTACTTTTAACGAAAAAAAACTTAGAAAAAAAAATCGTATTATTATTATTTTTTTTTTCTTCTTTAAATATTGAGAATAAAATGGACATTTTTTGGATATTTAGTGTTATACTACTTCTATAATATGGAAATCGTCTGCATTATCATAAAAGATATATTTTTTAAATAATAATTTTAATAAATTATTTTTTAAAAACAGAATTATTTTTTAATAACCGATTTAAATTCTACATAAATGTAGGTGCATTAATGAAACGGGGGGTTCCCCCTAACACAGAACTAATTATCATATAAAACTCTTCCGAAGCCTAATTTGAATTGTTTAACACAGGTTTACGTAACAGTACACGTTATCTTACCTCTTAATCTCCAAGCTGTATTTATAGTATTAAATTTCAGGGTAAGAGAAAGTCGTGTGAGTGACACACCAGATTATTTACTTTTATTTTCAGTTTTTTCTTTTAATTTTCAATTAAACCTAATATTCTGTCCTTTTTCAGATTTGTCTGTTAAAAAATTTAACCGTTAAATGTAAATGCAATGTACATTGGGTTTACATTGTATATTGGGTTTCGGCAACGTACCCAGTTTTGTCTAAGTACTATTAGGATAATACTGAAGCTATAATGCCTAATGCCGCCAATAAATTACATACTGATAGTATTATTAAACCAATTTTCAGCATGTAGATGGAAACACTAGTGCTGTTTCAGAGTCAAAGATTTTTTTTTTTACTGTTGTTACATGTGCTTTTTGTTTAGTTTGGAAGCTTGCGAATACATTTTATTCTACAGGGATCAAGTAAAAATTATTGCATGGAAAATTATTACATGGTAAGGTATGTAGTCCATATTAGAATTTTATCAAAGAATTTTTTTTTCCCCCCAATTAAAACCAAATTTTGCCGATTGGTTACAAATCGCTTTTCAGCCGTAAACCATATTTAAAATAAAATATATTTTTTTTTTAAATATTTTTTCCATGATTTATTTCAGAAATGAAAGGCGAAAAACATTTTTTAATTGATTTTTTTTTTTTTATTCAGGCATTTAAAGGTTAAGATGTGAAGTTGGAGGTACAGTGAATAGCCAGAGAATACAATAGCCCTAACTAAATAGTCCTGACAAAACAGCCCCGATAAATTAGCATCAGCACAAAATAACTCTGACAAAACTGTCTAGATAAATTAGCCCCAACAAAACAGTCCTGGTAAAAAAGTTCCAGGACAAAATAGCTCTGATAAATTACCTCTGGAACAAAATAGCTTCGAGAAAAAAGTCCGATGTAAGGCCCCGACAAAACAGCCCTAATAAATAGCCCCAATGAAATTACCGACAGGACTAAATAGCCTCGAGAAAATAGCCCCTACCAAATAAAAAAATCTGGAGTGACTCCACTCGACTTTCCGAACATTGAGTAACTAACAGTTTTGTAGATAAAATAAAGAAAGAGGAGTTGCTAAACAAACAAAAAAGAGAAAACCATAACAGAGTGTTTGAGTATTTTTCTCCATATATCACACGAGGTTTTATTTAACGCTACTGAACTTTGAGCCCTTAGATCATAAGGATAAAGAATTTTTCGTTGTGTCCCTGTAAAAATCTATAAATGTTAGATTCACCAAAATGCTTATAGTTAGTGCAACAATGATTTATAATATTCATACAAATTTTCAGCTCAATTGAATAAGGCGTTTAGATGCTATCGCTGGTCTCATAGGCCATAAAGATAAAGAATTTTTCTTTGTGTCCCTGTAAAAAAACTGTAAGTGCTAGATTCACCAAAATCTATACAGTTCGTTCAAATGTGACCTATAACATGTGTACAAATTCTTTGCTGAGATTAATAAGGCGTTTAGACGCTATCACACTTTTAAAAATTTGGCAAAAAATTTTTCTTTGTGTCCCTGTAAAAAAACTATAAGTGCTAGATTCTCCAAAATCTATACAGATTGAGTATCTGTGACCTATAATATGTGTATAAAGTTTTTGCTCAATTGAATAAGGCGTTTAGATGCTATCGCACTTTTAAGATTTTGGTCCCTTGGCCATAATGATAAAGAATTTTTCTTTGTGTCCCTGTAAAAAAACTATAAGTGCTAGATTCACCAAAATCTATAGGGTTCGTACTATGGTGACTTACAATATACGTACCAACTTTCAGCTTTTTCGAACAAAGCGTTTAGACGCTAGCGTGTTCACTCACAGACATACACACATACATAAACACATACATACACACATACATACACACATACATACACACACACATACATACATCATCGTAAAAATAGTGAAAACGGACTCGTTGGACCTCGAAACGTATAGAAACATCAAAATCTCGAATTCGGATTTTTGACATGATTACAATACTTTCCTCACTATAGTGTTCGGAAAGTAAAAATTAAATAAATTTTTAAATTTTATAAATAATATGAAATAGTCTGCTAACGAATCTAAGATTACAAATACGTAAAAAAGAAAAGTCTATGTCAAAAATAGAACTCGAGCCATAAATTAAATTCTGCCCAGGAAAAAATTTCTTTTTTTTTTTAACGTTATGCTTAAAAATAATAATAACAATCTGGTGTGTCACTCACACGACTTTCTCTTACCCTGCATTTCAATACTCTAAAGATAGATTGCATATTAAGTCTTAAGATCAGTAGCGTAAGATAATAAAGTTCAATGTAAAGTCGGGGGGGGGGGGGAAACGCAACACCCACTGTAATTTCGTTATTAATTGACGCAGGAACATCTAATAGACATAATTCAACAGGAAAATAAAAGCACTTTCTGAATATGTCGTCAAATTTTGAATTAGGGGTCATCCACATATTGAAATGAGCGCCAACTTTGAGTTTTTTCAATAGCAACACCCAATTTTGACTTCATTTTCGAATTTCTGAGAGTCTAGCAGAGCGGAAAAGTATACTGTTTGTATACTTTATCTTTAGTATTTATAGAGTTATAATCAAAAATGTGTTAGGGGGTTATCTGTAAATGTAGAAAAATAAAATTAAGATCCTATAAGAAATAGACACAATTTTAATGTTTCACACCGGAAATCTTTCAGGAAAAAAAAAATATACAAATTAATAAAACGTTGCCTCTTTTCCAGTTTCTTAATTATCGCGAATTCAATATTTTAGATTTGTATATACTTCACAGTACTTTTTTAGATAATTTTAAGTCTATTTAAATACATTACACATGCGATTAGTCCATACAGTACTCTTTGAAAAAAGTGCAATTTTTTCAAGTAAAAGTGTCTATTATGGCTGTACTGATCACCAATAAAGCTTAAATTTCCTTTCGTATGCGTAACATAATATACGAAATGAAGTAATATATATATATATATATATACAACAACGCATAAACTAAATCTTTTCGAATAAATTATTGTAAAGGTTCATGAAGTAAATATTAAACAATTTTAATCGCACTTACCAGTTTTGGGTCAGTTGAACTCTTTGGAACTGTACGATTCGTTTTATAATTTCTATGAAAATATAATTTCTTAATTAACCCTTTCGCAACTGCTGACGTAGATTCACGCCATTTGAAAATCTGTAACTCTGTCAGTGGGCGTTTCTTTCGTAATTTGTGTGTTACATATTTTTTAAGTGTGTACCCTATTGTTCATATTTTTGCAATAAAATATATTATGAATAGAAATATATTTATTAGAAAGAATATAATTATAATGTATATCCATTTGTAATATAATTGTGAATACAGAAAATTTCTTCTGAAATGTTTTATTTTGAGAGTATAACGTTTGTAGGTAGGCGGGTCTTACTGTCAAAAAGACAAAATCCTGCGCTCGCAAAAAGTGTTAAAATATATTTATAAAAGTTAAAGTATGTTTTTAAAAATGTATAAAGTTAAAATATATTAATAGAATTTTAAAGACTAAAGTGTCCTTAAAATAATAATCCTCCCCCTACAAAATAAATAAATAAGTAAATAAATAAAATAAAATAAAGCAATATATGAAGCAAATGATTAAGCTTTTTTTAACTATGACGGTAGTTAAGAAACGATTTTACTCCAATCTTGCACTCCAATTCCATTCGTTTTTTATATTTGACAATTTCACACTAAACCTATTTTTCTATTTAAAACAGTAAACCCCGCCTATTTAATTAATTTTTTTTCTTCTAGTGTTCGTTTAAAAGATTCAGAATTTATCACCAATTAATCGATGAAGTAAATAACACTTGTGCATATTTTTGTCAACATAAAATAAGGGGTTTAACACGAATACTCAATGTCACATTTACTTTTCTTTTCTGTATTACTTTGTTTTGAAGAACGATGAAGGCGGGGCTTGTCTTCTATAGAAAACAGGAATTCTTGATGCTAACACTAATGTCTAAAAATCCACATTTTTGTTTCATTTCTTTGCGTTTGACGTTGTTGTTATATAATTTGACCCGTAAATAAAAAATAAAAATATTTTGTTTAATTTTCTTTGTTATTTTTAAAGATTTGATTCGTTATCTCATGCAAAACTTTATAAGAGACGGCCCCGTAAACCACTCCAAAAGAAAGATTTATTTATATCTCGAAAACTAATAACTTAATGAGCTGCAAATTTGCACACCCATATTTTTCAGCATTAGGATTCATTTTATGTAAAAATTAATATAGGTCATAATTCATAATTTTTATGAATATGAATTTGTTAATATTTCTCAGAATTAAAAATATTTTTCAGAATCAAAAGTAATGGTGGATTATGTTTGGGGTTCGTCACTGTATCTCGTAAAAAAAAAATATATCGATCAAGTTATTTTTTGTGAAGACATTAATAAAAGTTTGAAATATGAATTTAACATTAGCACCTTCAAACTTTGAACGCTTATAACTCTGTGAAAAAATAAGTAAAATATACAACCAATATACTTTTTCGCGTTGCCGCAATCCCAGGAATTCAAATATAAAATAACAAGAAAAAAAATCATGCAGTACGCATTGATTAGTAACACTTTCCAACTATACGCAATTGCTGTATCGAATAAATTTTAATGCTATTTGTCTGCGTTAGCACACAACAGACAGAAGTGCAGACAGAAAAATATACAGATAGAATAATTGATTTTAAAATTGCTCTTAGGCATTTTGGAAAGTGTTAAAAAGGCTTAACGAAAAAGAAAATGAAGCCGTTAGATTATAATTACAGCTTTTAATCTCTCTGAATATTTTACAGTAGCCCTGTAAATCTGAAAGTTAATCATATCATATTCTATACAAAACAATATTTTAGAATATTAATAATACATATCAATATTTGCATGATTTTTATAGTAGAAAGCTTTTTAAATATAACTTTTAAAAAAATCTGTCCTAAAACTTAATACATTGGCTTTTTTTTTTTTTTTTTTTTTTTTTTTTTTTTGTATTGTTGTTGTCCCTGAAAACAAACTAGTTCTACAGGACCTATTAATGACATTTTAAATAGGGAACATTCCATAGGGAACTTGAGTGTATCATTTTTTTAAATTTCTCAAAATATTTACGGATGATAGGAGCCGGAGACAAACAGATAGAAAGATAGACAATCGGACAGACAGATGCACAATATTCCCACTAAAATTATAAGAAAGTGTTAAAACGCTCATGTAAACAAAAGTGCTATTCCAGCAAATTTTTATTAATAGCTCTTAATGTAAATGATTATTTTTATGTGGCCCTGTAAATCTAATGCTAACCATACTATATTACATAGAAGGCACTCTTTTCTGCATACGAATAATATATTTCAATTGCATTAAGCTTTGTGGAAAATAAAATTATTAAAATTCGGTTTATAAAAATAACTCTCATACAACACAATGCTTTGGAATACTTTCAAGTGCCCCTGTACACAAACCAGTTAGAAATGTACTCTATTTTACATAGGAAACATCCGATAGGGAATTGAATAACATATCAAAATTTCATTAAAGTTTCTATACATTAAAAGTATTAAAATATTGTTTATAGAAACTCCTCGCATAGAACACAATGCTATCGAATACTTTTGGGTGCCCCTGTACACAAACCAGAAGAGGTATTCACTCCATTTTCAATAGGGAACATCCAATAGTGAACTTGAATAAAATATATCGGTTTGAAGAAATTTCATAAATATTTACGGAAATTAGAGCAGAGAAAAACAGACAGCAAGACAGACAGACGGACAGAAGAACAGTCAGACAGATACACAAATTGAAATTATATTCACACTAAAAAAATGATAGAAAGTGTCAAAAACGCTTAATGTAAACGAAAGTACAATTGTAGGAATTTTTTATTAATAGCTCTTAATATAACTGAATATTTTTGTGTCACCCTGTAAATCTAATGATAATCATGCTATATTCTACGCAAAGCATTCTTTTGTGCATATAAATAACATATTTCAATTTCCTGAAACTTCGTGGAATGTAAAGTTATTAACATTTGATTTATAGAAATATCTCACAAAGAACGCAATGCTTTGGAGTACTTTTGAGTGTCCCTGTACATAAACTAGTGGTGGTATGTAATCTATTTTATATAGGAAACATCCAATAGTGAACTTAAAAAACATATTTAAATTTCATGAAGATATTATACAGTAAAGGTATGAAAATATGGTTTATAGAAATACCTCTCATAAAAAACAATTCTTTGAAATACTTTCGGGTGTCCCTGTACACAAACCAGTAAAGGTATTAACTCCATTTTCAAAAGGGAACATCCGATAGTGAACTTTAATAGCATATATCAGTTTCAAAAAATTCCATAAATATTTACGGGAGTTAGAGCGCGGGAAGACAGACAGACGGACAGATACACATATTGGTATCATATTCACACTTAAAAAAATGTAGAAAGTGTTAAAAACGCTTAATGTAAACGAAAGTACAATTCTAGCAAACTTTTATTAATAGCTCTTAATATAACAGAATATTTTCGTGTCACCCTGTAAATCTAATGCTAATCATGCTATATTCTATGTAAAGCATTCTTTTGTGCATATAAAAAACATATTTCAATTTCCTAAAACTTCATGGAAAATAAAGTTATTAAAATTTGATTTATAGAAATATCTGTCATAGAACGCAGTGCTTTAGAATACTTTTGAGTGTCCTTGTATATAAAACAGTGGTGGTATTTAATCCATTTTATACAAGAAACATCCCATAGTGAACGGAAGTAGCATATTTCAATTTCATTAAGATATGTGTACAGTAAAGGTATGAAAATATGATTTATAGAAATACCTCTCATAGAACTCAATGCTTTGAAATACTTTCGGGTGTCCCGGTATACAAACCAGTAAAGGTATAAACTCCATTTTCAATAGGGAACATCCGATAGCGAACGTGCATAACATATATCAGTTTCAAGAGATTCCACAAATATTTACGAGCGTTAGAGCGCGGACAGACAGACGGAAAAACGGACAGACAGACAGACAAACCGAAGCCATTAACACTTTTTAACCTTGTTGGAAAGCGTTAAAAATGTTAGAAAGTGTTAAAAACGCTTAATGTAAACAAAAGTACAATTTTAGCGAATATTTATTAATAGTTCTTTATATAACTGATTACTTTTGTTTCACCCTGTAAATCTAATGCTAATCATGCTATATTCGATGCAAAGCATTTTCTTTTGTGCTTATAAATAACACATTTCAATTTCATAATTATTCGTGCAAAGTATTTAGTTTGTAGAAATATCTCTCATAAAACTCAATGCTTTGGAATACTTTTGTGTGTCCCTGTACACAAATCAGTGGTGGTATTTACTCCATTTTACACAGGAAACATCCGATAGTGAACTTGAATAACATATATCAATTTCATAAAGATTTGTGTACAGTAAGGGTATGAAAATTTGATTTATAGAAATATCTCACAAAGAACGCAATGCTTTAGAGTACTTTTGAGTGTGCCTGTACTTAAACTAGTTGTGGTATGTAATCTATTTTATATACGAAACATCCAATAGTGAACTTAAAAAACATATTCCAATTTCATGAAGATATTGTACAGTAAGGGTATGAAAATATGGTTTATAGAAATGCCTCTCATAGAACACAATGCTTTGAAATACTTTTGTGTGTCCCTGTACACAAATCAGTGGTTGTATTTACTCCATTTTATACAGGAAACATCCGATAGTGAACTTGAATAACATATTTCAATTTCATTAAGATTTGTGTACAGTAAGGGTATGAAAATATGGTTTGTAGAAATGCCTCTCATAGAACACAATGCTTTGAAATATTTTTGGGGGTCCCTGTACACAAACCAGTAGAGGTATAAACTCCATTTTCAACAGAAAACATCCCATAGTGAACTTGTATAACATATTTCAATTTCATTAAGATTTTTGTAGTGTAAGGGTATGAAAATATGGTTTGTACAAATGCCTCTCATAGAACACAATGCTTTGAAAGATTTTCGGGGGTCCCTGTACACAAACCAGTAGAGGTATAAACTCCATTTTCTACAGGGAACATCCGATAGTGAACTTGTATAACATATTTCAATTTCATTAGGATTTTTGTACAGTAAGGGTATGAAAATATGGTTTGTACAATTGCCTCTCATAGAACACAATGCTTTGAAATATTTTCGGGGGTCCCTGTATACAAACCAGTAGAGGTATAAACTCCATTTTCAATAGGTAACATCCGATAGCGAACTTGAATAACATATATTAGTTTCAAGAAATTCCATAAATATTTACGGGAGTTAGAGCGCACACAGACAGACGGACAGACAGACAGACAAACCCAAGTCATAAACACTTTTCAACCGTGTTGGAAAGTGTTAAAAATGGGGCATTACCATTGAAAAAAATCAAAGTAATTGCGCGTTTTAATATGTAGACGACCCCCAATTCAAAATTTCAGTTCATTTTCTGAAACTACTCACAATTCCCCGTCGAATGATACCTATTACATTTTTCTACATCGATTAGCAATGAAGTTGCGTTGAGTGTCGCGGTTTTTTTTTTTTTTTTTTTTTTTTTTTTTTCCCGACTGTACTTTTACAGTGTGTCAGGTATTTTTTCACTATCCTGTATCTTAATGTATTATCACGGATGCCAAATATATTGAAATTAAACGGGTAAGCACAGTTGGAAAATGTTTATAATAATAAGCTAACCCATGATTTTTCACTCCTGTTATATATATCCCTACTTTTATTTTATTTACTGATTTAAGATACAATTCGAAATAGGAACAAAGACAATTCATCTTTCACCGATGAATCATTAAAATATATTTCATTGTTGAGACCTAAGCGTGACAAATTTTGATTGAATAGTTGTCTTCCTATTAAATTGCTAAGCTGCTTTGTGTGTCTTTTTCAATATTTCCTTGATTCGGTGGAGTCGTTTTTAATTTAATATCCTCACTTTGAATCCTCTTACAAAAACCTTGTTGATCAACAATAGGAACAATGATGGCTTCTTTAACACGTTTCTTTTCTTTTGAAATGCATTTAACTGTGGAACCGAGATACTTACCCAAACAGACCAGGGATTAGATTACCATCTTGGCCGCGTCAGATTAACGCCGGAACGCAACCGAGACATGCGGATTTGACACTGCTACGGTTTCGCATATCTTTATACGTTTTCCTTTTCTAAATATTTCTTTTTTTCCTTTTTTCTTAATAGCCTGGGCGTCGGCCGAAAAAATTCTGCGTGTTTGTTATCTCCTGGTTTTGCTGCTTCGAGGACAAATTTTCCAACGCTTTTCTTACACGGGTGTTAAAATCTGTGAATTGGAAAGTCGTTGGGCTTCACGCTAAAATCCCTGAGTTTAAGTATCTTCTCCGAACTTTACGATATAAAAAAAGTTGTAGATTATTTTTTCCTTGCTATAGTTTTGAATATTATATATACGAGTAGGTAGATACAGAGCTATGGTATAACTGTAAATGAGATATTATGCACGCAAGTAAAGACTGGGGAAGTGATCCACATTACAGGAATGTAGAACGTCTTTAAAAGAAAATTTGATTTATTTTGAGGTTCTACATAGATCTTTGATAGATAAAAGACCGTAGCACCCAGCTGAATAATGAATTTTGCACGAACAGTTTCAAACTGATTTGAAACTGGTAGTTGTTAAATAGTACCATCGTCCTAACTTCTAACCTAAATAAATCCTATTGTTTGTTGTAATGCAGACAGTATCGATAAGGCTCCTACAATTAAAATAGCCTAAGTACAGATGTTCCTTTGATGACAAATTTTCCAAAGTTTTTTGGGATTTTTTACTCGGGCTCTTTCCTGTGAATTAGAAAATCACTAAGCTTCACAAAAAAAATATTGAGTTTAAATGCAGGGTGACAAGAAATAACTTGGACGAAGTTTCAAACCAAATATCTTTAACTACCACTATCGCAAACTCATTTTGGAAGATGTTGTCTTACCTTGGTCGTAAAAGTTCTTTGGAAACAAAAGATGGACCTTCCAACAGGATTCCGCACCTGCACACAAAGCTAAAGGCACTCAAGATTTGTGCAAAACAATTTTTCCTGACTTCATTGGAGCTCAAGATAGGCCACCGTAGTCCCCATATTTGAACCCAATAGATTATTCTGTTTGGTCCATCTTGAAGACAAGGGTGTGTGCTAAACCTCATAAAACTTTGGCATCTCTATAGGAATTCTTATGCAAGGAATGGGATAAAATATCAGTAAGTGAGTTGCGGGCCCATAGCCGAAAATTTTGTGACACGTTTAAAGCTCTGTATTAAGGCTAAAGGTAGCCACTTTGAAAATTTATAAATATAATAGACAAAATAATGTATTCATATTTATTGAAGTTTGGTCGCAATATTTTCATTACATTAAAGTTATAATGTATCATGTGTGTCCAAGTTATTTCTTGTCACCCTGTATTTTCACCGAACACTATGGTACAAAATAGTTATAGATGATTTTTACATGCTAACAATTTTGAGTATCATATATGGGAGCAGAATTAAGAGTTATGATATATCTATAAAATAAGATATCAACAGGAAGTATCTACCAGTGAGCAATGCCAACCTTTCGCTACAGGAACCTTAACTCGCTGGAGGAAAAGTTGTCTATTGTAGCGAAACCTCTGAGTCAAATGACCCAAGATCCTCAAGGGGACAGAGCACCTATATGTATATTTTAATCTTGAAATTAATAAGTTTGAGAGTAATTTTAATTGTGTGTGTTTCTGCACACCGGCTGAGTGAAGTTGGCATTGATTACAGAGGGAAGAAAGGCTTCTTGCAGGCGACATGTTGATGAGGTGGACGTTGAAAACATGTAAAGACTGGGAAAGTGATTTACATTACAGGAATGTGGTACAACTGGCGTAACTTTTTTTCGCAAGACTGACTGCTTAGTTAGTTTTGGAGTGCAATAGACATTTTTAATAGACGAAAGTTAGATAAATCATAACTTTCAGTTTAATAAAGCTGACGAACTTTTATGAATACTTCCAAATCTATTTGGTAGTTGTTATGCAGTAACATCGTCCTGATTACTAAACAAAGAAAGCATTTTTTTAGTGACGCATAGATGTAGCTTTGAACATAAATTATTCGAGGATTTTGTTTTTCTCTTACATGGGTGTTGAAATCTCTTCATTGTGAATTGGAAAGTCATTATGCTTCACGCTAAAATCACTGAATTTAGGTGTTTTCACAATATTTCATGATAAAAAAGTTATAGATTATTTTTTTATGCGTTACAGTTTTGAATATCATATATGAACGAATACGGCTTTCCGCAGAATAGTTTATTGGTTAAATTTAAAGCGCTACAAATACGTTTGACAAAAATAATTAATTAGACCGTAACATACAAATCAATAAAAATCACGAATGTTTTCCGATTTCTTTTATTTTATTTTATTTATTTATTTATTTATTTATTGTATGTGTACGTGTGTGATAGTTTTTTTTACATGCAGCAGTTTTAAATATCATAATGTGTGAGAATAAAATGGTGCAATGTATTGGAAAAAACAGATATCAAGCTCGCAAGTGAAAACAGGTGAAGAGTTTGCTTTTTTTTTTTTTTTTAAGGGTTTAGAAGCATTACAGACATTTATAATAGACATGAGCTGGACAGACCGTAACATCCACATTCAACTTAATAAGAATTTCAACTTTTTTTTTACGACAAGTCTAGACCAATCTGAAATAGCAACGTCATGACTGCTAGACTAATTAAGTACTTTTTTAGAGAATAAATAGCTGTTCATTCGAGGACAAATTTTCTGACGCTTTTGTGACATTATAAAATGAATGTTGCTCTTATGCTTATCAATTGAAAGGTCATTGCACTTAAGATAAAAAAATCTTTGAGTTTAAGTAATTTCACGAAACTTCATAGTAAATTAATAACGTTTTAGTAGATCAGTTTTTATATATCATATATGGACCATGCAGAACTATGCAAAATGAGATATATAACAAGCAGGCAAATAAAGATGAAAGAAGTAATTTGCATTTCAGAAAGAAACAATGTGGTAATATTTTTGTAGTGCTGATGTGGAATATACGTTAACGGCCCTCTTCACTTACCGTCGCCGGAAGCCCGAGCCAGTGTTATTCTATGGGGAAATTTTCTTTACAAATAACTTATTAAGTAATACATATTTTTAAATTCTGTTTTCACATTCAGGAAATTCCCAACTGTTCAATTGACGGACCTTTTTTAAAAATGCATTTTTTTTTTATTTTTAATATTTCATTTTGAAATTGCAAAATGAAAAAAACTTCACATATTGAAAATTCGTATTTTGCAGCTTCAAAATAAAATATAAATTTTTTTTTTTTTTTTTTTTTTTTTTTTTACAGAATGTGATAACAGAATTTAAAAATATGTATTAGTTAATAAGTTATTTGTAACGAAAAATTTCCCATAGAATAACACTGGCTTCGGCTTCCGGCGGCGGTGAGTGAAGCGGGCCCTTAAGGACGATTGTGTACGTCAGGTAGCTATAGGCTTGAGTGGAAGTAAGTGGTCCCATGTCATTTCTTAATCATGCGAGTTTCAGAGAAAACCCTGAGAAACCCTGAATGACTAGGCCGGCGAGCAAACTCGGTACGAACCGGGTAAGAATCAATCAGTACCTCAGGTGATTCTTGGTACTAACGCAGTACTTCCTGTTTACCGGTTTTGAGGGAAGGCCTCTTTGCTACTGATGGGGTTGCTTTCCCTAAGATATAGTGTTTGGTTAGTTTTCTGGCGCTATAGATATATTTGATAGATATATTTGAAGCTAAATATCTGCACTGATAAGTATAAAGGATTTAAGTCCAAAAATGTCGATTTTGAGTTAAGTACATAGTCAGACTCAGAAAAATATTCTCAATCGATTGGTATAAAGGATTTAAATCCATGTCATTTAGTCTTTGAGAAAATCCATTGGTAAAAAAAGATTCAAGTCAGAAATTTAGCATTAATCTTTGGTATAAAATATTTAATTCAATTTTTTCCCGTTATTAAATGAAGGTTGAAAATCACTGAATGATGTAAAGCGTATAAACCAACGAAATCCCTTTTTCCTAATCAATTCTTCTGATTTATTTTTAGTTAGTTTAATTTTATTTTTCGTCTCCTGGAAAAATCAAGAATATGGACTTAAATCCTTTATACTTATCAGTACAGATATATTCTAACTTAATAAATTTCTTTCTTTCTTTCTTTTTTTTTTTTTTTTTTTTTTTTAATTACTTTACACCGACTTGTACATAGTAACTATGTTAAATATCAACAGCAACCTGACAGCAAAACAAAATACACGCTTTCTTTTGTTAGTCACACAGACACTATATGACTTATTTAATTCGAATGTTTTTTCTCATACTGTAATCTTAAATATATGCTTTCATAACACACAGTTATTCAACAAAAAGAATTAAAAATCGAAAAACATAATTTTTGAATTATTAACACGAGTAAGCGATAAATATAAAAAAAATTCTCGATAAGAATCACATTATAGTATATCTTTTAAAATAAGAGAATTAAAGCACTTTCATCACCTTTTGCAAATAATATTTTGCAACCCTTGAAAGCTCTCTCTCTTTTGGACTTTCTATCTAAAAGTTTTGAACTATTCCATAAGCCATTTTAAACAGAGAAATAAATTGCTTACGTGTTTGTATTTACTTATTATTTATTTATTTACTTATTCATTTATTTTCGGTCTCACCAGTAGCTCAGAGATTCTTCTCTTAAAGCTAGTAGTCGAAAGGGGCCGGATTCGAATCCAGTTATTTCTCGTCGCTTTAACTTTTCAGAATTTTCCGTGATTTTCTCTGAAATTAGCGTAAACATAGACGAGGATTCCTCAGAAAGACTTCCTCTTGAAAAGCCCTTCCCTCCATGCCGGTTCCTCTGGTAGACAACTAATTTTAATCAAGAACAGGAAACACTTTTTACTTTCTCTTACCCATAAGGTAGAGAAAGTATTGTTTTTGGGTCAAATTTTCGAACGCGAGATTTTGTTATATTTACACATTCTGAGGTCCCCTGAATACGAAAATCATGTTTTTAGCAAATGGTCTGTGTGTGTCTGTGCGTGTGTCTGTTATCAGCATATCTCAAAAACAAATTATGGCAGAAAGCTCAAACTTGGTATTCTATATGCGTATCATATAGGGATGCTACACTAAGCTTTTCGTTAAGATCAAGCAAATGGTTCGTGTACAGGGACAATCAAGACAATTCTAATACATTACGTCTATGGGGGAAATTGCAGGTAAGTAGAGTTTAACGTCTATAGACTGCACTAAACCAAATGAAACGAATATATATTTTTTGTAATAGAGATAGTTAATTAGGAAAAAAAAAATGTGTACGTAGGAGCCTCGCCTCTCCCCCTGGGGGGGGGGGAAGTCCCCCCTCGAGGGGAGTAAATTTTCATGATGGGTATCTTTCAAAAGAGCTCGCCAATACCTTTAAAACGAATGGTTGAACCATCGATCTGCGATAATTTAAAACAAAGTTATCGATTTTTTTTTTACTTTTAACGATTTTTTTTTTTTTTTAAATATTGAGAATAAAATAGACTTTTTTTTTTTTTTTTGGATATTTGGTGTTATACTACTTCTCTAATATGGAAATCGTCTGCATTATCATAAAAGATAATTTTTTTAAATAATAATTTTAATAAATTATTTTTTAAAAACAGAATTATTTTTTTAATAACCGAATTAAATTCTATATAAATGTAGGTGCGTTAATGAAACGGGGGGTTGAGGGGGGCGGTAGCCCCCTCACACAGAACTAATTATCATATAAAACTCTTCAGAAGCCTAATATGAATTGTTTAACACAGGTTTACACAACAGTACTCGTTATCTTACCTTTTAATCTGCAACCTGTATTTCTAGTATTAAATTTCAGGGTAAGAGAAAGTCGTGTGAGTAACACACCAAATTATTTTTCCCCTTTTAGCTGGATATTTTACTTTTCGAATAGATGTTAAATGTCATTAATAAAATCTTTGTAAGCAAACGTCATAAATTACAAAAATTATATCGGTTTGAAATAATTAAGCAACACATTTCATCAGTCGGAAAGAAGTAGACTGTAGTACTGCAGTGATAACAATAACAACAAAGTTCAAAGAGCACAAATAAGAGTACATTTAAATATAATAAGAAGGTACCACAGAACTACTCAAATTTCACGAAATTTTCTTTAATTTTCACGAAACCGTTTCCAGGGAAATACTCCGAGCGAATATTTCGTCAAATTGAGAAAATTATTTTCGTCACTTGTTTGAACATACGAATTTCGTCAAAAGTAAAGGTATATTTTTTCATCCTAGTTTCGTGATACAGAATAAAATACAAATTGTAGAATTATAAAATTACCTGCAAGTTCGTTGCTTTAGACATTAAATTCTAATTATATTTAATGAAAATATAAATAAAACAGAGCAAACCAATATAAGTCATTTGAACATTTATTTGACAGCTTTGAGACCTATGGTTACAATGACTTATGTCTCAATTGATCCATATTTTCACAGAAATAAGCGCACACAATATTTTGTAGACATAGGACATCACAAACATCCATGCGCGCACCGGGGTTCGAAACCGAGACCTGGGAATCCAGAAGGCAGCGGCCTACCGACCGAACCACCAGGCCGGCAAGTAAAAGTCATTGTAAAGTAAAGTCGAAACAAGACAGGAAAAAAATCAATATGGCGGTAATGAAAGCCAGCACATGCTATTGGGAGTAAACAGTTTCGTCAAATATTTGAGAGTTCACGTTTCCTCAAAAATCGCGTGATCGCTTGACGAAATGGTTGTCAAAAACAACGAAATTAAGCCCGAGGATGTCTGAATCGTCAAAAGTGAGTATATTATTTCTGAGAGTGTGGTGTTTTAAAGTGATACGTGAATATAAAAATTTGAATAAACACCATAAAATGTTATAGGTGCGTTGCCGCGTTGATTGCAGAACTCGTGCCAACTTTGCTCACCTGATGAAGGGTCGTGTGTTTTTTCGACCCGAAACAATTATTGTGAGTTTGTTGCATTTTATGGAGTTCATTCAAAGTTTTGTACTTATATATCTTTTAAACATTCATCCGGTGCTATTTTCCTGCAGCACTTGAGGATACTTTTTATTTTTTCGTTTGATGAAGGGTCGTGATTAACTATTTCGACTGAAACAATTGTTCACGCCTTTGCAATCAATGTTGTTCACTTGGAAAGCTTTTATTTATCATGTACCAACTACAATATTTAGGTGTATTTTACTAAATGGTGTGTAATGCATCTTGTATATACTTATTATTAATCTAACGAATTTAATCATATCCTCACACTGAGAAAAAATTCTGTGACGGACATCTAGAATCTAAATTGTGCCTCTAGTAAATATGGTTCCATATCATCCTTATAAATTCTAGTTCCTTTTGTTAGTGAGTTCTAGAAAGAATTGTAAATCGTTTTCCTATATTATCGTGGTCAAACTTATTTCAAAATCTCTGCAAATAAATGCGAACTCAAGAGACAATTTTTTTAGTAACTAATAATCTTGGTTTATAACCCAATTCTAGGAAATCTAGTGAGAATTTCTCGTAATACAAATTATTCGTTATCTCCATAATATTCATAATATTGTTTCGCCATCTAGAAAAGTTTAGACTAGAAATTCCAGATCATTATTTCGTCTATTCAGGTTATATGTTTACATTATACGCATGGCTCGTAAATTTATATTTCTAGTTTAGGGTTTCAGAAAGCGATCACATATTCGTTGTTGATGGGGGCGGTATATTTTTCTCCCCTTAGTGCAGTACAACAGCAATATTAGCTCAGTACTGCCCAATTATTGCCCAAAATTGCTGAACGTCGGTGAAGATGGACGATTTTACCAATATTGTCCGATAAGGAACAGTGTAAAACCCGTAAATTTTGAATTTTCGGAAATGTTTAACATTTGGTTTTTAATCTGCATTTCATTTTATCTTTTGAAAAATAGAGGACAAAAAATAATTTTAGCAAGATTGTAAATACTATAAACTTATTGGGAGATTCTTCTTAGGGTCCAACGTACTCCGATATCGACTGACATTACTATATGCTACTGGGAATAATATCATATTGTATCGAATTGTATCACCACTGTATCGACCCACGCACTGTTAGCGAATATGTATTACATTTCTGAAACTAAGCATCCTACGTAAAGTTGTCGACAAATTACTTCTGGTAATACTGAATGAAACCATGTATCATCCTGAGGTACACAAGTTGAAAGATTTACTTCCTTTATGTTGACCCAGAGTATATCGGCTGCCTTTCATATCAAATATGGAAATCTTAATGTTTCTGGGTTGCTTCAGTGAGGATGATGCCTCGATTCACGCTCTGCCGGTTTCGAGTCCAGACACAGCAAAATTCGAGAGGCGTAACAAGAAAGGCTGAAAGAAAAACATGAATTTCCATTTTTTGAAGTGAAATAACTCGTATTCAGCTGTTTTTTGTTATGCGATCACACACAGCTAACGTAAGATGCGATATCGTTGGTATTTGCGTAATGGAAAACAGTAACTTGCTTAAGTATTGAAAGAGTATCACATCTTTAAAACAGTTTATTTTTATACGCTTTTTATTTAACTTCGTTTATTTTCTGTAATGGTCAAAACTTGCTAACGAATTTAAACCCATTTCCTATTATTCGACTAAGCTGAAATTGCAGTGATGCCAGATGGTCGAAAATTATTTCCCCAAACAGGTCTTCAAATTTCCCCAAATCAGGGTGTTTTTTTTTTTTTTTTTTTTTTTTTTGGAAGAATCCCCAACTTGATTTCTTCTAAAAAGGGAAAATAAAAAAATTTTCAAAAATATATATATATATATATCAAGCACATTTAAGTGGATTTAAGCTCAAATTTTTCCCCAAATGAAGGCAATTTTTGAAAAAACTCTCCAAATAACAATAAAGCTATTGAAAATCCCTGGTCGTAGGGATAAATCATTACGTTGTCAACATTGACAGAAAGTTGAAGAACTCCCTAGATTTGTCCCCACATATTTTAGAATTCCCCAAAAAACATTTGGTCAACAACAACCCACAAACATTTGGTCCCCAAATTTGTCCCCAGAAGCCTCAAAAATCCCCAAAATGGGGACAAAATCTCCAATCTGGCATTACTGTGAAATTGTGTGTACATTTATAACTCTGAGAGCAATACATGCTGAAGCAGTCACGGACTTCAAACACCTGAGGGCCCTGGATGTTCAGCTCCAGTTCAAAATTTATTTTCGACTTTTAACCCACTTCTTGAGTGACCGGACGTACTCGAATCCCAATGACAGTCCTCGAAATCTTGATCCCCTCCGTGGATGAAAAACTGTGATGGCATGTCTCCAGACCATCATTAGGGGTGCGTCCCAGACCGTCGCCAATTACCCATTGCGCAGTACTAGTGTGACGCTAAACCCAACCAACAAAAATCTACCCTTTGTCCTCAAAGAATTAGAGCACACTTGAGGTCGCCAGTTATAAAGTTGTTAATATTTTACTAAAGTAATTTATTATATATATAATAAATAAGTTAAAATAAGTGCTTTCAAGTGCTTCCTACATAAAAATCTGGTGTGTAATAACTACACTGCTTCCATATTACCCACTATTACACATATTATATGCCTTTTTTGGAGATAATGTGGACAGAAGACATAAAATTGACCTAACAATTTCCCTGTAAGAGAAAACTGACACATCTGTAAGACATATAAAACAGAGTTTATATAGCGAGTTATATATATATATATATGTATATCTATATAAAACGAAACTTAAAACTTACCTACTTAATCAGGATGACTATTAATTTTCCTGTAATAACCACGCAATTCATGCGGTATCTAAAAAGGAGTTTATGCAGCAGTTTTCAAGAAAAACGTTAGTGCCATTTTTGAGATAACGATTTTCACTAAAACTTGGCAAAATCAATCGTTGACCATAAAACAAGAATTACATTACGAAAGGATATCTAAAAGGGAGTTAATATGGCGAGTTTGAAAAAAATCCGTACAGCTGTTTTAAAGGAGCACACTTACGAGACCTCAAATTGACCTATTTATGCAAGACACCATCAATTTTCCTAAACTAACCAACTAATGCCTGTACGAAAGGACATCTAATGGACAATATTCCTCCTTTGGGTTCGAGACTATAAAAAATCAGCTGTTTTCGGAAAACAATCCTCAACTCTACCATAGCAAAGCATTGTGGCCTGAAAATTTTTATCTTGCAAATACAGATTATATGAAATTGAAGTAAGAGTGATATAGTGACACCTTTGTTTTGTTTTTAATCCAGTTTTTGTAATATACTTTAATATTAATCAACATATGTAATATTAAAAGTTGCCATGTGAACTGTGGCGATGTTAACAAACTTAAATGGATGTTCCATTTAATAAATTCTTTTATTGAAGTGATTGAATTTCTAATTATTTAAGCTCTGATGTCTATATATATGTGTGTGTGTATAAAATGTTCTTATTAATCTTTTATTCATTATATATATATATAGGTGTGTGTGTGTGTATACATAAAATGTTCTGCAATTTTACGATATGGAATAGTCTTAACTTTACCATTCGATTCAGTTGTTTGCATTTCTCTTTTGTTCTTGTTTGAACAGATATCTGATTATTACGTTTCACTGGAGAAATATTTAGGAAAATATTATGCGTAACAATAAAATGACATCTTGAATCTAATTTGTTTACAAAATATCGGCCACGTGTTCGGCGATTTTACCTACTGTGACGTCACAGGAATATTGTCCATAGGGTGTTTATAATAGCAACTTTGAAGAAAATCGTTAGGCCGCTTTTGAGATACGGGCTTACGGCCCCACTTCCGGTTTTCCAAATTTCACCAAAAGTTGGGAAAATCATCTGTACAGCAGACCTGTCTCATTCTGAAGCTTCGTCGTTCTATCTTAATTAGTTTCAGAGGTATGATAGTCAGAAGATTCCCACACACATACTCAAAGACGCATGCATACACACACACACTCAACAATTGCCGAAAACCACTTTTTTGGACTCTGGAGACTTAAAGCATATAAATCAGGTGAAAACCCGATTTCAATTTTTTTGACCGAATACAATACTCACATTATCTACACTCTCAGAAATAATATACTGAATTTTGACGATTCAGACATCCTTGGGCTTAATTTCGTTGTTTTTGACAACCATTTCGTCAAGCGATCACGTGATTTTTGAGGAAACGTGAACTCTCAAATATTTGACGAAACTGTTTACTCACAATAGCATGTGCTAGCTTTCAATACTGCCATATTGATTTTTTTCCTGTCTTGTTTCGACTTTACGTTACAATGACTTTTATTTGCTGGCCTGGTGGTTCGGTCGGTAGGACGCTGCTTTCTGGATTCTCACGTCCCGGGTTCGAATCGCGGTGCGGGCAAGGATGTTTGTGATGTCCTATGTCTGCAAAATATTGTGCGCGCTTGTTTCTGAAGATTTCTGTAAAAATATGGATCCAGACAAAAATCGTTGTAACTACAAGTGTCAAATAAATGTCCAAATGATTTTTATTTGTTTGCTCTATTTTATTCATATTTTCATTAAATATTATTAGGATTTAATGCCTAAAGCAACGAACTTGCAAGTAATTTTATAATTCTATAATTTGTATTTTATTCTGTATCACGAAACTAGGATGAAAAAATGTATCTTTACTTTTGACGAAATTCGTATGTTCAAACAAGTGACGAAAGTAATTTTCTTAATTTGACGAAAGAAGGAGAAAATATTTTTTTTATTTTTGATGAAATTCGTATTCTCAAATAGGTAACGAAACAAATTTCGTCAATTTGACGAAATGTTCGCTTGGAGCATATCCCTAGAAACACTTTCATCAAAAATGAAAAAAAATTCGTGAAATTTGAGTATCCATTTCTGAGAGTGTACTGTCATCTGGTAATAGAAGTAACAATTACTAAAATTTTGCAATTTAAGATGATTTATTTATTTTGCCCCGAACTCGGCGACACCACGATGAGTCCCCGATTGTCCACAAATAGAGTTTAAAAAATCTGGTCACCCTTCCCTCTTTCCACCATCCAATTGAGTTGAAATTTTGCATAAATGTATAACTCCGATGGCAGTACATGCTTAATAAATAACGGACTTAGGAAGAGAGGGTTGTTGGGGTTCCCAACTCCAGTTTAAAATTTCCTTTTAGTACATTTTGCAATTTAAAGTGTATTTTTAAAATTTTATAATTTATGTGGCATTATTATAAGGTTTTTTACCCAATAAAAATATTATTAAAAATTCCCAAGCCAATTAAATTATGATACGTAGATACCTGATGATATCAAGTCATCCTGTTCCAATTGCTCAGTATGATATCAGTTATTTTCATAATTTTTTGGATATGTTGGAATTTCTTTATCCTTTCGTATGAAGGTATGATGAATAGTGAAATTTTTAAAAATGCTATACAATTCATCAGATTTTTGAACAAACTGTGAGTAATGTCCATTTTTTACTTTCCGAACACTATAGTAAGGAAAGTATTGCAATCATGTCAAAAATCCAAATTTGGGATTTTGATGTTTCTATACGTTTCGAGTTCGTCTGAGTCCATTTTAACTATTTTTACGATGATGTGTGTATGTATGTAGTATGTATGTGTGTGAGTGAACACGCTAGCGTCTAAACGCTTTGTTCGAATAAGCTGAAAGTTGGTATATTGTAAGTCACCATAGTACGAACCCTATTGATTTTGGTGAATCTAGCACTTACAGTTTTTTTACAGGGGCATAAAGAAAAATTCTTTATCATTATGGCCTATGGGGCCAAATTTTTAAAAGTGTGATAACGTCTAAACGCCTTATTAATCTGAGCAAAAAAATTGTACACATGTTATAGGTCACAGTTGCACGAACTGTATAGATTTTGGTGAATTTAGCACTTACGGTTTTTTTTACAGGGGCACAAAGAAAAATTCTTTATCATTATAGCCTATGGGGCCAAATTTTTAAAAGTGCGATAGCATCTAAACGCCTTATTCAATTGAGCTGAAAATTTATATGGATATTATAAATCACTGTTACACTATTTATAAGCATTTATGTGAATCTAGCATTTATAGGTTTTTACAGGGACACAACGAAAAATTCTTTATCACTATGATCTATGGGCTCAAAGTTCAGTAGCGTTAAAAAAAACATCGTGTAATGTATGGAGAAAAATACTCAAACACTCTATTATGGTTTCTCTCTTTTGTTTGTTTAACAACTCCTCTTTCTTTACTTAATCTACAAAACTGTTAATTACTCAATGTTCGGAAACTCGAGTGGAGTCACTCCAGATTTTTTTGTTTTAAACGTTATTTTTTAAATGAAATGTATGATAATATGTACAATGTAAGTTAAATTGCTCAACTATGCTTGTAAGGGAACCTGTCACAGCAAACTTTTGACCATTTTCTTTTCTAAATTTATTTTTGATACCAGTGCAAAGAAATATTGCGTGAAAAGAAATTTTATATAACCGTATGTTAATTATAATGATAAACATAATAATATGTAGCATATGACCAAAAATTTTATTTTTTTTCTAGTGGCCCAAAATTAAAAGATTTGCCAAAAAATAAATAACTAATATAAATAAATAAATTAGCTCCAAATTAAAATATGAGAGGTAGACAGAAGCTTTTTAAACAACCATTTGAAAAACCCAAGCAATATCAGTTAAAAACTGTATTTAAAATGTAAAAGATTAAAAATTAAAATAATTTTTTAACCAACAAAACAAAATAAGGGATTGCATAAAATTTCCTCAACTACATCGGAAGAAAAAACTAGAGGGAAGTTTCAATAAAATTTTTAGGGGATCAATCACAAATTTAAATGTAAATGTGTTTTGTTTTATTTACGTTATTATTTTTTCACTTGTAATTTGTATCTTACTTCTGAAACACTATCTACAGACACAGTGATGCCAGATTGGGGATTTTGTCCGCATTTTGGGGATTTTTGAGGCTTCTGGGGACAATTTTGGAGACCAAATGTGTGTGGGGACTTTTTTGGGGAATTTTAAAATTTTTGGGGACAAATCTGGGGAGTTCTTCAACTTTCTGTCAATGTTAGCAACGTAATGATTTATCTCTACAACTAGAGACTTTCAATAGCTTTGTTGTTATTTGGGGATTTTTTTTTTAAATTGCCTTCATTTGGGGAAAAATCTGAGCTTTCTATGGCTTAAAACTGGTTGATATTTTTTTTTTTTTTTTTTTTTTTTTAAACAATTTTAGTTTCCCTTTTTAGTAGAAATCAAGTTGGAGGTTTTTTCGAAAAAAAAACCCTGATTTGGGGAAATTTGAAGACCTGTTTGGGGAAATAATTTTCGACCATCTGGCATCACTGTACAGACATGCCCTCGGAAAACTTACTTTGAGACATTTTAAAGTTATTTAAATCGCATTTCTGTCTTGTTATATCTCTGGAACATTTAAGAAACCATATGGATTATTTTTGCATCACCTGATAAGTGTATGGGGCATTTAATTCCCCTCGCCTCTCTCCTTTTTTTTTTGCTTGTTTTGGTTCCATATAAAAATTTTAACCGTATGATTATTGAAATTGAATCCTCAGAAGTTTTTAATTGGTTTTATTTCTTTTTAAAACATTTCTGCAATATCTAATAGTATCAATATTTAAGAGCGGACAATACCTAATCTCGCCGGCAGCCTTGGCCCATGTTATTCTATAGGAAAATTTGATTACATAATTACTCATTACCTAATGTATATTTTTCAATTCTGTTTTCACATTTAGAAAATTCATAAGCGTTCAATTAGTACTTGTTTTCCAAAAATAGATTTTTTAAAATTTTAGTATTTTATTTTGCGACTAGAAAATGAGAAAAATGCATTTTGTGAAAAATCGCATTTTTGAACTCAAAATTAAAATGTAAAAATAAAAAAAAAATGAATTTTTCAAAAATGAGTACTCATTTAACGGTTATGAATTTTCTGACTGCGAAAACGGAATTAAAAAATATACATTAGGTAATGTGTAATTGTCGCAAAAAATTTTCCCATAGAATAACATTGGAAACGGCTGTCCGCGGGATTAGGTATTGTCCCCTCTTCGAGCTCGATGTTAATTGCACGTTTTTCATAAAAATGTGATGCTAAATTATTATTGTAAACTGCTCTGTACTATTAGATGCGCCATTGGGTTATGTAGAAGTAGAAATAAATTCTTCAATAATGGGAAATCGCAGAAATCTGCGGTTCATTGGAAGATTTCTGCATTTTCTTCAATTGCGTGCTGTTACGAGACATGAATTACGCTAACTTTGACGTTTATCGTTGCACTTTTTCTTTCTTTTTCCTGGTTCGTTTTATCGGAAGTTTCCGGTTGTCGCGTCGCAAACAGCTGTGTAGACGGTTATGACGTGCTGAACTGTCATTAGAATATTCAATATGAAATCAGAATTTTATGGGAATATTATTACACAGGTTGGTGTAAAAGGGGGACGTTCACATTCAGTGATGTTGCAATTTGAATACCATTGAACTAAATTACATTTAATGGGTTTTTAACAAAAGGAATGTTCAGAAACCGATTTTTATGGATATGGCTCCCGGGCACAGGCAATTATCAGACGCTTCTTTATCCAATAAATGATTTTTTTTTTTTTTTTTTTTACGTAATGCGTCTCAGAAAAATTCGAAGGCACGGCAAAAAATGCTGCATTTACTTCATTTCTTTTGCCGCACGCAGAAACATTGCATCATGTTTAAAACCAGGGCCTGATTACACAGGCCTACAAAAATGAAGTTGACAAAATTTGATTTGATTATTTCAGCTGATCTTTGTTTTTTGATATGCTGAAACTGAAAATGCAGCCCATTTTTCTCTATCACGTATAGAATTTTGTCAATACCGACACGATTTCTTACATATATCATCATAACAATCGGTTGGTTGGTTGGTTGATATGGTTTTAAGTCGCACTTGTGTTTCACAATTACAACAACAGGCATCTATGATTATTTAATCATGGAAACATACTATAAAACTTACTATATAATTATACTGGTGGAAGAGAAATGGAAGAAATTGTATAGGCAGGCACCCTGTATTGACAAGAATCTATACGTGATAAAGAAAAATTGGCCTCATTTTCGGTTTCAGCACACCAAAAAACATAAAGATCAGCCAAAATTATAAAATCAAAATTTTACATGTCGGCTTGTGTTACCAAGAAATTTAGCGAAATGCAAACTTTCCCGTTGAAATTTTCTAGCTTCTGTTTTTCATATTGCGATTTATTTATTAATTTTTTTCTCATAGGGAAGTTTGCTTTTTTAAAGCAAATGAAAATATTCATTATTTAGGAATCCCAGAATGCATGGAAGATTTCAGCGGATGGCAGAATAAACAAAGTGTATCAAAAAGAAGGACCCGATTCTGAACTGTAATATTTTTAATATAAATATAAATATAGAAAAGCAACCGAACAAAATCCAAAAATCTCACAAAGTACTAATGTTTCATCAACGAAGGTATTATGTGTGTGTTCTATGTGTGAACATCCAGTACCACGTAAAGCATCAAGACAAAGCTAAATTCCACCAACTCTGTCTGCAAACTGATGGTATTGATGGATGTTACTAGTTCTAAAGTTTCAGATCCTCGATGTTTGTAGATAACGGTGGTATAATTCGTTCTGTACCACCCCTACCTACAAATATGAAGAACCCAGAATACAGGATATTAGAAACAGTGACTTTCGTCAATACCATCACTTTGCAGAAAGTGTGAGAGGTGTTTTGACGATACTTTCTATTTTTAAGTATTATTATAACTTTTGTATTTTGTGAGATTTTCATACTTTTGTGATGTCGATAATCACATATTCTAAAAAATATATTATTATATTAAAAATAAAATAAAATATGTAACGAACACATTTTCATAATCTCTAAATTGCAACTTAAATTCTCATACAGTATGTTCTTTAAATTTTTACATCCTCCCTCTTCCCACATATGTATCTTTTGCTAATTGCAACTCTATCGAAACCTTTGATCATGTATTATTCGTTCTTTAACGTTAATGCAGATCTACAATAGCTTGTTTTGACTTTTCCTAATTCGGTTTCTTTTCATCTTACAAATAAATGCAGTTTTGTCGCCATAAGTGGATTCCTTGTCTCATAACATGGTGTGTTAATTTTGCTCAAAAGTTCCGGATTCTCATAGCGTGTTTTCGCGTTTAGTGAGGACCGTTTGAATTATAATTATATAGTAACCTTTTCAAAAATTGTATGTATTTATACGTAACATAATTACAACCATTTTTTCTCTACTTTTTGAATTTGGCGTCGACTAGTGCTCTGGCGAAATTAATCAAGAAATCGAAGCGTCCCTTCATCATCATGAATTAACCAGTGCAATCGTCGTTTTGGGCTCCCACTCCAAATTATTTAATTATCCCAATTATATCTACCATTTTTATAGAAATATGCTTATCTGGTCACCTATATTCTGTGAAATATGTCAACAATTCGTATATAATAAAATTCATCATAAAATCTACAAGAAAATGCCTGGATAAGTGAACACTGAGTTATTGTCTAGTCACTTCGCAAGAATTCTGAAATTGTTTTTATAAAGTAAACTTCTATAATCAACGGCCATCTACAAATCCTCAACTTCAAAAATCATCTTCTTCACAACTTAGTTACATTGTTTTTGTATATTTTCATTAAAAAATATTACGGTTCAAAATTAGTATCTTTTCTTAGATAGATCCAGTATATCAGTAAAATTTAGAAACCAATTGTATCAATAACTTTTTTGCAACTACCTTCCTTAAGTGTTTATTTTAAAGTAAATTTACTTTTCTCTCCAATTTTAATTTACTGTGACTTCTTAAGTTTTTATTTAAATCCAGTTTTAATTTTTTTTAATAAACCCAATTGATAAAATGGTAATTTTGATCATATTTAAAAAATAATATACAGTAGGTCATCATATTATTATTACTAGTCGGACTGCGCCCGTTTAGCGCAGTCCGACATTTATTTTCACACATGTTATTTCCAAATTTATTTTTCCTTGCTAGTTTAAATTACTAAACATTGGATTCTTTATAAAGGGTCCTAGCCCGTATTTACGCGAGTTTCGGAGAAAACAACGGAAAACTTCAAACGGCCAGATCTATGAGCGTGACTTGGGATTGAACCCGGCACTTCCCTTGGACCAGCTTTGAGCCCAGAACCGCTCGGCCGCTGGTGGGCTTGTGTAGAAACTGGAGGGCCAGCTTTTGAACCACATTGCTAAAAAACTGGAGAATTATATTACCTCACTAACTTGTTAAAATAAGAAGAGGGAAGTAGTTTTTCTTTTTGATCAAAATGGTAGAGCTTTTTTTTTTCTTTTTGGTGTGTGTGTGTGTGTGTGTGTGTGTGTGTGTGTGTGTTTATTTTAAATAGCGTAAGTTTTCACACAGAAACACAGACACACGCGCATATTATATATAAGTATATTCTCAAATTTTGCTTAGCATTAATTTCACATGCTGAAATTTTATTCAAAAGGTAAATTTCATTTAGAATTTTGAAGATCTTATTAAAAAATACTTTATTCACAAAAACTAGAAGAGTGTAATACGATTGTTTAAACTAGGTAATTATAGCACCTCGTCAGCTTGTTAGAATGGAGTGGAGTAGAGTGGTTCTTAGCCTTGATCAGGAGCCTCGTTTCACGCAGAATCGCCCAACCACTCTTCCTTCGGCACACCTCAGCGACTTCAGACGACCGACGACGACCCTGAAATCAGACGATTACCCCTTCATATAATCGAAGAACCGGAGGATATCTTACGAGCTGTGCTGATCAAACGGTTTACAAAAAAAAAAAAAAAAAAAAATTCTTTTCTCGGAAATCATTATTAAAAATCGCCGATAGGAAAATAGTTTCGGAATGATTATACAGCGTTTTTTGCAAACAGAAATCACGTTTACTTTCAAATATTTTCGTCATTTTAAACGGAGTGTAACAGTACCGCCATTTGCTTTGTTTGATTGCGTGTAAATATTTAGATTTTATTGCTTTGATGATAATAAATACATTAGGCGCTAGCAGAACGAAAAAGAAAAAAAAAAAAAAAAAAAAATTCAGGGAAGGGCAAGATATTTTGAATTATTTTCTAGACTGTAGGCAGATGGGGAGAGAGATAACTATACTTTCATAAAACATAACGATTTTCTCGTAATATTTAATTATTTAAAAAATTACTCTTTTTTTTTTTTTTTTTGTAAAAGATAAAAGAGTTTTGGAAATCCCCCTGTTTGTCCATATCTTCCGGTACTCATGATACATCTGTAAATCCAAATATTTAATATCTTTAAACAGACACAATACGACATTAGACGAATTTTCTATTCAGTTCTACCATATAAGAATCTGCTTTCTTTGACAACTATTATTTAGAGCCAATAAATTGTCCGCTAAAACTCGGCGTTCGGAGTTTTTCGTGGTTTTCTCCGAAATGCATAGGAAAACACGCTGGGACCATTTAGAAAAAAATCATCCTTCACGAAGGGTACTCCATCTAGGTCCCTAGCACAAACAGTTTTCTCTTTTAATCCTTGAATTAATCAATTAATCATTTTTTGTTGCATATTATCATTGTAATTTAATAACTCTGGAGAATAAATATTTAGTACAAAAACCGACTATTTATCTAACATAAGAGAGAGAAGGTGAGGGAGGGAGAAGAAAGTAGAGTCCTCCGTAGTCCCCCAGAAGATATTTAACAGTTAAAATAAACCTCTCTTCCTCTCCCCCCCCCCCTCCAAATCAAATTCATAGACATAAAATTTCCGACCAGTGATAAAAATAGGGGGCCGTCCCCAAAAAACGGTGGGTAATGGCGCAAAATAGGCGTCATATTCGGATTCAGGAGGTCATTTTACATAAGAATTTGCATGAATGGTATTGGAGCCGATTTTCGTGCAGAGCAGTGTTATAAAAATATATGACACTGGGTTTCCAGATTTTTAATTACAACATAAGAATCGGGCTCCTGAAGTCACCTACTCGTAAAAAAAAAAAAAAAAAAGAGCAATACGTGGTTTAATAAATATTGTAGCGCTAAATTCAAACTCTTACGAATAGATTAAATAGCGTAATTACTATTGAGCCATCTTCCCTATCATTTAAAACAATATAGACGGCGCTGTCGCCATTCTCGGCAAAATATCTAGAGTTTGAATTTAGCGCTACATTATATTTTTTCGCTTAACACGATTATGTGAAGAAAAAGTATGGTTTCCATTGGAAAAAATGGAGTCTTGTCTCATGTGGGGCCCCGATGCCCGATCTATAATACATATCCTTTTTATACTTTGTTATTTTATTTGAAATTCCTTTATTATAAGGTTGCATTTCTGATTCAATTTTAACATCAAATACTCTTTTTTTCAAAGTAGGCGATGAAAGCTCTTCTATGTCGATAGACTTCAATAAAGCATTTGAACTGCCAAGAAACGTACACTTTTTATCACTAGCAATTATTAGTGTGACCTGTATTAGAAATGATGTCTTTTTTCCCATTTATATTTCTGCTAAGATCACCTTTAGTATCTGCTTCCAAAGTTTCACTATCTTCAAAGAAAGTCTTTGTATCTTCTTTACCGAGATTATTGTTATCTTGAAACAAATCAATCTGAATATCATTCGCACTTTGACGGATGAAATGCATATTTTCTTCGACATGATATAAAAGAATGCTTTCACTTACACTGAAAAATGCTTTATCATCGTTTAAATTATTATTTTCTGTACTCGGGAGTATTTGACTGTCATAAACAAGCATTTTTACATTAACTGCATCAGCTGAAGAATAGAACTTTTTTGCTTCCAGTTCTTTAGAAGCGACTGCTACGATACATAAGACTTCTTATCTTTATTTGTAATCAAATTATCTCGCAATAAATGCCTGATTAACGTCTTTTATATCATAACTTGTAGAAACATCGAAGACATTAGAAACTCCAAAAAGATAATCGATATCGAATGACGTTAAATTCAAATTAAATACTTCTATGCATTTGTTCCAAGAATGTATAAATATTTCAAGTAGCCAGAGCCTGATTACCACCTGTTGGGGCCCAAGGCCCAGGACGATTTTGGTGCCCCCCCCCGCCCCCCACTCTTGAACAAATTAAAGGTTTTTTTTTTTTTTTTTTTTTTTTTTTTTAATCTAATTTGTGCACAAAGTTTGACTGCTGGTAAAAAAGTTAAAGCATCATCTTCATAAGAAATTAGTTTTAACATCTTTTACAACGAGACCTCAAATTATTATTATTATTATTGGTACAGGGGTAATCTTTCTTCTATGACTGTTGGAATCCACTTGCATAGAAATGTAATTTTTCACAAAGTATTCTTTATAATACTGTTTTCCTTTTTAATCCTAATCTACCTCATTCATACCATACGAAGTCAGCGGGTATGTAAATATGAACACATGACTAAATACTACTGAAAATGTAAAGATATTTTCCATTAGGATGATACAAAGTTCTTTAATTTCTATTACATAACTGTAAGTCTGCAAGTGAAAATTTATCTGGATTTTTTGGTCCGCTGTAAAATGTTATATCATTCGACCGATCGCCACGAAAACTGGTATATTTCATAATCTAGCTAACGTTGTATTTTTTAATTTAATCGGATAATTGGTTAAAAGATATTAAAAAATCCCTACTTTCAACTAAAGATTATTATCGTTAGCTAACTTTTGGTTAATTTTTTTTAAGGAAATCTTTTCCAAAAATAGCATTTTTTAAATTTAAAAATTATTTTGGTGCCTCTAGGTAGAGGTGGCCTAGGCCGAGGCCTTGTCGGCCTGTGCGATAATCAAGCCCTGGAAGTAGCATTTCAATAAAACAAGCAATTGTAGTTTCAGCAATCCAATTAGTCTTTTTTTTTTTTTTTTTTTTTTTCAATTGGATTCATTTTATGGACAGTTAATCTAGTATATTACGGAAGTAGGGGAAAATGAGATGTGATATCGCAAATATCTTTGAGAAATGCATACTTCTAATATTATTATGCACATCTGGTTATCCACTGATCAAAATTAGAAGCGAAATAATTATTGTCAAATTAAGTTTATTAAGCAAAAGCAATCTAGAGTACTGAAATAAAGAAACAAATGCATGATTGTTGTACATTTTTTAATAGTTCATCCTTATTGTAATAAAACCAACGAAAATTAATGAAAAAATCATTTTGTATACCATGCAGCAATGTTAAGTAACAAACAATAGTCCTCAAATTATTTCAACAATAAACAAAATATTTCCAGAATATTATAAAATGAAAGGGGGTTTACGTCATATAATCACAAAAAATTATTTGTTCAACAAATTTAAAACTTAATATTATTATTTCAAATAACACCTTTTTCTTTTAAATCAATGATAAGGCAAGGCATTTTGTTAATGATAAAATCTGTACTGATAAGCATAAAGGATTTAAGTCCATACTCTTGATTCTTCAGGAGACGAAAAATAAAGTTAAACTAACTAAAAACTAATCAGAAGAATCGATTAGGAAAAAGGGATTATGTTGGTTTATACGCTTTATACCATTCAGTGATTGTCAATCTTCATTTGATGAACGGAAAAAATTGAATTAAATATTTTATACCAAAGATTAATGCTAAATTTCTGACTTGAATCTTTTTTTTTTACCAATGGATTTTCTCAAAGACTAAATGACATGGATTTAAATCCTTTATACCAATCGATAGAAAATTTTTTTGGGGGTCTGACTATGTACTCAACTCAAAATCGACATTTTTGGACTTAAATCCTTTATACTTATCAGTACAGAAATAATACACTGCGTTGTCTTGATATGGGAGTTTTTTTCTGAAAGTTATTAAGTTTGTACAATACATACATGAAGACTTTGTCTGTTGTCAGAAATTATATCTTTCACAAGCAAACATATAAATTGTAGAATATTCCATAACTGGCATACATGGCAGTATTGCAGGGCTGTCACAGACAACTTTATTATTATTATTATCGTACCACTATTTCCATAACTTAAAATTTATAATAAATTTATGCAGGCAAATTGCAGATTTACATGCGAAAATATATTATACATTTCATTTTTTTGAAATAATGGTACGAAAAGAGTATAAAAAAAAAGTGGCTCTGTATTGCATAAATATATACATGGCACAGTCGAACCTCGTTAACGTGAACACTGTTAACGTGAATTACTTTTAACATGAACTGTTTCCACGATCCCCGTCAAATTGAAGATTACTCTAGTTATATGAAGATTACACGATAAAAAAAAAATCAACCTGAAAACAGCACATTGTCAGGGTAACATTTGTACCATGACAGTGTGCTGTTATGTTCACAGTATTCTTTAAAAATATTTCCTGCAATTATTACACATGCGTGCAGGGAGTAATCGACAACACTACACAACTTATTTATTTTTTACACATATAATTTACTTTTTCATGCGGAGTAATCGGTCTTGGATAGGCCGGAATTCGAACTCACAATCTCCTGTTCTAGACGCCAGTACTTTGTCAGTCGCGCCGTTGGGCTCACAATAACTTTTCTTTACAAAACCAGATAAAGTCAACATCAGCACTGATTTGTTGATAAATCACGTCATACGCACCAAAAGACTTCTGGAAAATTTTTGATACCGATTTACAGCACAATGTGAAGTAACCAGTCTTCAATTATTTTCACAGAACTAGCTGTAAAAAGATACAGCAACCTATGTATGCTGTATTTATGTTAAAAAAGTGCTTTATTTTTACAGAAATTTTTTACAGTGTAGTTACTGTTAGCATGAACTACTGATAACATGAAAAATTTTTTTATTCCCCTTAAGATTCACGTTAACAAGGTTCGACTGTATTTATGGAATGCATAACGTTTAATAAACGAAAATACTTACTGAAGAAATGTAAACGTTTAATAAACGAAAATACTTACCGAAAAAATGTAAATAATTGCTAATGGAGTTACGGGGAAAAAAAAAAAGGAAAAAAAAAAGGAATTACTTATTTAAAGTCTAAGTGAATAATGCCCACCGATTGTCGGCCTGGATAGCTTAGTTGGTAGAGCCTTGACCTTGTAAGTCAAAGATCTGGGGTTCGACTCCCGGTCCAGGCATTATTTTCACTCAGTCGGAAAAATAAATTTCAATAAATATGATTTTCTTCCCAATCAGTTGATTGTGTGATTTTAATATATTGTATTTCTTTCCCCCATTGTTTAATGGTGTTTTCCTTTACCTGCGGCTTATTTCTGTCGAGCTATCTATACGATAGACCAGAGATGTTTCTGCCTAAAGGTTGTCTGGGTGAGTAATATCCACCGGTTGTCGGCCTAGATAGCTCAATTGGTAGAGCCTTGACCTTGTAAGTCAAAGATCTGGGGTTCGACTCCCGGTCCAGGCATTATTTTCACTCAGTCGGAAAAATAAATTTCAATAAATATGATTTTCTTCCCAATCAGTTGATTGTGTGATTTTAATATATTACTTATTTAAAATTTTAATCCAATTACTTAAAGAATTACATAGGTAATGAATGTGTAAAAATCATTCTATACAAAATAAATTGTTTCTCGGTGTAAGAACAAAAGCCTCAACAAGACTACAAATTCTACATTTTCTCTTGTAATAATTCTCCTTTTACGCAGCCTTGAATTCTCTTTTCTTTGCTTTTTTTTCTTCTCTAAGAAAGCGATCGGTAACTTTAAATCCACATTTCCGTCTTAAAAGACTTGCTTATAAACGTTTCTTGAGTCACATGTAATCTTACATACGATTTTATTTCTGTTTTTCCGTTTTCTTTTCTTTTTTCTGGATAATATTTTTACTTCGCGTGAGCGTAAAAGTTATTTTACCGCGTTTTGCAGCGCATTTAGAACTCCGGGCTATAAACAGAAGATGAATAATTCACGTGTAACAATTTTCTTCTTCTTTGTAAATACGTTGTTTTTTTAGAGAGGTCACTGCGTAAGCGTTTGTGTGAATTAAGTGACGTTATTATTCTGTTAATGTTAAGACAAAAGAAATGAATTTTCACGTATACGAAAAAAGCTTTTTTCCGAACGCGTAACCGTTTTTTCTAGTTAATCATTCAAAGACAGTAAAACCTCTCTAAGGTGGACGTTATGGTTCCGGAAAAAAGTGTCCAACTTAGAGAGATGTCCAACTTATAGGGGTGGTTACTTTTTTCGATTTAATTAAACTGTATCTATGCATGCTTTTTAACTTTTAATCACGTCTAAATATAATACAATTAAGTATTCACGACTTATATACAAAAAATAATAAATTTGAAGATTTAAAATCTAAATTTAAACTGGTATATTGTGGCTATTATAATACTTTCTTCTATAATTTTTCATATAACAGCGCCACCTACCAGTTAACAGGCATGAAAATTTAATCAATATAGCTTCTCACAATAAAGATTTTTCATATGCATTTTGGTGCAATTTTATCCAATAGACGCTGAAATAGTTATATGGAAAATCGGCGAATGGGAGTAAAAGTAGCACCACCAGTCTGCTGATCTATACCCAAATTAAGCTAACATTCATTTTCATAACGGCAATCTCACATATGAAGTTTGGTGAATTTATTCACTCTAGAAACTGAGATATAGTTTTCCAGGGAACGGGGAAAACTGCAGCATAGCAGCAACACCTGTCAGCTGATATGCATCTAAATTGAATCAGCATCCTTTTACACTATAGATCTCTCCCATATTAAGTTTAGTGCAATTATACACTCAAGTAAAACTTGGTAGGAAAATTAAAAGGGACAAATGAAGAGGAACCCTACCAACCTAAATGTATTTTCTAATGCCTATTTTAAAACAGTCTAAGTTAAAGTATGCCTGTAAGCTGTCTGTGGAATATTTTCAAAAGAAAAAAGAAAAGACAGTTCATGCAATTCGATAAAAAGAAAGACTCTTGCATTATGCACTAAATTACAGTAATTTGTGAATGTTTCAACTGAAGAAAAGAAATATTTTTTATAAGATAAGACGGAGGTGGATATATTGTGACAAGAAACATTGTTTATATATATGTATACATATATATATATATATATATATAATTTATAAAAAAAAAAAAAAAAAAAAAAAAAAAAAAAAAAAATGTGGGGGGATTGCTGTAAGTTACATTCTTATTTTTTCTGGTTGATACTATGAATTTTGAACTCTTTTATCATTAAATTTTACTATGTGCTTCTGGCTACTTGAGGCTTCCCTTGTTAAGTTTGAACAATCCATCTATTTGCATAACAAAAATAAAATCTTATAAATATTAAAAAAAAAAAAAAAAAAAAAATCTTTTAAATTTTAATTTATGATGACTGCATTATAATGCTTATCCTTATATGTGTGCTCTTTGGCATTATTGCTTGTAATTGACTCTTCTTAAAACTTAACAATTAATACTTTGACTTCAAAATAAAAATATTTTTATTTTAATTTTTAAATTTAATTTTAATTATTATTGATGACCGCATTATAATGCTTATCTTTATATGTGTGCTCTTTGGCATTATTGCTTGTAATTATGTCTTCTTAAAACTTAACACTTAATAATTTGACTTCAAAATAAAAATCTTAAAAATTATCTTAATCTTGCTGTTAATACTTCTAAATTATCTTAAACTTTACACTTAATAATTTGACTTCAAAATAAAAATCTTAAAAATTATCTTAATCTTGCTGTTAATACTTCTAAATTATCTTAATCTTTCAGTCAATACATCTTATTTAACTGACTTAATGTTTTTATAGCTAACCGAAAGATGGCGCTTGTTCTCAGTAGTCTTTAGAAATCCTTCAGTAAACACTGAAGGATTTCTAGTAGTCTTATACCTTCATTCTTCAGTCCTTATCTTAAACGATTTAATTATTAATATTTTTGGTACGATTTAATTTAACTCAACTAGTATTAATTTTAACATTATCATTTAATATTTACTCTGTGTATTTTATCTTTAATGTAATTGTTCTGAAGTATTTTCGATTAATCGATATCTGTCGAGCTATTATTTTAACTTCAATTTAGGTTTTGGCATCAACCATTTTTCCAGTTTGTGTTAACTGTTTTCCATGTGGTTACTCTGATTATTTCATGTTATTACTTTGGTTTCCTTTAAGATTTTAATTAATATTTATTTAATCTTTGTTTTAATTTAATTTTTCACTTTTATCTCATTCTTTATGGTTTTTTTGCTGCATTGATCGGGGCGTGAGATGATATAAATTGCTATGATTAGCAATATCGTTTTACGAAATCGTTGCAGCTTTCTCTGCTTTATGAAGTATGCGCCCCTTGAAAAGTATGCTTCTAATTTTAAGCATTTATATCCAATTGATTATGTGGTTTATTATCTTTTTTCTCTTTCACAAGTTTAATGGTCCTTTTTTATTATCCTTCAGGTCGGCGTAAGTATTTTAAGTTAATATGGTAACTCATTGGTTCCTTATCTATATCGCAACTTTTTGTGTCATTCTTTCCTCTATGTTAAATTCAGTTCTATATTTTAGTGTGCTGTTATTGTTTTAGTTCTATTAATTGCTAAATTTTAAGATTAAATTTTATTACGTTATCTATTATTTATATATATATATACAGCTATTTCTACAAGGGATAAATAAAATTTCTAAAAAAAGTGTGAGAAAATGGAAGTTTTATTTCTTTTTTCCTGTCTCATCGAATAAAAGTGCCCAACTTAGGGCAGTATTTCAGTGTCCAACTTCCAAGTTAAAGGGGTGTCCAACTTATAGAGGTTGGACATAATGTGTGTGTTAATCCTATGGATACATTCCGTTCCGAAAAAAAGTGTCCTACTTATAGGGGTGTCCAACTTGACAGGTTTCACTGTACAAACTGCTAAGGGGATACTTCATCTAATATGAAAGAGAGTCCAATCTCATCTTATTCTATTAAGGAATTTATTTTAGTTTTTTATTCCGTTTTCACATTTTAAAAATTCATAACCGTTACAATGTTGTTGTTATTTTTTTCCAAAAAATTAATTATGATTTTTTTTTTTTTTTCTTTTTTTTCTTTAATATTTGGTTCTGACTCTTGGTTAATTTTTATATACAAAACATTTTGGGTATAATATAGTGAATACAGGTAAATTTATAAGAACTTTATATTATAATAATTATTTATTTTTATACATGTTAAATTTTTCCAAACAAGGTGAAACTTGTATTTTTTTTCTTTATGTTAATGCTATAGAGCTAATGCTATGAAGATTATTGTAGTAGCCTTTGCTCCTTCTTCTTCTTCTTATTATTTTTTTTTTCTGTTATGCTTTGTTCATATTTGTTATATATAATCTCATCTATCAATATCTCAGAAACAACTCATATTAACTTTTCACAATGTTTTGTCTTGTACCGCGAAATGTACATTTCATAAATAATAGTTCCATATGTAATAGTTTATTGACTTATTCAAATCTTCCTTCCTGGTGTTTGATCATTATAATGATGAATTATTATTATTGTTGTTGTTATTATAGATAATATGTATAATATTCAATTTCACTACAGTATGTGGAGAACAGTGCTGGTGATAAATATTTTACACAGTACTATTATATCGATCGTATTTAAATTCAATGCAAATTTCTGCTGGAAAAGTGTCGAATTTATTTTTGTAATATGAAAATTTGACATTTGATGTTTGACGCACATCTTATTCATTTGTAAATTAACAAAGGAAACCAATTCTGCAGAACTTTATGTTATTGTTGAATAAAAATCATTTGTTTTTGACAAATGATACACACAATGAATGAGAAAATTTTCCTTGTCAATCAATATAGTATTCAAATATATAAATTTCAAATACAGTATTCAAATACATACATTTTAAAAACTAACTTTTTTTTTCAGAAACAAGAATTAAAACAACAGTTACATTATTTTTTCCTAAATTTATTTTATTTATCTTTTTTATTAAAAGGAAAGCGTGCTGTGTCGTGATATCATCCCCAACTCTCTCTTTTTTTTTTTTTTTTTTTTTTTCTCTTCTCTATTTTGTACCGATTCTTCCTCCCCATCTCTAATTAGATATATTCTACAGCTTTTGAACTTTTCCGGTTTCCCTACGACGATTTTCCTAACACAATAGAGAAATAAAATTTTCCGCCGAAATGGAAGCTTTTGGAGGGGGACATTCATATATTTAAAATGATAACGTATTATTTCTTTCAACTTCTATAAACAACGCCTATATTTCTTTTTAGTGTATTACTTTTTTTTTTTTTCTTTGTAATTTTTTGTATTGTAAATTTTAAATTAAATCACGAATTTATATAAATAAAAGTTAAAACCTCTTTGTTTAAACCTTTCACTACCAGTTTTTTCCTTTCCAAAAATACGTTAAATTAGCGCTTTAGTATTTCAAATAAAATAGAAATAGCAATATTTTGCCAAGATAGAAACTAACTGTAGGAACAATGGGCAATTTGCACACATGGGGGATTTGAACAAAATCTTATTTTTCTGGTAGTTTTAGGTTCATAAATTTCAAAAAGTTTATTAAAAATGGAAAAAAAAGTTCTCATTAATTTCAAAAATAACTTTAAAGTTAACCAAAAATCGCGTGACTTCAAAACGCTGTTTGACATCACACTTTATGATGCTTCAATGTTTAAATTTTGTTTGCCTACACACAGAAAAATGAAAAATCGAAACTTGTCAAGAGACGTGCCATCTTTGTGACACTAAACGTTTGTCAAGTACATTGACAAATTTGCACAAAATTACGCAAAATTTTAAACATTCACAACACTACCTGACAATCCCATTTAGTCATGAGACACAAAAGTCGTTTTATTTTACCATGTATCTTTAATGTGCTTCGTCTGATGATTCGTTTTGGCTCTAAAACTTGTCAGATGACTAACTTCCCAGGTACAGTTTTCATTTTCCTCAAATTTGACCGGTTAGTCAGATGAGAGAATAAAAATAAATTATTTCTATTTTGTCAATTGACTAAGAAAAATTTGTTTGGCTAGTCCAAAAGCTGAGCATTATTTTTTTTTTTCCTTTTTTCCTTTCTTTCTTTCTTTCTTTCTTTTTTTTTTTTTTTTTGTTATTTGTTTATTTATTTTTTGTCTCCTTCTGACAACTTGAGTTAGTCAACCAAAATCGAAAAATAAACCCATCGAATTTCACGGGAAAGTGTCAGTTTCATTAATTCTGAAAAAGAAAATTTCGCTTAAAGTTATTTGCGAAACGCATATTTTTTATAAGAACTTTGTGTCATGCTAATCCCAGTTTTTGTATTTTTAAATCTAATAAACCATTTTCTAAGTATGATATGAAACTATAGCAAAGGAGCACGGCAATTTTTAATAACAGATAGAAAAAGAGTTTTTTTTTTTTTTATTAAAACAAACATTTAATTTTTTACCCCAACTAAAATTAAAAAGACTGAAATCTGTATTCCATGCACGAAAACTTAAATAGAAATATCTTTCCACTGAGAAATGACACTAAGCGGCAAAATTTGTTCCAATGTATTAAAAAAAAAAAAAAAAAAAAAAAAAAAACCTGTGTTACTTAGATAAGATATTTTTAACTATAAGTAAAATTTTGTGACCCCCCCCCATCTCCCAGAAATTGAGCCAGGCCCAGTCTAGTTCGAGTAATAAATTAAAATAAATATATAAAAAAAAAATTAAACCCAACAAAACTTATAAAGTTCATCTTAATGTTTATAAATACTGCGTTATACACGTGTAAGTATACGCTCTCTAGTACCCGTTGCTGTAGCCGAAAATATAGTTTTAAAAGTTAAAATACTCAACGATGTGTTTATGTAGCTTATAGTATGTGTTTCGTCTGCTTGTTTTAGGATTTTCTGATAAGGAAAAAAAAATCATTTTCAGATTTTTTCAACTTTTCCTCGCTTAATTATGCCCACCAGCGGCCGATCGGTTCTGCGCTGAAAGCCGGTAGATGGGAGGTGCCGGGTTCGATCCCAGTTCGAACTCATCGACCTAGCCGTTCGGAGTTTTCCATGGTTTCCCCCCGAAACTCGCGTAAATTTGAGCTAGGACCCCTTAGAAAGACCCCCCCCCCATGGACGGCATTCCCCTTGTATGCCTAGGACACATACGGAGTCAATCGGCCTTAAATCCTACAGCCAACCAACCAACCAACCTTACTTAATAACTTTTCATTCATTTTAATTACATATTTTAAAAAGTGTGTTTCTGCTAAAAAAAAAAAAAAAAAAATCTGTAAAAAATATGATACAAATATTTAGAAGGATACATACGCTGTGGTAGTTAGACTTTAATGTTTTATAATTAGAAATTAAGCCTTGATGCTAGCAGTATTTGAAGAAGTATTGTTTCTACATATAATGATCAATAAATAGCGTCGTTTAACTGTGATTTTCTTTTTTAATTAGAGTTATATTTTGTTAAGATTCCTGTACATTTAATAATATTAACCCCGATCAGGTTATAGTGGGTCATTGGATACCCGAGCTATTTTTCTTATTTTTCATCCGTCAGAATCCACGTATAAAAGAAATACCTATCTACCGTGTCCATGACTTTTTTCGTAAAAATACCATTCTTAAACTTTATTATGCAATTTGAATTTTTCAAATATCTCAATTTGTTCAAAAGTTATAAATTTTTAGTAGATGCCTGAATTTTATTGAAACGAGTGTATTTCTGATAAAATATGAAATATTTGTTAAAATTTATTTTGCAATATTCATTGTCTGCCCTTAAATTAGAAGTATTCAAGAATTTTATCACATTTTCTTTCATTACAATTTACGTGTTCTAACATTGCCCGGGTTCTTCAGCAACCTATGATAAACTGACAAGATGCCGAAACATACGATAACCTGATCGGGTTAATTTCTATTCTCAACTTGTTCTTCTGTAAATGCCTTAATTACAGTATCTCCTCCTCGTTTGAATTTTTCATAAGCTTTCTACTGAAAGAAACAAACTGAAGAGCAAAAAGTTCATATTAGTGGTTTAGGATTGTGCAAAATTTAATCTTATGAATTTTCAATAAATTTGTTTGAATCTAAATGAAGTTTCAAAGTGTGGTGTTTAATAAATTAATAGTTATGTTTTTTTTTTTTTTTTTTTTTAATGAGACACAACTGAAATTCTGTTTGTATTTTTATTTAGTATCTGCAATATTTATTAGAATGTAAGTAGTAGAGTAGCATCGTCTATTAATAAATAGTATGTATTATATAATGTTTATATATTTTTTAATAGGGCATGCTTGTGTATTAAACAAGAAAAAAGATCGAAATCACCCAAAAGAACCAGAAGATCGAATATAAATGCCAAGTGCAAAAACTTAATGTCAAATGAAGCTAATATAAATCAATGTGGAGTTTATAATTTAATCTCTAATTATGTATGCGTAGTAAATAATTGAAAATAGTATGCTTAATAAATAAATATGTTGTAAATATTTTCTTTTGTTATATTGGATGAGTTCTTGATAAAATAATCAAAAGTATTTTTTCTTCTTCTTAATGTATATATATATGTTGTTTAGAAACTTTTTTAATTTTAAGATTCTTTCCCTATGCTTTTGAATTCCCCTAAACAAAAGTTTTTCTAGGAATAAGTTCACTCACAAAAGTTTTAGGTGTGTAGAAAGAAAATTAAAAAAAATCATGTTGAATTAAAAATGGGGGAGGGGGAATCTTTTTGCAAAGAGTCTTATATCCCATTAGAAATATTAAAATTTTATTTTTTAAATATATTTTGTTCCTGTTTTATTCTGAATAATTTCATGTTCAGTTTTACAGTCTCATATTTTCTCATACTTAAATAATATAATGGCATTGATTTCATATCTGAATTTCCAGATTTCGCAAGCTTTTTTATAAATCCTAATTCAAGATTCAGTCAAACAAAATTTTGAAAGTAAAAATATTACATATTCTTTAACAAATAAAAATCTTCAAAACTCCATTTATGAATTTTCTGTATTATTTGATATAAATTCTCTCTGAAGTAAAAAAAGTTACACAAATAAAAGAATAACTTTATAAAGTACTATAGTAAAAGTTAGAAAAAAATATCTTGAATACAGTAGTATCTCATGTTAACTCTAGGAATTGGTAACTATCTTTGTAGACGACAAACTACTAAACAAATGTTTATGTATGTTTATGCATTTGAAATATGAAGATTTTTTTTTATCAATGCTATATTAAGCATAAATAAGTTTTATTTTCGTGATGAAAGCCTTAATTTGATGAAAAAATGTCATACATCTAAACGTAACTCTAGGTTCTAAATACAAATGTTATGAACTATAGCTGCCACATAATTGCCACCTTTTATATAGTTATTTCTTGCCACTAAAGTTTTGACTTATTTAATAAATGAGAAATTTTTGTTAAATTTTAGTGGTAAATGAAAGTTTAAAAATGCTAGAAAAGAATATTTCTAAATATCAATTTTCTAAAAATTTGATTAGTAATCATATTATTGGTGATTACTCATATTGTTACATTTGAGAGGCTACGTTCATGAAGAGACAAGCTAATGTTAATCCATGGCAGCAGGTTCTTGGAACATTTTTTAATTGCATAATATTTTCAATTTCATGTGCAGTTTTTTTTTTTTTTTTTTTTTTTTTTTTTACCTCAGAACAGAAAAACTATAACCAAAATTGAAAAACAGTGCAATCAAATAATTTATCAAGCATACGAACTCGTGGGATTAACAGCTTGTGAGTTTCTTTTATGATATGAGCATAGTCACTTAGCCCCCCCCCCCCCTCATCAGTCAGCTCTATGATTTCTTTCATAAATTCTAATCCTATGGTTGTGGAATGCTATCGCAATCTCAAAAACTATCTCCTCAATGAATGCATATTGTTAACTATACTTTCTGTGACATCTTAAAGGGTGTTTTTTTTTTTTTTTTTTTTTTTTTTTTTTTTTTTTAATATTTCTAAAACATACACTTAATTTTGTATTTGATGTATTAAAATTACCGAAGTTAACGATTTTAACAATTCAAATAAAAATGTACATTTTGGAAATATTTTGCAATGATGAGACTATAAGAGTAAGAAGAGTATGCAGATTAACAGTTAAAAATATTCATTTTTGAATATTATAGACATAGTTTGAAAATACAAAAGCATTTACGTTCAGGTTTACCATTATAGTAAACAAAATCGGAAAGCTGATAAAAGGCTTTAATAATATTGACCTCTATTGGAAATCTATCTGTAATATTCATACAAATTCTATTTTTTTTTCAGGGGGGGGGGGGGGGTAGAAAATTTTGCATATAATCATATACTTGTAAAACAGAGAATTGTATATTTTTTTATACGTAATCCTTTTTTTTTAAGGAGACGTGGTACTTTTTACAGCAGTACTGCTGTAGGTGTCAGATAAAATCTTATATTCCCACTTAATATTTATAAATGGAACTACATTAGGCTTGTTCAATGAAATATATATTCAGGCAAAAGTTCTTATTGTTTTTTATGCTTTTTTCCCCCCAAGATTCGAAATATTTAAATTGAGTTTTCTCAGTTTAAATTTTTTTTTTTCATGAATTCATGATCTTCAAATGCTAAAATTTCTATAGATATTAAAAAAAAAAAAAAAAAAAAAAGATTTAATTTTTTAAAATATATATTTAATAGAACCTATTTAAAAGAATTAAGTATGAGTTTTGCAATATCTTTAAAATAAAAAATATTAAAAATAAAATATAACAAAAATCTGTTTTTTTTTTTTTTTTTTTTTTTTTTCTTCTTTCCCTGAAATTTTTACATAGACATTCACTTTCTATTTTTTATCACGAAGACTAATCAATAAATTTCAAAATCATTCTTAACTCTTTTAAGTACGTTCTGTTAAACGTTAAAAGAATTAAGTCTCTTCTTAAATATGTGAAGCAGTTTTAGCATTTTGAAAATCATAAATTTGTCATAAAACGAAAACTGAGAAAACGCAATTTAAAAATTTCATAGCTGTAAAAAATATATCAAAAACCATAAGAATTGTTACCTATTTCATTGAATAAACAGACGTAATATAGTTCCCTTAATAAATAATAAACTTTTATATCAAACATAGTTTAGTGCTGCCGTAAAAGATACAAAACTCCCTTAATTTGACGAGCATTAGTACTTTTTTTTTTTTTTTTTTTTTTTTTTTTTTTAACATACTGAACAGCCTTCTAATTTTACGGGCAATACTATTTTAACACACAAGGTTCTATTTTAATTTTACGGGCAACACTACTATTTTAACATACCAAGATGCCTTCTAATTTTACAGGCAGTGCTACTATTTTAATATACCGAGCTCTCTTTTAATTTTACGGGCAATACTACTTTTATTACAGGTTGGCTGTATGTTTCATCGCAACGTAAAATTACTGGCGATACGTCATTCATCCTCTAAATGTTTTTTTACGGGCTTTGTCTGGAATCTCTGCTGCCGGGCTTTGCCCGTAATTTTACTGCAGCATTTTTTACAGTGTACATAGTCATAATTTTACATATTTTTATACTACTTGATTGTTAATTAAAGAATTTATTTTTTGAAAACATGTAAGTTAAAAACGGAATAATAATAATAAAAAAAAAATCACATTAGCTTTAAATTGCAAAAAATCAGCTTTAAATTGCTGAAATGTTAAAAAAAAAAAAAAAAAAAAAAAAATTACTTTGTTTTTTATAGTTTTATTTGAGTATATTTCAATAAATAAATAGTTTATTAGTTTATAGTTTAATGTGTTTATATTTTAATTCTAAATTAAATCTATTGTATTTCTATTTTGTAATTTAATTCGCTAATTCGATCGTCGTTTATTTTCACTAGCGTACAAATTGCATTTTGTATGTAATTACGTCGTAAAAATTAATTTTTAATAAATCTCTAAAATCCGAAAAATTCCGAAATCCGGAATCACCGCGGTCCCGCCGATTCCGGATTTTCGAGGTTCAACTGTACATATATATTGGATTAATCTTCCTCTTCAAGTATTATTAGACAGCTAGTCAAATAAAGACTAATTTCCCTTTTCATATGTTATCAGACATGCTAGTCAGGCAAATAGCCTTGATTAATATGCCTCTTCAAATATTCATTAAAAACTGACTCGCTTGCTTAGTCAGATACCTGGTGGCTGCTGACTAACCATCTGAATCAAGTGTAGATTCTGACTAACTTGCCTTGTCTGGTTAAAGTGGTTGATGTGGTTGATGACTAATCTTACTGGTCAGATAGTTTTGATTGTGGACTAGCCATCTTTGTTTGATAATATTAACCTTCCTAGTCTGGAGTAGTGTTTTGATGACTAGTTCAGCAAGTGCACTTTTTAGTTTTTGAGACTAGTTCAGCAAGTACACTTTTCAGTTTTGATGACTAGTTCAGCCAGTACACTTTTCAATTTTGGTGACTAGTTCAACAGGTACACTTTTCAGATTTGGTGACTAGTTCAGCAAGTACACTTTTTGGCTAGTCAGCTTTTTTGGTTAGTCAGTTCTGTATTGTCAGTTGAGCATTTTGCCAGGTCACTGTGACCAACTTATTTTTCTGTGTGTAGTTAGCAAGCAGCAATTCGTTTTAACTTTCGTAATTATCAATCATTTATGTGATTTCTGATCATTTCTTTTTCATTTTATATTAATTTAATACCATTATCATCATTTTTCCTTATCATTATTTTCAATTGTTTTCTTTTCATGGCGGTTGTCCAATGTTTTCGTTTAATAGGATCCTGTGGAACGATAAAGAATAGCTTTTGAGAAGCATTTAGCCGTTGTATTAGTGCAGAGTGGTACAATACAATATTTATACTACGATTTTTTAATATCCGTCATTATTATAAAATACAAAACCTATTTCACTGATTCAAGAAGCAAAGCAAAGCACAAAATCGAATGTAAACAACGATTACTCCCGTTTGTTGTCATAAAGAATGACGTCACGATATTTTATACTGCGTTTTCCCGATAGAGTAAATAGTGCTATGTTAAAATTGTTATAAATCAGTCATTAGATTTCAAATAAAGAAAATGTTTTTATTTATTTTCTTACCTTTTCATATTCTATTATATAAGAATAAAATCAGAAAACGTGCAAATTCTCTATTGTGGAAATGGGACATATATGTTCCACTGGTCTTTTTAAATGGTACTCATGTCCCCCCCCCCCCCAACGAAGTTGAGGTAACGATATAAATACAGTGAAAAGTTCAGTTCATCCCTAGTTCTAAATTAATTATCATCTTTTTATTAATTTCGATTCTTGTTTGTTTGTTTGTCCGGTACAAATCTTGCAATCGAATTTTAACTAACTTCCCTACTAGCTAGACATTTCAAACTTTCACAGTGGCTCAGAACCTGGTGACAACACAATACTTCGAAGTCCGATTTTCGAATTTTTGATTAGTTTTCTTACAATTAATTAAAATATGAAAATAATAACATCCTAATAGCGTTAAAATAGCCATTAAAAAATTAGCTATAATTTAATTGTTGCCAAAAAAAATTTACGAGTTCATTTTCTTTCGACATAAAAATAAATACATTTAATTAAACGTGAACGTTAAAAAATTATAAAGAGTCAAATTATGCATCTCACAAAAAATGACGTCATTATCACTTTAAAAATTTTATGCACATTGATAAGAGCTCCATAATTCATCAGAAAATTTAAAACATGGTGCATAAAAAGTTTTTTTTTTCTTTATCTTATAATTATTTTACAATATTTTTGAAAATATACATTATACACATGAAAATGCATAAAATTACACTAACATGTGAATGTAATCATAGAAAACCAGTGTGCCATACATTCCAATATATTTCACGCTCATTTATCCCATTGGGCGAACTAAAAATATCTCCGGGACATATATGTCCTAATGGGGTTGAAAGTGTTAACATGACAAATAAACAGATTTTTAACTTTAAAGTAGAAGACTTAAACCAAGGCAATAATGATTTATTTCATACGTGAATAATTATTTGTACCCTTTTGTTTCTGTTGTATAAATTTGCATATGTTTTAACAGTAATACTTACAAGGAAACATTCAAAAGGTGTCGTCTTCAAAAAATATATGCGATTCTACTCTTCATAAAACACCAGAAAGTGAAAAAAAAGTTTTCGGCTGAAATGAATTACAGCGACCGAAAAAAAATTATTAAAATTAAGTATATTTGGTTATTTCACACTGTTAGGTGATTGTTTTTGAGTGCTTGACGGAGAAACAAAGCACTGTTCTGTTCGTACACGGCAATCTCGGAGCTAGCGAACTTATCGCCTAACAGCACTAAATCGCCAAAAATGCTTAATTTTTATAATTTTTTGTGGTCGCTGTAATTCATTTCAGCCGATAATATTTTCACTTTTTGGTGTTTTATGGAGAGTAAAATCACACATATTTTTTCAATATATTTTGAAGACGACACCTTTTGAATGTTTCCTTGTTAGTATAAAACTATTGACGGAATACGAATTTATTGAGTTTGAATATCAGTGCATATAAAATGCTCCCCAGAGCGGTCTTTTTAAGGGAATCTAGTCTGTATTCACACGAGTTTCGGAGAAAACCACAGAAAACACCGAATTTATTGACCACTGTTTGGGGAAGGGATTCAAGTAATGATAATGAATATCTTCAAAGATGGTTTTGTCTGGATGTCTGAGTACTACTATTTCCGTAATTCCGAAAACAATAAACACCTAGCTATTTCAAAATTTCTCCAAACAAAATGATAAATTTATATTAAATATATATATAAACATGTATAAAAATATTTAGATTCAAAAAAGAGAAAAAAAATATTTTAGCAATACGTCTGTCTGTATTTATACATATATATATTTAACTTATATTCAAATTAATTGAAATGAGGGGGGGGGAGTCAATTTTAAAATCATTTATAATGTGTTTAGTAAGGATGCATGAAAATATACTAATATTCTATGTCAGTTAAGAAAATATTTAGAGTATAAGCATGAATAATAATAATATTAATTTATATTCGTTAAAAATGAATCCCATTTGCACTGGTTTATAAAAATCGTATTAAAAAGCAAAATTTTTACTAATTTTTATTTATTTTTAAACTTAAATATTAAATTTGTGTTTTTTTTTTTTTTTTTTTTGTTTTTTTTTTCAAAATTGATTTTTTGTTCATGATATTCGTTAAAGGAAGTGAATATTTTCTACATTTTTTTTTTCACATAAAAGAAGAAAATAAAAATATTTTTAATTTTGCGAATACTTATTCAAAAGTAAGTATGTTACAATATATAAAAAAAAATCTGGAGTGACTCCACTCGACTTTCCGAACATTGAGTAACTAACAGTTTTGTATATAAAATAAAGAAAGAGGAGTTGCTAAACAAAAAAAAAAAGAGAAAACCATAACAGAGTGTTTGAGTATTTTTCTCCATATATCACACGAGGTTTTATTTAACGCTACTGAACTTTGAGCCCTTAGATCATAAGGATAAAGAATTTTTCGTTGTGTCCCTGTAAAAATCTATAAATGCTAGATTCACCAAAATGCTTATAGTTAGTGCAACAGTGATTTATAATATTCATACAAATTTTCAGCTCAATTGAATAAGGCGTTTAGATGCTATCGCTGGTCTCATAGGCCATAAAGATAAAGAATTTTTCTTTGTCTCCCTGTAAAAAAACTGTAAGTGCTAGATTCACCAAAATCTATACAGATTGAGTATCTGTGACCTATAATATGTGTATAAAGTTTTTGCTCAATTGAATAAGGCGTTTAGATGCTATCGCACTTTTAAAAATTTGGCAAAGAATTTTTCTTTGTGTCCCTGTAAAAAAACTATAAGTGCTAGATTCTCCAAAATCTATACAGATTGAGTATCTGCGACCTATAATATGTGTATAAAGTTTTTGCTCAATTGAATAAGGCGTTTAGATGCTATCGCACTTTTAAGATTTTGGTCCCTTGGCCATAATGATAAAGAATTTTTCTTTGTGTCCCTGTAAAAAAACAATAGCTGCTAGATTCACTAAAATCTATAGGGTTCGTACTATAGTGACTTACAATATACGTACCAACTTTCAGCTTATTCGAACAAAGCGTTTAGACGTTAGCGTGTTCACTCACAGACATACACACATACATACACACATACATACACACACACATACATACATCATCGTAAAAATAGTGAAAACGGACTCGTTGGACCTCGAAACGTATAGAAACATCAAAATCTCGAATTCGGATTTTTGACATGATTACAATACTTTCCTCACTATAGTGTTCGGAAAGTAATAATGTTAAACAACAAAATTATTGCTTTTAATTATAATAATTATTTAAGTGTAATAAAGTTTATTTTATGATTAATAGAAACTCAATTTATTGTATTTATTAAAAAATATATTTCCATTAGAAAGTTACGAACATGCGCTATTACTAAATAGACAAAATTGCATTTGTTGATTTTTTTTTTTTTTTTTTTGAAGAAGAAGAAGAAGAAGAGAAAATTAAAATAGTAGTAATAATAATAGTAATAGTAATAATTCTCTCTTTTAAAATGCGATTTATTATTATTATTATTATTTATAATTCGAAAATAATAATAATTATTGTTTAATTAATAAAAATAAAAAATTCGTTTAAATAAATTTTAGAAATAATGTTAGACACTTTATGCTATTTTAAATAATGTTTAAATTTAGTATAAATATGAGAAAAATTAAGAGTTTTTTTTTTTTTTTTTTAAACTTAATCATAGTTTTTGAAAATTATTTTAAAAGTAAAATTCGAACGGGCGGAACCAAAATTTATTAAAAGAAATTACGTTAGAAAATTAATATTTTTAGTTTAGTAATTTACTTATTTAGATTTCTCTTTTCGTTTTTTTTTTTTTTTTTTTTAAATATGAAATGTAGTTCAATAACTTACAGTGCGTATTTTAGATGAATATCAATATAAGATTATAATAAAGAAAATATTAAATATTAAAATCAAATGTACGCTGAAGTGATAACCAACATAAAAAAATGTTTAATAATTTAATAAAAAATAACAAATTAAATTACGTTTTTTAATAAAGTTATTTTGATTATAGTTAAACCTTTTCCTTTTAAAGCGTATATTGTGTGTAATAAATAAGTTTATAAATACTCTCAATATTTGATACAAGTATTTTATTGCTTATTTTGTATTTCTCAATTTTTTAAAATATATCGTGGTTTTATTATTATTTTTTTAAAATTTACCATTATTAACAAAGAAAATTATATATATATATATATATATATATTAAGCTTAAATTAAATAATTTTTTGTTTAATAATTAATTAACAAAACAAATATTTTAAAGAAGCTGGATATACATATTTTGCGTATTTTTAATAGTTTGAAAAAGATTTGTAAATAATCTGATAAAAAGTATTTTTAAAATGTTCGGAAAATAATTAAACGTAATAAAGAAAATTACAAGTTTACTTCATCATTAATAGAAACTCAATTTTGTGTCACCAAAACAAAATTCAAAACTGGTGTACAATCAATATATAGATTTTAAAACTTCTTTACACACCATAAATTTTAAGCCAGCACAACCGGTTTCTAAAGAACGTAGCCTTTCTTCATCAGCTGCTGCTTCTTGCAGCTGATGAAGAAAGGCTACGTTCTTTCGAAACCGGTTGTGAAGGCTTAAAATTTATGGTGTGTAAAGAAGTTTTAAAATCTATATATCGATTTTGTGTATTTGTTTGAAAAACACATTTCCTTTAGAAAGTCATGAACATGTGTTATTGTTAAATAGATTGTAGCATATTGCCTTTCTTGAAATAATATTTCAAATATTTCAAGATAAATAAATAAATTAAATAGCAAATAAATCTATTTAATTTATTTATTTATCTTGTAAATAAATCTATTTACAAGATAAATAAATAAAACAATAAACAATAACTATAAATAAATTAAGTAAATAAATCTATAAACAAATTAAAAGACAAACCTATAGTCAATTAGTTTATTAATCTACAAGTAAATAAATCTATAAATAAATTAATAGACAATAGATAAATAAATAAATAAATTTGCTCTTTTTCGAATGGGATTTAAAAAAAGAAGAAAAAATCGGGATAATAATAATAATAAATAAAATTTAGAAATAATATTATATACTTTATTTTATTTTGAAAAGAATAAAATTTTAAAGCTCAGAAAATTCTACTACTACTACTAATAATAATAATAATAATATCTTATTTAAATTGATGCACTGTTTCCATGTATATCTTTAAAACTAGATACAATTTCTCTGCTGAAATTCTCTTCTAGCACAGAAGTCTCTTTTCTTAAATTCTTTTTCTCTGTTTATATATATATATATATTCTCCTTTATAAAGATGAACTAGCTGAACTAGGGTTTCAGGTGAAAATATATAATATAATGAGCAAAACTTACATAAAAAAAAAAAAAAAAAAAAAAAAATCAGATCAAATTTCTCTAAACTCATCTTTTTAAATTTTTATTGATTTAAACCAAGAATTTAAATAGAAATATTTAAAGAATATAGTATATAATTTAAAGATATTCTTTGCGTTGTATCACGAGAGAAACATTTTTATTACTGCATAATAATAACTGCATAAAATAACATAGATTTCTATCTGTCACATTAAGATGGATTCATCAGCTGTGATTCTGACACGCCTATAAATAAAGTAACACACAAAAAGAATATCTATTTTAAATGTATGGAGATGTTTTTTCTTCAGCTTGATGTTCATTGTTTACGAAATAAAAGAACAGATGTCAATCACCTTTAGCGCGGGATATTTTAATAATCGTTTTGCTAATCCATTGTAACAAAGACACAGATAGTAGTAAAATCCTTTATTTAATTCATTTTTTAATGTCTTCCCCTTCTTACAGGGGGAAAAATCCATCTCTTCACCTGGCATTGTGACGTCACACCCCCTCCCCCGTCCAATCAAAGCTTGCCTCACTTCCCCCCTCCAAAACACCTAGTTCGGTTTTCTACCGCTTTGAAAAATCAGACAGACACACACTGGCAGTTCCAAGACCGGTTTTCCCGAACCTTGTTATGTTTTGCCCCGTTGGTATTCGCTTTTCTGTCAGTTAGGAGCAGACAAGCAAGATCTGTCTTTTTTGACCTAAGTTGTTTTTTCGGAAACCAGAAAGTAGTGCTGGAATTTGAATGCAAAATTCATCACGGAGATACGAAGAATTTATCCACGTGTATTTAGGAATGTGAGTGTTTAAAATTTTTATTTTGCTATGAGTAAGGTAAAATTTGTTTGTCCGACCGAGCCATGAAGATATCATTTAATGTGTTGCTATCGAAAATTGTGAAATGCTTTGCATTGTTTTGATTATGTTTATGCCAACTGTTGATTCACTCAGCATGTTTTGAATATCTAAGTTCAGGAGGGACTGTAAATTTTAGGGCTGAATATCTCATTTATTCATGATTAACAGAAATTTGAATTTGTTATATTGTGGATGTATTTCAGTGCTATCGAATATTTCATTTCTATATAAGTTATAAGTATGAATTATGAAATTTTAAATAAGGTCTTTATAAAAACACGTCTTTGAGCATATTATAGATATGATATTATTAAAATTACATATTAGCATTAGAAGCATATAATTTTCCTGATTTGTCGAAATGAGGAAGTGATATGATACGTAATATATACTATTAATGAAATTGCTCTTTCATATCTAATGGTAAACTAATTAAAAATAAATAACTTTAGCTGTTATTTCATTGCAATATCTGTGATATTTTTAGTGATTATAAATATTTCAGCGACTAGTCTAATGCTATTTTTAACTTATTGATGAAACAACTATTATTGCATCCAGGAAACGCCAGCTACTTCATTGTAACTTAGATCTTATGGAGTTTATGATTTTTATACAATCGATTTCTAGTTATATCGAGTTATGATTATGAACTCAGTCATCCAAGATCAAATATTTCAAGTGCCTTGATATTTACTGACTTAATCATATGCTATTGGCAGACACAATAACTACTGACTGCTTCTTACTGATAAGCAGTGAAATAATTGTTGTCCCAGCGGGAAAGCTTCATTTCTTTGAGGGAGGGTTTTATACAGAGGGAAAGTGCTTTCAGCTTCAAGCATCCGGCCATCTGTTTTTGAGTTTTATTTCTGTAGGAGTCCATTTTTAACTCCATTTCAACAGGTGCTTTTGTAGTGAGAGCTGTTTATGCAATGACCTTGTGGATCTAAAGTGCATATTAGGATTACTTTTAAAAAAAGTTATGGGTAATTCAGCAACTACGGTTTCCCTGCAAGATGCAGCTGAAAATGGACACAATAAAAAGCATGTCAAGAGAAAAGTAAGTTTGTATTTTTTTTTTTTTTTTTTTTTTTTTTTTAATATTTTCGCGAATTTTATTTCTCCCAGAAGAATTATTTTGTAATTAGAATGAAGAATAATTTTATTAGCTTATCCAGGAAATAGTCGTATATTACCTATTTGAAATGAAATGTTATTTCAGCTTTTTGGGAGAGTTTTTTTCTCATTCAATTTAAAATATGTCATCTCATTTTGAGATTTTCGAAAATTCAAAATTATTTTTATTAAAGCTTTTGTAATTTGCCAATGTGGGACAAATTTCATTGGGGAGGATTTTTGTGTAAAATTTTATTATTTATTTTCTATATAATATCAATAACGATGGGTGATTATTATTAAAGTATTTGGTCGACACTTATAAATTAAATTATTTTTTCACCATCAACGATTTTTCTGTTGTGGATTGTGACAAGAAAAATATAATGAAAATAAATTAGTTAAAATCAATAAATGTCAAAATTTGTTACGAAATATTAAAAATATATTTGGCACAAAGTCACTAGAATTTCTTAGGACATCATGGCTCGATCCAAGTTTTAATTTTTGGGGCTCATTTTTCTGAAAAATAAAATATTTTTGTGAAAATTTTATCTATTTTTGCGATATATATACATACTACATACATATATATATCGTGTAAACATTTCTAACAGTGATTCTATATAATGTTTAATGTCAATCAAGTTAATAGAGTTACATTGAACCAAATGTATGCATTAATTTAAAATAATAATAATAATTCTGAAAACGTGGAAAAGTATAATTAAAGGATCATTTTTATAAAACAAAATCTTGTGAAGGGGCCCATTTTATGGATTTAAATTTTGTGAAAAAGCCTTTTTATGATACAGATTTTTTTTTTTTTTTTTTAAGAGGCATCAATAGTGCCCCAATTTTTCTCTGGATCAATATATATAATTTGGATAAAAAAAAAAAAAAAATAGATATATTATTATTAATTGTCAGGGGTATGTCCAGAGGCAAATCTGGGTCCGTTAAAGGACCCTTCACACAAAATTCATATCTTAATGAAGAACCCTTCACATTTTTTTTTTTTTTTTTTTATCCTTAAAAAGGACCTTTTATTTTCAAAATTAATTTTCAGTGGAACGAACAGACTATCTGAAAAATCAAACATTTTTGTTGTATTTTCTCTTGAAAAGCTGATATTAAATTTATAATCTATAAAGGGCTTCTATGCATATATCTGTGTTGATAAGTATAAAGGATTTAAGTCCAAAATTGTCGATTTTGAATTAAGTACTCAGAAAATAATTCTCTATCGATTTGTATAAAGGATTTAAGTCTATGTCATTTAGTCTCTGAGAAAATCCATCAATAAAAAAACATTCAAGTCAGAAATTTAGCATTTATGTATGGTATAAAATATTTAATTCAATTTTTTCTCGTTTTTTAATGAAGATTGACAATCATTGAATGGTATAAGGGGTATAAGTCAACGAAATCCCTTTTTCCTAATCGATTCTTCTGATTAGATTTTAATTAGTATAATTTTATTTTTCGTCTCCTGAAAAATCAAGAATTTGGACTTAAATCCTTTATACTTATCAGTACAGATATATGAGTTTAGTTCTATAAAACTGAACTGTCATTGTCAAAAATGGAACCTTAATTGCAATTTTAGTTTACAAAATTGCATTTTTCACAAAAAGAGGACCCTAGCCGAAAACTTTGGAAGAACTTTACACTTTCACACTAAATTTACATTCACAAAATTACGTGTAGAAATTTTCACAAAGGTCTGGACAGACCCCGGATTTTTAATATTTACATTATACTTGTATGTGTAAATTTAACTAAAAAGTAGAAATTTAACAGACGATTTAGCAGAAATTTAACTATTAAATTTCTGCTTTTAGATACATTGGAATGTAATAAGAAAGCGCCACACAACTGATGTTTTTAAGTAATAAGTACAAAACGACTCGAAAAAGGCCGGGTAGGTTTTTTTTCAAAGTCTTTATTTAAAATTTCACTTTCATCTAACTTCTAACGAATATATAAATGTAAAATAAATATAATGCACATTATTTTAACATAGACAAGGAATTTTCAAAAATATTGCTGGTGCTCAAATTGCTCCGTGGAACAAAATTTTGAAAGAATCCCGATGAAAAATAATTTATAAGATCTCATTAAAATACAATGAAAAAATTTTATAAACAAATAAAATTAATAAAAAACAGAGCTGTTTGTCAATATAAAGAAAATTGTTGGATTTAAGGACTGTACAATATAAATAAATAAAATTAAATTAAAAAAAAAAAAATCTGAAAACTTTAACAGTGAAATGCTAGTATGTAATAGAAGAACAATTAATTCAAAACATTCCACGAAAATCTATTGAATGCGAAAAATTTAACAAAGCAATACTATATAACTTTTTTTTTTTTTGTGAAGAACAGATAATGAATAAAATTTTAAATATTAGCATAATTTTTAAATATTTTAAATGAATTTTAAAATATTTAAAGCATAAATTTAATTTAAAAATCTTCGTTGTTTACATTTATAAGGAATTTTATCCTATGGTGCCATGTTGCCAGCATACGACATAAAAAATAATTTAAAAAAATTCTCACAGAAATATATATACAATAATCGCCGCTTTATAAATTCCTGGTTAATAAAATTAGCTGCTTAATCTGATCAAATTGCCATGACCGGAATCATATCAATATAAACTACTTTTAAAACCGCCGCTTAATAAAATCATCATCGCTGGTTAATAAACTAAAAAAAATCTCTTCATCAGCAAAAATGTAAATTATGCACGCTAATTTTTTTCTCGATTTTTTATCTATTTATTTTAATTTTTGATCCTCCGTTATCACTTTTAGTCGAAATTTTTACACTTGCAGCATAGTTGCAAATTAAACACGCTTCATCTATAGATTACATATAGTAATGAGACATAGATTGATCAGCGAGAGGGAAAAAAGTGATACCTTTTTTTTTTTTTTTTTCGGGAAAAGTCATTTTAATGGCTGCCTTTCCTCGAGTAAATCACACACAGGAATACACACGGATAATTTAGTAAATAAAATTTATGAATAATTTATTTACTAAAGGTGAATGAAAAACTCCAGATACAGTTTCAAATTCATTTTTCTTTTTTTTTTCCTTTTTTTTTTCAACACTCTCTAATGGCTGATTTTAGAAGTTTTTTTCGGCATCAAAATTTTTTGCTCGATAACATGGGGAAGATAGATCTATATATATTACTATATCTATGGCACCATCAATTGTCTCACTCAGTAACAATATCAAGGAACATTTTCTTGCGGAAATAAGTTACAAACTTCATTTAGTTCGTAAGTGATATTTATTTATTCATTTTTAATTTCTAATTATTAAAAAAACAATTTCTAATTCTCATTTTGAAATAACTTAAGAAGCAAGAGATTTAAACGGAAAGGTTTTAAATTAAAAGAAAAACACGAACTTTTGGCAAAATAATGATAATTTTTCTCAAAGGAGAACGCATCGGAACTAAGAATATGCATAATTTGTTTATTTTGAAGATGCGTTCTCCTTATCTAAAAAAAAATTAATTAATATTGTTTATTAATTCCATTATTTGTTATCTTTTGGAATTTCTTTACAAATTCAGGAAAGTAATACCTTTTCCTTGAGTGCAGGAATGTTCACTGGATATAAAAATCAGCCGTTTAATAAAATCACTTTGGCTCAGGACCAATAAACAGTAGCCGCCGCTTTATAAAATCACGTTTGTTTTCATCAAAATGATTTTATTAAGCGGCTGATTTTTTATATCCGGCGAACATGCCCGAACTCAATAAAAGAGTATTCATTACTTAAATATGGAAAGAAATCCTTCTTCGCCCTTCCATGTATCAACTAGTCATCCGTAGGAATGGAGTTTTTGCTACTTATCATTTATGTAAAATTTTCAGCTTTTAGGGACAGAATTACGTAAAAGATGAAAACTTTCTTTGACCTGGCATGCTTGTACCTATCTAGAAGTGCTACGTGCTAGACTTCTGTTCTTATTAATTTTCGCTTGCGATTCACTCTTCCGTTTGGTACAATTCAGGCACTATTATCATCTTTATTTTCAACAAAGAGTAATAATGTGATGGCTTGCTATGTTTTGTTTCTTTTTTTCTTTTCAAAAATCCGGTGAGAAAATATAATTCGTTGTTTTAGCTAACATGCATGATCATTTTTACTGTTAAAGAGATTTTCTTCTGAGTTTATTAACCGGCGAAGCTGATTTTATTAAGCGGCGGTTTGTACTGATTTGATTCCGGACATAGCAATTTGATCAGAGTAAGCGGTTGATTTTATTAACCAGTGATTTTATAAAGCGGCGGCTACTGTATATTGAAAGCCTTCTCAAACACTGCAGCAGGTGTAACTAAGTATCACATGAAGAAGTAGAAAAACTGAATAACATGACGAAAAAATGAGCAAACTGAGATTGAAACATACAACATCATTACGTTATCATGGGCATAGAATGAATGTTGCATGTAAATAGGGTGATATTAGTGCTGTATGCAAACTGCTAAACATTTACAGCACTCTATGCCCTATATTCACCCATAAGCACGGTTTAAACTGCCATTAGTTTTTTTTTTAGCATTTTGCTAAAAGGTATCATATTTTGCTAAAACATGTCGGTCAGAATTCCGCTAAAAAGCTAAAACTGGATAACTGTATAAAATATCTCTATATAATAACTCTTTTTTTTTTTTTTTTTTTTGTAATATTTGCAGGAAAAAACTACGAAAGGACTGAAATTTTCGGGAATGATTATTTATGTAGTAATTTGGATTTATTTTTAATGATTGAATTTAAATGCAAAAGTATTTCAGAATTTGATTCATAGAAGCATTCTTAGCACTAGTATTTCACGATTATCTACCACTACACTTTATACTTGATTTTTAAATTGCTTTTTCATTTTACACATATGATATGAATACCTCTTTTTCTATTGTTAAAATCAAAACATAGTTTCCCTGATTCATACTTTTAAAGTCACAAATATGGATGCTTGGTTAAAATCATCAATGAACAAAAGGAATAGAAAACAAAACTGACGATAACAAAGCTAAGTAAAAGGAATCAATGGTATCCAAAGAATTAACTTTCGAAAAAGCTAAAATAGTGCTTGCCTTTTTACGCTAAAATGCTAAAGTAATTTTTTTGCCAGGTAAAACCCTGCATAAGACATGAAAATAATTGAAACTCAAAGAGAAAGAAGAAAAAAATAGCATGTGAGAGATGCACTTGTTATCAACAATCACCAATAAATGAATAATCAAATTATTCCTAAGATAAATTAATAAAATATATAATAATTATGACAGAAAAATAAAAATATAAAACAAAACGGGACGACAATATCACTTGTTAAAGTATATGCAACAAAAGTTAATAGGCACCAGTTTATTTCAATGTGCAACTCATTATAAATTTCTATGTGCATTAGTTCTCGAGCTAGAGTTGACAGAAAATCTTTGTGAAACACACGCAGACAGACATTTTCTAAAAATGTCGAATTGTATTCAGGATATCTCAAAACATGTAAATTTGTTGAAAAGCGAAAGTCTAAAAAATTTTAGGAATCCATCTTCGATTGCATATGAAAGAAAACAAAAACTGACATATAATGTTTTGAGAGAACTCTCTTAAAACGAATTATTATATTCTTTTCTTGAAAAACGTTCGTTTCGAGATTCTTTGCGAATTCGTAAGCTGATAAATTAATCTTTCTCAACAGGAAAACTTGAGAGTTATCAGTTTTTACTTCTGTTGTTCCAAGTTCTGTCGTTTCCGGTCATGTGCGATGTAAACTAATACAGAAATACGCGTTATTGTTATCTAACAATACATCTCCTTTGGGCTGACACAAAGTTTCGTAAGTTTCAGACAGACATCTGAACTGTTGATAATCTGCTTATACAATGAAAAGCACTATTTATGCTTTTTTTATTTGCATCTTTTCCATCTCAATAATTTGCAGTGAGGAATTAAAGCAGGATTTACAGTTTCAGACACGTACACTATTAGGTGAAAAACAACACTGCCCAAAACTATATTTGAAATTTATATTTTATTAAACTGATCCAAATATTTAAAATATATATATATATATATATATATATATATATTATGAAGTACTCGCCCCTTGATAAGTATACTTCTAATTATAAGCATTCATATCCAATTAATTCTGTGGTTAATTATTTGTTTTCTTTGTCATTAGTTTAATGGTCCTTTTCTATTATCATTCAGGTCGACGTATGTATTTTAAGTTATTATTGTAACTCATTGGTTCTTAATCTATATCGCAATTTTTGTGTCAGTCTTTCCTCTATGTTAAATTCAGTTCTATATTTTTGTATGTTGTTATTGTTTTAGCACTATTAATTGCTAAATTTTAAGATTAAATTTTATTACGTCTATTATATATATATTATATACACGTTTTTTAATGTCCGGAATGTGATTTGATCATTTTTAGAAAATGCCTGTCTGTGTATATCATTAATTTTATGGACGCTGTATTTCACGAACCAATGAATGAAAATTAACCAAACTTGGTACTATTTAGTTGGACCTCGATCTAAACTGGTATGCATTTTAGAATCAATCGTTCAACAGGTACCTGTTCCTGTGTCATCCCCCTTTCCACCCCCACCCCCACCCCCCATACTTTTTAATATAGCAGTATAAGACAAAATTTCATATATATATTTTTCTCTTTTTTTTTTTTTTTTTTTTTTTTTTTTTTAACAGAAAAAAAAAAAAAAAAAAAAAAAACTAGTATGTTATGGCTACCATAAGACTTTCTTCAAAAAATCTTATACAAATTTACAATGTTATTTATTGAATTCTTTATTTATTAAAATTATTTTCTTAAATAAAAGGCTTTGAGTGTTGTATTTCTCTAAGATAAAAATCATTTGCATTCATCATGGAAAATAATTTTAATAAATAAGTATTTAATAAATAATTTGTAATGAATGAAATTTTAATAAGATTATATAGAATTTACACATTTTATATTTTGTGTATAAGATATTATAGAAGAAAGTCTTGTAGTGGCGACAACATACTAGTTTATTATAAATTTTTTATGTAAATATTTGCCATTTTTCAAGTGTATTATTGCTTAATTATGACTCTACATTGTTATTTACTTATTTATTTTTGGCATCTTTTTAATCTATAATTTGAGAAAGAGTTTTCAATAAAATAATTTTTAAATAGATTTTCTCGTAGAAAAATATGAATAACTTTTTTATTTCATACTACATAGATATTATAGTATCCCTTTTTCTATAACGTAATTGAACCTATTCAATTCTGATAGCATTATATCGTACTTAAGTTTATAATAAAAATATTGTAATACATATTAATTTCATACAGCTGATGTACATTTAATTTCTTATAACAATATTTCTTTTTTTTTTTTTAAGTTAATTTTTTAGCATAGAGAATATTTAATTTCTAATTATAATTGTTACTAAGAGTATTGGAGTTATTAAATTGCGACCAGGGGTCTGTCCAGACTTTTCTGACAGAGTCCTGTTTTTGTGAAATTGTGAAAATTTCTACACATAATTTTACGAATCTGAAATCAATGTGAAAATAAAGTTCTTCCAAACTTTTTGGCTATTTTCCTTCTTTAGTGAAATTGTGAAAAATTTAATTTTGCAAAACAAAATTACAATTAAGATTTCATTTTAGACAATGACGATTCATTTTTATAGAGCTAAACTGACACATATGCATAGAAACCTTAGAAATTGAATATCAGCTTCTCGGGAAATACAGCAAAGCACGTCCGATTATTCAGACGGCCTGTTCGTTCTATGGAAGATTAGTTTTCGAAAAAGATTTATCAAAGGTCTATCTTTTACGGGAGAAAATATTTGTGAAGGGTCCTTTAACGGACCTAGATTTACCTCTGGACAGACCCCTGGCGACTTCTTATACAGTAAAACCTCTGTAAGTTGGACACCTACGGTTCCAAGAAAAAGTGTCCAACTTAGTGAGGTGTCCAACTTATAGGGGTTGTTAGACATAATGTTAATGGATACATTCCGTTCCAAGAAAAAGCGTCCAACTTAAAGGGGTGTCCAACTTGAGAGGTTTCACTGTAATTTTAAAATTTTGACACTTTTGGGCTGTAAAACCACATGTCCTGTTACGGATGTGCTAAACCATATTCCTTATTTAAAAGGTTCGCTCAAATTAAACATAAATACGGACTTCCTGAGAAATAACCCCCCCCCACACACACACACACAAAAGGCATTCAAACCATAGGTCTAGGACCCTAGAGTAGTCAATCGACCATAACTCAACAACCATAACCAATCGCCCGATTTTAAATCTTAACCTATAGAATATCGGAATTACTGAGTTTTAACATTGCATAAATGTATTTTTCAACTGATGCGCCCCTTCATTCGTTATGTTCGAATGATAAAATACTTCATTTACACGGAAAAATGATATTTTAACTTTCTTCGGGTTTTTCTTCTAGAAATTTGCTTTCCCGAAATTCATTTTAAATGATATTTCGTTCGTGCTGCTTACGTAAAACACAAGTCTTTCTTCATTGCAGAACTTACATTAAACTTTTAATACATTAAACTGAGATCATATTTATGGGCAAATCGAATTTGAGCATTTTTTTTAAAACACAAAACAGCAGTTTAATCCTTTCTTTCCCGAAGGGACTTTAAGTCCCGTTGGATTGAAATGCGTGTAAAATCGAATTCATGGTAGAAATGTCAAAGATTCTTATATAGGATCGAACGCATAAACTTTATTTAAATCTCACTTTATGGCACAAGATGCCACTTGAAGCGTTTTTTGTTCGAGAAAAGGTTTTATAGGCACAGAGTGCCATCGCCGTTTTTGTCTGCCATTTCTCTTGATTTTCTTCTGTGTTATACTTAATTTATATAATACCTCAAGAATTTACCATTAATCTGATAAAAAAATATAAACATGATTAAAAAAAAAAAAATTATATATTTTTCATCTACGATTATTCCCCCCCCCCCTTTTTAATTTTGTTTAAAAAGGTTGTTTTGGACCATTTTTAAGGGTAGTTGACTAGAATTTATTAAAAGATAAATTGCAATTGAATACTTTAAATAATAATAATAATAATAAAAGCAGAAATACGACATATTTCGAATGAGTAGTTAGAAAGTAATTTAATTTATTTTTTTATTATTACTAATTTTAACATTTTGTGTTATGAAAGGGAAAGCAGAATAATAACTAAAATGCTACGATTTCCGAAATATTTTATAACTGACTTGAATACTGTTTGAATGAAATCAATATAGAATATATATGTATGTATATTTTATTTTTAAATAAGAGTTTACTTACATGATTACTTTTTTTTTCTCCTCCTTGATAAACTAAATACATACAAACAAACAAATCAAGACTTTAAATGAGGAACGAAATATGTTATACGAGGGGGTGCTGAAAAGTTCCTGGCTTTGCACAGAAAGAATAGAGTCAGAGTTCTGAAATTACACATTTATTCAACATATTCTCCTGCCAGACTGATACACTTGTTACATCGTTGTTGCAGCTTTTCTAGTCCTGTCAAAAAAAAAATTAACTGGTTGTTGTGCAAACCAGCTCTCAGTTGCATGTTGAACGTCTTCTAAATCGTTAAAATGATGACCCTTAAGGTGTTTCTTCAGATTCGAAAACAGATGGTAGTCGGAGGGGGCGAAGTCAGGGGAATAGGGGGGATGCTCGACCAATTGGTAACATAGGGTATTCAATTTGGCAGTCACAACTTGGGACTTGTGTGAGGGTGCATTGCCCTGCAAGAAGAAAATGCCTTTTGTTAATTTTCCTCGGCATTTCCTCTTAATTGCCTCATGCAGTTGGTCGAGGAGGTTAGCGTAATATTCTCCGGTTATACTGCAGCCCTGAGGAAGGTAGTCTACCAACAGAATACTATCTTTATCCCAGAAAATGGATGCCATGACTTTTTTGGCCGATTTCTGGGCACGGAACTTCTTGGGTCGTGGGGAGCCACTATGACGCCACTCCTTTTATTGTTTCTTTGTTTCAGGATCGTAAATGTGAAGCCACGTTTCATCTTCAGTCACTAACCTAGCCAAAAAATCTGGTGTGTCACTGAAATGGGCCAAGACTGCTGTGGATGTCTGCACTCGTGCTTGCTTCTGTTCACTCGTTAAACATTTCGGTACCCACTTCGCTGAAAGCTTCCTCATGTCCAGGATATTGTGGATAATAAAAGTAATACGCTCTCGGGATATGCCCAGTATCTGAGCTATCATTTTCCCAGATATTTGCCGATCTTCAAGAATAAGGTCATGGACAGCCTGACCTGTTGCCGCGTCCGATGCTGTTGTTGGCCTCCCACTGCGGGGTTCATCTTCCACGTTGAAATGTCCTGTCTTGAAACACGCCACCCAAAATTTGACGGTGCTGTAGGAAGGACTGTTCTCCCCTAGTGTCTGTGACATCTCAGTGTGAATGTCCTTTGCGGACTTTCCTTGGAGAAACAAAAACTTCATAACGCTCCTCAACTGCACAGTCGTTAAACTTGCTTGAGACTCTGCCATGTTACCTTCTACCTGAAATTTGAAATAGCTATTGGAGTGGGAAACAACTGAAATTTTTACAGTAATATTACAAGATAACAAGCTTTCTTATGGTAACAATTTTTTTTTCAATTTTCAACTAGAGGGGAGCAAAGCCAGGAACTTTTCAGCACCCCCTCGTATAATATATTCCGGAATATAATATAATATATTTTGGAATACTAAGATTTTTATTTTTAAAAATGTTCTTTTCACTATATTAGAAAGTAAATCTATTAATTAGGGTAAGTGCACCAGTGATTGACACTTTTAGAGCAATCGCTGATGTTTTTAATGTTCTAGTCATCTGAAAATATTTTTAGAAATCTGAAGTTATTAAATATGGCATGAAAGACATTCAGAACCACATATATGTTAAAATATATACATTTGATAACAATTATTTTTTTTATGAATTTTTATTTGACACCCACTCAATGTTCCCGTAATTGACACTTCCAGTTTTTCATTTTACCAGTAATTGGCCCCCTATGTTCCAGTGTTTGACACTGCTAGTTATTCATTTTACCAGTTATTAGCACCGCTCGTGTTTGACATAAAATGTTAAAATTCTCATATGTAAAATATATGATTTTATTATTTTTCTTATTTATTAATTATTTCGGGATAGATGTCAATTACTGGAGCATGCCAATCACTGGAGCACCTACCCTATATTAAAATAAACGTTGATGAAAATTTCTTTAAAAAATTATAAAAATCGTTTTTGTTTTATTTTAAAAGTCATTAAATACCGATCTGACTTCATGTATTCTTTTCCCATATACATTAGTTTTTCCTTAAAAATTGCTCCCCCCCCTCCCCCCCCAAAAAAAGCATATATTTTATACTATTACCTAATAAATTGTTTGTGCATGATTTTCAAAAAGTTAAAACAAAGAAACAAGTTTTTTTTTTTCTTACTTTAAGATCTTACTTTAAGTTTATAACTCAAGGGGAATGCGTGATGTTTAACTTTATTTTTATTTCACTTTTTATTTTCTCGTAAAAAGCACTAATACCTAACATTTTCTTTCTTTTTTTTTTTTTTTTTTTTTTTTTTTTTAGGACTGAGGGCCTATTAGTCTCAGACAGCGATTTTTGCGTTGTCGTTTTCGATAGTTGGACATTTGTCGAAATCATTTTCGATAGTTGGACATTTATCGAAATCTAAAATTTATCGAAAATATAATTGAATAACTTGAAAGCGATGTTATAATTGGGAAGAAAAAAAAAAAAAAAACTAATAGTCCTCCTTCCTAAACTAAATTCTGCTTTCGCCAGAATTTCATCAAAATCTTTTTTTTTTTTTTTTTTTTGAAAGAAAATTAATAATAATCAGTATCGTTACAAGAGATATCGAAAACGTTTTTTTTTTTTTTTTTTTTTTTTTTTTATAATTTTGAATTAGGAAATAAATAGTGCGCGTGCAATAATATGAAATAAAAATATGAATTTAATGATTTGATTTTTATATAAAACACGATCGCGTTCTATCTTAAAAAGTAGATGTAAAATTTAAAGTTTAATTTTCTTGGCAACAATTATAAATTAAAATAAATAATTTAATGAAAGAGAAGTTAGAATTTCTAATTTTTTAATTTTTTTTTTTTTTTTGCTAGTATTAATTTTATTTCATATATATATATTTTTTAACTATAGTTATCATTATGAAAACAGTTTTAATCTTGCATAACTGAGTTACTGTTAGTGCCTTAATCTCAAGGTTTACGGTTCAAGATTATCAAGGCTTTCTTCTTTACAATATGGTAGTGAATATGTAATGAAACAGGCAAGGACACAATTACCGTTAATAACAAATACTTGTCTTTACTTCATGTTTGCAAACTGCTTAAAATGACAGAAGTGTGCTCTACTGTTCTGCGTTGTTTGTGTTGTCAAACAAGATTTGAAGGCTTATTTGCAGCTGCCAGCACTTACCGAAAATGAGAGTCTCAGTGGTTGGTGATTTGATTAAGATTGTTCTATCTTTATTTTATGTTATGATTAAAAATTAACCCCTTTTTAACCTATTTTTATTTTTCTTTAAAGGAAAATGCAACTACACACTATATAATTATAAAGTCGCTATATAATTAACCTATCATATAAATAAAGAAATATTTTCTTCTGTAGAATTTTTTTCTAATGGCCATAATTTGATCACGTTTTTTGAATAAATTATGCTGATGGCAAAGAATGTAGCAATGCGGGCATAATTCATTATTGTTTATTTATTTTATTTTATTTTTTACAAAGATATTTTCTGTGTGGAGGTATGTTTATATTATCATAGCCTCCTAAACAAGATGCCTGTCGCGTGGCTCGGAAACTTAGCAGCAGTTGAAACGGTAAACAGCGCCACCTGGTACGGATTGCGCGAATTTTTTATTCAACAGCCACCAAAAATTTTTTAAAGTGGGATATGATATACATAAAAGGCGAATAGAATCGAAGAAACGTCGATTATATTTATCATATATCACTTCTTAAAATTATTGGTGAGAGTTGAATAAAAAAGTCGTGCAATCTGTACCAGGTGGCGCTGTCAGCCGCTTCTACTGTTGCCAATTTTCGCGACAGACATCTAGTTTAGGAGGCTATGATATTATATATCCCATATCAACGCTTAGTTTTGCAGTACTAATGCCTTACTTTGTTCGCTTGACGACGGGCTGTGTTTTATTTCGAACCGAAACAATTGTTGTGCGTTTTTTGCAACTTATGGTGTTTATTCAAAGTTTTAAACTCTTTATTGAACTATTAGCTATTTATTAACTGCTGTAAAATTTTTATTTATTATTTATTTATTTATCTAAGCAGATTTTTTAAAAATTTTATTTAAAATGTAAACTTAATATATATATATATATATATATATATATATATATATATATATATATATATATATATATAATAAAGTAGTAACTGGTTATAGGAATAACTTTAAAATATATGCATGGAGTTTTCATTAATGATATTTAAATGTATTTTGCTTATCAGGATGCTGCATTACTGCATGATAAACTTCAGTAATTTCCTGCATTCACAAAAACTGTATATATAAATAAGCGATAATCATTAAATTTTGAGATTTTGTGGAACAGAGCGGGAAAACAAATTCCATTGTTTAATTCTATATTTCCTTTGCTGTTACTTAGAAAAAACAGTAAGTCTAGTAATTCACTTTAAATCTATTTTTATATAAATGAATAGATAATAAGAACAAAGTTATGAGCGTACAATACCTATCCTCGTCGGTAGCCAAAGCCCATGTTATTCTATGAGGAGATTTCTTTATAGAATTACTCATTACTCCCTCCCACTTTTTTTAAAAAATTCGGTTTTCAGTGTGAAAAAATTCATGATCGTTAAATTTTTACTCGCTATGCGAAAATGTATTTTTTTAATATTCAATTTCTGAGTTTAAAAATACAAAAAATTGATGTAAACGAGTACAAATTGAACAGTTATAGATTTTCTAAATGTGAAAACTGAATTTAAAAAATCCTTTAGATAGGTAACGAGTAATTTTATAAAAAAAAATCCGCATAGAATAACATGAGCTTTGGCTACCAGCGAGGATAAGTATGCCACGCTCTAAAGTTTCTTAGAAAGACAGACAGAGGAAATATTCATTAACACTCTTCTACTTTGTTGGAAAGTGATAAGTTAAAAAAATTTAAAGGTGCTTTGAGTTTTCTTGCTTTGAATTTACTATAAAAATAAAACATAATATTTTCTGAAATAATAAACATAAATATCAAATACATCTGGTTTTAAGAAATTAAAAATATTTTAGGGAAATTTTCAGCAGTGATTTGAATATACATTTTGCCCATCAGAATGCCACATTACTTGACGATAAACTTTAGTAATTTCCTGCCTTCGCAGAATCCGCATAAATAAATAAAAAGTAATCCTTGAATTTTCAGATTCAATGGAACCGAACGGGAAAACGAATTCCGCTGTTTAATTCTATACATTAAATATTTGCTTTGCTGTTATCCACCTGTTCTTAAAGAAACTCCCAAGCTACCTTAAATCTACTTTCACTTTTGGGAGAAAAAAAACTAAGAACAATACAAAGTTAAATTTCTTAGAAAGTTTAAACACTATAATCATCGTCTTTTTATAATGACGAACTCTGTTGTTTGTTCAGGCAGATTTTTCACTATCACTACAGCTTTTACAAGATAACAGTTATATGCACATAATACTTCCTGGATTTTTGCCATGTTTTTGTTCTCTGGCATATATCCAGTGAGAAAGAAAGCTCGTAATAATTTTCGAGTTTTGGTTGGTAAACAGGGAGGAATGTAAAATATCATTTGCAAATAATGCTTTGGAAGTATTCCTGTCATTTCGCCAAAAATTATTAGATCAAGGATTTTAAAGTCTTTTAGATCTTATTTATGCTTTGACATTCCTTTCTTTCTACCCTCCCTCTTCTTTTTCTCTTTTTGTACTTCTTGGGTAAATTTATAAAGCACCAGGGCCCGACTTAGACTACCTGACTGAAGCCCCGGGGCAAGCCTATTCTGGGGGGGCCCCTTGCAGTGGCATAAGAGCTCTTTAGGTTGCAGAATTTCTGCATACGCCTAAGGGGAGCCCAGGGCATTTGCCCCGTATGCCCTGCCGTTAGTCAGGGCCTGTAAAGCACCCAAATGGCATGGTTATTAATTTCCACGTGTTGCACCTGGCAGGGCTCGAAATTAACATCCCCAGCAGAACATATTCTCCGAAAAGCATCCCCAGGATGTCCTGTGGATAAAAGGGAAATCCTATGGACCTCCTCAGGATGTTCTGTGGACAAGTGTGCTACTAGGGAGTGGTCCGTTGTAGTGGCGAATCCAGAACTTAACTTTTGCGGGGAGCTAAGATTTTTCAAGATGTTATTCTAGATCAATGAAAAGTTTACTATTGTAACATTCAATTGTGAATGTCAGTACTTTTTTTTTTTTTGGGGGGGGGGGCTTCAGCCCCCTAGCCCTCCCCCTTAGATCCGCCACTGGTCTGTTGGTCCGAAACCACAAAAATATTCAACAGACCAGCAAAATAGTGCTGACTCTAGAATAAAAGGGCCGTTGGGGGGGGGGGGGGAATTCAATAAAAAGGGCAACCTATTTTCCAAAAGGGCATTATTTGCATAATTTGCAGTCTTCTATGTTGTGATTTTTGTACGGGAGAAAAGTAAATTACTAATTTTACGTGTATATATGTGGGCTATATGCATTTGTTGTTCCTGGAATGCTATGAAACTATTGCTAGAAAGTTACATGTGAGGAAGAAAAGTTTCTAAAGGCTTCTGAATATTTAAAATGTTTGAAAAGACCACATGGTACTAAAATGTTCTTAAAAGGGCCGCTGGGTGCTAAAATGGGTTAAAAAAGGGCCGCCAGGTGCTAAAATATGTTTAAAAGGGCCGCATGGTGGAGCACCCTGCCAAATTAGCCTAGAGTCAACACTACAAAATAATTCTAGTGGTCCACCGGACTAATCAAGTTTTTTATTTTTTTTCCCCTCCATATTTTACGTTTCTCTAAAATTGCCTTTGTCAAAGAATAGTATAAACTGTCAATATCACCCATTCTCTGTAATTTTTCATTTAATTGCACTTTAATGACTTTTTTTTTTTTTACTTTTAATATTTAATATATTTTGTGGTAAATATGTGACATTTAGTTTGTTTATTAAAGCATAAATTTTATATAAGACTTCATTTGAATTTTTTTATTAATTTACAAAAAAATAATGTGTACCATGTAAATTTAATTTTGTTTTACAAATTTTTAAATATATTTTTTAAGTATAATAGAATGGTTGAATGTACCGGTGAAAGCATGTACGGACCAATGGAATCTCAAAATTACTGGTACCGCAGATCACTAACTTAATTTTTACCCCCACGATCTGGTAACATTTATAATCAGGGGCTGTAAAGGGGCCCATTTTCAGCCCCTTTACAAAATTTTCTTTCATAAAATGAGCTCCTTCACAAAACTCCAATTCGTAAAATGAGCACCTTCACAAAATTCAAATTCATAAAATGAACACTTTCACAAAATTCAAATCCATAGAAACGGCCCTTTCACAAAATTTCATTTTATAAAAATGATATATATAACTGATATCTGCTTGTTAAATTTTTACATGTGTCTCGTTTATTATAACTTTGCGTTGCATCTTTTTCAATAATAATTTTTTAAGTTATTTTGACTTATTATTTGTAGTGGTGAGTTTATTTTGATCTACGATTTTAAATGGTTTTGGATTATCATTTTTAGTGAATTGTTTTATTTTGATCTTCGTTTTTTCTGGTTTTACTATGGGTGTTTCGGGCCTGTGAACAAAGAAATTCTTAGCTTTTGCTTTCTTTGTGACAGAAAAACATCCATTTTTTAGCATATTTGCATTCTACCAGGTCCTTGAAAACGTTAGAATGCAAATAATGCTTTATTTTCATTCCAATTTCCAATAATTCATTTCGATTTTACTTTATTTCTTTTTTGGTTTGATTTGGGTAGTCTTTGCTTATGATCCGAATAATTGTTTTAATACTGAAATTAAATCATCTTTAAGTTTCAAATTTTTGCACTGATATTATTGTATTACTATACATACATACATATATATTAATTTTTCCATCCTTTCAATATTATTTCAAATTTGTTCATACTTGTTTCAATTAAACGTTATTAGCTTGATATTTAACACTAATCAGAAATGAAACATCTCTGAATTCAGGGTTTTTGAAAATTTTGCTATCTATGTAGATTTTTATATTAAATTATTTTGTTTTTATAGGACTTTCTCATTTTGAATGTTCTGTTGGCTATATAATATATTCAGAACTTTCTAAATATCATTCATTATTGGTATATATAAACATTTTTAACATTAGACGTATAATGTATCATTATTAAGGGTTCTGCAAGCAAATAACAGTTTACAGGGTTTGCATGTTTGGTAGTTTCACCTTCACCTCTGATCATCATTTCTGATATATCACCTTCACCTCTGAGTGACACCTAAAATGGAAATATTTGCACAACAACACTTTTTCACTTTTTTTCCCCCCCCACAAATAGATCCTAAAAATTAAAACCTGGATCGACCCCTGATAATTTACACCGGAATTCTGTTAGTATTTTTTTTTTTTTTCCACACTGCTTTGATTGTTGAAAATTTTTTTCCGATATGTAATTACCATGAAATAAGAAGAAAAATGCTCTTTAAAAATAGTGGTGTAAAACAAAGGCGAGTACTAACAATACTACGGAATAAATTATAAATATTACCAGGCATGCTATTAGAATTCATTCAATTGCAATAATGAAAATAAGCTTATTTGTTCAGTAATCGTACGTACTGTTTATATTTTGAATACCACTATTTTGTAATATTAAACTTTCTATTTATTAAACTGAGAATTTTTGCAATTAAACAAAGAAAAAAATTTACTGTAAAAAGGTAGTGGTTATCAAAAGATAGGGCGTTGCGACTTCTGGGTGTTTATTTTTGTATAAATTATTATAGCATAGGTGTCAAATTGTATAGTTTTTTAAAACCACTTTTTCTTTGTAAAAATAATTCATCGTGTTTAATCGCAGAAAACTGCTTAAAAAAAATTAAATTAAATTAAAAATTAAAAATTCCCATTAAAAATTTTCGGTACTAAAATGACATACTAGTTGGCAGCTATGTTATGTTATAGCCATCTTAAATATAAGAATTTGACGTGTTATGTTACATATATATATATACACACACACACACGCACAGATATCTATGACAAACGGCAAGGTTTTAGTTTTAAAGTAAGCTTATTTACACATTTTAATTCCTGTCTGCATCTTTCGGTATTTAGAAACATCATCATTATCCATTTATTTCGAATTAATAATTTATGCTCTTCGAAGTTTAAAAACAAGAATATTAATAAACTGATCACAGCCACTGCTAAAATGGGTTTTCCTAAAAACTTTGTATTTTCTATTTTATATCCATAACTATGTCTCTGTCAGTACATTAAAAAAAAAAAAAAAAAAAAAAAAAAAAAAAAAAAACTGTGTACACTTTAGTGTATATTAACAAAAATATTATAAAATAATAAAAAACAATAAAAAGGGAGCGGTTGGGTGGGCAGATGTTTGATTACGGAGGTGGGGTGTTGTTGTAAGGCTGGATGGTTGGGTGGGATTGTGAAATTAAAATTAAAAAAAAAAAAAAAAAAAAAGAAGGCTTGTTGCAATTACTTTGTATTACTATGCAAACTTTCTTTTTCCATTAAAATTTCAGTTTCTTCTTTTTTGAGTTGTCAACTATTCTTAAAATTCTAATCATACTAATAAACACATTGTAATCAATCAATAAATTTCATTGTTGCTTCGTAGCTTCATTATTATTCATCTGCTTTGAAATTTTGCTTTTTTAAATCCATATGACTCCTATTATTCTGGTCTTGGCAGGCTGGGGGAGTGTTGCCGGCTTGAAACTAGCTTAACCCCACAGGCAAGTCACAAGTCTTGCCGCCTGCCTCTTTCCTTCCTTTCTTAAGTTTCTTAAATTATTTTTTCATAATTTTTGATATAGTTTATGTTTATAAGTTAAGATTTGTTGTGTTAGTTTATTGATTCGTTTGTTTTGCAGGCTGTTAATTAATAAATCTGGTTTCTTTAACTATGTATATTTCATCTCCTGATGAAATTTTTTTTCATTTTTCTGAACTTCTCCCACATAAAGAAAATTTTTAATCTTATTAGTCATTGGTGTTTCAGTGATCTTGTATCTGTTGCTTGGCTTCTACTATGCTTAATAGATCATCATTTATATATATATATATATATATATAATGTCCTTGTATGACTGATAATTCTTTTAAATATTTATTTTTACTTCAGATTTGTTAATGAATAGTGTTTGTTTCTGTGAAAACATATCGACGCATCGTTTTCGCTAAGGTAGTACTCCTTAATAATAACTCTTAAGGGGACTCTACTTATCACATCCGAAAGCCGAAGTCAATGTTATTCTATGGGAAATTTTGTCCCGTTATAACTCATTAACTGTTACATATTTTTAAGTTCCATTTTCTTATTCAGAAAATTCACAAATATTAAACAATTTATCGTCTTCTAGAAAGTGATTTTTTTTTTTTTTTTTTTTTTTTTTTTAAGATTTCATTTTTAAGCTCAAAAACGCAAAATTTCACATTGTAAAAAAATTCGCATTATCCAACCTCAAAATAAAATATTAAAAATTTAAAAAATCAATTTTTAGAAAGCGATAAATTGTTTAATAGTTGTGAATTTTATGAAGAAGAAAACGAAATTTAAAAATATGTATTAGTTAATGAGTTATAGCGGGTTGAAATTGCTAAATATCCATATTGCAAACAATATTATTTTAATTTTGTAGAAATACAAGGGAATTAAAATGATAATTAAACCTAATTTTGTAAGCTTTGTTTTTTATAGAGGTGTAACAGATTATGAGAAAGCTATAATAAAATGATATCTATAATAAAAAATCTGGAGTGACTCCACTCGACTTTCCGAACATTGAGTAATTAACAGTTTTGTAGATAAAGTAAAGGAAAAGGAGTTGTTAAACAAACAAAAGAGAGAAAACCATAATAGAGTGTTTGAGTATTTTCCTCCATATATTACACGATGTTTTATTTAACGCTACTGAACTTTGAGCCCATAGATCATAATGATCAAGAATTTTTCGTTGTGTCCCTGTAAAAACCTATAAATGCTAGATTCACCAAAATGCTTATAGTTAGTGCAACAGTGATTTATAATATTCATATAAATTTTCAGCTCAATTGAATAAGGCGTTTAGATGCTATCTCACTTTTAAAAATTTGGTCTCATAGGCCATAATCATAAAGAATTTTTCTTTGTGTCCCTGTAAAAAAACTGTAAGGGCTAAATTCACCAAAATCTATACAGGTGTTGCAACTGTGACCTATAACATGTGTACAAATTTTTTGCTCAGATTACCAAGGCGTTTAGACGCTATCACACTTTTAAAAATTTGGCCCCATAGGCCATAATGATAAAGAATTTTTCTTTGTGTCCCTGTAGAAAAACTGTAAGTGCTAAATTCACCAAAATCTATGCAGTTGGTGAAACTGTGACCTATAACATGTGTACAAATATTTTGCTGAGTTTAATAAAGCGTTTAGACGCTATCGCACTTTTAAAAATTTGGCCCCATAAGCCATAATGATAAAGAATTTTTCCTGGTGTCCCTGTAAAAAAACTATAAGTGTTAGATTCACCAAAATCAATAGGGTTCGTACTATGGTGACTTACAATATACGTACCAACTTTCAGCTTATTCGAACAAAGCATTTAGACGCTAGCGTGTTCACTCACAGACATGCACACATACATATATCATCGTAAAAATAGTGAAGACGGACTCAGGGGACCTCGAAACGTATAGAAACATCAAAATCTCACATTCGGATTTTTGACATGATTACAATACTTTCCTCACTATAGTGTTCGGAAAGTAAAGAGGACTATTCTCATCACTCGACAGCTGCGGTAAAAATTATATGACACTGCATGCAGATCGTCAAACAATATGACAGGGAGGAGGACTAAAACAAATCATATCAGTGACAGCCAAAGAGTGGGTGATTGACATTCTTGTGCGATAGAATTCACTTGGGGCTCAATTTAACTAATATACTATAGCCGGAACGTCATAATATCTTCTTACTTCTTACAGGTTAAATTGGGGAAATGTAATTAACAATGTATAGGAGAATTATTTTATGGGATCAAGCAAACATATAACTAAATTATTAGGGGAAAAAAATAATAATGAAGAAAGCCATATTAACGAAGGAGAAAAACTTAATTCGTTTGTGGTTTTTCACAGACTAGCACCCACCAATTATAAAAAATGATTAATGACACACGTGGAGAAGCTTGGTGAATCGGTTTTTTTGTAAAGAAGATTGCTAAAACATAAACTAAACTCATATGTTATTTTAAATGTAATAAAAGGAATATACATTAGCTAGGATGCAAAACTATTGCATGGGAGCAGTGATTGTAGCCAGTTGACTGCACATGAGTCCCAGGCCACGGCTAGGCTGACAAGCACAATCTGGGATCGAACCCTGCACCTCCCGTCTATCAGCTTCTACAGCAAAATTTCTCAGCCACTGGTGAGGATCTGTTGCATAGAAATAAAATTGAAAATATTAACGAATAAAATAATTTATAACAATAGAATCAAGTTTTGTTCTTAAAAAAAGAATATTTTTAAATGAAGTATTCTTAAAAGTTTGATTAAAGAAAGCAATTGTATATAATTTCTATTCATTATCTGAATACAGACACACACACACACACACATATATATATATAGTTTGAATTATTTAGTACCATTGTAACACTCAGCAGACAAAAGATAGATGAAGATACCAACATAAAATAAATTTTAATTGAGATTTATTTTGATTAAAATTAGTCACGGTATTAAATTAATTTGAGTACGAATGATTAGTAAAAACAAGTTAAAGTACTTACGCAGAAGATAAAAGACACTAACATAACACATAAGCCTAACGATGAGAGAATCTACAAAAACTATGAATTATTAGTAACAGTCAGCATTTGAGAGAAAAGAGAAAGGATAAAACCACCAAAAAGTTCCGTTAAAGGGGGGAAAAAATGAAATTCATGAATTGAAAATTGGAATTTTAAATGCTGAAAAATAGAAATGTACTCATCAGGAAACTTGCATTTCTATCAGAATATGCAAGATTTCGTAAAACTGTATAGCTAATTCCAGCAAATGTACAGCTCAAGTCTCTATCTTGCAACAAAACAAAAAATAAAAAAATAAAATTGAATTAAAATAAAAAAGGAAATTAAATTAATCAATAACACAAACGAAAATTTAAACAAGGAGTAAGTAATTTAAGCAATCCACATGTTAAACGTTACTTACGGAGATAGTGGAAATAAACAGGTTGCCAAACGAACATTAGTAAAAAGAAAAGATTAAAAGTTTAAAAACGATTAATCGATTTAGGTGCTACTGAAATACTTTAATTGATCGCATTATTTGTTAGTTATTATATACATTGAGAAATACCACATCTGAATCATTATAAATCGTCTCTCAATCAAAGATCTTTTATTCAAGTTCTTTATGTCTCGAATTCTTATTTCGAAATATCGTGCAAAGATGAAAACCGTCGAAAACAGTTTAGAAAGAATTATTAAAAAAAAAAAAAAAAAATGTATTCAACATGTGCTAAGATCCTTCCTTCCAAAGAAAGCTAAAACATAATTAAGATGACATAAACCATCAAATTAAGCATTTTCTATTGAAAAATGTTTTAATGAAAACTTTCCCTTCTATTGCATGCAGTTAGAACAGGTTGTCATGTGAACTCTGTGGAGAAGAGTTCAAAAAACCAGCTCTTTTCTCTAATATCCTCAGGTGTATTCATTCTGCGAATAAAGATGAATTTGTCTGGAACAAAGAAAGAAAGAAAAAAAAAAATGCAAATAAAATTTTTATTAGTTTTCTTAAGTGATTATCTTAAAAATCAATATCTTGTACATCCTTTTATCTTTCTTTTAATCCTAACTTTTTATGCATTTTATAGTGTTTACTCTAGGAAAAAGGGACAGAGTGCTTACCACTAAAAGGGAACTAGATTTAATGTAAGAAAGCAATATTTTGAATATTTCAGTTTTGAAATTGGTATAGTATACGTTTTACATGTGATTCTACGACTGAATTCGCGTTTTTTGTGTTTTGTAGTATAATTCTCATCTATGCATTGGTTTCTCCACGAAATTCGTGTTTTTCATGCTGTTTTTCAGTGAATTCACATTTACGCAATATTCATTTTACAATGATCCTTCGCAATTCTCAACGAAATTCGTATTTTTTAACGGAAAGTTTGAAAAAAAAAAAAACTCACCATTTTTGTAGGATTTTTCAATGTAATATTTTTTATTTATTTATTTATTTATTCCTTCGAACAAATTTGCATTTTTCTGATGGTTCTCAACAAAATTCACTCATGATTATTATATTTAATTTGTGTTTATTATTGTTATTGCCGAAACGTCAGTGGAGGCCCTCTGTTGAGACTCGAAAAGATTTTGGGTTCCGTCTGTTTTTCTGTGTGTCTGTCGCGCGATAGCGGCCGCAAAAATCCCACTATTGACTTGAAATTTGGTACACATGTTCATGATCACCACGAAATCAGCTGTATAGTTTTGGGTGTGCATTCTGTTTGTAGTTCGTGTACAGGGACACGCCAAAGTTTCACTTATCATTACGACCTATGGGAAGAAATTGTATGTCGTGCGATAGCGGCCTCAAAAATCACACTATTCACTAATTTGTTACACATGTTCATGAGCTCAACAGAAATAGCTGTATAGTGTTAGGTGTGTATTGCATTTGTCGTTCGTGTACACATGCTTGCCAACCATCTCATTATGAAGCGTAGTACTTTTAGTCACCGCCTTTTTTTGTACACCAGTAATTTTTTAGAGTAATTTCATTCTTATTTAATCGTAACAGTATTTGGAGAGAATTGCTCTAAACATAAAGTGGTGTGGGAAAAAGGGGCGTATTTTCAAGGGGCGTTAACAAGTCTACGCTTATTAATGAGATGGTTGGCAGTCCTGTGTACAGGGACACGCCAAAGTGTTTCTTATCATTACGCCCTATGGGAAGAATTTATATGTACCGCAATAGCGGCCGCAAAAATCCTTCGATTGACTTGCAAATTGGCTCACACGTTCAAGATTTCCATAGAAATAGCTGTATAATTTTTTTATGGCTATATTGTTTCTAAACTGTGTACAGGGACACGCCAAAATTCTTAACATTACGACGTGTGGGGTGAATTTCGTTTGAACGCATTTTAACATCATTACTTTTCAATCAACAAAATGAAATTAGCGTACGTGAGTTGCTTAAATTTATGCTGTTTGAAGAAAATATGTGCTCTTAGGCTTTCTAATTAATGTACGGGACCTTACAAAAGTGGTCTGACAATGTCACGTAATCATCCAAACTATGTTAAATTTGGAACAATTAATAATGAAAAACACAGATTAAGCTGAATAGTTTTTACTGGTGTATACAATGGTTTTGGTTCGTTTACCACAGAAAAGAATTTCGTGACATTAGAGCCTATGGACAATTTTCTATTTAAGCGGATGTTAATGTGTTTATGCTCCATTGAAAAGAATGGAATTAACATACATTGTAAAGATGCTTAAAAGCATGTTTACTCTTAAAAAAGATATGTATAGACTAAATAATTTATTTATGGGACCATACAAAATAATTCCGATGACATACTGTAATCATCCAAATGATGTCAAATTAGTCTGAAAAAATAATATGCTATAATTAATTAAGTATATTCTTATTATTGTCGTATATAATAATCGTGGCTACTTTTCCGGGATACATAAAAGAATTTCGTACTATTACGTTCTATAGTCGGTATTTCTTAAAAGTGTATTTTAACATGGTTACACGCCCATTAAATATAATGGAATTTTACTGGAATTGCAAAAGCATGTTTTTCGGTGAAAAAGTGTGGGAGTAGAATTGATAATTAGTTTACAGAGTTACGCAAAATAATTCCGATATGCTATGTAATCTTTTTGCATGAAATTTGGTACAAATATTTATGAATTTCAGGGTAATAATACAAGACTGTCAGTTATTGAGAACACATATATATGATATACAAATGGGTATCAAAAGAGAGATACAGCGAGGGTTGGGGGGGGCAGCCCCCCTCAGGAACGCATCTGTTTATGTAGCAAGTCAATCGAATCAATATATACATTATGATTATATAATAAGGAATAAATAAAAATGACCTGCTGAATAATGTGTGATGCAAATAGGACATTGAGGCTACTGATCTGCAGATCCACAGGTTATTATTATTATTATTGATTTATTAATGAAATTCGCATTGCTTAACATGAACATTCAAAGAAATTTGCATTTTCCAGGTGAATGCATATATATGTGTTGAAGAAATTTACATTTTTATAATGGAACTGTCTTTTACGCAGCAACCATTGAGCAAAATTCAGGTCTTCTGGCAATTATTCGATAAAATGCAGATTTTTTGAGTCATTATATGACTAAAACAGTGTTTACCTCACGATCCTGTACCTACCTAAATGCAGATTTTTTGCGTGATACTTCGAAAATTTTGTTCCTTTTTATGCAATAGTTAATCTAAAATTCCGGTTTTCTTTGTCACCATCTATTGACAAAATCTTTTGACAATCTTCTTCACCGGGTGACAGAGTATTTTTATGCTTTCTGCGACAAACCTTGTTCGTACAAATTTTTTCTGCAAGACAATATTGATCTATTTTCTAATTTATACATAATATGTACATATAATTATAAAATATCAATGTTATTAATAGACTGTTGAAGAATTCTTGGAATATCTTTAATTTTTAAGAGCAAATCTTTCTGCAAGTGACAATTTCTTTTCTACGACAATGTCGCTGTGTCGCCTAAATTCTACCACAGAGCTTTTTCAAACATTTTTTACAAAACTGCGCAAAATAAATTTCTATGGGGTTGGTTCCCTGTTCTTAAAAGTTATATCAAGCAAAAATTTCTTCATACTTTACGAGTAAAAGTAAATAAATAAATAAATCTTGAATCAGGAAAGTGGACCAGCGTATAGTTGTTAAAATTTGAATTTTTTTTTTCTCTCTCTCTGTCTTTTATTATTATTATTTATATACAAATAATTTAAGTTACAAATATTTTGTGGTAATTTCTTTTTTTCTTTTTTTTTTTCCCCCGCAGTATTGATACATGTCTGTAATATTCTTCTAAACGAATTTCTATTTGAATAACAGCTTTGAGTAATTCTCGACATTGTGCAAATCGGAACGCAGTGTTTAGAATTTCATTATTTATATAATCTCTGAGAATTTTCGCAAGATTTCAGTCAAGAAGTTTAATCCTTCCTAATTCGGTAAAATTTGGACCTGAAAGGATTTGTTTATTTATTTTTCCTCTATAAAATTGTGTAAGGATGAATACCTAAATATAGCTGATAGCGCCAGAGGATCATTAAAGCTTTTAATCTTGAAATTTTTACTGTAATACGTTTAAGGATTTAACTATACTGTTTATAACATAATAAATTTTTTAATTAGCAATTTTGCAATCGACAGTGGGATTGAAGAAATTACTATATAGCACCAGGGTTGGCTTGATTTTGCCCGACGCGAAAAAACCCGGGTGGGTTTTTTTTTCAATAAAACCCACTTGAAAAAACCCAAGATAAAACCCAAGTGGGTTTTTTCAAAATCCTTATTTAAAATTACACTTTTATCGAACTTACAATAAACATATAAATATAAAACAAATATTATATATATTATTAGAACACGAACAAAGAATTTTCTGAAATATTGGAAGTGCTCAAACTGCTTTATTAAAAAAAAAAAAAAAACTGAAAAATTCCACATGAAAAAAAAAATAAGTAAATAAAATAAAATAAAATAAAATTTTGTCTTATTAAAATACAATAAGAAATTATACATAAAAAAAATTTAAGAGCAAGAAAAAAGAGTTGTTTGTCAATATAAAGAAAATTAGGGTACTTGAGGAATGCAAAATATAAATAAATAAAAATCAAATTAAAAAAAAAAATTCTGAAAACTTTAACAGTGCAACTCTGTTAAGTAATGTATAAAGAACAATAATTAAAATTATTTTATGGAAATCTATTCAATACAAAACAAATTAATGAAGCAACACTAAATAATTATTAAAATCCAGTTTTTGTTGTAAAGGGCAGATAAACAGAATTTTAGATAATTAAAGTACAATTGTTTAATTAAAAAAAAAAAAAAAAAATCTTTAACTTAATTATAAAAAGACTAGAATTTTTTAAATTGTCCTGTTACGAATGATATATTAATGTTTAAAAACGGCAAGAAATAAAATATTCTTGAAAACTCTGATAAAACCTGAAAATACTCTGAAAAAACCCTGATTAAACCCAATAAAACCTTAAAAAAAAACCTGACAAAACCCGAAAAAACCCGTTGGGCTGGGTTTTTTACAACCCTGTATAGCACTGACACTTTGAGTATAATCTAAATTAGTACAGATGACAAATAATTATTTTTCTTTTTACTTTCTTCTATATTCAATAGAAGAAAGTATTGGATTCGTAAAAATTTTCGACCTCGGGTTTTTAATGGATTTACACGTTTAGAGAGCTGAAGAACACGATTTGATTATTTTTAGAAAATGTCTGTCTGTCTGTCAGTCTGTGTGTGTGTGGCAAAATTTTGTGGCAACTGTATCTCAGGAACTACTGCACAGAATATCATACAAATTAGTATGTAGTTGCACCTTGACATAAATTAATGCCTATCAACTTTTGGTAAAAATTGTCTTACAGGTTGCGTTGCCATCCCGCTTTTTCTAAATTTTTAACATGGTGATATAGGACAAAATTTTGCATAAATGTGCATAAAGAGAATTATTTTTCAGTAATCATTATGAAATTTACAAGAATTAATTATAATAGAGATAGTCAACTGGGAAAAAAAATTGTATGTGTAGGAGCCTAGCCACCCCACCTGGGGGAGGGGAAGTCCCCCCTCGAGGGGAGTAAATTTTCAAGAGGGGTATCTTTCGAAAGGTCTCGTCAGTACCTTTAAAACGAATGGTTGAACTATAAATCTGTGATAATTTAAAACAAAGTTATCGATTTTTTTTACTTTTAACGAAAAAAAAAAACTGAAAAAAAAATCTTTTTTTTATTTTTTATTTTAATATATTGCTATTGAGTGATTTCGTATAGGAAAATATAGAAGAAAGTCTTGTGGTGGCCACAACATACTAGTTTTAACTATTGTTTTCTTGGAAGATGGAGAGGTAAGGGGTTACGAAAGCTATTAAATTTTTGTACCAAACAATATTTTTCATAACAATATAAGTAATACTAAACTTGTAATGCTTGTCCGATCATTGGACATGCAAAGTAGAATTTTAGAATTTAGTATGTTTTTTTTTTTTTTTTTTTTTTAAATGGTTCTGTACTTCTATACGAAATTCACTTACTTTAACTATATAAGTAAACTAAACTTGTGTTCTATACGTCTATATAATAAAATTCGTTTACTTTAATTATAATAAGTAACCTTGTAATGTTTGTCTGAGCATTGAGCATGTAAAGTGGGATTTTAGAATTAAGTGTATTTCTTATAGTGGTTCTGTACTTCTATCAAAATTCGTTTGTTTTAATTAACTATAATAAGTAATACTAAACTTATATTGCTTGTCATTGAGCATGTAAAGTGGGATTTTAGAATTAAGTGTATTTCTTATAGTGGTTCTGTACTTCTATCAAAATTCGTTTGTTTTAATTAACTATAATAAGTAATACTAAACTTATATTGCTTGTCATTGAGCATGTAAAGTGGGATTTTAGAATTAAGTGCATTTCTTAAAGTGGTACTGTAGTATGTCTATACAGAATTCGCTTACTATAACTATTTCTTAAAAAAAAAAAAAAAAAAAAAAAAAAAAAATCTCATGAAAATGTATTTAATATGTGAAACGTACCATTCTTATGTAAGGATAAAAGAAATCTTCTGCTTGTTTTGTTTCACAGAACGGTATTTTTCCACTTTCGTGATTTATCACCTAAATCCGTTCAAAGGATAGTGACCGCCCCTAGAAATTGTTTTCTGGGGGTCGGGGGACCTAAAATCGATTAATGTTTTCTCTGTCTGCTGAAAGTTGGGCTTTGGCGACCTTCATATCGACCAGTATCTGTCTGGAATTGAGTCTGTGCCCTTGCCCCTCATTTTCGCGGGGAAGTTTTAGTAAACAGTGGGAGAATATATTTGGTGAGATGTAACAGAAAATTAAGTTTATTTGATACATAACCGGAGATTCTATTTGTTTAACGTATTATTACGTTATTTACAATAGGCTACTACGTAGACACCCAGCAACTGAGTCCTTAGGGATATTATTTAAGCAGAAACGATCGATATCAGGCATTGCATTGTAAAAATAAATCATGCATTATATATATTATGCAGCAGCCAGTTGATGTTTTATCTAAAATCATTTTATGCAATTAGATTTTAGATCGTATTAGTTACTAAAATAAGAAAAGAAAGAAATCTTGTATTCATGTTATTTGATTAACTGTTATTCAGATTTAAAAAAAAAAAAAAAAAAAAATGTGCTTGATGTTTGTGTTGTTTTAATTTTATTTTATGTTTTAATCATATATATTTTTATTTATTTATTTAATTTAGAAAGGAAACAAAATCTTGCAATTGGCAGGCATTCAAATTCTACTTATCCATTACACTGTTTAACTTTCAATGAATTTTGCCTCCTTGAAGACACTTTATAAATTTAAAATATAATGTTAGAAGTTTTAAAAACATATAACACAACTAAAATTGCAATTTCAACAATTTTTCACTTATATTGAATACTTTTTGTGTGAGTGTGACTCTGTAAACTAATCAATAATGCCAAACATATCATACTCTTTAAGACACATGCTTTTTTTTCTTTTAAATAGTATTTGTTTCGTTATGCTTTGTATAGTATAAATATATTAAACTATACTTTCAAGAAATAGCTCTGAAGGACAAGCCTCATCAGTGGTGGAAAGGTTTTGCTCTCTAAGTTGGCAGCCGGGTTCGAATCCAGGTCGCACTCATCGACCTAGTCGTTCAGAGTTTTTCGCAATTTCATCTGAAACTGGCATTAATACGGAAAAGAACCCCTTAGAAGGACCCCCCACAGAGGGCAACCACACACACACACAATTTTAATATATTTGTTGGTATTAACCTTAACATCAAGGATGACACGACAAACTTCTCTTATTTAAAAATGTAAATATCTGAAAATAATAATAATTATAATTATAACAAATCAGGGGTTGATCGAGGCAAAATTTGAGACTCTTTTGCTGCCCCTTCACAAAATTCAAATCTCTAAAATGGGCCCCTTCACAAAATTCAAATCCATAAAATGTGTCCTTTCACAAAATTCAAATTCATAAAATGGACGTCTTCACAAAATTTAGATTTATAAAAACAGCTTTTTCACAAAATTTCGTATTATAAAATGATAATTTTGTAAAAGTTTTGCATGTTTACACTATAATTTTTAATGAGTGTCTATATTTAGTTCAATAAAATGCTATTAACTTCGTATTAAATATTAGATAGAGTAACTGCTAAAATGAAAGGTTTCACGCGACAATTCTTTTTTCGCAAAAATAAATAAATATTCACAAAAATAAATAAAAATTTCACAAAAATAATTTGTTTTTCACAAAAATGGGCCCCCAAAATTAAAACCTGCATCAACCCCTGCAAATCTATTGTTTCACTTTAAGTTATGAACTAGGACTGAAATTCACACGTCAAAGTGCGGGCTATGACCTTTTAGAAAGACTCCTACGGAGGGTATCCTATCGAAGTTTATGTCCCTAGAATAGACAATTGGCTTTAATCCCTGTACCACTACACTTACTCATAGACCGTTATGTATCTGAAACCTTTTATGAATTCTCAGAAGACACAAGCCGAAGCCATTAGTGTTATTTACTTCATTCTCAATAGGGAATTAGCTATAATGAACCTGAATAACAATATGAACTCATAAAAAAAAAAGAAAAAAAAAAAAAAAAAAAAATGTGGAATGAGAGTTTTTCTCTTTTCTTTTTTTCTTTCTTCTTCTTCTTCTTTTATTTTGCTTTTTAAAAATTACTTTTAAATAAACCTTTTACATAAAAGTTAGCAATACTTAGAGGGAAATTTTTTTTTTTTTTTCTTTCTTTCTTTTTATTGGGTTGTTCGATAAATAATGTCGTTTTGTTTTCATGTTTTTCAAAGTGAATTTATTTATATTAACAACAAACATTAATCAATGATATATTGACCATTTTGTTCGATGACCTTTTGCCATCTTTCGGTAAGTTGAAAAATTCCACGTTCGAAGAAGCCTTGGTTTTTAGAAGCGAAGGTTTAAAAAAACGACATTATTTATCGAACAACCCAATATTTAAATAAAAATCTTTTTTAAATTTAAATTTGCCAAAGTATTATTCTGTGACGGGATTTTTCATACTTTATTTTTCTTGCGAAGATTTTTGAAATTGAACATTTTCCCTTGAAATAAATGTTGTTTGTAACTTCAGGTTCTAGCGTTAGTCAAAACATCCTTCTTTCTGAAGAGTTTTACCATTTTTAAGTCTCTCCAAGGTCCTTAATAAGTATTTAGCAGACTGAATTACGTCTCGAGTGTTGCAAACATTGTCTGGCCAAATTGCAAAGTGAAACAATTTCTACAAGTCTTATTTAGACTTGAATTCTTTTTCTTTTTTCCTTAGAAACTTTAATGTAGGGCACTGTCTGCCGTTTAACGTGGCTTGTGCTAATTTTAATTTCATTCAGAAATGGTAAACGTTTTTCAATGAAAGAAAACGAAAATTACTTTTTCTTTTTATTTAATGTCGGAAACCAAGTTATTAATAGTTCTCGATTTCTCTCTCGTTTCCTTTTTCAGCCAGTTAGTAAAGTTTAATTTATTTGCAAATACGTATTCTGTAACTATTTTTAGCTCAGTTAAATGCAATTATAGATTTTTGTGTGTTATATAAAAAGTAGAGGGTTATATGTCGTTTTAAAGAGTTTAATTTAATTATAATGTATTTTTATTATTTAATTGTTATATGTGATTTTAACATACATTATTTTACGAACAGAAACTAGTCTTACTAGGTTAAAAAAAAAAAAAAAAAAAAAAAAAAAAAAAAAATCTGGAGTGACTCCACTCGACTTTCCGAACATTGAGTAATTAACAGTTTTGTAGATAAAGTAAAGAAAGAGGAGTTGTTAAACAAAGAAAAGAGAGAAAACCATAATAGAGTGTTTGAGTACTTTTCTCCATATATTACACGATGTTTTATTTAACGCTACTGAACTTTGAGCCCATAGATCATAATGATAAAGAATTTTTCGTTGTGTCCCTGTGAAAACCTATAAATGCTAGATTCACCAAAATGCTTATAGTTAGTGCAACAGTGATTTATAATATTCATATAAATTTTCAGCTCAATTGAATCAGGCGTTTAAATGCTATCGCACTTTTAAAAATTTGGTACCATAGGCCATAATGATAAAGAATTTTTCTTTGTGTCCCTGTAAAAAATCTTGCTGATAAGTGCTAGATTAATCAAAATCAATAGGATTCGTTCTACGGTGACTTGCAACATGCGTACTAACTGACAGCTCATTCGAGCAAAGCGTTTAGACGCTAGCGTGTTCACACACACACATACATACACACACACACACACACACATACATACACACACACACACACACACACACACATACATACATCATCGTAAAAATAGTGAAAACGGACTCAGGGGACCTTGAAACGTATAGAAACATCAAATTCGGATTTTTGACATGATTACAATACTTTCCTCACTATAGTGTTCGGAAAGTAAAAAGGCAATTTTTAGATTCTTACAAATCGTCAAAGTCATCTAAAGCCCATGTTATTCTAAGGATAAAATTGTTTATAGAAATACATATTACTTATTTTTAAATTCCGTTTTCATATTCTGAAAATACACAACTGTTAAATTAGTACTGGTTTTCCAAAAATTTATTTTTAAAAATTTCCAAATTGGAATTTTGAGTAAAATGAGAAAAATACTTTTAGGGAAAATCCACATTTTTAAATGTGGATTTTCCCTAAAAGTATTTTTCTCATTTTTTAGCTGTAAAATGAAATATAAAAACTTTAAAAATTCAATTTTCGGGAAACGGGTACTCATTTAACGGGTGTGAATTTTTTTGAATGTGAAAACAGAATTTTAAAATATCGGTTAAGCAATGAGTAATTCTATAAACAAATTTCGCCATAGACTTACATGGGATTTGATGACTAGAGACGGGGAAAGCCTTAATTGTAAAATAATATTAGCCCTTAGAGTTAATATTATTACAATGTAATTGCAATTGATTTTAATTCTTAACTATTGAATTACCTTCGTTGAATTATATGATTATTGTATCTTCAAACGTTAAAAAATTATTTGTTATTAACCGTTTGTATTAAACGTTAAAAAAATACATATATATATACCCAAATATGGGGATTAAATCGGGAAATAATTTTCCTCGATTTTTAATAATTTTTTACAAAAAATCCAATGGGCGAATAACATAGGAAATCATTTTCTTGCATCCACGGACGGTCAGTGACGTCACACTTCGCTTGCGTATAGAGCACTTGATGGAACACTGGGATGTGTTGTTGCTGTTGTGTTGTCGGGCCTATATTTTTTGTCAACCAGCAGTTTTTTTATTGTCATTCATATTTATTGATCGGGTAGAATTTTTTTAATTTCAGAACGAAAATTATAAAATATCGAAACACATTTGATTTATAAATAAAAATTGAAAATACATTTAAATGATCACGGTTTAACCATCATGATCTAAACATTGTTTTCAAGATTTATCGTTCACATTCCGTCATTTTCGACGGGGTTATATACTAGTAATTAAATAAATAAATAATACCGAAAAACTATATTTTTGGATGGCTTCTATTTTCTGTAAATTTTTAGCATATGCAGTTATAAACATATTGTTATTTTTCAAATAAAATTTAATAACAATAAATTATGTTTTGACTACACTTTATATTCAATTATTTTTGGGCTGAATTTATGCAATTACAATTGTAAAATGTATTGCATTTTATATAAGTTTATTGCATTTATAATATTACGAAAAACAGTAGCTTTTAAATGCTCTTCATTTTTTATTTTCATTATTATTTTCATACCACTATTGACCCAATAGTGGTATGAAAATAATAATAAAAGTAGCCTGTGGCATACATAGAAATGGTATCCCGTTTGGAATATTGTAAAATAATTTGTGGGGAGAAAAAATAATAATAATTAAAAATCAAACTAGTTTGTGAAAATTAAAAATGCCCCTGATCAATTTACCAAAATGGACAAAAGTTTACTTAATTTTGAAATATATATATATATATATATATATATATATATATATATATATAAATAATAGATAACGTAATAAAATTTAATCTTAAAATTTAGCAATTAATAGAACTAAAACAATAACAGCACACTAAAATATAGAACGGAATTTAACATAGAGGAAAGAATGACACAAAAAGTTGCGATATAGATAAGGAAATGAGTTACCATATTAACTAAAAATACTTATGCCGACCTGAAGGATAATAAAAAGGACCATTAAACTTGTGAAAGAGAAAAATATATATAATTTGACTTATTTAGTATCATTGTAACACTCAGCAGACAAAAGATAGATGAAAATACCAACATAAAATTAAATTTTAATTGAGATTTATTTCGATTAAAAATAGTCACGGTATTAATTTAATTTGAGTACCAATGATTAGTAAAAACATGTTAAAGTACTTACGCAGAAGAGAAATGGCACTAACATAACACATAAGCCTAACGATGAGAGAATTTGCAAAAACTATGAATTATTAGTAACACTCAACATTTGAGAGAAAAGAGAAAGGATAAAATTACCAAAGAGTTCCGTTAAAAGGAAAAAAAAAAGGGGGGGGGGATTCATGAATTGAAAATCGGAATTTTATATTTTAACAACAAATTTACAACAAGGGTAAGTAATTTCCAACGTTAAGGCAAGTAAAAGCAGGTAGACATTTACCATTACATTTATTGAAATTTTATTTTTCCGACTGAGTGAAAATAATGCCTGGACCGGGAGTCGAACCCCGGATCTTTGACTTACAAGGTCAAGGCTCTACCAATTGAGCTATCCAGGCCGACAAACCCGTCGGCATTACTCACTCAGACAACCTTTAGGCAGAAAACATCTGGTCTGTCATTTAGATAGCTCAACAGAAATAAGCCACAGGTAAAGAAAAACACCATTATACAATGGGAAAGAAATACAATTTTAATTAAAATCACACAATCATCTGATTGGAAAAAAATCATTTTTATTGAAAATTTATTTTTCCGACTGAATGAAAATGTAAAGCAGAAAACATCTGAGTGAGACCAGATGTTTTCTGCCTGAAGGTTGTCTGAGTGAGTAATGTCTACCGGTTGTCGGCCTGGATAGCTCAATTGGTAGAGCCTTGACCTTGTAAGTCAAAGATCCGGGGTTCGACTCTCGGTCCAGGCATTATTTTCACTCAGTCGGAAAATAAAATTTCAATAAATATGATTTTCTTCCAATCAGTTGATTGTGCGATTTTAATTAAAATTTACCATTACCTCCAGTTAATTTCCTAGTTGAAGGCATTTATCATGTGTTCAATGTAGCAAAGCTATGTAAATTAGCAGTGTACAGCTTAAAGTCATAATTAAGAAAAATAAAAGAATTTTTAAAGATTATTATTATAATATAACTCTTAAAATTTGTTTTATTTTTCTTAATTATGACTTTAAAAATAAAAACGAATAAATTACAGTAGAACTTGGATAATTCGAAGTTGAAGGGACCAGAGAAAAATTCGAAATAGTGCTGCACCGAGTAGCACTTTGGCCGAGTACCGAGTACTCGGCCTTTTACTACTCGTCCGAGTACCGAGTAGCCGAGTACCGAGTAGTTGTAAGAAAGAAAAATTGAAATTGACGTATATATGAAGAATTTTGCACATCTTGAAATTTAAAAAAGGCTTTTTGAACACAAAATTATGTTAAATGGCAAACAGCATTTTTTCATGAAACGTTTCAGAACTTTTGTAGTGTATATACACAATTAGGTTCATTGTTATATTTGATACTTCCAGCTTAGTGGATTATTAAAACCATAATAACTGATAACTTCATTCTTCATTATATAGTCTTTCTCAGATGCGAATCATTCTCAGATAATTCTTAGAGAATATAAAAGTTCTTTATACACTCAGGCTTAATTTAAGATGCATGAAATTTACATATGAAATGAGAACATTAAAATAAATATTTTATCATCATTTCAAACATGATAGACTTCATTAATCTTCAAATTCTAGAAGAGTAAAAAGGTAGGTGGTTTCAGGCCATAATTTGCAGAACAACAAATTTGATAATATATTTTAAATAACATTTTAGTGTATTTACCTTTTTCATAATTATTATTTTTTAAATTAAAAATAAATCTTTTTTTACAGTTTCAAAAGTGTCTTACTTTTATTTGCACAAATATGTAACTAAAGTTTTATCTACTATAGTAGTATTATATAGTATTATAGTAGTTTTTTTTTTTTTTTTAAATATTTTATTTTTGTATATAATAAATATTTTATTTTATTTATTTTATAAATACAATTTTATGTACAAAGTTTTTGTAAAAAAAAAAAAAAAAAAAAAAAAAAAAAAAAAAATGCATATTACACACATACAAGATGGTTATACTTAGTCTTGTAACTAAAATGGATAAGCTCAAATCATGAATCATCTCTATATCGAGTTTAGTGGCAATCTACTTGCCCGTTTTAACTGCAGAAAGCTGTTCGCAGCAAAAGTTTAATGACTATGTTTATATTTTCATGTTTTTTTAGTTTAGTTATTAAAAAACAACTCTTATGAATAAATTTCTTTCAATAATACATAGAAATAATGAAATTCTTACAACTACTCGGTATTGGCCGAATACTTAGTCCATATTTGGCCGAGTACCGAGTACTCGGCAAACTGGCCGAGTAGGCCGAGTACCGAGTATATAACGAGTACTCGGTACAGCTCTAATTCGAAATATCCAAAATTTCGAATTACATATACTATTTTGTTAAAAAAAAGAGATATATTAAAAAATTAAAACTCTACGATCAAAGATTTAACCATATAAACTTTATATCTAAGAATACTACATCCCCCATTAAATCAATATTTTTTACGAGCTTAATCATTCAACACTTTTTAAAAAATAGGCAGATATTTTTGATTTCTTCTTTAAGTACGCTCTTTGTGTCATACATATGACTTGATTCAAAAATAGAATCTACTACATTAGACATGATTTTCAATTTAAAAAAAAACCTCGAAGTTCATGTATATTCACCATATCATTTAGCTAGGGGCTTCTCTTGTATTTCCTTATCCTTCTTTTGAAAGACTGTTAAGATATGTTTTGCACTTTAGCTGAGAAAAAACTCGGGAACAAATTTTACTGTAATATTTCAAAGGTAATCGTATGAAAAATTCGAATTATCCAAAATAGAATTCGAATTATCCACGATTTTTTAACATTATTTTAATATGAAATTCAAGGGACCGAGTAAAAAATTCGAATTATCCAGAATTTCGAATTAAACAAGTTCGAATTATTTAAGTTTCACTGTATATCTGCTCTTCTGAATTTAATAACAAAATGCTACGTAACTTTTGATTTATGAAATAAACACTTGTTCAATCTAAAGTTAATTTTCGACGTAAAAACTTTTTAAATAACTTTTTTAAACATTAATTCTTGCAATTTGCTTTTCTAAATGAATCAAAAACACTATTACTCCGACAACTTAATGCGTCTACTTGTTTGTAGTTTTCCTCGAAATTAAGAAATATAAATTGCTATATTTCTATTCCTTCCAAACTAATTTTGTTCATAATTTCTAAACAATTTTACTCTATACCGACTGTATTACGAAATACCAGGTAATTCGGTTCGCTTACTTCTTTTCTTTGAAGTCTTTAATCATTTGAAATTGAAAAAGCTGTCAAGAAAATGTTTCAGCGTGAAATATAATCTTTTGACGTATTTAACTACTTCAGTGAAAAGTATGCTGCATTCTCTGTTTGGTTCTTTTCTGCAAATACTCAGTCAAGTGAAACAATTACGATTCTGTAACGGATACTAGGGTGAAAAGTTTTTCAGGTTAGATGTTTTTCTTACTTTTTGATTTAGAGTTTCTTTTGTGTTTATATGGACACTATTTTGTTCTATATTAAAATATTATGTATTTATTTATGTAAGCTAGAAGTGGAGAGAATTGCGTAATATGTGTTTTACATTACAGGTTTTTTTTATTATTATTATTTTTCATGGCAGAATAGCAATTTTTACTTTCTCTTAGCAAATTAAACTCGCTGAAAATATTTTTTTTTCCCTTTTGAGATATTTAGCTTCCCCTCCCCCCCTCTTAATTTTTTTTTTTTTCCTTAGTCCTTCAGATTTTTAATACGTAACAGTAGCGAGGAAAAGTTGATTTCAATATTAACGGCCCTCTTCACTTACCGTCGCCAGAAGCCCGAGCCAATGTTATTGTATGGGGAAATTTTCTTTACAAATAATTTATTAACTAATACATATTTTTAAATTCTATTTTCACATTCAGAAAATTCCCAACTGTTAAATGGACGGACCAAAGTATTTTTTAATATTTTATTTTGAAATTGCAAAATGAAAAAAAATCACATATTAAAAATTCGTATTTTGCAGCTTCAAAATAAAATATTTTTTTTTTTTTTAAAGGTCCGTCAGTTTAACAGCTGAGAATTTTCAGAATGCGAAAACAGAATTTAGAAATATGTATTAGTTAATAAGTTATTTGTAAAGAAATATTTCCCATAGAATAACATTAGCTTCGGCTTCCGGCGGCGGTGAGTGAAGCGGACCCTTAACCAATACCAAACCAAAGCATTTTTCTACCGATTAAAGTCTTTTACCGCCTAATTTTTTTTCCTTTCGAAAAAGGGTAAAATATAAAGAATTTATATTGCCGGAATATATATATTTTTGTATGTATATATGTATGTATATGTATATTCTTTAATCAATATCACCTTCTATAATATATTTTCAATCGATTAATATCTTTTACTCCTTTTACCTCTTGAAGAAAAGGGAGCGGGAAAAGTTGATGAAAAAAGTTAAAATTATAATTCAGCCTAATTCAGCCTAGGACTAATGTCTTCATCTGAATCTAAAAAAGATTTTAAAGAATAACTGAGCAACTCAAATTATTCATAAAACAATTTTTGCCAATAGGATATTTCTATCTTATTTCACCATGGATAAAAATAAGTGTTTTTTTTTTTTTGGGGGGGGGGGGGGGGGGGTGGGGATTGGGGTGGGGGGTGGGGATTGGGGGGATGAGAACCTCTGAATGAAGCAGAAATAATAGAATATACTTGAAATAATAATAATAATAATAAAAGAAAAATGCGGAGGTGTAAGGGCAACTTTTTCTGCACTACCATAAATTCAGTTTCTAAAAGATAAAATAAAATGAAATTTCGATTCACCCTATTCAATATATACTCAACAAGAGATAAAGTGTGTTTTTTTAAATTAGTTTTACACACTTATTAATAATTCCTGACCGCATGATGAATTTGATTTTGGAAATATGAAAAGTTCGTGTATAAAAAATTAAGTATTATAATACATGTATATTAAAATCACACAATCAACTGATTGGGAAGAAAATCATATTTATTGAAATTTATTTTTCCGACTAAGTGAAAATAATGCCTGGACCGGGAGTCGAACCCCAGATCGACTTACAAGGTCAATGCTCTACCAATTGAGCTATCCAGGCCGACATTACTCACTCAGACAAACTTTAGGCTGAAACATCTGGTCTATCATGTAGATAGCTCGACAGAAATAAGCCGCAGGTAAAATTAAACACCATTAAACAATGGGAGAAAGAAATACAATATATTAAAATCACACAATCAACTGATTGGGAAGAAAATCATATTTATTGAAATTTATTTTTCCGAGTGAGTGAAAGTAATGCCTGGACCGGGAGTTGAACCCCAGATCTTTGACTTACAAGGTCAAGGTTCTACCAATTGAGCTAAGTCGGAAAAGCAAATTTCAATAAGTATTATAATACATGGTTGCATTATTTATTTATTTATTTATTTATTTATTCAAAACATATTTTATATTTCAAACCATTTAAAAAAGACTGTAATTTTTTTTTTTTTTTTTTATGTATATTGTAGCAAGCAATGTAAAATACTTTTAATTCCGTTATAAATCTTTGTACATCTATGAAACTGATTGCAAATCCTGGTAAGATTGAAGACTTTTTATAGCTTCCTTTTCTAATGAACTCTTCCCTCGGCATCGTATAAATATTGTCCTGCTTAAGTGAAATGTAGCGTCACTATAGCTTTTCTCGAAGAGAAACGACAAAACTGTGGATTTTATAACTTCTTTTCCGGATAAAACTATTGTTTATAGTTTTTGTGTGAGTCATAGCATATAATAAAATACTTTAACGGTGCTTTTGCAATAAACTTTTTTTTTTTTTTTTTTTGGAAGAGATACTAAAATAAAACGAGAAAATGCCATCGTATATAAAATTTAAACTTAATTGAAAATTTTATTAAGCTTAGTGCTTTGAATAGATATAGTTAAATTTACTCGATTTATGGACAACTGAGTACTTCATGACTAAACTAAATTGCATTTTGTTTGTGAAATCTTTGAAAAAGAAAGAAGTTGATTTCCAAAAACTGTGGCAATCATGTAATTTTGAAATGCTAATACAGTGAATAGGTCCCTTGTAGGAAGTGCAAATTTTTGTAGAAGAGAGAATACAAAGCTTTCTGCTGTAAGTAGCTATACATCTCAGACTTTGGTCTAAAATAATTAATCAACGGTAGAAAACTGACAAATGCAAAAGTTTTCTAAACAATACAGCATAACATCCACAATAAGCTGCCATTATTGCGGCCACTTATGATTTCACATGATTTTTTATCGGCCACTTTTTATGCTACGTGTCCAGTCAAATTCCTTCTTTCTTTCTTCCCATGTTATCTAAAGGGGTTTTCGTTGCTTCTTTTTATAAGAATATTCCATTCAAAAATTAAGTTTTTCGATTTCTGTTTTCGAATATTTAAATTATTTTATTATTATTATTATTTTTAATTGCTCACTAATGTAAAAGGTGACGTATTCAAAGAGTAATATTCAAATAATCTGTTTAAAAAAAACTTTTGAAGCCCAAATTCTTATTATAGCGTATCATATAAATCTTTTCGAAGTGAGAATAAAATTTAATTTGAAAAAAAAAAAAAAAAAAAAGTAACTTCTTTGTTTATTAACCAAAATTGTGGAAATTTGAACTGTGTTAAGAAAAGAGAAATTATTTCTCAAAATTGTTAACAGATGACAGCACCACGCGATTGCCTATAAGTTTTGTAATTTCATTTTCTGATTAAGGGCCAATATCTGCAATTTTATTATTCGTTTGAGGCACCTTTTTACTTTCTTCTATATGTAATATAGAGAAAGTATTGGATTCGCGAAAATTTTCGACCTCCGTTTTTTGACGGATCTACACGTTTTGGGGTGTCCTGAACACGAATTGATAGTTTTTAAAAAATGTCTGTCTGTCTGTCTGTGTGTCTGTGGTTTAGTGTTTTCACCGTATCTCACGAACCAATGAATGAAATTCAACCAAACTTGGACCCTGGCGGGGCATTGTGCTGATTAGATTTGGGGATCAATAGCCCAGCAGGTGGCGCTGTGATCGCATTTTTTGTAAATTTTTAACATGGCAGTATAGGACAAATTTTCGTATTTTTCACCGTATCTCACGAACCAATGAATGAAATTCAACCAAACTTGGTATATAGTTGGAACCTGACGGGGCATGGTGCTGATTAGATTTGGGGATCAATCGTCCAGCAGGTGGCGCTGTCATCGCAAAATTTCGTATTTTTCACCGTTTCTCACGAACCGATGAATGAAATTGAACCAAACTTGGTGTATAGTTGGACCCTGACATGGAAAGGGTCTGAGTAGATTTTGGGATCAATAGCTCAACAAGTGGCGCTGTGATCGCATTTTATGCAAATTTTTAACATGGCAGCATAGGACAAAATTCCGTATAAATGGGCATAATGAGAGTTATTTTAAACTTGTGATTGTAAAATTAATATGAATTATTGATAATAGTAGTAGTTAACTAGGAAAAAAAAAAATTGTGCATGTGGGGGCATCGGTTCCCCCCCCCCCTGGGGGGGAAGTACCCCCTCGGGGAAGTAAATTTTCAAGATGGGTATCTTTCGAAAGGTCTCGTTGATAATAGTAATAGTTAACTGGGAAAAAAATTTTGTGCATGTTGGGGCATCGGTTCCCCCCCCCCGGGGGGGGCAAAGTTTCAAGATGGGTATCTTTCGAAAGGTCTCGTCAATACCTTTAAAACGAATGGTTGAACCATAAATCTGTGATAATTTAAAACAAAGTTATCGATTTTTTTTTACTTTTAACGAAAAAAAAACTTAGAAAAAAAATCGTATTTTTTTTTTTTTTTAAACGAAATTTTACCAAACTTGGTATTTAGTTAGTCCCCGACATAAACTGGTGCTGATTATATTTGGGATCAATAGCTCAACAGGTGGCGCTGTGATAACATTTTATCTAAATTGTTAACATTGCAGTATAGGACAAAAATTCGTATAAATGGGCATAATGAGAGTTATTTTAAACTTGTGATTGTAAAATTAATATGAATTATTGATAATAGTAGTACGTAACTAGGAAAAAAATTTTGTGCATGGGGGGGGTGGCATCGCTTCCCCCTCTGGGGGGAAGTACCCCCCGGGGGGGGTAAATTTTGAAGATGGGTATCATTCGAAAGATCTCGTCAATACCTTTAAAACGAATGGTTGAACTATAAATCTGTGATAATTTAAAACAAAGTTATCGATTTTTTTAAAAATATTGTTACTGATTGAATATGTATTACTTTTAACAAAAAAAAAAAAAAAAAAAAAAAAAAAGTTTTTTTTTTTTTTTTTTTTTTTTTTTTTTTATATATATATATATTGTTACTGATTGAATATGTATAGAAAAATATAGAAGAAAGTCTTGTGGTGGCCACAACATACTAGTTATTATTATTTCAGTTTATTATTATTATTATTTTTTATATTATAACTTAACATTTTACTGATTTGGTTAATGTTTATGCGTTTTTCCTAATCATTTTTATTTTGTATTGTTAATTGTTTCATTGACATTTTAGTGAATATTCCGCTCAATAGAGGGCGCTTGCAGTCCACAAAAAACTCTTTTTTGCTTCTAAAAAGAAATGTAAGAAAAAAGCTTCTTAAAAAAAAAACTCTTCAAAAAATCTTAAGATACTGTGTAGTCAACGATAAATTTTCTTTCATCAATTGACATCTTTTCTAGAGGTGAGTTCGGGCTCTATTTTGTCAATCCGAGCCCGCCCGGGCCCGAAACATTTTTGAACTGAGCTCGCCCGAGCCCGAAAAATTTTGTGTGATCAGAGCCCGAGCCCGATATTGGAAGTGGCACGCATCGCATATACAAAATTAAAATTGAATACCGTTTTCATTTTTAAATTAATTTTCTTATTATCAATCCTCAATTTAAATAACCATAAATGTTATTATAACCAGGGGTCGATCCAGGTTTTAATTTTTGGGTCCCTTTTTTGTGAAAAACAAAATATTTTTGTGAAATTTTTATTTATTTTTGTGAAATATAAAATATTTTTGTGAAAAAGTAAAATACTGTGCAAAATTTTTCGTTTTTACAATCATTTTATGTAATGTTTAATATCAGGTTAATAGTTTCGTTGAGCCAAATTAAGGCATTAATTAAAAATAATACTGAAAACATGAAAACATTTAATAAAAGGATCATTTTTATTAAAAAAAAATCTTGTGAAGGGACTCATTTTATGAATTTGAATTTTGTGAAGGGTCCCTTTTCATGGATTTGAATTTTGTGAAGGGTCCCTTTTTATGAATTTAAATTTTGTGAAGGGTCCCTTTTTATGAATTTGAATTTTGTGAAGGGTCCCTTTTTACTATGGGGAATTTTGTGAAGGGGCCGCAAAAGGGACCCAAATTTTGCCTGGATCGACCCCTGATAACAATTTATAATGTCTGTGTCTCTGTATGCATGTATATATTTATATAATATATATTTATAGTGCAGCCCATTGTTTAAAACGCGCCTATCTGGGGACAAAAATTTTATCCGAATGAGTGATATAATGAGGCCCAATATAACGAAGGAGGAAGGATTACTGTATAACATCCCGTTGAAAAAAAAGTTCTATTTAGAAAAAGGAAAGTCAAAGCTACTAAGGTTTGCAAAATTATATTGTGATTTATAACCTATCATGACTATTATGGCAAAACTAAAGGTGATCTCAAAATAATCAAATTTCATTTTTTTCTCTCTCTTCTTTCTTTCTTTCTTTTCTTTTTCTTCTTCTTTTTTTTTTTTTTTTTTTTTTTTACATTTTCCACTTAGTGAGGAATAAAATAAACGGAACTTTTAGCTTGAATCCGAGCCCGCCCGGAGCCCGAAGACTTGCCGGGCCCGATCGGGCTCGGGCCCGGGCTTACGGGCTCGGGCTGAGCCCGTCTCATCTCTAATCTTTTCTACTAATTGTCTACAAAATTTAACACTCCGGATCTTCAGGGTATCGAACGCGGGACCACCAGATTACTAACATGGTTCTCTAACCACTTGAGCAACGAAGAGACAAATGAAAAAGCTTGTATTTACCTTAAAATAGAGGCGCATTTTTTTATTTGGTTGAGATTCACAAACATACCGTAGTGAATGACAGTAAGTACACAAGAATTTGGGAAAAACAGAATACAAAACCTTGACCTTCCAACACATACTCATTAATATTTTTGACTTCTGTTAAGCACAATTAAGTAATAATAACTATGATTCTCATTATCAAAAATTACTTCTTTCGACTTTTTTTTTTTTTTTTAACTCAGTTTCAAACTTTTACTAGTATTATTCTAAGTTTGTGAATACATATCGCTTTGTCGTCAACAAATTTGAATCTCTTTTACGATGTACCAGATATTTTGTGACATGCCAGAACCAGTGCCGTACATGCCAAGTCTACTGTTTTTACTAGTAGACTACTCATTTTTGCCTATTTTTACTGGTCTACTGGATTTCATTAGAAATCTACTATTTTTCAGCCACATACAAAAATACCTAAAATTTAGCAATTTTCTTGTAAATGTAAGGAAGAAAATATTTGGGAGAATCTTTTTTTTTGAGGGGGGGGAGGGGGGGTTAATAATGCTTTTCTAGTTATGTAAATATAATTATTTATTAATCCAAATTATAACTTATATAATGTATAAATTTCTAGTTAATTTGAGAGTCTGAGCAAAAATTTACTTGAGTTTTCTTAAGCTATGTTGGCAGGTATGGTATTGTGAGATTATTATGAGCTTATTTTCAGCCACATAAATAATAATAATAATAACAACTGAATTTCAATTCTCATTATCTGATAAAAATCTAGATAAAATTTTAATTTCTAAATGCAATGGAAATTTAATTTCAAATTGCTATAAACAAAAGTTTCGCTTCTTTTCTTGATGAAGCAAAATTTGTAACAAATTAAAAAAATAGTGTTTAATTAAATACCATTGCCTATATTTTCTTTTTTTTTTTTTTTCTTTTGGTGATTTTAAATTAATCTTTTTAACATAGATAACCTCAATATTTTATATTTTATTGGTTTTCATCTTGAAAGATAAGTGATTTATTTGGAGAATATTATTTTTTGTAGATTTTTTATTTTTTTTTTTTTTTTTTTTTTTTTTGTAAATTCACATATATATATATATATATATATATTTATATTGGCGACCTGTATAAATTAAGACTCTGATGTTAGCAATGTCGGTTGATAAAATCTACTGTTCTTTTTAGAAAATTCTACTGGTTTTTAAGTTGAAATGCTGGTAAGTATAGAATGCAGTCAAGTCAAATATTAACGCACACGATATACTTGTAAATATTTTTTTTAACTAACCTCATTGATGAAAAATACTTTAATCGTATTCTTAGTAGAAATCCTTTGATTTTTAATTTATCGTTAAAAAATACCTAAATTTACTTAAGATGAGAGGTTACTAGTTTTGCATCAGTGTGGAAAAATATTTCAAATTATGGCAAATTTCGTGATGAACCAACCCACTTCATGCTGCCTTCCCTGGTGCACCCAGTCAGCCCCTCTCTCTCTCTCTCTCTCTCTCTACCTCCCCCCCCCTTTTCTTCCTCGCACATCGTCTTTTCTTTATCACTGTTTTATTGATGCCGTAATTAAATCACGTACCCTCTTCCTACATCCCACATTATCACCACTGAAGAATAGACGAAGATAATAGAATTAACGAAATATTCATCGGGCTCACCATTCCATCTTTTGTCTGCGTTGGCTTTTGACGATGACGTCCATACATCTGCAGGAATAATTATATTCCCTACCGAAGAAAATTTATTAAAAAACAATGTACGGTGCATAGATAATTTAAAATTTGCACATAGTTTCTTGGACGTATGGGGGCTGGTAGGATTTATTTTATATTTTTTCATAAACCTGTTGGATAAGAACGAAAGGAAATTTGCAATAAATGCAGTAATAATTTGTCTTAATAACACTGCGCTGCTGCTACCCCCCCCCCCCCCCAAAAAAAAAAAAAAAAAAAAAAAAGAGCCCTGATACCATTCTTGCTAATTCTTATGTAAAATGACCTCCTGAATCCGAATATGACCTTCACTTTGCCCTATCACCCACCATTTTTGCGGGATGACACTCCCTCTCGCAATGTTTATCCTATTCGGCAGTTTTATAGCCATGAATTTTATTTAAAGGTCAGAAAAGGAATATTTTCACTGTTAAAAGTAAAAATATATAAGGTATAATCAGGCATGATATTCTTCCACGGATCCGCAATTTTCCGCTTTTATGTGATTTCCATTAAGTCCGCTTTTTTTTTTTTTCGCTTAAATCAAACTCCTGTAACGGTCAGTGTTCAAACTCTCCACGAAAAACTTTAGGTTCTCAATCTTTCTCCCTCCAAAATATAAATGTCAATATTCATTTTAAACGTTCTTTATGAGATTCTATAACATATAAAAGAACAGAATTATTCAATGTTTTTCACTCATGTAATTTTTTTTGTCCTGCTCCCCCCCCCCCCCCCATCTTTTTTTTCCACATCTCTAACCATCGCCGATCAAACATTCTGTGGGAAGCCGTTTATTTTTGAATATTTATCCATCCATCCACTACAAAAATGTCAATATTAATTTTAATCTTACTTTATGATATTCTTGAACCCATAATGAAGTAGAATTGTGTTTAATATTTCTCACTCATGAACACCCGCCTTTCCCCATTTTCCACCACCAATCAATGATTAAATGTTGATTGCCAGCTATTTTTATTTATTTTTTTATTTTATTTTTTTTAACACACATGTTTTATTGTGTTGGTTTGATGTGCATTTTTTTTTTTTTGTTTAATTTGTCACTTTTAAAATATTTTGTACAGTTTTTCCCTGTGCGCATTATCTTTCATTTGAAATAAATTTTATGAACATATTTGTATTAGTTTTCCCCACGCGCGTTATTTTTCATTTGAAATTAATTTTATGAACACGCGTGTTTCCTCTTTTTTCAATTTTCTGCACTCTCGTGCCTGTATAATAAATAATAATAATAATAGATTAATAAAAATGTAACTTGTAATTTCTAATTTTAGTGGCGAATTCCCCTAAATTTTCCCCTTGCTACAAATGTTCATGTTTTCAGACTTTTTCACCTCTGTAGACCCTTAGAAGATATTTAACCGTTAAAATAATCCTTTAACCCTCTCAAAATCAAATTTATACCCATAAAATTGCCGAACAGTGATAAAAATAGGGTGGCGTTTCCAAAAAAACGGTGGGTGATAGGTCAAAAAATGGATATCATATTTGGATTCAGGAGTTTCATTTTACATAAGAATTTGCATGAATGGTATTGGGGCCAATTTTCGTGCAGAGCAGTGTAATAAATATGATGTTTAAAATTTATATATATATATATATATATATATATATTGTTGCGTACTTGGGGGTTCATGAGTTGTCCGAGAATGAAAGGCAAAACTTACAAAAATTCAGTAATTTATTCACAGAAAGTTCCAGAAAAATACAGGTCTATAAACCAAGTATCGGCTTCAATTCAGCCAGTAAACACAACTTAAACAGCAGCTGTCAATAGCAAATCCAAACTGTATACCAACAACACATAAAGCAAGTCTCTTTCAAAGAGGCTCAAAACAATGCAAGCTGACCGACTCTGATCTCAGACTGAACTGAACTGACTTGCCTTGGCAAGAAAGCGCTCCTTATATACTGTTCCATTGAAACCAGACTTTTCAAGAAAACTCTAGAAATTGGTCAACCAATCAACTTACGGCTTCCATATTTGGTATATCCTTAATAAGGATTTTCTCGCCAAGGTCGCCAAGGAGTAAAAAAGTCGCCAAATCCATTACCTGCCTTATTGGAGCTTTTTTATGCGTTTTTAAGGGAAATTGGGAAAATAAGGCTATTTTAACGCTAAAGCGACTAGAAATGCACAAAATTAGCACTTTATCAACTTAGTAAGCCTCTTTGAAAGAATTTATACAAAAATAAACACAATTATTTATAATTTTGTAACAATATATATATATATATATATGGTTCAGAAAATAAACATACATATGTAAAAGAGTTGAACAATTTATGAACATTTATAAGACAACGGCTTGAAATTTACCACAATACTTCTCAAATGCCAATCTTATATACATAATACACATCGCACCCAGGCAAGAAAAATTACAGAAATCAAAAATACAGTACATGAGGTAAAATTAACTTAAAGATAACGATAAAGAATTGACTAACCTACCATAAAACTGACATAACTGTCTTTCAGATGAATAAATTACGGGATAGAGATGTGGCGCTTTTCGTGTACAATGAGGCATTTCATACATCTTTTTAGTTCCCCATCATACTATAGGTATGGGGAACTTCGGTAATCGTGAAAAATTTCGACCTCGGTTTTTTCACTTTTTTACACGTTTTCAGGTGTGAGGAATCCGAAAATGACAAAATTTGTATGGTGTCTGTCTGTAGGGTGTCTGTTAGTGTGTTAATCCGTTAGTTTGTTAGTCCGTTAGTTTGTTAGTCTGTTTACACGATATCTCACGAACAAATGATCGCAGAGAGGTCAGATCAGTTTTAAAATATTACTTTCGACACTGGCAAGAACCATATTCATTTGCAATATTCGAATTAAAAAAACTTAAAAATTTACGATTTTCTTAACATGGGAGAATAGTACAAAAATTCACTTAAACGTGCATTAAATGGAAACTTTTTACTGTAAAAATGTCAGACCAGTTTTAAAATATCAGTTTTGATGTCAAAATGCACATCAGTAACTATAAATATGCTACTTTGAAAATTTCGCAAGTTATTGGAAATTTACGAATTTCTTAACAAGGCAGAATAGAGCAAAGTTTCACATAAACGTCAATTTTGAGGGATATTTTCATCATAAAGATGTCAAACCACTTTTAAAATATTATTTAGAATACTGGCATGAATATCATAGACTATGATTTTTCCAATTTAAAAAATTCGTAAGTTATTTGGAATTAACGAGTTACTTAACACATCAGAATAAGGCAAAATTGAGCATAAACTTCCATTTTGAGGATCGTAAATACATTAGACAACTTCAAAATTACATTTATGATATTTGTTTGAACATGATTGAATACAAATATTCTAATAGGAAAATTTCGTAAATTATTCGTAATTTACGATTTGATCAACATAGCGAAATTGTAAATTTTTCATATAAATATGAATTTTGAGGATTATTGTATTGGAAATAGTAGCATGAAAGCTAAACAACGGAATTGACCCTAATAAAATAAATTAATAGATGATTAGAATAAGATAAATATATCGAAGTGAACGGTGGATAGCCTATTAGGCGGGGATTTCATTCTGTCACTGTATCAAGCTTTGGTCAAATTCGTTTCTTTTAACATGATTATAATATGTCTCGCACTAGAAATTTATGAGAACATAAATATGATGGGGAACTGAGCAGAGTCCACCTATGCCAACTAGTTTAATAACACAAACTCAAAATTTCCATTTCTTGACTTGTGTCACATTTCCTGCAGGACTGCGATACCATATTGTCAGAACTTTAACTGATGCAAAAGTTTTTCCAAAACTCAATAAATTACACCGTTCGCGTGAATACATTTTACATTACCATTGCGACCAACAGTGAAATGATGTATAAATAAATATTCAGTGAGACCTTAAAATAATAACAGTGGTTGATCCAGGTTATTATTTTTTTGGGGGCCATTTTTGTGGAAAACAAATTATTTTCATGAAATTTTTATTTATTTTTTGTGAATTTTTTTTTTTTTTTTTTCAACGATGAAAATAATTATCACATGAAGCCTTTTATTTTAGCAGTTATTCTATTTAATCTTTAATATCAAGTTAATAGCATTTTATTGAAGCAAATATAGACACTCATTAAAAAATAATAGTGTAAACATGTGAAACTTTTACAAAATTATCATTTTATTATACGAAATTTTGTTAAAAAGTTGTTTTTATAAATCTAAATTTTGTGAAGAGGTCCATTTTATGAATTTGAATTTTGTGAAGGGCCCATTTTATGGATTTGAATTTTGCGAAGTGGCCCATTTTAGAGATTTGAATTCTGTGAAGGGGCAGCAAAAAGGTCCTAATTTTTGCCTGAATCGACCCCTGAATAATAATAAATAATTTACTGATATAATATTGGGTTGATAATAACAATGCTTGAATGCCTGACACTTCTGTTTATAGTGTTTATTTATTTATTTTACTAAGTTGGATACGTTTTTTTCAGGTTATAATTTAGTGTATTTTAAAGAAATCATTTTGAGGTATATTTAGTCCAAAAATAGATATGAGTAATAAAAATAAACCTTCTGTTCCATGGTCACCAATTCCTACCTTTATTTTTGGTTGTGTTTCTCAAGTGTGACGTACAATATGTCTATAAAATCGTTGTTTGATTAAGATAATTCCTAATATAGAAAGTAACAAGCAAAAGAAATCAAAATGCGCCATTTACGAAATTAAGTAGAGCGAACTGTCGGGGAATAAATGAGGTATGATTAATTGAAATTTCCGTTTTTGACATTTGACTCCTCCCCCTTTTTGAATTGTATCTTCTCTCTCTAGATATACCCCTATTTAGCAATTACCTAATTAGATTACTCACCCTTTTCCTAACTTTTCTTTTGATATCCCGACTGCTCAATTTATAGACGCGAAGAAGGGAATTGCAGAGAATTTTTATACTCAATAACCGTCTTTTATCTGGATTTAGCTTTAACTTCATATGATGCATATATTACATTAATTAAGTTTTCTCGAGCAATTTTATACTATAGCAGAATATGCTAGGAATAATCTATTAATAATAATGTTAAATTGCCCATTTAGAAAAAAAAAAAAAAAAAAAAAAAATATATATATATATATATATATATATATATATATATATATAAAGGTATGAGTAACTATTATGTACACAGAAAAAAGTTTCTGAACTTCATAAACTATCCATAGATACGGATTTAAAAAAAAAAAAAAAAAAAAAAAAAAAAAACTTTATATCGATTAAACGGAAATGTCGATATATGCCTGAATTGAATTTGATGCCGAAAGAATTTTATAAAATACAGAGTTGCTGCCACTTTTTTTTTTTTTTTTTTCTAGAGTAATTTTCTATAATATGTAAATAAGATTAAATAGGAAGAAAATTTCGGGAATAAATTATAAAAATAGAATCTTGAAATATTATTAGATCATTAGATGGCATGAATAATTTGATATTTATAATTTATAACAAGTCTTAACTAACATTTTCCGACAGTTTTGACTCATAATCACTAAGGAATAAAGGAATGAATGATTGTTTATTCCTAATTAATATATAAAAAATATAACTATAGATAAAATAACTGTTTGTTTCTTTGTAAATTATTTATTAGCACATATGCATGTGTCTACATAGAAACATGCATTCATAAATATAGTTACGAAAAACTTGGCGATTTCTACTATGTGCATAGAACTGAGATGAGATGGTTTGTGATCAGGATGTCGACAGTCGAAATTTTTTTCTGATTCTTTCACCAGTATATTTATACAATAATTTTTTATTTAATTAATCGTTCAAACTTACTACTAAAAATTTTGAAAGAAAAATACTGGTGGAAGAATCAGGGAAAATATTTCGACTGTGGACACACTGGTGATGATTCTTCCTCCGGCAGAAATCAGCTCACTTATTTATTCTTTTTTGGGATGGGGTTTAGCGGTAATTCTATCTAAAATCCCGTGGAAAGTTGTGGATCTCGGCTCCTATCCATTGTAAAGCTTTGAAAGTTCAGAAACTCTAAACTACCATTTTCTGCAAAATTTGGTCGCTAAATCGCCAAATTCGTCCCAAGTCACCAATTTTATCGACAAGGTCGACCTCACTGGAAGTGAATGAACTGCCCCTTATTTTCACTTTGACTGTAAAACTACTTTCACTGCAAAAGTTTAATCGTTGCAGGGGAAAATATTTAATCCGTTCTAACGATACGTTCTGTAATGTAATTTTCGATTTTGTACGTAGCATTATACTTAGCGTTGCTTTTCAAAATCATCAAGTATTATCCTATATTACTATCAAGATCAAGTATTATCCTCATCAAGTATTATCCTATTCTATTTTTAATAGTATTCAATTTATTTCGAGATGACATTTCTGTATTCATTTTCAGGGATGGAACACGGGCGCAGAATTCATACCGGAATGTGTTTAAGAAATTTCTCTACCTATAATATCGTCGATTTAAGAGGTAGAAAATTTTCTTACATTGATAGTGGTATGAATTCTGCGCCCGTGTTCCATCCCTGCATTTTATAACTAATATCTGTAAAACGGTTACAGTTATAAAATGAATAACTATAATATTATATATAAGTAAAATATAATACTGTCTTATAGAGGTCAAGACTTAAAATTTTTAGAAGTGGCCAGTGGCCACTGGACATGATGAACTCAGTGGCCACTCATGAGTCGTCGTCGTTATACATCGGATTCATACACATACAAATAATATATATATATACATGATATATATGTGCGTGCGCGTAAAAGCATAAAAACACAAATGATGTGGTTGTAAAATTAAATTAAGAAATAGTGCTCTTTATTGTATTATTTTAATAATAAAAAAATATATATGTGTGTATTTCTACCCATTAAAAAAATTAAATAGGTATTATTTGAAAATAAATATTTTTTTTTTTAAACTTACGTACTTCTATAGTTTAAATTTTTCAATATCTGAAATGAAAGGAGGTAAGAGGAAGACAAAATAGATTGAGAAATCGAATCATTGAAAAGTGATTCAGTTTTTGAAGAAAGGTATGACCTTATTTGAACTTCCACTGAATGCTTATGATTTTTTTTTCTTGTTAATGTTTTAAGAGTGAGTTCTATAAGTATGTAGTTATAATAGCATGTAATCCAGCTTTTTTTAAATGCTATTAATAACTATAGTACTTAGAAAGAAGACTTTAAAATTCAAAGTTTTAGTAATGAGGGAAAATATATAGACTTTCGTAGGTAAATATTAATTTTGCTATGGAAAACAGCTGGCTATAATGATGATATGATCTAACAATGTTATTTCTCATACACAATTTGTGTTTTACAAGAATATTTATTTTATGTCCCATTGCAAAAGAAATACAAAAATTTGATTCATTTAATAAATTTCACCTAGTCTGGCACTTCCATCTGCAAATGAAAAATAATTATGATTAGAATTAGAAGAAAACGAAATTATTTTGAGTCTGAGGAGGGGGTGGGGAGGCAAAGAATATGTACTAGCCTATTATCAGAGGTTTAATTATATTAACTGACATTTGATTGCTAAAATTAGAAATTTGCTGAAAATTTTCTGTAAACATGATTGGTTGGTGGATTGCTTGGACATTATTAGCACCACTTTCAATAAATTGACTACCTAAACAGTTATATATATATAGCTTTTATCTACATTAAACACTTTCAAGATTATTTCATTAACACAAAAAAATTATTTAATATAACTGCAGTTACTTTTATATCCACATAAAACCTTATAAAATTTTCATACCATCAGAAAAACTAATTTTTCAAACATATATAGAATAAAATTTTTTTGTATGTACATTAATCATACATTAATAAGTATTTAATTATCAGCTTTAAACATCATACATAGCATTAATTTTCTTAAATTGATTTAGAAAAAATTTTCGTTCCTAAAAAATCTATTTTTCATCCCCCCCCCCCCCTGTTTACACATTTGGTATGGATATGAAATATAACTATATAATTTAATTGAGAAAGAATAAATAAATTCATCAAGTTAAGTCTAAAAATAATTACATATGTGAGAAATAGTGAGCACTTCTATCGCTTTTTTCTTTCTAGAATTGATCAGTTATCACTATCTGGAAATGAGGAAAGGATGGGGGGGAGTAATTACATGAATAGGAAATATTACATTCTCAATTCTATTTCTAAATTCTATTAAAGCAAGTTTAAAATGAATATTGCCATTTACATTATAGATGAAGAAAGACTGAGAAACAACTGCAGAACATTTGATCGGCGATCGCTAGTTGGAAATAAGAAAAGGGGGAGAGAGGCAAAAAATAATTACACGAACAAGAAATATTCAACAATTCTATTTCTTTCTAGGCTCTAGAATCTCATAAAGCAAGTTTTAAATGAATATTGATATTTATGTTGTAGATGGAGAAAGATTGGAAATCGGAAGGCACGATCGTCATCGAAATCCCATTATCGTTAATGGGATTTTTTTTTTTTTTTTTTTTTTTTTTTTTTTTTTAAACGAACGATTTCCGCGATTTTTTTTTTTTTTAACGGAAGAAATATTTTCGCGAATTCGCGGAAAAATTGGCGATCATAGCAATTTTTTTGGATCGCCACTTTTTCAAATTAAGTCGCCACGTGGTGAGTGGCGACCGTGAGTCTTGACCTCTGTGTCTTATCAACGGAAAATGTGTCCTTTTGTAATGCTGATACCATTATTTGAATGGAAAAACGTTTAATTTCTTTTATAAATGAAAAGGGAAACTATAACGTGGGATTATCTTTTAAACTTTACACAGACAGATTACAACCGAAAGTAGTGTATTTGCTATTTTTATTTCAATTAAATAGGTTATCTATATAAATAAAGCAAAGAGTTTGTCGGCGGAGCGCATCTATCTGGACGGACCACTCCTATTTTTGATTTAACTGCTTTGGTGATGAAAGTCGGCCATTTTTTTTTTTAGTAAAAAATTGATGAATTTTTTAAAAAGATACTGCATAGGTAACTGTATAGTTGCATAGATAACTGTAACCATTTTATAGGTATTAGTTATAAAATGAATTTAGAAATGTCATCTCGAAATAAATTGAATACTATTAAAAATAGAATAGGATAATACTTGATGAGGATAATACTTGATGGATAATACTTGACCTTGATCTTAGATTTTCGTTTAATTTTTGATTCTTAGCTTGTTATATGTTTAATCTCACTCATTTATTTATCTTCTTGTTTTCTTGTACAATTCTACTCACACCAGTAATTATATTTACTTTCTACTTTATAAGGTTTTTCTTTTCATTTTAAACGATTTTGTGCGTTGCCGCTTTGACTGCAGCACTCGGGCTTACTTTATTCGCCTGATGAAGGGTCGTGTGTTTTTTCGACCCGAAACAATTGTTGCGAGTTCATTGCATTTTATGGTGTTTATTCAAAGTTTGTAAAGTAATATTTGTTTCAACGCCAGTTTTGTGGTGCTTTTTTATTAAACTGCATAGGTGTTAAACTTTTTTAAAAGAGCTCTGAAAACTGTTTATTTTTTGTGAGGACACTATATACATCAAGTTATCAGATTTAAAGATATTACGTTGCAAAGTTTCACAACGTGATATCATTGGGCTTTTGATGAAAGTCGGCCATTTTTTTTTTTTTTTTTTTTTTTTTTGTAAAAACTGGGGAATTTTTAAAAAAGATATTGCGTAGATGTTATACTTATTTAAAAGAGCTCTAAAAACTGTTCATTTTTTGTGAGGACATTATATACATCGAATTTAGATTTAAAGATATTACGTTGTAAATTTTCACAACGCGATATCATTCGATTGCTTTTATCTTAAAATAAGAGTCTAATATTATACAGAAAACTGTCTAATATTAAAGAATAATGAACTTTTTAAAAATTATCAGTTTTGAACTTCTCAGAACTGCAATTTTTAAAATTACTGCTTACTTATTTCCTATACATAATCCATTAAATTTGTAAACAATTATTGATTCATTCTTGAGAATCATTCACATAAGACCATAGAGCATTGTTGCAAAACGAGTGCAAGACAAAAGAAATATTTAATGGACCATATTCCCACTTTGGGTTCCAGGTTACAAGAATATCAGCTGGGTAGGGAAACAATCCTCAACTCTACCATAACAAAGCATTGTGGCTTGCAAATTTTTATCTTGCAATATTATTTCTAAGAGTTACAGATTATATGAAATTGAAGTAAGAGTGATATAGTGATAACTTTGTTTTGTTTTTAATCCAGTTTTAGTAATATACTTTAATATTAATCAACATATGTAATATTAAAAGTTGCCATATGAACTGTGGCGATGTTAACAAATTTAAATGCATGTTCCATTTAATAAATTACTTTATTAAAGTGATTGAAATTCTAATTATTTAAGCTTTGATGTCTATATATATGTGTGTGTGTATAAAATGTTCTTATTAATCTTTTATTCATTATATATATATATGTGTGTGTGTGTGTGTATACATAAAATGTTCTGCAATTCTACGATATGGAATAGTCTTAACTTTATCATTCGATTTAGTTGTTTACATTTCTCTTTTGTTCTTGTTTGAACATTATTATTAAGTTTCACTGCAGAAATATTTAGAAAAATGTTATGCGTAACAATAAAATGGCATCTTGAATCTAATTTGTTTACAAAATATCGGCCACGTGTTCGGCGATTTTACCTACGGTGACGTCACAGGAATATTGTCCATTTAATTTAATTTGTAATATGTTATTTTGACTTTTTGACCTTAAAAGGAATTTTTAATTATGTTACAAAGCCCAAAATGTGATATAAAAAAATAAATAGTGATTCATTTCTTTTGAAAATTCATTTAAATTTAGTGACCATCATACTTACCAAAATCTCATTAAAAACCGTACAATTGTTAACGCCCCCTGAAAAAACGCCCCTTTTCTCACACCACTATATTTTTAGAGTAATTATTTCCAAATGTTGTTACGATTAAATAAGACTAAAATTACTCTAAAAAATTATTGGTGTGAAAAAAAAGGCGGGTACTAAAAATTGTAAGGTTCATAATGAGATGGTTGGCAAGTATGGACCAGCGAAGCGGGCGTAGCCTGCTAGTTTTAAATAAAGTTATCATCTAGACAAATTTTTAAATGTTAGATGACTTAAATGTTGGAGACTTCAGTTTTCTGGAACTAGTAACTTATCACGCTAAACCACGAAGTTTGTCGCCAAAAACCTTCAGATGATGCGATATTAATGGCTCTCAGTTAACGTTACCTGTAAATGGTGTTTCACAGTAGAAAGACTATCAGCGCGCGAAAACTAATAAAGCATATTTCTCTTTATCATCTTCAAAAGAATACAAATAATAGTTACAAAATTGTAACAACAGTGAGTCAAAGTCAAAACGGAACACCAAAGAAAATAATAGCGATTTGTACATACTGCGCAATAAATAAATAAAATAAAATAAAATGGGAGATGTACGTTAAATGTGCATTAAAAAGTGTTTTGTTAACATATTTTTATCAACATATTTAATATTATATTTATATTATGATTATATATCAATAGATATGTAATCAATTTACGAATGTTGAAGATTACGAATGTCGAGGTCGAAATGCGAAAAGTAAATTATTAAAAAAATTATAACTTTTTTTTTAACAAACATAAAAAATATTTGGTTCCTTTTACATACACGCAAGAGGTCAAGACTCACGGTCGCCACTCGCCACGTGGCGACTTAATTAGTGGCGATAAAAAAAATTGGTATGATCGCCATTTTTTCCGCGAATTCGCGAAAATATTTCTTCCGTTTTTTAAAAAATCGCGGATATCGTTCGTTTTTTAAAAAAAGAAATCCCATTAACGATCGGCGATTGTTAATGGGATTTCGATGATGATCGCGCCTTCCGATTTCCAATCTTTCTCCATCTACAACATAAATGTCAATATTCATTTAAAACTTGCTTTATGAGATTCTAGTATATATATATATATATTATGTGTATGAATCCGATGTATAACGACGACGAATCATGAGTGGCCACTGAGTTCATCATGTCCTGTGGCCACTGGCCACTTCTAAAAATTTTAAGTCTTGACCTCTAACACACACATATATATGGGGAAGGAATGGTTGATAAAGTATTTCAAGTGGCAGAATCGCTCTTCGTGTCTGCGATTTTGTCTACATTTGTTGATGATTTTGTGACAGTTGCCGCCTTTCTCAGGCAAAATACCGTAATTTAGTGTATATAAGCCGCAGCTTATTAAAATGTTGCGGGAAAAAAAAAAAAATGCTCTTATATAAACCGCACCAGAAGGTAAGCCGCGGCTTATGCAAGCATTGTTACGATGATGTGACAGATAAATTAAGAAAAGGTGTGTCTTCTGACATCTACGCAAGTTAATAGAAATAATAAATTATTAATTATAAATGAAAATAATAAATTATTTAAAAAAATAATTTGGTATAAAGAAAATAAAATCAAACTGTACTAGTATGCAGATGTAATGCAACAAATATCAGAAACACGGGAATAAGATGATGGAATCCGGGCCTATATACAAAGTCATAAAAATAATCAGTTATAAATAAAAGTAATGAATTATTTTAAAAGGCAGTGTATAAAGAAAAAATTAAAACAAAGCCAGTATACAAATAAGATGGAAAAAATAAAAAACAAGGGAACAAGATGGTGAAATCCAGACGTATATGCAAATTAATCAAAATAAGAGGTTATCTATATAAATAAAGAGAAGTGTCTGTGTGTGTATCTGCGCTCTGGTGCTGACACTACTGATCGCAGAGCTTCCAAATTTGGCATATAGGTACCTGGTACTTTGGCATATAGGTACCAGGTGTGCACCTCATCGAGATTTTTTCGAATTTCGAATTTGAATTTTTTAAATTAATGTTTTTTCGATTTTAAATATTGGCTTTAATGCTTCATTTTCATAGATTTATTCTTTTGCTTCAATCGTCTGCGTATCTTAGCAACGGCTATTACGCAACTTATTTTTATTTAATACATTCATTTAAAGGCGATTTTTTTTTTTTTTTTTCATTTGTTATATTTATTGAAAACTTTTATTATTATAGATAAAGTCGTAATGCAGCAGAATAAATTAAGTATAATTAGTTTTAAATTTAAAAACGTATTTATAACAGTTATGATTAATTTTTTTATAGTAGAACAACTTCTTATTTTTCATTTTTTAATTAATTCCTTTAAAAGAAAAAACTTTTATTTATTAATTTTTTTTATTTACAGTATTTATCGGGAAAACAGTTATGTTTGATTTTTTATAGTAGAACAACTTCTTATTTTTCATTTTTTAATTAATTCCTTTAAAAGAAAAAACTTTTATTTATTAATTTTTTTTTATTTACAGTATTTATCGGGAAAAATGGTAGTATATACGTAGTAAAAAGGATTAAATTGGTTAAAATTTATTTGTTTATATATATATATATATATATATATATATATATATATATATATATATATTAATCTACTTTTTATTTTGTTTTATTTTATTACATTGGTCGGAATCAAATCGTAATATAGAGTAAATAGCATGGGCTATAAAATACGTGGTACAAAACTAAAATATTTAATAGATGCTGAGATACAGTCATCTGTAAAATCGTAGTTCTTAATTAGTAGCAGATCCCAAATGTCGTCGATAAATATCCAGATTGAAGTGCCCGGGAAAGATCTTTCGGCAGGCATGGGAAACCTAGACCTGATAAATTGCAGGCGGGAAAAGAGCTGCCGTAGACAGCGGGTACCCGAAGCGAGGTTTAGAGCAATTTCAGTTTCTTTCTTTCTTTTCTTTTCTTTCTTTCTTTCTTTCTTTTTTTTTTTTTTTTTTGTCTATAATGCGATGTAAAAAAATAAATATTAATTCAATTCTTTCGAAAATTCATTTAAATTTAGTGACCAGCGAAGCGGGCGTAGCCTGCTAGTTAGTTAATAAATAAGAGATTATAAGCGTGAAAATAAGAGATTATAAGCGTGAAAATAAGAGATTTTAAGCGTGAATAGTGCTCGAGAAACTCGAATACTAAACTTCCGATTTCGGGGAAGATCAACTGTTCCAAGATTTATGGACGACGGAATTTGGCATTATCATTAGATAGCCCGCACTGGTAAATAAGCCCCCCCCCCAAAAAAATAAATAAATAAATAAATAAATAAATAAATAAAAAACAAATAAATAAATAAAAATAAATAAATAAAATAAAGTAAATAAAAATCAGTTTTTTTTTATTTATTTATTATTATATTTTTTTTAGTACGCGGTTTATTTTCACTAAAATACGGTAACCATAATTTACGAGTAATAAAAATGATTTTCTTTCAAATTTATTTTCGATTACATCCCACATTAAAATCGTAATTGTGTCGTTCCTGCTCTTTTCAACTTTTCATTAAATTAATAATTCTGGTCTGATGTCACCAAAGACGAACAGAAGCTGCAAGCGACCTTGAAATAATAAACGAGCAAATTAAAGAAAAGGAAATGAAATTTCATGCAGTTTCAAAAATTACGACGTCGCCGTGAGAGAAAATTAATCTTTCATTTCCTTAAATCATGAGAATTTTAACAAATAAAATGAGACTGGCTGTCTCGTGATAAATGTTTTTCATTATTCTTTTGGAACGTGTGTGTTTTCTTTGAGTTATATACGACTTCCGTTGCATGATCAAATTTATATTCCATCTTTTATATTTGCATACAATGTCGTCGAATCTTTTGAAATAAGATGCTTTTAGTTTATTAAGGGATAAACAAACATAAAATTATTATTTAATGGTGTTTTTCTTTATATAGAAACAAGTGTCGAGTGTAAACATTTTAATATAAATCGCATCACATGCAATGTTGTAGGATTTTTTGAAATAAGATGCTCTTAGTTTATTAGGGGATAAACAAACATAAAAATATTATTTAATGACGTTTTCTTTTTATAGAAGTAAGTGTCGAGTGTAAATATTTTAATATAAATCGCATCACGTGCAGTGTCATAGAATTTTTGAAATAAGATGCTTTTAGTTTATTAGGGGATAAACAAACATAAAATTATTATTTAGTGACGTTTTTCTTTTTGTAGAAGCAAGTGTCGAGTGTAAATATTTTAATATAAATTGCGTCACATGCAATGTCGTCGATTATTTTGAAATAAGATATTTTAATTTATTAAGGGGTAAATAAATATAAAATTATTATTTAATGGTGTTTTCTTTCTATAAAAGTAAGCGTCGAGTGTAAATATTTTAATATAAATCTCTGCATCTGAAAATTTTGAAGGTTGCGTCGTAAATTGATATTATGCTTTATATATATATATATATTTTAAATATGTATTTTGAAACTTTAAACTTGTAATTATTTTACCGTTAATTGATATCATACTTTATAATTGTAATTTTTGTTCTTAAAAAAATATTTCGAAACTTTAAGTTTGTAAACATTTTTGCTGTAAATTGATATCATGCTTTATATTTGTAATTCTTTGTTTTAAAGAAAAAAATGTCATACTTGTAATTATATTACCTTAAATATTCTCATCAAAAGTTGAGAATATTTAAGGTAATATGATTACAAAATGAAGATAAATTTGAAAATTTCTCAGGCTTATGGGAAAAAAAAAAAGATTGGTTACATCCGTATATAATATTCATAAGTATTAAACAAGGTTTTCAAAACATCCTTTTCTTATAAAATTTAAATTAGAAAGCGTTCAAAGCTTCAAAACAAATCCGCATTCTTTACAATGTCAATTATATATTGATTGTTTCTGACAAAGAAAAATCTGCATTTTCAAATTATGCAACTCCGTCTAACCGGGCTAATGTATTCAGGATTTAATTCAGATAACTGAATTATTAAGGCTGTACATCAGTATTTAAGATTTCCTTTTTCTTTCTTCGCATGTTATTCAATGGGAATTTTTGTTGCTTCGTTTTATAATAATATCTCATTTAAAAATAAAGTTTTTCGAATTCTTTTATATATATATATTATATATATATTATTCTTTGAATATGTCTCCTTTTAGCTTTGTGGGCAATTTTTTGGAAAAATAAATTTAAATGGTTTTGATTAGACATCCAAACTTAGAGTCTAAATTTATTTAACCCGTTAGCGCCCAGTGTCTTCATTTGAGGACAGCTAATAAAATGGCACGCATAGTTTTTGTGGTTTCTTGGAATGATTTCTGGTTTTTAGTGACAGTTTATCGCGTCACTCTAAAAGATCCCTGAAAGTTTTATGTGCCTACTGTTAATTATTATTTCATAATTTGGATAGTCATTTTATGTTTTTTCATTCGTAGCACATATATTTTCTTTTTGAGCAGGTATACTAATTTAAATCAAGTTGAATAATAATATGTATTATAATACTTTACTTTCGAGATCTTTGTCGACATATAATAGGAAATTAGTCTGCTATCTCAAAGTTTTTCTATCTCTAAGTTTTCTCGCTAGAACACTAAACGTCAATAAATGAGGATAGGCTTTTAAATTTAAAACTATCAGAAGAATTGTTTAAGTTAATATATTTTACTGTCAGTTGTCTATATTAAGTTAGAGGTGAAATAATCAGCTAATAATATTTTGCAAAATTAATTCGGGCGTTAACGGGTTAATGAAATAAAATAGTTATATTATTATTTATTTATTTATTTATTTATTTATTATTATTATTATTCAAAAAATTGTCCACTAAGCTAAAAGGCGACCTATTAAAGAGTAATTAAAAAAAAAAAAAAAAAAAAAAAAAAAAAAGAATTCTAAAAATTTCATTTTTGAATGATATATCCTTGTTAAAACGAAGCAACAAAAATCCCATAGAATAAGATGGGAAAGGAGAAAGGGAGCTATCTGACTGATGTACAGCCTTAATAATAAATATGAGGACGTATAACATGGGCAGGGTTGCTATGGTACCTGGAAAACAGGGAAAAACCTGGAAAACTCAGGAAATTTGAAAATCTATTAAAAAACAGGGAAAACTCAGGGAATTTCAAAATTTATTGCAAAAACAGGGAAAATTCAGAGAATTAAAAAATTTTTTGAAAAAACATTGAAAAAATTTTTCATAATCAAATATATATATTTTTTTATTTAGTGCTTTATAATGAATCAATTATGGTTTTTTTTTTTTTTTTTTTTTTTTTTTTTTTTTTCCCCAAGTGTAGTTAGTTAATAAAATTAATTTGCCCTAAATATGTTCAAATGACTTGTAAACATGTTAGATTCTAATGCTGCAGGATTGCGTGTCATCTATTTTACTTCTAAAAGGGACAGGGAAAATTCAGGGAAATTTTTCTTCTGATTTGGGTAGCAACCCTGATGGGATTAAGACTGCCGGAAATTTGGTAAAAGCATCCCCTACACGACATATCACAAAAATAAATAAAAATTTCGCAAAAATATTTATTTTTCATTAAAAAAAAAAAAAAAAAAAAAAACGGACTCTAAAAAATTAAAATTTTGATCGACCCCTAAAATTCATAGATATAAGTGGCAGTGTTATAGAAGATGAAACATTATTGCTTATAAGTAAAGAAATTGTTTAGCCGAAAGTCATGCAAGTGAGAGAAACTTTACAACGAGTTCTGTGTGTGTCGAAAAAATATCGATGTACAGAGTCGACAGTCGAGAGTCGTTTAGAATTGAAGGAGTTGTATATTGAATTCTATGAGTCGAAAGTGAAGTAAAAGTTATCCAGCCGACAATTTTAACATAATTTTTCTCTCATCTTGTAGTTTAAAGCCAGAAGGATGTAAGTATTGACCCCTTGTGGTGTATCTCTGCTCCAGTAAACACCTGAGCATATAAAAGGCTATACTTTCAGATGTAACAGCCTGTTGTTGCTTTTGAAACAGTTTTGTTACTTTATTATGCGATCACTGATCTAATTTTTTAACATGTTTATATAAGCGATGATGCTTTCTCCCAATGACCCATTTTGTTGTTGGATAGGGTCATTGAATAACTAACTATACAGTCTATTAGATAAAATGAACTGATTTTTATTTATAGATCATTATTTGGTTTCATGCAGCATTATTTCTTAAGGGCCCGCTTCACTCACCTCCGCCGGAAGCCGAAGCTAATGTTATTCTATGGGAAATTTTTCTTTACAAATAACTTATTAACTAATACATATTTTTAAATTCTGTTTTCACATTCAGAAAATTCCCAGCTGTTAAATTGACGGACCCTCCTTTAAAAAATTATTATTTTTTAATTTTTTTGTATTTTATTTTGAAGCTGCAAAATACGAATTTTCAATATGTGAATTTTTTTCATTTTGCAATTTCAAAATAAAATATTAAAAGTTAAAAAAAAAAAAGAAATACATTTTTAAAAAAGGTCCGTCAATTTAACAGTAGGGAATTTTCTGAATGGGAAAACAGAATTTAAAAATATGCATTAGTTAATAAGTTATTTGTAAAGGAAATTTCCCCATAGAATAACATTGGCTCGGGCTTCCGGCGACGGTAAGTGAAGAGGGCCTTTAACGTTCTCTGAGTATAAAACATGAAATAAGTAATTAGGTCTTTTTGGATGTTTATATAATAGTTCTGTATTTGGAATTTATGCACAAGACTGTAATTTAAATTCTTCCATGTATAAAAAACTATTTTTATTTATTTATTTATTTATTTATTTATTTTTTATTTTATTTTTTTTTTTTTTGTGCAAGATAATTATATCGTTTTTGGTCTTCAATGTTAGCCAGTGATTAAATCAAAATGTTAGCCTTACGGATAATCAAGAGGTTCGACTAAAAAAACTCATAGATGGGAGGTGCTGAGTTCGAACCAAGGTTGCGTTTCACAGTTTCCCATGCTTTTCTTCGAAATTCGCATGATTATGGGCTCCCCAGAAACTTTCTAAAGAGTCTTCCAAGAAAGAGTTCCTGCAAAAGTTGTCTACTCAAATATAGAAAAAGCACTGAATCACAAAGTATTAGTTATAAATAAAGTATCGAGGATTATAATTAAAATACATTAAAAATATTTCATAATTAAATTCTTTAGTAAAATAAATCATTTATGTTTTAGCATTTATAGGCTCAAATTATTTTTCGTGAGTAAAAGGATATTTGACCTTAAAAATTTGTTTGGAGAACCTTATAGTGGCAAGTTACGGTTAGACATAAATTTTAAGTTTTTTCAAAAAGAATTTGTAGAGAATAAGTTGTATCCATATTCTCAATTGTAGATCTTAGATCTTAAAGATGAACTTAATTGCTTAATTACTTAGTAATGTGATAGAAGTAAGAAGAGCTCGAGACAAAGTTAACAAATAAATAACCAAGTTTATTTAGCATTCAGTATCAAGGAGGGCGTTGGGCTAACTCAATTTAAATAAATGACTTCAGGAAATAACCTTAACAAGACATAAACTAAAGGTATCTCACCAATGCTGATCTTTTTTGGCGACTGCTCTCGGCTACTACTAACTATTCTCACTTCAGAGTGTCGAGCGGATTCCCGATACACGACAGACTCTTTTCTTAACTTACGCCACAATACTACACCTCTCTACCATCACTTCACACACACCATAATCCAGTGTAACTCCGTATCACTACCAACTCCAACTCGCTATAACTCTTTACTCCACACTTATCAGCTACCAATTCATTTCCCCTAGCAATTCACTATCCTTCATTTTATACTACATTCAACAACTTCCTTTCATTTCATTTCAATCCATCCTTTTAAAATCACTTCTAATTCATCTAACACTGAGATCCTAATTATTTCACTGCAGCACCATGCCGACATAAAACTCATCCGATCAAGACTTTCTCCGAGTCACTGGCGACGAAGTGAATTAACCGTCCCAACTTTTGGTGACGGTCTATAGTCTCGACCTCACAAATTTATGAATATAAAAATTAGATGTATATTAAACAGAATGAAAAATCTAACGAAAATACATTAAATATCTGTATAGTGATGACAATAGAATAAAAAGGCCACCGAGGGGAACTCAGTAAAAAGGACAACCTATTTTCAAAAAGGTCATTATTTACATAATTTGCTGTCCTTTATGTTGATTTTCGTACATGACAAAAGTAAATTACTAGTTTTACGTGAATACATAAAGGGATAAAAATAAATAGTTTTAATTATTAAAACACCCAATTTAAAAGTGTAAAAATCGCTAATCGAAATTATAATCGCGAATAATTCGTAATTGCCTCTGTAAAGTTTGTTTCCTAGCTAAAGACTTTATAACTCAGAAATCAAAAAGGTACGAAATTATAAGTCGAAATTCGCTGACGCTAGTGCAATTTGCAACTGTCGCTGCATTGAGCTGCATATTAATTAATCACAGAAATTCCTTTCAAGAGCCCAGACGATCTAAAGAACCAATCAGCAACTCAGAAAATTAGGTATAAAAGCCCAAACATTAAACAAACGGACACTTCTTGCCACTATTTTGACTTGTTAAACATTTCCACGCTGCAGTCTTCCTCCGAAATTACGTAGGCGCTACAGGCCTCCCCAACAGATTATGCTGCCCGGGGCGCCGCTTGAGCCGCCCGTGGATCGACAGAGTGTCGGACTAAGACTCCATTCGCCTTACCCTGTCTCGACTTAAAAATACTGGAGCAATAAAGATGGTTCCTGAAAGAAAGCCTAGTCGTCATTGTGTGCTACGCCTGTCATCTCACTCTTATCCAGTAATTAATATATTAAACACACACACACACACACACACACATATATATATATATATATATATATATATATATATATATATATATATATATATATATATATATATATATATATATGAATAATAAATGTCAATTTCATTACGATTTGCACAAAATAAGGGTATTAAAGTATGGTTTATAGAAATATCCGTCGTAGAATGCATTGCTTTGGAATTCTTCTGGGCGTTACAGTACCAGCTGTGGTATTTACTTCATTTTCAATAGGGGTATCCCATAATGCACTTGAATCGCATCTATTAGTTTCAAGGAATTTCATTAATATTTACGTCAGAGCGTTGACAGACAGACAAACAGATGGACAGATAGACAGATCGAAGTCATAAACATTTTTCAACTAATCGAGTTTTATTTAGTAATTTCTCCTGTTTTTATAATTTTTGTGTTTTAGAGAAAAGACAGAGCATGCTATGTATCTACCATTGCGTAGAATTTTTCATTTTTTAATTATTTAAATTGCTTTTCGTAATGAAGCATAATTATGTTATTGTATTTTACTAAAATTAGCAAAATAATTTATTTCCAGCTATGTGTTCGAAATATGTTCTAAACCTTAATAAAATCCAGATCTGAAAATAATTTGGGGTGAAAAATGATGAATGTATTTCTTAACTTAGTTGGTTAAGAGATTATAATCAAGTGAGTATTCAGGAACCTTTCACATCTCTAATAAAACTATCACTAGTTATACCTATAATTTTTGGTACTTGCGGATATGTTTATAGGGCAAAATTATCACTGGCCACTAGTCACATGGCTTCTTACTGCTAAAAAGTGGCCACCAATAAATTTTTTATCGGTGGACACGACATTGGCCACTTTTCTGGATGACTGTAGCATTGTTTAAAAAAAGTACTCGCCAATTTCCTGCTTTTAATTAATTTGGGCTGAAACCTGTATGTTGATGTATATATTTATTTTCAGAAGCAAGTTCTATATTTTATTCAATAAAAATGTGCACTTGCTATACGCAATATATTCACAACATTAGTATATCAAAAATAGAAGACTGTGACAGCTTTCTATATCAATTTATTAAACTGAGAAAAAAAAAAAAAAAAAAAAAAAAAAAAATATATATATATATATATATATAGTACCACTTCCATCTAGAATGAATAAGTAGCCACTTTTTAAATCCCTAAACTAGAAATATAAATTTTCGAGTTATGCGTATAAGGCAAACAAATAATCTGGATAGACGAAATGATCGAAAATTTCTAGTCTACACTTTTCTAGATTGTGGTACAATATTATGAGTATTATGAATCCTTTGTATTGCGAAAAATTGTCGTTGATTTACTAGAATTCGGTTATAAAACCACATTCTAGTTACTAAAACTCTCCTTTTGTGTTCGCATTTATTTACAGCGATTTTTAAATGAGATTGACTACCATAATATAGGAAAACGGTCTAGAATTATAATAGGGGTTTTTGTTTTTAGAACCCGCTAGCAAAAGGATCTAGAATTTATAAGGATGACGTGGAACTATTTTTACTGGAGCCACAATTCTAGATGTCAGTCACATGACACAGGCCTACAAAAATGAAGTTGAGAAAATTTGATTTGATGATTTTAGCTGACCTTTATGTTTTTCGATGTGCTGAAACCGAAAATGCAGCCCGTGTTTCTCTATCACGTATAGATTTTTGTCGATACAGGGTGTTTACCGATACAATTTCTTACATATATCACCCTAACAATAGGTTGGTTGGTTGGATTGTATGGTTTTACGTCACACTAGTGCTGAGCTATTACACAGTGCTGACTCTAGGCTAATTTGACAGGTTTCTCCACCCTGCTGCACTTTCAAAAGTATTTTAGCACCCTGCTGCCCTTTTCCAACCCATTTTAGCACCCTACAGCCCTTTTCAAAACATTTTGGCACCAAGTAGCCTTTTCTAACATTTGAAATGTTCAGAGGCCTTTAGATACCTTTCTTTGACTTTTCAACCTTCTAGGAATAGTTCTACAGCATTCCTGGAAGAATAAATGTATATAGTCTGTCTATATATATACACGTAAAATTAGTAATTTACTTTTGTCATGTACAAAAATCCCAACATAGAAGACTGCAAATTATGCAAATAATGCTCTTTTTGAAAACAGGTTGCCCTTTTTATTGAATTCCTCCTGGCGGCCCTTTTATTCTAGAGTCAGCACTAATTACAATAACAGGTATTCATGATTAATTAATCATGGAAACATACTATAAAACTTTCCATATAATTATACTTGTTGAAGAGTAATGGAAGAAATTCTATAGGTAGGCACCCTGTATTGGTAAAAAATCTGTACGTGATAGAGATAAACTGGCTTCATTTTCGGTTTCAGCACACCGAAAAACATAAAGACCAGCCAAAATTATGAAATCGAAATCAAAATTTTACATATCGACCTGTGTAATTTTTTCTCAGTGTATTTTACCCTACATTTCAATATCTCAGGGATGGAACACGGGCGCAGAATTCATACCACTCTCAATGTAAGAAAATTTTCTACTTCTTAAATCAACGATATTATAGGTAAAGAAATTTCTTAAACGGATTCCGGTATGAATTCTGCGCCCGTGTTCCATCCCTGATATCTTGTGAAGCCCTAGTCTATTAATTTCATAAAAGTATTTTTAAAATTCAATTGCATCATTGAATTCAGCAAAAAATTAATTAATTTAATTAAATTAAAAGAGGGGGGCAGTGAAAAAATTGCTTCTTATGGCGGCCTCTGGCCACTAATATATCTACTCAGCTTTGCCCTTTAGATTTGTTGGCGTTCCATTATCTGTTTTCTTGCATTCTATGATCATTATAACAATATATAAACCTTTTCAAACATATAACAGGTAGAAAGGAAAAATATCATATCAATTATTATTTTTGTTTGTCATTTTATTCATAATTAACGAAATGAAATTATGTTGACTTTTTTAATACAACACAACAGATTCGAAATAAAACTTAAATATATAAATTATTACAGAAATAAAACGAAATCACGGATTGAACTTCAAAATATTTCATTTTCTTTTAACTTTTCGATAAGGAATAATTTTTAAAAATACCACGTGTTCCATTTTGCGTTAATTATTACAGAATGCAGTTAAAAATATATTTATTTTATTTTATTTATTTTTGCTTTCCTCTGCGAAAAATAAAAATTACTTAAATAGATAAAAATTTCTCATTCCAATTTGATATAATTCATTTAGACTTTACTTTATTTCTTTTTTGTTTGATTTGGGTGGTCTTCGTTTTGATCAGAATAATCGTTTGAATACTAAAATTAAATCTTCTTTAAATTTCAAATTTTTGCACTGATAATAATACAATATTTCTTTAATTATATCATTATGCTGTCGCATTTATAAATATTAGGTTTTGAATTTGACTTTTCTTTTGAGTTTTAATTGACAGCAATATCTTTATGAAAGCAAGTTAATTTTTTAACATGCTATATAAATTTGGAATAAGAAGAAATACATTTGAATGTGTTTTATAAGCAACACATTGTGTATTTTTTCTTTGATGATCACAACTACAAAGAAAAATTCCCTCTATGAAGTTACTTTCTTTATTTTTTTATTTTTTACTCCTCCCCCCCCCTCCTTATTTTAGAAATATTAATAATAATAACAAAATAAAGAAATAAAGTGCGTTATTTCATCATTTGCAATTATACCAGTTAGACCTATTTCGGGGGGGGGGGGGGAATTATGTAATTCTAGCAAGTACTTCATTTGCAAATTTTATTTATTCCATTTTATCGCCTGACAAATAACATATCTGATAATAAACAAATCCGTTATTTCGAATTTTTATAGCTATCGGCTGCGTCTGACTAAATTTTACTATTTTTTCCTGGTTTTAAAATTAGACAGTCGTGAGATCATCAGATCGGAACTTGCGTATCTGAACAAACTTTTGTCTCAAAAAGGTTTTCAAATATTATTAGCGAGGGAATTTGTAGTTCGTCGATCGCAATACACCGGAACGCCAAGACCGCCGCCTAACGGTAAACTGAAATGGAACAATTGATTTATGTTCTTGGGAATTGACCGTGACGATGTCGAAGATATTGCTTGACTTTAGAAAAAATAGATAGGCATTATTCTTCATAAATTATTTTAAGAATTTCCGTTTTTTTTTTTTCTTCTTCTTAACGGCTCTCTTCACTTACCGTCGCCGGAAGCCCGAGCCAATGTTATTCTATGGGGAAATTTTCTTTACAAATAATTTGTTAACTAATGCATATTTTTAAATTCTGTTTTCACATTCCGAAAATTCCCAGCTGTTAAATGGACGGACCTTTTTTAAAAATGTATTTTTTTAATTTTTAATATTTTATTTTGAAATTGCAAAATGAAAAAAATTCACATATTGAAAATTCGTATTTTGCAGCTTCAAAATAAAATATAAAAAATAAAAATAATATTTTTTTAAAAAGGTCCGTCAATTTAACAGCTGGGAATTTTCAGAATGTGAAAGCAGAATTTAAAAATATGTGTTAGTTAATAAGTTATTTGTAAAGAAAAATTTCCCATAGAATAACATTAGCTTCGGCTTCCGGCGGCGGTGAGTGAAACAAGCCCTTAACTGGTTTTAACGTTAAAAGAAAATATTCTCTAACCAGCCTTTCCCGGGCAGAACATCTGTTTGATAGTGTACCTACATACCTAATATGGTTTTCAGAAAAATATCATAATTAAAATGGCTGGAAATTTTCAATTTTTTTTCTTTTTTTTTTTTAATTATTATTAATAAAAGATATTTAAATCTTTGACATTTTGCATTGTGGTTTCAATTTTACAATATCCCCCCCCCTTCCCCCCCCCCTAATAAAAGTTAATAAAAGCGTGTTAAAAAAAAAAAAAAAAAAAAAAAAAAGCTATTGTAGGATTGAGGTTAATGTTGAGTGAGTTTTACGTCGCACTAACGCCACACTGTGGTTACTAGTGGGACGGTGGTTCGGAGACATGCCATCATAATTTTGATGCTACACGGAAGGGATAGCCCCTCGGTTTCGGTGGTACCCAGAGTTTGTTGTTGTTGCGTAATATGAATCAAACGGGTAATGTAGAATATTTATGAAGGGAAATATGGAAACCTATTTCTTTAAAAGATAATATGGAATAGAGTAGTATTTTTACAGAAAATCATGAATGCAATATAAACATTTTACTTTGAAATTATAATTGAAAATAAACAGTATTGGGAAAAATTATCATCATTCAATTTTACAAAAATCGCAAATAATATAATAAAACTTCAATATAAAATATCGCAAAAATGTGTATTTCATATTACCTTAATCGCCATCTTAGAGAATAAATCAACTTCAATAATCTGTTGGTAGAAATAAGTTCATGAGAATCAGACTGATAGCTAACTCAATTCCCCTACCGGAAATGACTCAAGGTCAGGATTGGCTAGATTTTGCTCGACCCGAAAAACCCCGGGTGGGTTTTTTTCAATTAAAATGCACTTGAAAAAAACTAAGGAAAAGCTCAAATGGGTTTTTTCAAAATTCTTGTTTAAAATTGTATTAGGGGGACCGGAAAATAATGTCGTTTTGAATTAAAATACTGATATCGCAAATTTATCCTGGATAAAATTTAAGATATTCTTAGGTAACTTATAAGATGGTTATTTGTAAAGTACCATGTAAACACTGTTAAACAAAAATTTCCGGTTTCATTTTATTAATTCAAAACGACATTATTTTCCGGTCCCCCTAATACTTTTGTCTAACTTACAATAAACATACAAATTTAAAACAAATATTATAGACATTATTTGAACATTAACAAAGAATTTTCAGAAATATTGGAGATGCTGTAACTGCTGTATAGAAAAAAATCCTGAAAAATTCCCCACGAAAAAAAATGTATAATTATCTTATTAAAACAGAATAAAAAATTATATTAAAAAAATAAAAGCAAGAGAAAACAGAGTTGTTTTTCAATATAAAGAAAACTGTAGGACTCGAGAAAAGTAAAACATAAATAAATAAAAATAAAATTTTTAAAAATTTCTGAAAACTTTAAGAGTGCAACACTGTTATGTAATGTAGAGGGACAATAATTAAAAATGTTTTATGAAAATCTATTGACTACGAAAAGTTCAATAAAGGAACATGAATTAATTATTCAAATTCAATTTTTTGTTTTAAAGGTGACATAAAAAGAATTTTAAAATATTTAAAGTACAATTATTTAATATTTAAAATTTCTTTTTATAACATAATCATAAAAAGACTTTAGAAATTTTTAAATTAAATTTTTAAAATTTCAATTTTAATGAATAAATAACAACTTATTTTTTTTAATTATCTTATTATGAATGATACATTTAATGTTTAAGAAAAGGAAGAAGGAAAATATTCCTGAAAACTCTGATAAAAAAACAAAATACTCTGAAAAAACCCTGATTAAACCCGAAAAAAAAAACCACTGGGCTGGGTTTTTTCTGGAAAAAAAAAACCCGGGTTTTTCCCAACCCTGCTCTAGGTTCTCGCTCATTTTACTACTTCGTAAATTGGTTACAGATTTCGTAGTACTTACCTCCAAAAACGTCAGAATCTTAATAAACCAAAGAAGTTGTATGACACAAAAATTGCTTTTGTCAATGACACAAGATGAACTATCGTTCATATTTAAAGCCCAGTGAAGACGTTTCACGTGCTTCCGATAGGTTGTAGCACTGTACGGGTGAGATATAACACTATTCCATTTCATCCGACTATTCCATATTCCCAACCGTTCCTCTATGTGTATGTGTGTGTTTCCCACCGACTGCAATTTACTCGTCATCAGTCCAAAGATTTTTAAAGTCACACAACTTTTTCAACTTCTTTGTATATTAAAAAGTAATAACTTAACTCCTTAAAAGTAATTGCATTCAATTTAAAACATTTACCTTGTATAAAACTCTGTCTCATGGCTACAGTACTTTCTGGGCGGATCCGCCCTTTCATCAGTAACCTCTTTGCGGTCCGCTACATTCGAAACTGACTTTATTTCTTCCTTCAGTTGACTCCTCATAAGGTGACGCCATGATCGATTTATGTCTGAGCGCGACTCGTGCCCGTTACACGCTAATTGGTTATTAATTATTTCAATAGTGTCGCGGTAATAAGAATAATCGGATTATTGTAGTTAGCGATTTTCCTTGTTTTGTTAAAATTAATATCGATATTATTTTCATTGTTGACTTTAGTGAGAGCTGTTGATATTACCGCGAATCTATTGAAATAATTAATAACCAATTAGCGTGTAACGGGCACGAGTCGCGCTCAGACATAGATCGATCATGGCGCCACCTTATGAGAAGTCAACTGAAGGAAGAAATAAAGTCATTTTCGAATGTAGCGGACCACAAAGAGGTTACTGATGAAAGGGCGGATCCGCCCAGAAAGTACTTTAGCCATGAAACAGAGCTTGAAATAAGGTAAATGTTTTAAATTTAATGTAATTAAAGTATGCTCTGATAAAAATTTAAATTTTGTAACATGTTCTTAAAAGTAATTTGTATAAAAATAATTTAACTGTGCATATTATAAATCAATAGTTTAATAATATTTTAAAGAAAATTATGTAAATAACGAAATACGTTTTATTTACTCAATGAGTAAAAAATGAGGATTAATTCGTATGTATTAATGCAGTCCCTATCCTCTCTTTTGATTAAAGTACTGCAGACAGTTTTTCAAGTCAAACCAAATAAAGAAACACAACTATAGCATTTGGAGTTTTATTCCAGTCATTATTATTATTTATTCTTAATAACCCACTCTCTTTAGGATATCTACGATAATGAATGACCAACATTTCAATTAAAAACAACTTTATATCTTAATTGATCACTAATTATAATTGCATTTAAAAGCAATTGGGGCGTGGTTCTTTGTTTAGTGACTGTTTTAATCTTTTTATTTATTTATTCTTTTCACCCTATTCATGGACGCCCAATTTTTCTCATAGACAATGAACAATACTATCCGAGAAGACAAGAGAACGCCTGTTACATTGTAAAAAAAAATATATATATACGAAAAAAGACCCCCCTTAAAACAAAGTTTATAATTGAAAATCCTACAATGTTTGGTACCATTATTGTCTTATCTCGTATTTTTTCTTGGAGATAATGGCCGTTTTATCATCTAGATCATATTTATTTTGTCAAATAGTCTTTGTGAATGATTGCTTTTTTTTTTTTTTTTCTTCTACTTGGGTGTTTTGTCGCCACGCGTAATCCAGAATGAAACTTCAATAGAAAGTTTTCTGTCTGATTTGCTATATAGTGAAAAAAAAAGAAAAGTCATGCGCTTGCCATATGTTATAAAACACTTTCGAACTGTTACTCCTCCATTGCACTAGAGCCTCTATAATACAGGCCGACTTATCGTCCTCCATATTTGCCCCCATTTGGAACCGCGCTTTCCGACTGGCGCGCTTATTGCTTTATTGGCGAGTTTGAATGAAGGTTTCTTTTCTCAGAGTTCAGCGCGATATTTAACACGGCATATATAATAGTTCTTTTCTTAATTCGAGGCTGCACTTAATCGGTAGTGATTTCTGCAGTAGTGAATAACATTTCTTGTTCAATAATATGAGAAATGTTAAATTTTGCTTTGGTTCGTTTAATTGTTAGATATAAAAATAATTTCATTTTCATCAAGATTTTATAACTTAATTTAATTGCAAAATAATTTTTAAAGTTTTTAACAACTTATTTTAAAATTATATATAGATGTTTATTGTTATTGTGCAAATACTGTGTAATTTAATATATATATATATATATATTAACAACACTTTCATTAGTATAGATGCAGAAATAAAGAACGAAAATAAACTAGTATGTTGTGGCCACCACATGAATTTCTTCTATATTTTCCTATACTAATTCACTCAGTAAAAATAATTTATTAAAATTTTTATTTAAAAAAATTATCTTTCATGATAATGCAGACGATTTCCATATTAGAGAAGTAGTATAACACTAAATATCCAAAAGAAAGTCAATTTTATTGTCAATAATACATTAAAAAAAAAAATTTTTTTTTTTTTTTTTTGTTAAAAATGAAGAAAATCGATAACTTTATTTTAAATTATCGCAGATCGATGGTTCAACCATTCGTTTTAAAGGTCGCAAGCTCTTTTGATTTGAACCAGTCGCAAGCTCTTTTGAACGATACCCATCATGGGAAAAAAAAAAAAAAAAAAAAAATCCACAGATGTTGGCACAAAATTGACTTTCTCTCAACATTTAGTTTTATACATCTCCTCCGAGACGAAAGCGCTCAAAGCTGGTAGATGGAAGGTGCCGAGTTCGATCCCAGGTCACGCTCATTCACCTAGTCGTTCGGAGTTTTCCATGGTTTCCTCCGAAACTCGAGTAAATACGGACTAGGACCCCTTAGAAAGACCCCCCATGGAGGGCATTTCCCCTACAGGCCTAGGACACATGCGGAGACAATCGGTCTTAAATCCTCCAACCAACCAACCAACCTCCGAGACGCAAACCGTCTGCATTCCCCATGGAAAACAATTTTAGCAAATAATTTGCGCTGCGTGAATTTTTTCAGTAAAATATAGAAGAAAGTTTTGTGGTGGCCACGGCATGCTAGCTTGTTTTATAATTTAAAATTTAATTATGGTTAATTTAGCCCTCTTCTTCATATATGTATAATAGGTATGTGAGTATGTATGTATGTGTATAAAAAATTTACAAATCAAAATCAGTCTCCTACAGATTTCAGTTTCATATACTATAACTAAATTTTACGAAGAATAATAGCTCCTTTCCAAAGTTTCTGTGGAGTTTTTTTTTACTTACTTTTTCTTTATATATATATACTAGCATGCTTCGCTGGACCCTATTTTTAAATGAATCACTATAATTACTGAATTCTCAATTTTTATTTTTTTGCCCCACCACTCCCCCCCCTTCCCAATAATTTTAAAAATTCGAAAATATCCGCAATCGATTTGTAAGTATCGAAAACCTCTAATGTACCAATTTTGAATGATCTAACTCTATTTTTTTTTGCCCCTCTGCCCCCCCTCCCGTCCCTCCTAATAACGTTACACTTTCGAAAATATCCCCATTTGACTTGCAGGCCTCTAAAACCAATCTGTACTAATTTTGAACGGCCTAACTGGATTTCTATTTCTTTTTGCCCATAGCCCCCCCCTTACCGACCCACCCCTCTTACCGCCCCTCCTAATAATTTTACAAATTCAAAAATATCCGCATTCGATTTTAAGTATCGAAAACCATTTGTGTACCAACTTTGAACGATCTAACTCTATTTTTATTTTTTTGCCCCCCCCCCATCCCCTCCTAATAACTTTACACTTTCGAAAATATCCCCATTCGACTTGCAGGCCTTTAAAACCTATCTGTACCAATTTTGAATGCCCTAACTGTATTTCTATTTTTTTTTCCCATAGCCCCCCCCCCTTACCGCACCTCCTGATAATTTTACAAATTCGAAAATATCCGCAATCGATTTGTAAGTATCGAAAACCTCTATATACCAAATTTGAACGATATTTTTTTTGCCCCCCCCCCCTCTCCCTCCTAATAACTTTACACTTTCGAAAATATCCCCATTCGACTTGCAGGCTATTGAAACCTATCGGTACCAATTTTGAAAGGCCTAACTGTATTTCTAATTGTTTTTGCCCCTGCTGCCCCACATGAGGGCTGAATTTTTAAAATTCCTGAAATTGGTTTTTAGATATTTGTATTAGATATATTTTATAGCAAAAATTTCCCGTATATCTGTTTTTTTTTTTTTTGTTTGAGATATATAGGATTATGCGGAATCGCGTTTTACGCATGTGAAATCCCGTTTCGCTTCCCGCCCCCTCTTGGGGACCGAATTTCGAAAATTCTAGAAATTGGTTTTTAGAAATTTATATTAGCTATATTTTAAAGCAAAAATTTTACGGATATCTGTTTTTTTGTTTGAGATATGAAGGATTTTTTGAATTCACGTTTTGCCCCCCCCCCCCCCCCCCTTGGGGAGCGAATTTTTTCAATTTTTTTTTTCCTAAACCATCCCTGACCTATAAGGAAAAAAACAAAAAAAGAATGATCGAAATCGGTCAAGCCGTTTACGATTTTATAAAGGACATACAGACAAACATTCATTTTTATATATAGATATATATATATATATATAAAGATTTCTATAATAAAAGTCTGTTACCCTCCAATAAAGTAAAAAAAAAAAAAAAACTTCGCATTTTGTATAAACTTATCATCAGGGCTGAAGTCTTTCTAGAAATTTTCTATGTTCCCCCACCTTTTTTTTATTTTTCACTATAAAAATTTAAGGATGATCAATTTTTCTTTGCTTTCCTTTAAAAATTCAGTGAATCTTCTCTAAATGTCCATCTCTTTTGAAAGGCCACATTCCTTCAGGGCCAATTTTAACAGATCCAAAATTTCCTTCTATAACTTAATATATATCCATCAAATAAAAGCCCACTTACAACTGTATTCCTTTTTCAAGATCAAGTAATTTTACTTTGCCTTTGACCAAAACTAATTAGTGTTCACCATTTATAAGTGAGAGGTTAAACACTATATCTTCAGCTATGCAGTGGCGGATTTATGGGGGAGGGGGGCTAAGGGGCTGAAGCCCCCCCCCTCCAAAAAAAAAAGCACTAACATTCCCAACTGAATGTTACAATTGTAAATTTTTCATTGATCTGGATTAATATCTTGAAAACTCTTAGCCACCCCCCCCCCCCAAAAAAAAAAAAAGTTAAGTTCTGAATGCGCCACTGCAGCTATGTGATCAAAACGTAAATTCCTATAATCCAAATGTAATTTATAGATTTTGTGGCCTGAATAGGATTTTCTGAACAACCTTAATTAAAAGGCTACTTCTTTTTAAGGGCTAATATTTTATGGCAGGTGGATCCCTTACTATGGTGTACGTGAAGGTGTTAAGGTCAACTGACTACACGAGGGTCCTCTCCCTGTAATAACTTTAGGGTGGTTTTATTGTATAAATATATATATATATTAAAGTTTGTACATTTGCTGAGTATTGTAAAGGAATTAAATAATTTAATATATATATATATATATATATATATAATCTGTCTTCTACAGATTTCAGTTGATTTGCTAATTATATCTTTACAGAAAAATATAGAATAGTGTTCCTAATTAACAAATGACTTTTTTTAAGAATTAATTTGAACATTCACTGTTTTTTTTTTTTTTTTTTTTTTTTTTTTATGTAATTCTTGTCTATAATGTTTAAGTCTCTCAGTATCTTTATTTATGCAAGATTTTAATTTCGTATTACATTTACTGTTATTTTAAATATTTTTTTAATGCCAATGTTCACTTAGTCACTCTCACACATTTACTGTAGATTGTAACATATGTATAACTTTTGATCCTCCTCCTCGGAGATTAGATTTCAACTAAAGATTATTATCATTAGCTAACTTTCAATTAATTTTTTAAAGAAAATCTTTGCCAAAAATAGCATTTAAAATTTTTTAAAGTTATTTTGGTGCCCCTAAATAAAGGTGCCCTAGACGGCCTGTGCGATAATCAGGCCCTGAATATATATAAGTAAATTCTTCATGTTTTCTTTTTAAATGTTTGAACTACAGCTATATTCCATATCAATGGAAAGTTTTTTACAATTTCTCTTTATTTTAAACAAATAACATGCAGTCAGTGCCAGACTTACTTTTACTATAACAACATTGTGCAATATGAAAAATGTTTTATAATTAATAATTAAAAACATATTTTTTATTTCTTGTCTTTAAATAACATCACTCATTCTTCGATTTACTCTTCTTTTCACTATAATTTTATTTTACTCTATTATGGATTTGCATTACTCAAATGTAAGTTCTCATAATTAAATTATTTTATAATTTTATCCAGTAACCTCAGAAAGTATTTCATCCTACTTTACTCCAGGTGAATGATGTTATAATCAAAGTTCTCACAAAGGGAAATTTGAATACCATTTTTTACCTCTATTTATTTTTAGAATTAGCTAATCATTGATATATATTTTAAAAAAAAATTCTTGTATCCAAATTTGTATTTGTGAGAACCCTGGTTATATTAGGTTTCTAAAAGTAATATTCTATATGTGCTAATAAAATGAAAATAAATCCAGTAATATATACTTTTAATCATTAGTTAAAAAATAGTAATACTGACCCCCCCCCCTCACACACACACACACACACACTTAGTTGTGAGTCTATATGCACTCATTGTTTCAAAAGATGCAAATACCAGACAAATAAAAATACATATATTTTATTTATTTCATTTCACAAATTATTTACACTGTTGGAGAAATCTAGATGCTTATAATGTTTAATCAGATGCAACAAAGGCTTGCAAAATAATAATAATAATATATACAGTACCTGGCCAAATTATTAGACCAAAGAAAATATTTAAAGTTTTTTTAAATTCTTCTTATATTTGCTTTTATTTAAATATTTTTAAGTGTAATATTCATTCAATTCTCACATTTACTATAACCTGTAACATGGGAAAGTGTTTCATAATTTATGAATGATGCATGATTATTATTCACTATAATAATTTTTCTTTACTCTAATATAGATTTTGAGTACATATGAATATACACAAGTTAATTCTCCATTTTCACTTTCCAAAAGTTTCAATTACAACTATATTCCAAATCATAGGAAAGTGTTTTATAATTTGTCAATGATGCATTATTTTAATTTTTCAATAACACCCAGTCAATCATTATCTGACTTACTTTTACTATAACTTATGTAATATTGAAAAGTGTTTCATAATAATGGACTTACGCATATTATTTCTTTAATAAAACCACTCAATCATTCTCTGATTCACTATAATTCTATCCTGTAATATATAACAATATAATAATTTTAAAAGTTATCATGTTTGCATTTTATTCTATTATGGATTTGTGATCTAACGTACTACTTCTTTTATAATTCTATTCAGTAACCTGGTGAAATATTTCATCCCATTTTATTTCACGTGAACGATGGTGTTGTAATAGGTGTCTAAATGTAATAGCATTTATAGACTAATAAAATGAAAATAAAACCCAGTAACATAAAATTAATCCTTAGAATAAAATAAATAAATAAAACCATCATTTCTATTTATCAAATTATGAACCTATATTCTTGTACTCTTTCAAAAGATGCGAATAATACTAGATAAATAAAATACAAATATTTTATTTATTTCGTTTCACAAAATGTTTACATTGCTGGAGATGCTTATATTGTTTTATCAAATACAACAAAGGCCTTGCAAAATAGGATGTAATATAATTACATATTCACAACACTTTTACAAATTGAATTCATATTAAACAAAGTAAAAAATGCATATCTGGAAAATACAAGATGCAGGAAGGTTCATCGCTCCGATATGTAATGCTCTGTCTATCAACCTAAAAAGATGAAATTTGCTTTTCAGACAAAAATGAAGATAGCCCCCTGTCTTTTTCTTGTATTGCATCTTTTTCTTTTAATATCTTTTAAATTTTTACGATAGCATTTTCTAATGCTGCAATTTTCTTTTTCAGAATTTTGTTATATTCTTCATAACATTCCTATAAAAAAAAAATAATAATTAACCAATAATTTCAGTCTATGATAACTAATTTTTCAAATATTTAAGTACATAAAATGATACAGTAAGAATAATTTTGATGATCTTTCGAAGAAGAAATAAATTAACACAATTATGCATCTCTTATCCTGTATAATCTAATGTCACTGAAAATAACAAAAATATCCTAAATAATCTGTTATGATGTTTACATTACTTCCTTTTATCCTACAATGCGATAAACATATTATATGGTAAGGTATAAGCTCAAAGGCACTGTATTTGAACATTTCTAGTCTATTTCAATAGTAGTTCTAAAATAACTTTTATTTAACAAAAATTTCTGTGTGAGGAACCTTCTCCATCCTCCTCTCTCTTTTGTTAACCCCCCCCCCTTTTGTCTGCAGCCTTACCTTCAATAAATAGCACATTTGCTAAAAATATTTAAGAAAATCACAGTGCGAACTAGGAGACAATCAAGTTAAAATTGTAAAAAAAAAAAAAAAAAAAAAAAGACAAACTAATTTATAACATTGTGTAAAATCCAGGCCCGTACAAAGTATATAGAGAAAAATACATAAATAATAATAATAAAAATGTCTGAGCCTGAACTGTGAAGAGTATCTTTTTTTTTTTTCAGTTGTTTACAAAGACAGTGTAAAGTGTTTATAAATGATATTTGCATTTTAGTAATTTAAAAAATACAGAGTTTGCAAATGAGCTAAAAATTTATTTAATTTATTATTTGTGCATAAATAAATAAAACTTTATTTACAGATTTATTTATATTAAAATGAAATAATAAAAATATACAGGGTTCATAAATATAGTAAAAATCTTATTTAATTTAGTATTTGTAAATGAAAAAATAAAGCTGCTTATTTGCAATTTTAACTATATTAAATTGCATTATGTAAAAACACTTTAACTTTAAAAATATAATTAAAAAATTTAAAAAAAGTTTAATATGCATCCTTAATTTTTTTTAATTTAGGATGCATATTAGTTTAATTTTGTATACAACTTAAAATTCAAAATTATTGTGCAAGACAGGTATCAACATTTACACATTTATAGCATAATACGTCATAAAAGAAAAGGAAAACAAACCTTTTCTGGATTACTCAGATGTGATTCAAGTACACAACCAGGTTTTGGACATCCAATTTCAGCCTCAGTCTATTCTGCTTGAATTGGGACTCTTCAAAATGGTCCTAAAGAATTTTTTTAAATCTTATTATGAGTATTAACAAATTAACATACATTTATTTAAAAATGTATCATAAATGTATTCAAAAGAAGTAAATTGCTAGTAGTAAATTGATACTTTTATATAATATTTACAATTTACATATGGAACATTTCAAGAGTTGACCAAGATTTTTTTTTTTTTTTTTTTTGGGGGGGGGGGGGGGGGGCAGTGGCATTTTGGCAGAATATATAAGTGCAAAAAGAAAATTTTGTAAAAAAAATTCTACTTTTGTAAACAAATAAAAATTAGCACTAAATTTATATATATATATATCAAGTTTATAACGTGGCAGAGAATCAAGTGCAAGTAGTCATTTGAAATAATATTGAAAACATGGGAAATTTTTTAAAAATTTAATTTTTATAAAACAAAAATTTTGTGAAATGACTTTATGAACTGAAATTTAGTGAATGGGCTCATACTTTGTTTACTAAATTTAAATTTTCTGAAAGGGTCTATTTTATGAACTTTAATTTTTTGAAAGGCCCCATTTTATAATATTCAGTTTGGAGAAGGAAGGGGGGAGGGGGTTAAAAGGAATTTTTTTATTTTGATCAACCCCTGAAATTAAAAAATGAATTCCCCCCCCCCCCGAAAATTCTATTAAAAAAAAAAAAAAAAAAAAAAGAAAAATATTGATTTAACAATTTATAGAATACATAAACATTCCCATAAAGTAAATCTTTATCTGAACCTGAACAATCTATCATTCAAGTGTGCAGTTAAACTAAATATTAAGATAGAAATTAAAACAGATTGGATACTTTGTATAAATATCAAATAATTAGTTCATGTTCTAAAAGCATTTTTATTTTTATTATCTCATGTTAATTAAACTTTAAAAAACAAATAAGATTATTTAAAATTAAAAATAATGGGTTTTTCTTGAAAGTTAACCGTGAAAACAGAAATAAAAGCACCAACTTGTTTCAGAGAAATTTCCTCAATAAAGGTTTAATGCATAGATACTACATTAAACTTTATTATAAATAAATTTCTTAGATATATAATAATATGACTGCATATTTTGACTCACATAATGTCAATTAATATACCATGTTCTAAGATATCAATTTTTAAACATAAAAAGGTTTTGTTTCTTATATTGATCAAAATATTTAGCATTATTTCACAAAAATCTTAAATCTCTTTATATTTTGCAAGAATTTATTTATAAGCAAGATCTTTTATTAATAATAACTAAATTCTTTCTTATCAAAATAAATAATTATTATGTAATAAGTAAATCAATTTATTTTAAATAAAATATTTAACATTAAAAACAAGGACGTATTATATGTGAAAATTATTGTAGTTTAAAACGAAATTTAAGGAGCATATATTTCTTAATCTAGAAAAAAAATTCTTAATCTAGATTTTTTGAACGAGGATTGTACAAGTTTCTATTGAAAGATTTTAGCATAGTAAACTTAAATTTTCAAAATTCATACTTTATTATTATTATAATTATTATTAATTTAAATTTACCTCTTTTAAGACAATAGAAAACACCAATAGATATTTCAGAAAAGTACAAGTCTATCAAGTAAATAAATGCTTTTTACTGTAGTAAGTTAAACTATAATACATATGAATATATTGTTTAGCACAAAAAGTTTATTATCTGATTTTAATGATTCAATAAAAATAACCCTAAAAATGCAAAAATGCGTACATTTCTTCAATAATAATTCACCTATGATTTAAAATTAAAACAAACTAAATTTTATTTGCATTAAATTATGAAAACAAAACTTTATTTGGCGAAATTTGACGTCGCCAATATTTACAAACTCAGAATATCACATTAAGCTCATAGTTAACTTTTTTACGTCTTTAAAACATATAAGCAGTTAAATATTAATAAGTAGCAGCATGCATTATCATATTTTCACATAAAGAGAAGGTATTTATCAAGAGATATATTAATTAAACAAAATATAACTTACATTCCATACTTCAGCGCCGGATCTCTGAATGCATTTGTCTCGACGAAAATTAACAGTCCAAATTTTCTTTCTGATCGCTTCTAAAAGAAATCCAAACATCCGAGGATTCTTTCTTGAATGAATACTGCAATTAATATCTTAACATCCATCTATATTTATTACTTTATACACAGAAAACAATAAATATCCTCTGACAGCGTAACGATAACAAGGAATCTAAACAAGCAAGCAGACGACAATGAAAGAAGTGTGCTTCCGCGGAAGTAAATAGTTCCACAATTAGAAAAAGTTATTCAGCTATTGATAACCTAATATTATATTTTCTTTTAAATTCGAAGCTAAATTTGTTTACTTATCTTTTATGAATGAATATATTTTATTTATGCGTTTGAAAATTACCATTTAAAAAGCATGCAATTTGGCGAACTTTGAAACGAAACGCGTAAAACGGCTCAGGGTTGCTTTTCTCTCCCACGCTCCCCACTTGGAGGAATTGGGGGAAAAGATGCCGGACGAGTCTGCTCGTATTATAGGTGCCTTACATTGCACAGTTCAATGCTCATTATAGTTGCGTCATATGTACGACTAACAATTTGAAACGTTCTACACTAATATTGACATTCATAGTAAAATTACGTGCATACGTATAAGTATTTATTGATAATATATAAAATCACAATCATTAAGTTTAATTGATGTTTTCAGTTTATTAACATTCAGTCAAAATCACGAGAAATTAAAATTCTGTTCATAATAAGAATTACCTCATTACAAAAATTCTCAATTAATCAGAGGAAAAAACATACACCTATTATTACAGTGGGCTAAAGGCTAGACAATGGCTACTTTTTTGTGCGGCAAAGATCATTCATAAAAAAAGGTCACGTGATAATAGGCACTACAGTAAGCCAAATTGGCCAACATTGAATTTTTCACGCTAAGCTGTAAAATCTGCGTTCTCTTCCGCAGACGCAGACGATATATTTTGTTATTTTTGAAAGTTCTTTTTAAAATTCATGTTTTCCAAAAGTTAGATTGTTTTGAGTATAAAACATATTTTGTTGCAAGCAATGATAATTAGATATTCTGTAAAAGTCTAAGTAAAGTTATGTCAGGAGGAGGATCTATTACATTTCCCTGATTAGATTTTTTATATTTTATTATTTTGTACTTTTTAAGTAGTTATTTTTGTAAAATGCTTATAACTGCTAGCAAATATATAACTAAAAGTTTATTGCTATGTTATTTTACACACGTTTCGCTTGCTAAAACGAATAATTGCTAATAACACGATAATTGCCAAAAAAGTTAACTTTTTACCTATTATTAGCTGACTCATCTTTGCCACATTTTCTTATACTCCTTGTAATAAAGCCGCCGAGCTCGTAATTGGAAGATTGCGGGTTCGATACTCGAGCTGACCAAAGACTGCCATTTACACTAATGGTGACTAGTGCACGTAAAATCCATTGTGGCTGCAATGTCTTCCATGTTGTACAGTCGGGGGAAAAAAAACGCAACACTCAACGTAACTTCGTTGCTAATCGATGTAGAAAAATGTAATAGGTATCATTCGACAGAGAATTGTGAGTAGTTTCAGAAAATGGAGTAAAATTTTGAATTGGGGGTCGTCTACATATTAAAACGTGCACCAACTTTGATTTTTTTCAATGGTAATGCCCCATTTTTATTTTATATTTGAATTCCTGGGATCGCGACAACGCGAAAAAGTATATTGGTTGTATATTTTACTTGTTTTTTCACAGAGTTATAAGCGTTCAAAGTTTCAAGGTGCTAATGTTAAATTCATATTTCAAACTTTTATTAATATCTTCACAAAAAATAACTTGATCGATATAATTTTTTTTTTACGCGATACAGTGAAGAAACCCAAACATAATCCATCATTTCTTTTGATTCTAAAAAATATTTTTAATTTTGAAAAATATTAATAAATTCATTTTCATAAAAATTATGAATTATGACCTATGTTAATTTTTACATAAAATGAATCCCAATGCTGAAAAATATGGGTATGCAAATTTGCAGCTCATTCCAGTTATTAGTTTTCGAGATATAAATAAATCTTTCTTTTTGAGTGGTTTAGGGGGCCGTCTCTTATAAAGTTTTGCATGAGATAACGAATCAAATCTTTAAAAATAACAAAGAAAATTAAACAAAATATTTTTGTTTTCTATTTACGGGTCAAATTATATAACAACAATGACAAACGCAAAGAAATGAAACAAAAATTATGATTTTTAGACATTAGTGTTAGCATCAAGAATTCCTGTTTTCTAAAGAAGACAAGCTCCGCCTTCATCGTTCCTCAAAATAAAACAATACAGAAAAGTAAAGTTAATGTGACATTGAGTATTCGTGTTAAACCCCTTATTTTATGTTGACAAAAATATGCACAAGTGGTATTTACTTCATCGATTAATTGGTGATAAATTTTGAAAATTTTAAACGAACACTAGAATAAAAAAAATTAACTAAATAGGCGGGGTTTACTGTTTTAAGTAGAAAAAAAAGTTTAATGTGAAATTGTCAAATATAAAAAACGAATGGAATTGGAATGCAAGACAAACTTGTAAAATCGTTTCTTAACTATCGTCATAGTTAAAAAAGGCTTAATCATTTGCTTCATATATTGCTTTATTTTATTTCATTTATTTACTTATTTATTTATTTTGTAGGGGAGGGGGTTATTATTTTAAGGACACTTTAGTCTTCAAAATTTTATTAATATATTTTAACTTTATACATTTTTAAAAACATACTTTAACTTTTATAAATATATTTTGACACTTTTTGCGACCGCAAGATTTTGTCTTTTTGACAGTACGACACGCCTAAGGGTTCAGTACTTTTTTAGATAATTTTATATATTTTCAAATATTTTGAAATATTTTCAAAATAAAATATTTCAGAACAAATTTTCTGTATTCACAATTATATTACAAATGGATATACATTATAATTATATTTTTTCTAATCAATATATTTCTATCCATAGTATATTTTATTGCAAAAATATGAACACTGGGTACACACTTAAGAAATATGTAACACACAAATTACGAAAGAAACGCCCACTGACAGAGTTACTGATTTTCAAATGGCGTGAATCTACGTCAGCAGTCGCGAAATGGTTAATTAAGGAATTATATTTTCATAGAAATCATAAAACGAACCGTACAGTTCCAAAGAGTTCAACTGACCCAAAACTGGTAAGTGCGATTAAAATTGTTTAATATTTACTTCATGAACCTTTACAATAATTTATCCTAAAAGATTTAGTTTATGAGTTGTTGTATACATGTATTATTTCATTTCGTATATTATGTTACACCTAAGAAAGTAACTTTTAGCTTTATTGGTGATCAGTACAGCCATAATAGACACTTTTACTTAAAAAATATTGCACTTTTTCGAAAGAGTACCGTATGGACCAATCGCAAGTGTAATGTATTTAAATGGACCTAAAATTATCTAAAAAAGTACTGAAGTATATACAAATCTAAAAAATTGAACTCAAGATAATTAAGAAATTGGAAAAGGGACAATGTTTTAATAATTATTATAATTATTCTTTTCCTGAAAAATTTCTGGTGTGAAACATTAAAATTTTTTCTAGATCTTATAGGATCTTAAATTTATTTTTCTACATTTACAGATAACCCCCTAACACATTTTTGATTATAACTCTATAAATACTAAAGATAAAGTATACAAATAGTATACTTTTTCGCACTGCCAGACTCTCATAAATTCGAAAATGAAGTCAAAATTGGGTGTTGCTATTGAGAAAATCAAAGTTGGTGCTCATTTCAATATGTAGATGACCCCTAATTCAAAATTTGATGACATATTCAGAAAGTGCTTTTAATTTCCTGTTGAATTACGTCTATTATATGTTCCTGCGTCAATTAATAACGAAATTACAGCGGGTGTTGTGTTTTTTTTCCCCCGACTGTACCTTTAAGGGTCACCGAAGAGGGGAGCCATCTCCTCCGTGAAGGATCAAAATTGTGATGGCTTGTTTCAAGAGCATTTTTTAGGGGAGCGTCCCAGACCATCGCCAATTACCCAATGCGCAGTACTAGTGCTACGTTAAATCCAACCAACCAACCTGTAATAAAGCTATGCTCCGTCCACTGTAATAATAAATCTATCGGAAAAGCACAATTTTTGAAGTGAAAACTTCTTTAGGCGCATTGAGCAGTTTTTGGGCGAACAAAAATCATGGAACTCGTGTCATCGTCACCGAACGCTTTGAAGTGAAAACTTCTTTAGGCGCGTTGAGCACTTTTTGGGTGAACAAAAATCATGGAACTCGCGTCATCGTCACCGAACGCTTTCCATGAGCTATATGTATACTGTGTATATATGTACATAGATAAACCTCCGTGCGTTATTAGTATACATTACATATATACAAAGAGTATATCTCTCTATATATATATCCATATATTTAGCGCACGTCTCGGCATGCCTCATATACATATATATATATATGTATGTATAAAATGTGTACTAATACGAGTAGTATACTGGCTACTGGCATCTGTGTCTTTCTAGTTCTATACTCTATGTATGTATGTACTTTTTCCACAGTATATACATAGTTCACAAAGTACAAGCACGTGTTTTTATACAGATTGTTATATTCTTCTTTTTGCTTTCAATATAAATTTTCAAATAAATAAAAAAAAAAAAAGAAAATTATTTTAGTCATATTACAATATTTTTACCTAATATAAGGCTTAGTTCATTTAATTTGGGTAGCTACAAATATTATGCCGAATCATATAATACAGATCATAAACACTTCATTACAAACCAAAAATAATTCGAAAATAATAATCTAATAGCTCGACGATACAATTCGCAAGTTACTTAGTTTTCACTTCTATCGGCAGTCCCCAAAGACTGCTTTAATTTCTTTTTCTCGAGTATGATTTTGTACGGCCAACTGAATGTTAACTGTGATGTGATCGTATTCTTTTGATTATTCTTTATAGAATTTATTATTATCATTTTTTAATAGCATATTTACTTTAGTAAATGTTTGAAATCTAAGAATTCGAGTTCCTTGAATATGAATATTGTAACAAGTTTCAAGGTCTAACAGTTGAAATGATTTGAAAATTAGACTTCATGCAATTTAATAAGGCCTTAAGGAGATCTCAAGTTCGAATTTTCTACGATCTGAATGAATTATTCAAATTATACCTAAATTAGAACTGATGCGAATCCAGTATACTTGTAAAAACAGATTTAAATAATGTTACCATAACAATTCTGCGAAAAGTAGACCGAAAAAGGTCAGGCAGAAATCCAGAAAGACAAACTGAAATCATAAATATTGAAATTAAAATTTTAACTGATTTTTATTCTTATTATTATTATGTTAGTTACATTCCAATGCAAAACAAAACACGCGTAAACCCTCTGTCTTATTATACCTTTCAATATTATCGATTTAATATTGAAAATTTGGGGGGGGGGGGGGGAGTTTCCTCAAATTACGGGACTAAGCCCCGTAAAATTACTTTCATTAAAAAAAAAAAAAAAAAAAAAAAAAAAAAGAAAAATCACATAAATTTATTGGGAAAAATGAGTGTAATTTACATTTCTGGCTTTTATCCTTGAAACGTGAAAAATAGAAATTTTCCACAGAAAAAAAAAAAAAAAAAAACTTTATTTTTCTCTTTTCTTTCTTTCCTGAAAACTTATGCTATTTATTTATTTATTTTTAATATCGCAAAACTTCTTTTTTCTTTTCTTTTTCCCTTTTTATTTTGATCATGAGTTTCTCTCAAATTAATCGCTTCAAACATCTTTGTTTAAAAAGTTCTCGTTTTCTAAATCATTTTAATATTTTTCTTAGATACAAAATATGTTCAGGTAGTTCCTATTTTTATTAGCATTAAATAAATTGGACCATCTTTTTACTTTCCGAACACTATAGTGAGGAAAGTATTGTAATCATGCCAAAAATCCGAATTTGAGATTTTGATGTTTCTATACGTTTAAAGGTCCCCTGAGTCCGTTTCCACTATTTTTACGATGATGAATGTATGTGTGTGTACGTCTGTATGTATGTGTGTGTGTGTCTGTGAGTGAACACGCTAGCGTCTACACGCTTTGTTGGAATAAGGTGAAAGTTGGTACGTATATTGTAAGTCACCATAGTACAAACCCTATAGATTTTGGTGAATCTAGCACTTATAGTTTTTTTACAGGGACACCAGGAAAAATTCCTTATCATTATGGCCTATGGGTCCAAATTTTTAAAAATGCGATAGCGTCGAAACGCTTTATTAATCTGATCAAACAATTTTTACACATGTTATAGGTCAAAGTTGTACGAACTGTATAGCTTTTGGTGAATTTAGCACTTGCAGTTTTTTTACAGGGGCACAAAGAAAAATTCTTTATCATTATGGCCTATGGGGCCAAATTTTTAAAAGTGTGATAGCGTCTAAACGCCTTATTAATCTGAGCCAAAAATTTGTACACATGTTATAGGTCACAGTTGCACCAACTGTATAGATTTTGGTGAATTTAGCACTTACAGTTTTTTACAGGGACACGAAGAATTCTTTATCATTATGGCCTATGGGACCAAATTTTTAAAAGTGAGATAGCATCTAAACGCCTTATTCAATTGAGCTGAAAATTTATATGAGTATTATAAATCACTGTTGCACTAACTATAAGCATTTTGGTGAATCTATCATTTATAGGTTTTTACAGGGGCACAGCAAAAAATTCTTTATCTTTATTATCTATGGGCTCAAAGTTCAGTAGCGTTAAATAAAACATCGTGTAATATATGGAGAAAAATACTGAAACACTCTATTATGTTTTTCTCTTTTGTTTGTTTAACAACTCCTCTTTCTTTGCTTCTTCTACAAAACTGTTAATTACGCAATGTTCGGAAAGTCGAGTGGAGTCACTCCAGATTTGTTTTTCCCGTGTGTGTATGTGTTCATTTTTTTTTTATGGGCATCATTTTGATATTCTTAGATCCAGGATATTCGGCAATCTTTGCCATCTATCATCGAGTCTGAATTATTTTTCTTACATTTGCCTGAAAGTAATTCTGTGCACGATTTCTCTTTGAAAAAAAAAAAAAAAAAAAAAAAAAAAAAAAGAATGTGACACATGTTGCCTTTCAATCCAGTTGTCAAAGCTAATTCGAATAAGGAATTATTTTCTGTACAACTTAAGTCAAATTATTCAACTTCAGTTCTACTTGTTCAGGATTCTGTTATTAATCTCTTTTCGTGCATTTTGATTTATTCTGTTTCTAAATTTTTCTCATGTTTCACTGTTAAAAATGGTTTCTTAAAAATGAGCTAAATTGTCTCAAAATAGCTCCGAAACAATATAGTATATTTAAATTTGAAAACCCATGCACTCATTTTTGAGTATAGTGACATGTCAAAAATGGAGATATTAGGATTCTTATTGGTCATCCCCATTTTTAAGCATGTCAATATACTCAAAAATGAGTGAACTCAAATATTGTTTCGGAGCTATTTTGAGACAATTTAGCTCACTTCTAAGAAACCATTTTTAACAGTGTTCCAAACCTTCCAATCATATTGAATTTATCCTATTGAGCATTTTATTAAAAATAGTAAAATCTCTTCCGGGTAATTGGAGACTCTCCGTTTTCTTTTATATACCAGTACCACCAGAATCCAACAAGTTCTACTCTCAGAGCTGGGGGACGAGAGGTGCCAAGTTCGAACCCAGATAACACTCGTCAGTTTAGTCTTTCTGAATCTTTAGCGGTTTTCTTCGAAAATTGCTTAACCCTTTCAGTCGCAGTGTTCCCGCTGATGGAACACCTAATTTTAATTCTCAAGGGAAAAAACTCATCCCTGAAATTTTTTTGCAAAAATTTACATTTATAACATAGCAGAAAAGGCCCTTTTTTATAACGTGAAAATTTAAAATTTCTTCCATTTTAATTATGTTCGTAAATTCCGGTGGCGGTGTAATTTAAATGATCCGAATTACCTTGCGCCGCAAAGGGTTAAAGTACTCCGGAATAAATTGAAATGTTGGGATCTATGCAACTTTTACGAGTTTTTGTTGTCGATAATGTTTACTTATAAAGTGATTTATTTATTAAATTAAATATTATTTGAATTTAACAAGGTTTACTTACAGATGTTTCAAACCAAAATTTCTCGAAAAGGAACAATGCTAATTTTTTATTTTTTAAATATTTATGATCAGCTATGTGTCTAAAAGCCATTTTTAAAATTAGCTTAGTAATTTTTAAAATAAATTAAGTAGTGAACGTTAAAGGGTTGAATATCCACCTTCTCTTACAAAGACTCCGCACGAGGGCAATCCACCCAGGCTCAGGACCGTAATGTAATTAAACGACTTTAACCCCTCCACCTACACCTTTCATTCAATGTTATTTCTACAACCTGTTACCTTCTCAAAAATCTGCTCTCTTTCAGAATCAAACTCCACCCCTCATTCAATTATCACTAAACAGGAGTCAATCCAGGTTTTAATTTTTGGGGCTCATGTGAGAGAAACAAAGCATTTTATTCAAAAACAAAATATTTTTGTTAAAATTTTATTTATTAAAAAAAAAAAAAAAAAAAAAAAATTGAAATAAAATAATTTGAAACAGCAGTTACTCTAATGTTTAATATCAAATTAGTAGTGTTTCATTCTATCAAGTATAGGCACTCGTTAAAAATAATACTGAAATAATAGAAAAAACATTATAAAACTATTATTTTTATTAAACGAAATCTTGTAAAAGGCCTATTCTTATGAATTTGATTTTTCTGAAGGGTTCCATTTAAAAAAAAATTATTTTTGTGGACCCATTTTATAGATTTAAATTTTGTGAAGGAGTAGCTAAAGGGCCCTAATTTTTGACAGAATCAATACCCTTCTAAAGCTGATAAACTTTTAATTTTTTTAAGATGCGTTGCTACTTTGACCACCATTAGTTCGTTCGTTGGTTGGTTGTGGTTCTTAAGACCAAATAATGATTACACCAATCTCTTATGCCTATAAGTGAAAGGTCCTCCGTGGAAATCTTTCTAAGGGGTCCTAGCTCATATTTACGCGAGTTGCGGGGAAAACCACGGAAAACTCCGAATGGCTAGGTTGATAAGCGATACCTGGTATCGAACTCGGCACTTCGCATCTACCAGCTTTGAGTGCATCCATCTGTTCATCTTGCCTGATGAATCATGCTTTAATTCAACCCGAAACAACTGTTGCGAGTTTTTGAAATTTGTGTAGATTGTTCGGAAAGTTTATAATAATAATAATAATAATAATTATTATTATTATTATTATTATTATTATTTATTACTTTCTTTCAAATGGTAATTGTATAACATTTCGCGATTAGTAGATATCTTCGAATTATCAAAATTATTTGTTTAAAAATTCGATTTACACAGAAATTTTTTAATTCAGTTATTATTGAATTTTCAATTAAAAAATAGAGATACATTTAAATTAAATTCCTAACATTTAAAAAAAATTAAGTTTTACTTTATAAGTTTCGATTAAGATGAAACAAATGTATATGTAGTCTTATACAATTCTCTGGAACTGCGGATTTTGCCTTTCTGTTTTGCTGATACGACATAAGCAATCTTAATAATGTTTATTTCAAAAAATGTTTGTTATGCGCGATTTTTATATTCGGGATTAATGTGATAAAACTTTCCCTTACCTTCACAGAATATTTAAAAATTAAATTAAATTAAATTTTACTTTATAAGTTTCGATTAAGATGAAACAAATGTATATCTGTTCTTATACAATTCTTTGGAACTGCGGATTTTGTCTTTCTGTTTTGCTGATACGACATAAACAATCTTAATAATGTTTATTTCAAAAAATGTTTGTTATGCGCGATTTTTATGTTCGGGATTAATGGGATAAAACATTTCCCTTACCTTCACAGAATGCTCATAGAAGTGGGTCATTTATGTCCATACACAGTTTGTGTTTTTACCCAGTTTCTTGCGGTTGTAACAATCTATGCTGACTGTAAATGATGTATTTTTCCCAAAACAAATTTTTTAAAGTTATTTTCAAATTAAAATAAATATATAAGTAAAAATGCGAACAAAATGAAATTTTTCTCTGTACCTATATTCTCAAAAACGCTTTAGTTTTTATTTGTCATATCCAGGGTTGGGGTTTAGGACGTCTGAAACTGGTTTACAGGACAGGTGGTTTTTACCGTCCAAAAGTATTCTAAACTGTACAAAACTGTCCTAAAGTGTCCAAAACCTAAAATTAGAAAATTCCACTCCATACATTCTCAGTAGCAATTATAATTAGTAATTAAAAGTATTCTATATTGAAAATTTGGCTTTATTATTATTATTATTCAAAATAAATTTATAATTTAACAATAGTTATATAAGATGTGAATTTTACTAACTTAAAAAAGTTTCTTACAATAAAAAATAATGTACGATGAAATATTCAAAATGAATAGTTTGTTAATTTTCTTTTCTTTTTTTTTTTTAATACTTTTGTAAAAGGTTTACTTATCCATTATTTTACAGAAATTCTGTTTAAAAGTTATTTTATTAAAAGTTCTTTCATAGATTATGTAGATTAGCATAGCAAAAATAAATAAAATATAAAGTTATAAGTAGGCAGTGAAGTCTATGCATTTTTAAAAAGGGCAAATATGTCCACACACCCCTAAAAAATATATCGTTAAAATATGTACCGTTTAATGCTTTTACATTTATATTCCCTTAGTTATTGAAAAATAAAACAGATACATTTATACAGCTGTAGGTTTTTTTTTTTTTTTTTTTTTTTTAAGATTATTTTTTTGCAAATATTTTTTAACAAATAAATAAATAACAATTCGATATTATTTTGTTCTCTTTTTTTAATTGATTTATTCGCTTTTAAAGCAATAGCGATAGCTATTCATGTTGCTTATGTGTATGTGTGTGTGTGTAAACATTACAAATTTCAATATATCCACAACAATTATCCACAATTTTCCATTAAAGCATCAATAATAAATTTTTGCTTTTGTATAATTTATAATTGTAATATGCATCTCTCACTAAATATATTATTAGAACAATGGAAAATACTGGAAGATGTTACAAAATAACAATTAATAATCACAATAATTTTGTAATTTTTTCAAATATTTGTATAATTTTACTAAAAAGTATAGTTTTGGACAGTTTAGGGCAGTTTAAGACACTGCTAGGGTTTTGGACAGTACGGTAAAAACCGTGGTTTTTTACCATAGTGTCTTAAACCTTGCCAACCCTGGTCATATCATTACAAATTAAAATAGTAAATCCATTTGTTCGTTTTTTGAAGCTACATAAAAAGTAATGAATATCGGTTTTATGAGAATTTTTACAAAGACTGTCGAACTATGCAATATATATATATATATATATATATTCAAATATATGACGTTTGATTTGAAACAAAATCGAGGCACTCCTAGTACAGTTATGCACAAAAACAGATTTTTTTTTTTTTTTACCCTTCTGATTTCCTGTTGTGACATAAAAGGAAAATATCTGTTACGTGCGATTTTATAATTGGGGTTTAAAGGATTTTTTTTTTTTTTTTTTAACTACTTTTCAGAATGCTTTTGATAACCGTAAAAGACACAATTTAACCTTTAAATTGTCTTGGAGCTGTCTAAGAGAACGATATAGAACTTTCATTTTTATAATAAAAGGAAAAAAATTTGGAAAGTTTTTGCCACCGTCCTTCTCATTTCTTTCTTCCTTTTTCTTGTGTTGTTGTTTAATTGGATAGATGTAAAAGTTTATTAATTTTCATTTAAAATTTTATTTCTCATATGAGCCCTAAAAAACAAAAAAATCAAATAACTTTATTATTATTATTATTATTATTAGTTTAGTTTTAACTTATTATTATTATTATGTTTTTCTCCTATTTATTACATAAAAAAACTGTTTTTCCAAAAACAGCGCACAAAATCTTCTGAATCGATTTTTACGAGATTCTCATTCGACGGAAGACCTTTCTATTTCTGTTTATTTAGTTATTTTTAGTACGAATCAAAGCAAAACTTCAAAAAAAAAATGCGTATATTTCATAAACTGAAAGTAGGTCACATTAAAAAAAAGAAAGAAAGAAAGAAAAAAGTTTACTTACTCTCGAATTAAATAGACTAAAAACCTGCAGCATTTTTGACCTAATTTCAATTAAATTTTCAGTCTCATGATTGAAAATGCATGTTTTCTTTTAGTCACGTCTTTTGCATAATTAATTTTATTATTCAGAAGCAGTTTTTACTAGAATTTTACGTTATTTCGACAGAAGGTAAAGACAAATATTGTTTATATTTTTATTTAGTATTGACTTGTTTGATTTATTTATCATTAATTTTCGACGGCAGCCGTGGCCCCATGTTATTCTATGGGAAAATTTGTTTTTATAATTTCTCATTACCAAATGTATTATTATTATTATTATTATTATTATTTTAAGTTTTGTTTTCACTTTCAGAAAATCCACAACCATTTAACCCATTAACGTTCACTACTTAATTTATTTTAAAAATTACTAAACTAATTGTAAAAATGACTTTTAGACACATAGCTGATCACAAATATTAAAAAAAAAAAAAAAAAAAAAAAAAAAAAAACATTGTTCCTTTTTTGAGAAATTTTTGGTTTGAAACATCTATATATTAACCTTGTTAAATTCAAATAATATTTAATGTAATAAATAAAACACATTGTAAGTAAACATTATCGACTACAAAAACTCGTAAAAGTTGTTTCAGGTGAAATTAATTGTCCAGCTCTTTATTAAATGAAAGAAAACTAGACATGAATGTATCATCAAACCAGCAATTCGTACTCGTTCCCACTAAAAAACGTCGACTTATGTATTTAGCTTCGTTTGAAGCATTATTTGTTAAATTTTGGAATAGTGCTGCTATCTACCGAACAGAGAAGGAACAAAAGTTTAAAAATTGATTAAAACAAGGGGGGGAAACTGCTGCATAAAAATTGTTAAATGATGTCAAATGTTTGGTTTCGCAGCGAAACCAATGAACGTTAAAGTGTTAATTAGTACTCATTTTCGAAAAATAAATTTTTATAAAAGTTTTTATATTTTATTTTTGATTTCAGAAACGCGATTTTTCACAAACAGCCTTTTTCTCGTTTTTTAACCGCAAATTCTAAAAATTTAAAAAATCAGTTTTTGGAAAATGAGTACTAATTTAACGATTGTGAATTTTCTGAATATGAAAACGAAATTAGAAAAAATACATTTGGTAACGAGTAATTATGGTAACAAATTATCTCATAGAATAACATGGGCCACGGCTTTCGGCGGAATTAGGTATTGTCCGCTCTTAAGAGTATAATATATAGTAAAGTATAATGAGAGACTCATAACTAAAAAAATAATGTCGCTTTATCACAGTTAAGGTAAAATATTTCAGAAAAATATGTGCATATTCTTTTAACATCATTTTCAACAATAGGAGCATTCCACCTTCGTAAAGATTAAAGACTAAAATTAGATATGTATATATATATATATCCTAACATTTAATTCTTATTAATAACTTTGAATTTAAGATTAAATACTTTAGGATTAATATTATTTTAGGTTTAACATTATCAAGATCCACTAATCAAATCTCTAATTAATTAAATGGTGTCACATATTCTCTTAATTCCTGAAGTTAAAACTTATTAAAAATACTCCTTATAGCATTGGTTTGTTTGAACCTAAATTAATTTAACTGACTTACTGTTTATCTAGCCAAACGCTAGATGGCGCTTGCTCACTGCTGACTTAATGTTTTCTATCTAACATTAATTTCCTTTCTATGAAAGTTTTAATGTTCATTGCAGGGTTGGCAGGTTTTTGACACGTGACAGTTTTTGACGGTTTAAACCATGGTTAAAACCGTCATGTCAAAAACCACCTTGTCAAAAATGTCAAAAACTGTCAAAAACCTATATTTATAATTTAATTGTCGTATGAAAAATTAGCTTAAAAAATATAGTTCATAAGGATTTTTTGAAAAGTAAATAGAATGATGTTCTTTGAAAAACACATTGTTACAACATTTTGATTAATATAAAAAACAAAACTTTAGGCTTTTAAAATTTTACTATGAATTATTTCTATGTTCATTCAAAATATGCTGTGATACTTTTATATATTATTATGAAATTTATTTATAACTATGCTTGATATAGCACATGTTAAACTTAGTTATGCGATACTTTAAAAATATAGTTGTTTTCAATAAGATATTATTTATCAGTATGTTTTAAAAGGTAAACATAATACATATTAATGTTTTTGGAGAAACATTATTATGGCATTTTGATTAATATAAAAACAAAACTTTAGGCTTCTAAAAATTTATGATTCATATATCATTGATACATCATTTTGATTGACAAATCATTTTATTTGCAATACAACATTGTATATTTCAATTTTTTTAGTATTGTGCTTTTAGTATTATGTATTTAACCAGTAAAATAAAAATGCATAGCCTAATATTTTGTATATTTAAATATTTTATAGAAAAATATAACTTTTTTTTTTTCTTAATGACTGCTGATATTGCAAGTTTTTAAGAAAAAGTAAGAATTCTGAATGTTAAAAAAGCTTAAATTGTGTCTGAAATTCATATAATTACCGTGAAACACGAGAAATATGAATGCTTTCTGGACATGTATAAATTGTAATAATTGTAATATTTACCCGTACAGATTTTTTAAAAAATTATTAGTCTAAACTGTAGGGCCCACCAGCAGCCAAGTGGTACTACGCTCAAAGCTGGTAAACGTGAGGTGTAGGGTTTGATCCCAGGGCGCACTCGTTGGCCTAGCCATTCAGAGTTTTTCATGTTTTTCTCCGAAACTTGTATAAAAACGGACTAGGACCCTGTAGACAGACCCACACGGAGGGCAATACCCCTTAGGCCTAAGATACTAGAGTAGTCAATCAGCCTTACTCCCAAAATACCAAACACCAATAGTCCAAGCTAATATTTATACAATCAATAATAATAATAAACAGATAAAAATTCATTAATAAATGATAAGTATAATAAATGTAGATTATAAATATAATTATTTTCAAATTCATATTAATTTACTGCCCACATATATTATGTTTTACTTAAAGAAAAAAAAAAAAAATCCAGTATTCCTGTGTTTTCATGTCTTATGTGAAAATTCATAAGTAACTTCGGAATTTTAGAATTTCATAAATATTAATATAAATAAACATAAACATAAACATACAAAATATAACTGTATACATACTTTGTATATATTTCTTAGATTATAAACCAGTATATTTACCTAATTTTTTTATAAATTATCTACAAATTGTTTTCAGATTTCTTAATTTATAAACAGCATAATGTTTAGATATTCACTTGTATATGGCAAATATTACTAAATCCTATTCCTAACCAGAATTTAGCTCATTTATAGATGTTGAATTTTGACAATACAGGTTTTTGACGGTATAGAGGTTTATGACAGGTTTTTGACGGTTTAAACCATGTTTAAACCTTTGTCATTTCAAAAACCCAACCCTGGTTCATTGATTTACGTACAATTGAAATTAAAATTTAACTACTTTAAACTTTAACTAATTTAAAATTAAAATTTCGCTAACTCAATAAATAATTACTCAGTGAATTTAATCGTTAATGAAACAGCTCAGACGTTAATTCTTTATCTATTAATCGATGTTTGCAATGCTTTTATTTTTAATTTCAATAATTTGTTGCCAGCTTCCTATTCTCCAGTTTGTGTAAAAGTTTTACATTTGGCTACTCTGCTTTTTTCAAGTTTTCTCTCTGGATTCCTTGATGATTTGATTTAATAATTTATTTAATTTCTCATTCAAATTGGTTTTGCTGCCTCGATCGGGGCTGGAACAATATAAATTGCTATGATTAGCTGTATTGTTTTACGAAATCGATGCAGCTTTCAAAGCTTTATGAAGTACATGCCCCCTGACGAGATTTTACTTCTAATTTTAAGCATTTTTATCCAAATATTATTTCTGTGGTACTTTAGTTATTTTCTCTGTCATTAAGTTTAATGGTCCTTTTTTTTATTATTATTATTGTCGGCGTAAGTAATTTAAACTGTTTTTCTCTCTTATTGGTTCTTATCTGTATCGCAACATTTTTGTGTCAGTCTTACATATAAGTTAAAATCAGTTCTATTTTATTAAAATAATATGTATGAAAAAAGTATTTACAAATATCATTTGAAGGTTGCGAAAAATTTATTTTAATAAGGAAAATGTAAACAAAATTTATTACACAGAGAGAAAAAATATACTGCCTTCATCTAGAACGAATAAGTGACCATTTTCTAGATCCCTTAACTAGAAATATAGATTTCCGCGCTATGCGCATAAGGCACGCTAATGAACTGAATAGACGAAATGATCAAGAATTTCTAGTCTACACATTTCTAGATGGTGAAACAATATTCTGATTATTATAAATATTTTGAATCTTTTGTATTTCGAGAAATTCTCGCTTGACTTTCTAGAATTGGGTCATAAACCAAGATCATAGTTGCTGAAACCCGCCTCTTGTATTCTCATTTATTTGCAGAGATTTTTGAATAACTTTGCCCTCGATAATACAGGTAAATGCTCTAGAATTCTAGTAGGGGGTTTTCTAGAACTCGCTACCAAAGTGGACTAGAATTTATAAGGATGACATGGAACTATTTTTTTCTAGACCCACAATGCAGATTCCAGACGTCAGTTACAGAATTTTTTCTGAATGTAGAGGTTTTATATTGCTTTTTATAAACAGGCACGAGAATTTTCCGCGCATCCGCGATTTTCCGCTTTTTTGTGATTTCCGTTAATTCCGCGGATTTTTTTTGTTTAAATCAAACTCCAATAACGATCAGTGTTCAAACGCTCCACGAAAGACTTTAGATTCTCAATCTTTCTGCCTCCAAAATATAAATGTCAATATTCATTTTAAACGTGCTTTATCAGATTCTATAAAATATAAAAGAACATAATTATTCAATATTTCTCACTCATGTAATTTTTTTTGTCCTGCACCCCCTCCCCCCTTCTTTCTTCATCTCTAACCATCGCCGATCAAACATTCTGTGAAAAGCCTTCTATTTTTTAATATTTATCCATCCACAACAAAAATGTCAATATTAATTTTAAACTTACTTTATGATATTCTGGAACCCATAAAGAAGTAGAATTGTGTTTAATATTTCTCACTCATGAACTACTCCCCCCCCCCCTTTCCCATTTTCCACCACCAGTCAATGTTTAAATGTTGATTGCTAGCTAATGTTGTTGTTGTTGTTCTTGTTGTTTTTTAAACACATGTTTTATTGTGTTGATGTGCATTATTCTTTTAGTTTAATTTGTCACATGAACACGCGTGTTTCCTCTTTTTTTAATTTTCTGCACTCTCATGCCTGTATATAAAAAAAAAAAATTTGCATTGTTATTGAAATTTCAATGGCTATTTCTACCCCACTTCTTAAATTATTCTTTATTATTTATTTTTTCTGTCATACAATTTTTTGCTGCCTCGAGTTTATCTTGTTTATTCTGTAAGAGTTCTTAGTTCTGTCTTTGTTTAGCACAGTAGTTGGTTGAAAACTTACCATATACATTGTATTACAAAAATATACCTTATATTTTTTACGAAAATAATCTTTAAAATTAAAATTTGGATCGGTGCTTGATATTAAGGGGTGCACTTGAGCTAGTTTGCCAGTCGGTGTTTGGTTAAAGACGATTAACTACACGAGGGTCCTAGCTCTGGGCAGAATGCCTAGCGTTAAATTTTTCCAACGAGTCTCAGTTCGTAATCATGCGAGAAAATCGCAGACGAGAAGCGCAAAAAACTTCGAACGGCTAAGCCGACGAGTTCTACTTGAGTTCGAACCCAGCACCTCCCGTCTACTAGCTTCCAGAGGAAAAGCCTTTCAGCCACATTAGTTTATAGCATACCCGTAAAGTTAAAATGCTTATTATTAGGTAAACGTTATGCATGATATTAAGAATAAATAAATAAAGAATAATAATAATAAAGAATAATCTTTTCACATAATATAATTTTGTGATTAAAATTATGCAAATTAACTGATTCATGACATTTATTGTTATCCGGCTATCATTTTAATAATTTGCTACTAGTATACCCGTAGTTTTCTATAATGTTTTGTAGACATTCAGTAAAGTAAAATTTTGTTTAAATCCCGCAACAGTTTGTAAAGATGTGACATAAAAATAACCTACTGAAGAAAAACGTTAATTATGATACTGCTTTTTAAAAATCCTTTATCAATACACGGTTTGTTTATTGTAAAACCGACAAACCGGAGCTATTGTTCTTGTTTATAATAAAGTTTCATACTTCTATTTACGGCATTATCGATTAATCTATCAATGACCTCGCTGGAACCACCCATGCAGTTTCTGAATTCCCATATCTTCAAAGATGCAGTTGTGTTTTCTTTGAATAGAATGTATTTTAAGTGATTTAAGTTTTCAGAAATGTGTTTTAAATACAGATAAGCGCAATATTTTGTTTTAAAAATTTTCTTTAAAATAAAATAAAATAAAATAAAATAAATCATAAATAGTAATAATAATAACGCTTCGTTAAACGGGTCGATGTTTTTTTTTTTCTCCTTTTGTAACAGATTATTTAATTTGGATAATTTTATTCTGTTTTTCTTTACTTATAAAAAAAATTAAAAAATGATAATGGCTGATAATCGATTGTCTAAAGGGTAAACTAATAACATGCTTAACCAGATCTGAGTCCTAATCAGATTTTTTTTCAAGCATTTTGTTTAGTGCATTAGATTGTAGTTTTCTTTCCCTTTTTAGTAACAGAGTAGCATTTGTTATAAATTTATAATAAAGGTATCAATTAATATTTTAATTTTACAATAATTAGTTTTGCATAATTAACTTTTTCAATAGAATTAAAATATTTAATTATTTATGTTAGTGTCATGAAGTTATAAGTACATTAATATTTTAATGAATATAATTAATAATCATATTGTTATTATTGTTGTTGTTATTATTATTATTGTTTTTAAAAATAAATAGCTGAACAAATAAGCAATATATTTTTATTTTCAAATTGCCTTCAGGTTGAACACTGCATTCATACTTAATATAAGACGAACAAGTTAAAAGTAGGACATCGATAAATATAAATGCGGTTCTATAAGAAATTTTTATATTTATATATCTCTGATTAAAACAAATGTCGCGACGATTCTCCATATACTATTATTATTGTTTAATAAATAATAATAATAATAATAAAGGGGGGGGAAACCTTTGATAACATTCGGTATTGTTATTTAATCGAAGAAAAATATTGCTTGAATATTTCATAAGTTTTCATCATTGCTATTAGCATTAGCCGTATATTACTCAATAGCAATGCGATTTTATCATACAGTTTATGAATTTCAACAATTTTAACAAAACTATTGCGTAACACACCTGTTAATTTTTCCTATTTGCTGTTCGTGTATGTTACAAAGATTAACGTGCATTTGTATATAGTTGGATTTAACGTGCGTTTGTATAGTTGACGTTTTCTGACTTATTACTAAGTGCGGCAAATGAGAAGATACTGACACTTGGGCATTTTTTTTTTTTTTTCTAGGTTTCTATACAATAATTTAGTAATATATTCTTAGCATATTTGGGCATTACTTTTTAAATTTACTGTAAGATTATACATATATTATATATGTAATTAATATAAGAACTGAAAACCATGTGAAACTAGGGTAAAAGCTAAAGGGGGGGGGGGCAGAAATAATAATAAGAAACAGCAGAGGCCAATACGGCTTAATAATTTCTTCACAACAATGTGAAGCAATAACAACAACAGCAAAGATCAAAAGATCATTATAAAAATTATTAAAAATTAAATTACAACTATAACAACTGAAGATTGCATATTAAAAAATGCATAATTTTAATTAAAGATAGTGAAAGAATGAAAGTTCGTGAAATAACTATGGAAAGGGGGGAAAATTAGAAAAAAAAAAAAAAAAAAAAAAACCTATAATTTTATCAGGGGACTTAAAACTTTTAGGGTGAAAAATTTAACATTGTTTCTGTAATTATTATGAAGGCTTTCACCAAAAATTCACCATCCATCTGTACCCTACAATGTTATCAAATATAAACAAAAAAGATGTACTTGACGATTAAAAAATGAATTATTAAACATAAAAAATTACATAAATGGAAATAACAAGATAAAAATATAATTCCAGGCACAAGCATGTGATACTACTTTCAAGCAATCATTAAAATGTATATTAAGAGACAAATTGAGATGTAGTACAAATATAAGTATAGGATTGATTAAAGTAGAAGTACAGAATATAGTAAATAATTTAATGAAAATAAAAACTAAAATAAATTAATATTTAAGAATCAATATGTTAAGGATAAATTCAAATTAATACAATTATATAAATAACTTAAAAAGGACTTTACTAACTAACAGATTAAAAATTATTACTATTATTTCAAATTAATCAATCATTTCATATGCCAATAAATCTAAGAAAAAGTATTAAATAATTAAAGAACATATCGTGTAATTCAATTTACACGAATAATGAATAGATAAAGATAAAAAGGAGTAAAAATTATTCAGTTAAATTAAATAATATGATTTGTAGTATATAGTTGTATTAGAGAATTAAATGTGTATAGCACAAGATTTCCATATAAAAATGCCTGATTTTTAAATGAAAGAAAACTAGTATTTATATTAAAGGCACTATTATTTTTTTTTTCTCCAGAGATAAAATATATTTAATCTAATCAGGAAAAAAAAAAAAAAGAAAAAAAAAAAAAATTGTCATGCTGGTTTTAACGGCCCTCTTCACTCACCGTCGCCGGAAGCCCGAGCCAATGTTATTCAGTGGGGAAATTTTCTTTACAAATAACTTATTAACTAATACATATTTTTAAATTCTGTATTCACATTCAGAAAATTCCCAACTGTTAAACCAACGGACCTTTTTTAAAAATGTAATTTTTTAATTTTTAATATTTTATTTCGAAATTGCAAAATGAAAAAATTTCACATATTGAAAATTCGTATTTTGCAGCTTCAAAATAAAATATAAAAAAATAATATTTTAGAAAAGGTGCGTCAATTTAACGGCTGGGAACTTTCAGAATGTGAAAACAGAATTTAAAAATATGTATTAGTTAATAAGTTATTTGCAAAGAAAAATTTCCCATAGAACAACATTAGTTTCGGCTTCCGGCGGCGGTGAGTGAAGAGGGCCCTTAAGGACCCCAGTATGCTTCCGATAATTCTACTGACAAATGAAGAATAGAATACTAAAAGAGGTATCTCTAAGAGGGTAAATATAATACTATTACTACTAATAATAAAAGCATTAAGAAACAGAAACAAATAAAAGAGCATTTTCTCAAGTTGCAAGGAATATTAATAATATCAGAGCTTTTATTATTATTATTATTATTATTATTATTATTATTATCAATAACATTTTGATTATACTAAAAAATTGATTTATTTATTAGGACTGAGGACTATTAGTCTTAATCTGGGATTTTTTCAGTGTCATTTTTCGATAGAAAGCAACGATGTTGGTTGAATTTTGTTACATAATTTGAATTTTTGAATTTTATAAAAAGTAATATCTACCGTAGGAATAATTTCTTATGTTAAAACTATAGGGAATTGTTATGCGAGCACAAGCGATGCTACTTTCTTTTTTTTTTTTTCTTTCTACAGTAGGAATGTAAACTCTGAAATGTTTTTTTATTTCCCTTTATACAATATTTATAAGTTATTTTTATTATTTTAATTTTACAATAAGACAAATTTTTATAAAGTCTAACGTTCAAAACTTGAATAATTAAACAATAATTAAATAATTAATAATCAATGATAATAACATTATAGTAGGTCTATCGAAAAATTCTATTCGTTTGAATTATAAAACAACATAGTAAATTTTTAGTTACTTGATCTATATGTTTGGTATCCTTTTTAGTGTTATATAAATATTATCAAACAAAAAATTACGGTGTCATTATTTTATTTATTAATTCTTGCTTATAGTATTCTTACTTAAAAAGTGGAAACCCAATTTTAAAATGATCATTATTACTAGCAAAACCTTGCAAAATTTTTGCAGTTTCTTTTTATTATTATTATTATCAATAACATTTTGATTAAACTGAAAAAACTGATTTTTTTTTTTTTTTTTAGGACTAAGGGCCTATTAGTCTCAATCTGGGATTTTTGCGTTGTCGATTTCGATAGTTGGACATTTGTCGAAATCTAAAATTTATCGAAAATATAATTGAATAATTTGAAAAAAGAAAAAAACTAATAGTCCTCCGTCTAAACTAAATTCTGCTTTTGCCAGAATTTCATCAAAATCTTTATTATTATTATTATTATTATTATTGACAGAAAATTAATAATAATCAGTATCGTTACAAGCTATATCGAAAAAGTTTTTTTTTAATAATTTTGAATCAGGAAATAAAAAGTGCGCGTGAAATAATGTGAAATAAAAATAAGTAATAAATATATTCGCTAGATAATTTGGAGATCATCTTTCCCCGCCAAGGTTGACATATCAAATCTATTCCGCTGTAACATATTCGTATTTCATATCAGATACTTTATTTAGACATTTAGAAACAAATTTGACTTCAAATTATAATAGAATATATATATATATATATATATTCAATCTGATTCAGAAATATATTAAATATACATTTCGATATTGTTTAAATTTTATTGCATAGCTGTTTCACGCGACTTCGGTCATTATATTGAGTTACGTATTTATAGATGAGATTATTGCCTGGAAATGTAATGCAATCTCTGGAGCTTTTTACATGCTGCAGACGAGTGAATCTTTTTTTACACAAGTGCTGTATTTTACGAGTGAATCGTGATATGAAAAATTCGTTCGATAATACTAAAAGCATTTTCATTTTTATGCTTTTTTACGATTTCATTAACTTTTTACATCACTCTCGTGTTCATAAAAATGGTGAGTCGGCTGTAATACTGATAAGAAATCTACTCTAAGTGAGTTTTTACAACTTTTTTTTTTCCCGCGCTTTCTCCTCATGGTGGTACTGAGTAATTCCTTCACTAAAAAGGATGTTGTCAAAATATTTAGTTGAGCGTTGAGCTATTTCATGTGAAGTGAAATAATTTTTCTAAATTTGTTGCCATCTTTATTTAGAAAAGATATTTTCAAATTACTACTGTTTTTATCATTAATTTATTATTTAAAAAAATACATTATTCAATGTATTTACCATAGATATAGTAATAAGACATAGATTGATGATTGGGGGAAAAAATGATTCTTTTTTACTCGGAGAAAAATCCACAATATGGCCGTCTTTTTCCGAGTGAATACACACAAATAATTTAGAAAATAAAATTTATGAATAATTTATGTACTAAATGTGAATGAAAAACTGCAGATACGATTTCAAATTCATTTTTCTTTTTCTTTATTTCTTTTATATATTTATTAATTTAGTTAATATTTAAAGTTAAACTCTTTTTATATGCTAAAACTAACGTTCTTTACCTACGCCGCTGCTATCTATATTTAAAAGAATTCTGAAAATTCTATATTACTTACTAATATAAAATCTTAAAAAATATCAAACTTTAAAAAACGTATTCCATTAAAAATCAAACTAGTTTTTATTTCATAATAATAACAAAGAAACTGATTATAAAAATTATATTTTTCATAATTTAGTCAAATATAATTTACTTTTATGATAACTTATCAATTTCTTTTCATAAATTTATTAGAAGAATTAACAGACGCAATATTTCGGCATTTTGAAAATTCATCAACATTCTATTCTATTCTATTACAATTGCCGAGTTCCAATGGTTTCAATACTACTATATGGCTGATGCCAAAAAACTTTTTCGGCATCAAAAATTTTTGCGAGATAACAATGGGATGATAGATCTATATAAATTACTATATCTGTGGTATTTGCCAATATTTCTTTATTTTAGAATATTAATTGCAAAATTTTATTTTAAAATTTCTATTGTTTTTTAAAATTATTGAATAATATTATCAAAATTTTTATCTCTTAGTAATTTATAAAAATGCTTAATGGTAAGGTAAAATAAAATGAAATGTATAAAATAATTGTACTAAATTACAATATTTTTCGGCTGTGTAATACATTTAAAAGTTATTAACTAAGTAATAATTAATAATTATGTCTAATAATTTTAATTTGATAATTATTTTTAACTAATAATGATCAATACTTTATAAAATTAGGATAAAATATTTCATTCCATTGTTTCGTGTCTCATTCAGATATTACATTTGGGGTAAAATTGTCGAAGCAGAAAAAACTTCCGGGCCAGTTTATTAATCAGTCAGTATATAACTAAAATAATAGAAAAATAATATTTATGATTATCAACGATACACAAAATATACATCATTCTTTTATTTGGGATATACCCCTTTATTTTAATTAACTACTCGTTGTAGGTGACTTTGCTTTGTAGATTAAAATTTTTAGCTTACACTTATTCGTTCCAGAAAATGGTTGCTGATATATTATTATTATTATTATTAAAACAGACACAGCATCATCAGATTCCTCTATAAGTGCGTATGATAGCTAAATGGGGAACCAATTTTATGAATATAAGAAAATATTAAGTTGTATATATTATTTAAGTTTTACAAGATTAAAAAATAAATAAATAATGTATAATAATAATAATAAATATATGTGTGTGAATGCTAGCGCCGACATTACTTTCTCTTACACTACATTCGAGGTCTGTCCCGATCCGAAGCGAAAGTGGAAAAAAAAAAAAAATAGGCCCGAGCCCGGCCCGCTCGAAGTGAAAATAAAAACACTATAAAACTTGGAAAATGTTAATTTAAATCAGCAACCATATCATATTACTTCAAGAGTACTAAAGTTTCCGTCTCAGAACGGAACTCTCACGCCACTATTTTTTTATAAATATTTTCTATCGTATTTATACAGTAATTTTATTTATTTATATTTATTTATTTATTTATTTTTAAGATTGAATGTGATAGAAATTACTAATAAAAAATAATTATGTAAAAAATTCCGCCTTGAGACGAAAATTCGTGCACCTTTGTATTACTTAAATCACATTTCAAACAATATGCACCTCCCTCTCTCTCTCTTTTTTTTTTTTTTTTTTAATTGCTTATTGGCAAGACTTAAATATTCTAATATTTTGAGGAGGAGAAGGGGAATAAAAGTAAAAAAAAAAAAAAAAAAAATTAATTTTATAATGAAAATTTTACGCATGTATACTTTTACTAAGTTATTTTTACAAATACAAAAAGTAAAATTAAAAACAACACGTAATTAGATCTGAGGCTATATATTTAATCTAAACATAAACGTGTTCAAAGTTTATCTAAAATATATAGCAATTGAAACGATGTAAAACTACAGAGAGAAAAAGGAAGAAAACGTTTGAAGCAGTTGTTCATGCGTTAGATTTATTATTTTTTTAAATGTTATCAAACTAGAAATGGTCTGTCTGCCATATTTATTAGAACTCAGCCCCTGTGCATTGTAGAGCTTCGAAACTTCGATAACTCTAAACCTATTATTCTTCCCTTCAAGTTTGTCGCCAAGGCTGACAATGAAAGGGAATGAACTGCCCCTTTATTTTAACTTTGCCTGTAAAACTACTTTCACTGCAACAGGGCAATTAAGGCAGGCAAAAAGGCTCAATCCGTTGTAACAATATTGTTCAATGTAGGTTCCTTCATTAAGTTCTAAAATGTGTGTTTGATAAATAGCGGGTTCAACAGCTTATTGCCATTCTGTCCGCACATGCAACATAATACGGTTTTTCACTTGCAGTGCCATAATTATCATTCATTGTATTGTCATAATGCTTCAAATTGTAAAAATAACAGTTTTAAATGTCGTAATAGTTGAAAATGTTAAAATATATCACAGTTATTTATTGCAAATATTTTTTGACGTTTTAACTCCATTCCGTCACATAGTGTTTATTTATTTATTTTATTTATTTATTTATTTATTTATTTTTTCAGAATCAATTAGCGCATCCTTTGAACTGTCTATATACAAATTTTAATTACGATCACGCTGTATACAATTAAATTAATTTAAAAAGTGTAAAGTTTTTCTGACCTGTAAATTATTTCGATTTAATGTATTTTATTATTTTATTGATTCCTTTTTATGTCATTATTAAATTACGGAATTATTCATCAATTAATTATGTCAAATATTCGTGATAGCATATATTTCATTAAAAATTTTCTTGTTATTATTCTGATATTAATTAATATATTTAATTTTTTATACCTTAATAGTCAGCTTTTTCCATTATACTATTACAATAAAAAATAAAATAAAATAAAACAAGATAACTAAATAATCTGTAATATCTTCAACTTTTATTTTATTGAATTATTTAAAATTAATTACAAAAAGTTATAAGTTTTTGCTTATCAAAATTTTACTCGGTGAAAATTTTAACTGACCTTTCAAACAATTAATCCAATAAAAAAATATAAATCAAGAAAAAGAAAAAAAAAATCTTTCATAATCAATTACTGTCTTTTGTTTTGCATGGTTTAACTTATTATTTATTTCACATTTTTATATGCATTTATTAACGCTAATTGAATAATTCTTTAACTTTCAACTTTTTTTTTTCAACTTTGATATATTTAATTATAAGAAATTGATTTATTAGTAACTGCTACTCAATTAGTTAATTTCTTTAAATTGAATTTTTTAATTATTGCCAACATATAAACAAATTGAGATGGTAGGTATTTATTTCATTTTTTAAATTTCTATCTATAATAATCATTAACTATTACAGGAGTCGATCTAGGTTTTAATTTTGGGGTCTATTTTTGGTGGAAAACAAATTATTTTTTTTTAATGCAATTTGTATTTATTTTTGTGGCAAATAAATAAATAAAATAAATTCCACTTCCATTTTAACAGTCATTCTATATCAGGGTTGGCAAAAACCCGGGTTTTTCTGGGCTTTTGTGGGGTTTTGTTTGAATGTGTTTGCATTGCAATGTTAGATATGTTATTTAGCATATTAGTTGTAATATACCTAATTATATTAAACTACTAATTAATAATTAATCTAATATTTATCTTAGAAATAAAAATTGGTTTGATTCTAATATTAAAAAATTGTGTTAATTAGTAAGATTAAGCTGTATTTTATTTTAACGTATGCTTATTCAAAATAAATATTCTTAATGACAATAACTGATAAAATAAAAGAATTTAAATTCTTAAGTACAATACATATCATTTAAACTTTTTTTAATTATAAAAATAAGTTGCTATCCTTTTTTTTTTTTTTTTTCCTTTTTTTTTTTTTTTTAAGTTTTTTAATAGTTGAAATGGTTATAGAAGAAAATTTTATTAGATTTATAATTATGTTGTTACTAAAATTAAAATTAAATTGTTATAAATTTTTAAAACTGAACAATTTAATTAGTTAAATATTGATTCTGGACAACATTTATGTCCGCTGTTAAACAAAAATATCGTCCGGTATTACAGGAAAAGGAAAATTGAACCAATTATAGATGATAAACAAGCTTTTATTATATTTATCATAGTGTAGTTACTTTTTATGTTTAATACTATTTTCTAGAAAATAAGAGTTTTTTTCTTATCTACTGCATTATGAAGCAGACAAAGATTGTGTTTGAAACACATATTTTTTGTTACTAAAGAGCTTTATTTAAAGATATCTACGTTAAAAATTATGCATATTACTTCAACATAGTAATTAATGAGGATTTTGTGAGATCGTACTTTAGTGTACCACTGGTACATAGAGAGGTCGAAAAAAGTATTTCGACATGAAAAAAGTGTAGAGAAATATTTACTCTTTATGCTCCTCATATTTTTTCTAAGATTAGTGGGATATTCTTGAAATAATATAGGAAATAATTATAACACACATGAAGATCGCGAAAAATATCAAGCAAAAAACAGCAAGTGCACTCCATAAAATCCCTTATGGAACAAAAATGGCTATATGTACCGTGTAATGCTTTGTAGTGAGATTAAAGTGAGGTACATCTGTTTCTTTTTCATAAACATCTTTCATATATCTTCTATAAATTCGATTTTATTTTCTGTTTAAAGTAATGGTACTTTAAAGTAGCATTGATTAAAGGGTTTTAAAAGGTAAGGTTTTTTCTATACTTTATAGATGGGATTTGTAAATTATAAATTATTTTTAACAAAAACCCACTTATTTGCAAAAACCCAGTGGGTTTTTGTTGGTGGGCCCGCCCAGAAAAACCCGGGCGGGTTTTTTGGGCCTGGGCCCAGTTTGCCAACCCTGTTCTATATATTGTTTAATATCAAGTTAAGAGAAATTTGCTGAATCATTTAATTAAAAATAATATTTGAAACATGGAAGCATTTCATATCTTGTGAAGGAGTTCATTTTATAAATTTTAATTTCGTGAAGGGTCCCTTTTTATAGATTTGAATTTTGTGAAGGGTCCCTTTTTATAATATGAAATTTTGTGAAGCGTTCCTTTTTATGATGTGGAATTTTGTGAAGGGACAGCAAAAGGGACTAAATTTTTGCCTGGATCGACCACTATACTTTTTTTTTTTTTTACTTTTTCTCTTTCTTTCTTTCTTTCTTTCTTTTTCTTATTCATTGAAAATTGATTATTCACTAATATATAGTTACCAGTATTAATATGTATATATTATTTAAAAGTTTGTGTTGGCAATTCAGATTTTATATACTCGACAAAAACATTTTTATAAACTATCCTTTAAGCATTTTTATATACATAATGAAATTAGTATATTGTGGCCACCACAAAATATTTTTTACTTTCTTATCCAAATTCACGTAATTTAAATTAAAACAGTCAGGTCAGCACTGCATTTTTACATTGGGTATGTGTGAATGTGTGTTTCACACGTTGTTTAAATTTAATATTTCTCGTGTTTGTTAAAATGATAATAATAAAAATAATAATAACGCTTTTTCTTTTAAGGGGGGCTTGTCAAGGGGACATACGACTCTTAGAACTTTAAAAAACATCGATTTAATTATAGTCTTTTTTTAAGTAAATTATTGTTAACTAAGCTTCATTGAGCATATCTAATTGTTACCGATAAGCTTATTATGCATTTTAAAATATAATTTAAATTCTGTGGTGAATTATTTAATAATTTATGTGTTAATAATAAATGTTTTTTTTTTTTTTCCCCACCTTGCGCGCAGGATATCTCTGAAACTATTTAATATTTTTTCTTGAAATTTTCGCAGATTATGTAACATATCAGATCCTTCAAACTGAACCTAAATTTGTTCAAATTTAGGTTAAAAAAAATATAAATATATATATATATATATATATATATATATATAATAAAGATGATCTATTAAGCATATTAGAAGCCAAGCAACAGATACAAGATCACTGAAACACCAATGACCAATAAGATAAAAAAAAAAAAAAAAATCATCAGTGGATGAAATTATATAAATGTTTAAAGATTATTTATTTTTTAATAAAATCTGAAGTATCACCTGTATGAAAAATAGGGGGGGGGGATACTAATTTAGGTTCAGTTTGAAGGATCTGATATGTTACATAATCTGTGAAAATTTAAAAAAATAAATAAATAAATAAATAGCTTCATAGGTATTCTGCGCGCAAGGTGGGAAAAAAAACATTTATTATTAACACATAAATTATTAAATAATTCACCACAGAATTTAAATTATATTCTAAAATACATAATAAACTTATAGGTAACAATTAGACATGCCCAATAAAGCGTGGTTAACAATAATTTACTTAAAAATTACTGATATTGAAGATTTACACTTTCTGAATAGGGGGTGTAAATTTTCAATACCCGGGGGAAGAGAATGACGCTTCTACGTATACATAAATTTTAGCCTGGTTGACTATTGCTGTTAAAAGTAAAAGTTTTCAATTTAACAATGATTGGTTAAAAAGAAGCGTAATCATATACATTTATACGAAATTTTGTCTATAGTGCTATATATTAAAAATTCTGGAAAAATAGGATTACAACGCCACCTGTTGAGCGACAGGCATCTAAAATTGATAAACACCAATTTATGTCATGGTGAAACTTAATTTAACTTTTCCTGAAATTCTGTGTGTTAGTTCTCAACCTAGAGCTGTCACAAAATTTCTGTCGTAGAAGAAAGTTTTGTGATGACCCTACGTACTCATTATATTTATGCATTTTCTTTTATTTAAATAATATTTAATACTATATATATATATATATACTATTATAAAGCATTTTTTAATCCAATTATTATTCCTGTGATCCTTTCTCTCTCTCTCTCTCTCTCTCTCTCATATTTTTTAACTGAATTCTTAATTCTTGAATCCGATCCTTCATCAATTTTCTCCGTCAATATATTTATCGGTCCTTTTTACTCATGTGGGCGTAAGTAATTTAAATTGGTTTCGTCTGTTATTGGATCTAAATATGAATCGCAACATTTCTGTGCTAGTTTTTATACTGAGTTACAATCGGTTTTATTTTTGTGGTGTTGGTATTAACATATATCTATTAAATGCTAAAATTTTAATGTTTAGTGTGTGTGTAATGTATTAATTACTGGATAAGAGAGAGATGACAGGCGTAGCACACAATGACGACTAGGCTTTCTTTCAGGAAATATCTTTATTGCTTCAGTATTTCTAAGGCGACAGGGTAAGGCAAATGGAGTCTTAGTCCGACACTCTGCGGATCCACGAGCGACGGGCGGCGCCCCGGGCCGCAAAATCTGTTGGGGAGGCCTGTAGCACCTACAGAATTTCGGAGGAAGACTGCAGCGTGGAATTGTTTAACAAATCAAAATCGTGGCAAGAATTGTCCGTTTGTTTAATGTTTGGGTTTTATACCTAATTTTCTGAGCTGCTGATCGTCTGGGCTCTTAAAAGGAATTTCTGGGATTAATTAATATGCAGCTCAATGCAGCGACAGTTGCAAATTGCACTAACGTCAGCGAATTTCGACGTATAATTTAGTTCCTTTTCTGATTTCTGAGTTATAAAGTCTTCTGCTGGAAAACAAACTTTACAGGGGCAATTACGAATTATTCGCGATTATAATTTCGATTAGCGATTTTCACACTTTTAAATTGAGTTTTTTAATAATTTAAAACTATTTATTTTTATCCCTTTCATATATATATATATATATATATATATTATGATGTGCTGAATTATTTTGAATTTATTGATTATGAATTTTCATCATTTATTTGTAAATATTGGTGAATATTTATTAGTACCTATTACTAAGTATTATTTTGCATTCTTCGTGTAAAAATTTACATTTATAATTAAATTGTTAAATACTGTGTCAAAAGAACTTATATCTTGATAATCCTAACCATTTCACCCAATAAATTCATTTCAAATCAATTTTTATCTATTGTATTATTTTATTTGAGCATTTTATTTTTATTTCACTTTACTTAAATGTTATTTAATTGTTAAATATAAATAAAATATATTTTTCCTTTATGATTGACTGAATTATATTAAACATCTTAATTTTTAATTTTACGTTATTAATTTGGACTTATCATTGAATATCTACTACTTATTTATGAGTATATCATTAAAGGAACAGTGGACGTTAAAATTACCGATATATTAACGAATAAAGTATTTAATATTTAATAATAATAATAAATAAATAAATAAAATTAAAAAGTATGTAAGATATTTTGCATTCACTAAAATTAAAAGTGTATAGCTCTGAAAGAATTATTTTTATAAGTGTAAAAATATCTTTTAAATAAGTTTTTCTCAAAACGAATGTTTTTCTAAATTTCACTTTTACAATCTTATAAAGAAAAATTATTAAAGATTATTTATGGACATTCGAATAAATTTGGATTTCCAATTTAGTTTCCGTTTTTCATTTACATTTTAAAACACAATTTTAGGTTTTGTAAAAATTTGAAATTTCATCACTCAAATATAAAAATATTTCTTTTAAATTAACTTGTAGATGAATTAACAGAAATCTTCAGGGAATACATTTGAACATAATGCGAAACTGAGGGAGTGAGAGGGAGATTTTAAAAATTAACGTGGCGGAAGCTTTTAAAAAATTCCCTGCTTATAAATAAATAAATTTTGTATTATTATTATTTTTTAATTGATTAATTAATTTTTATTTCATCTTATTTTATAACTAAACAAAACAAATAAATAAAATAAATTTTGAATTAGGGTAAGTGCACCAGTAATTGACACTTTTAGAGCCATCTCTGATGTTTTTAATGTTCTAGTCGACAGAAAATATTTTTAGAAATCTTAAGTTAGTATATATGGTACGAAAGACATTCAGAACCACATATATGTTAAAATATATATATTTAATAACAATTATTTTTTTATGAATTTTTGTTTGACACCCACTCAATGTTCCAGTAATTGACACTGCCAGTTTTTCATTTTATCAGTAATTTGCACCCTATGTTCCAATGTTTGACACTGCTACTTATTCATTTTACCAGTTATTAGCACTCTATACTTCAGTGTTTGACATAAAATGTTAAAATTCTAGTATGTAAAATATATGATTTCATTATTTTTCTTATTTATTAATTATTTCGGGATAGATGTCAATTACTGGAGCATGCCAATCATTGGAACACCTACCCTATATTTTATTTTTAGTTTAACTAGTTTTGGAGGTATTTTAATGTATTTAACATTGTTATAATTCAATGTACATGTAAGTATAATTTCATAATTTTAAGACGACGAGTTACAAAAAAAAAAAGTTTTGCAACGTCCACCGTTCCCTTAAACATTAATTTGAATTTATCATTTAAAAATTTGCATTTATAATTATAAAGAAAAAAAAAAAAAAGGAACTTCCTTAAAAACCCTAATTGACTTCTCCCAACAATTTGTTAATTATAAATTTTCCATTAACAATTTTAATTTATTGTTGAATATCTACTACTACTTATCAATAAATCTTTAAATATTAATTTGAATTCCTTATTTAAAAATTTGCATTTATAATTCGAAAATTGCATAATGCGTTTATTAAAAAAAAAAAAAAAAAAAAAAAACTATCCCTCAAAAACCCTACCAACTTCCCCAATGTTTAACCCAACATCTGTTCAATCTTTTTTACCAGCTGTCTCTCATTCAAAGCCCCTCAGTTTTTCAGTGAACTCGTCCACCCAAGATGGCGGCACGCCGCTCGTAGAATATAGTAAACGCAGTAAACGTGACATTTTGTTTTTTCCGTTACAGGGGAAGTGTGATCTGCTCACGCATGGTGCAATCGAACAGCAGAAAAAGAAATCGGCCAAAAAAACGGGTGAGTGATTTTAATTGGTTCTTTTTTTTTTTTCATAACATTTAGATTTTTACTTGCTTACCATATGATGCGAGACCGGTTTGAATCCTTTGATGTTTATGTTGATATTCTTTTGTTTGCATCTGCAGGAGCGTGTGCGGGTAATCGAAACTGAAACAGAATAATAAAGAAAACTTACCGATTTTTTTTTTAACATGTGTTTTCGTTTTCATTAGCTATTTGCGATGCATGAATAGGGAAAAAGGTTTCACTTTTTAAAAGGAGAAAGGGAAAAAAAAAAAAGCCTTAGAAAATTATATGAAAAAAAAAAAAAAAAAAAAAAAAAGCCTGTAGCAGTCTCACTATTATGACTGGATTCTCAAACACAATTTTCTTTTAATACTTTCTACTGTCATTTACAAAATTCTTCTTGTTTATTTTTACTTTATTTTATTTATTTATTTATTTATTTATTTATTTATTTTTCAATTAAAATTTAAATTTTTCTTAAATATTACAAATTAAATTAATAACGATATATATTTTTACCTAACTCTATTGTTAGCCATTATAGAAATACAAAAAATCATTTAAAAGAAGAAAAAATTTAGGTTCCCTGTTTGAATTCTTATTATTAGTATTTTCCGAATTTTATTTATCCAGTTAGAATTATTCTTCATATTATTTTTGTATTTCATATATACCTATTAAAAGAGTCTTTATGTTTTAATTATTACTATTTTATTTAATTTATTTATTTTTATTTTATTTTATTTTTTTAAGATAAGAAATATTTTTCACTTGATGCTTAAACACTCACACACACAACACACACACACAAAATAAATAAATAAATAAATTTTATTATTGATTTTCATTTTATTAATTTTTATACTAAATAAATTAATAAAATTGAAAATTTTAAGTACTTTTTCCATGAAAAGTTTTTTACTTATTTGTTTATTTACTTTCTTATTATTGTTACTGAAAGTGTGTATGAAAAGATAAAATTTAATATAGTAGTATATAAATACGTACAGAGCATAGAGTATCTTAATTTAATTAAAATTTTTATACACAAAGTAATAGCGTATAATTTTTAACTTTAAATAGTTTATCCAAAGTAGTTGTTGACAACTTTAACTTTCGTAACGTTGAAAAATTAAGTAGAAATAAGATTTAAAGCTTTATAAATGAACATGATCGTTTTTGAGTTGATTAAAAAAAAATATTACCAGATTTTTAATGAAGTTACAGAGTTATTGTTACAATGGAACAAGTCATGATTTTAACATTTAAGCATGAAGGAATTTTGCAATGCATTTATTTAGTAAACATTATGCAAGTGCAATTAATAAATTTTAGTAAGAGTAATAACAGTTAATTTATCGATTTATTTATTTTATTATTTATTTATTTATTTATTTTTTTTTTTTTTTCAGAAGCGAACTTATTTTAAAGAATATCAATCATTAGTGAAAATATATATATAATGCTTTCCAATTTAAATATATTATCATAATCAAAAATCCGACTGCACAATCAGTCACCTGCATATATCCAATAATTTTCTGAAAATGTAGAAAGTTATAATTAACATTAATTAACTTTGAAAATCGTGAACTTTGCTATTCAATTCAAGTGAACTATGGCATTCTTAACTGAAATCCGCATTTGCTGATTTCACTAATTAGTAATTTGTTTTATGCTTCCGAATAAATAACCTATTTTCCAAATAAACAAGTAATTAAATTTTGTAATGTCAGTTGTATATAAATTTATAAGAAAATGATTTTTTTTTTTTTTAATAAAAGTTGTAACTTTGTCTTATATTACTTCATTTCTTTTATTTTAAGAATGCAATGTCAGTTGTATATAAATTTATAAGAAAATGAGTTTTCATGAAAACAACTGTAACTTTATCTTATATTACTTATTTTATTTTATTTTAAGGATGTTATGTCAGTAAATGTGTGTAATAAAACTAAATTCGGAAGGCAGTATGCCCTGTCAACATTTCCAAAACCCCGAGTCCTATCCTTCCCGCTCTTTGATGTCTGTTTCTTTACCATTTTTCCTGCATATTCTTACCGGTGTCAATCCTCTCCCCCATTTATGATTGTGCTGTTTTTTTTCTCCTGCATTGTGAATCTCCCCTTTTTGTTTGTAGAATGCTATACTGCGAACTTACTACAAAAACGGCAAAATAATCATAGTTTTATAATAAAAAATTGAGCCAGCAGAGCATACGCAATTATTTTTTTAAGGAACTCATTAAAAAAATAAATAAATAAGTAACATCTTTAAATTTATATATTAATGAAGTTTCTATTGAAGATTAAACATTAATAGTTAATAAATCAATTGAGCACCATGAATTCAGTATTTCATTATTTTCATATGAATTTTTTCTCTAATATGCAGGAGAACAAGGTTAACCAAATTCGCATTGCGATCAGAGAATAAAATTTCGTGTGTGAAGTGCGTTCACCCTTGCATTCGTTTTTCACCTGCTATACGTATTTGGAAATAATATGTGACCATCCGATTGCATAAAGTTTTCGACCATTGCTTTTTTTTTAAGTTAAATAATTTGTTGTATAGTTCTTTTCTTCTTCTTCTTCTTATTATTATTATTCAAATTAAACAGTGAAAATTCCACGCGAATCTCTGCATCATTGTATATTAATTTAGATTAATACATTATTTTGTATTTATTTTCAAACAACCCTAACTGGACTACTTACCGTGCCATAGAAAATTGGCCGTTTGCAGAAGTGGTCTTTTAATAGAGGTCTTCAGAAAAATCACAATTCGAGATGCACAAATTCAAATTTACTGGCACAATTATTCAGATTTACATCATTTTCCTATTATATTTTTTAATAATTATTATATGTTTATATAAATTCAACCAAAGTTTTGTTTTTCAAGGATTATTTTATATACAAGATCACAAATTTCATTTGGGAATGAAAAAGAAGTTTATATATTCTGTATATTCATTAACTGTAATAATTTCTACTAAAAATGTCAGGCAAGAAAATTTTAACTTTAAATTTTAATTTTCTATCTTAGTTACGTTTAATGTTTTAGTTTTTCCGTCTAAACTCAACATTATTGACCTAGAATCAATTGCATTTAAATTTATTAGTTAAGTTATAGTATGGCACAAAATTCTCTTTTTAAAGCTTGGAATTATGAATTTCTTAAATAAAGGTGGAGATTTTCATAGAGGTTTCACTGTGTTCGTACACGAGCCAAAAAATTTTGTTTTGTTATTTATTTATTTTTACTTTCTCTTACTCACAAGGTAGAGAAAGTATTGTTTTCGGGTCAAATTTTCGAACGCGAGATTTTGTTATATTTACACGTTTTGAGGTCCCATGAATACGAAAATCATGTTTTTAGCAAATGGTCTGTGTGTCTGTCTGTTATCAGCATATCTCAAAAAACAAATTATGGCAGAAAGTTCAAACTTGGTATTCTAAATGTGTATCATATAAGGATGCTACAGTAAGCTTTTCGTTAAGATCAAGCAAATGGTTCGTGTACAGGGACAATCAAGAGAATTCTAATACATTACGTCTATGGGGGAAATTGCAGGTAAGTAGAGTTTAACGTCTATAGACTGCACTAAACCAAATGAAACTAATATATATATTTTGTAATAGACATAGTCAACTGGGAAAAAATTTTGTGTATGTAGGAGTCTCGCTTCCCCCCTGGGGGGAAGTCCCCCCTCGAGGGGAGTAAATTTTCATGATGGGTATCTTTCAAAAGAGCTCGCCAATACCTTTAAAACGAATGGTTGAACCATCGATCTGCGATAGTTTAAAACAAAGTTATCTATTTTTTTTTTTACTTTTAACGAAAAAAAAAAAAAAAAAATCGTATATATATATATATATTGAGAATAAAATGGAGTTTTTTTTGGATATTTGGTGTTATACTACTTCTCTAATATGGAAATCGTCTGCCTTATCATAAAAGATAATTTTTTTAAATAATAATTTTAATAAATTATTTTTTTAAAAGAGAATTATTTTTTAATAACCGAATTAAATTCTGTATAAATGTAGGTGCATTAATGAAACGGGGGGTTGAGGGGGGCGGTAGCCCCCCTCACACAGAACTAATTATCATATAAAACTCTTCCGAAGCCTAATATGAATTGTTTAACACAGGTTTACATAACAGTACTCGTTATCTTACCTCTTAATCTGCAACCTGTATTTGTAGTATTAAATTTCAGGGTAAGAGAAAGTCGTGTGAGTGACACACCAGATTATTTAACTGTATTTTAATTATTAAATTTTCAGTATCATTCGCACATTATTCGTGATTGTAGAAATAAAGATTTTTCCTCTAAGATTTATTTATTTTTTAATGTGCTAGATATTCATTTTATATTTATTGTTTACTCCTTGATATATTTAGGGCAAAGCTGAATCAGCTTTGACTTACGATACAACATAATAAGCTGTCAGTCAAAATATGTTAATAATATCGATCGTTTTAAATGCTAAGAAGTGAAATTCATGATTCCGCAGATAATTCCTCCCCCCCCCCCTATTATGTATGGATTTATAGAGTAAAAAGAGACACCGTAAAGAAAGACATATTTAAACCGATAAATATTGAAACTGTTATTCATTTTTACAGCTTTCACCAGGGACCGATTTACTCACTTGGAGGCCCAGGGCACTCATGTTTAACGGGGCCCTACTCCCCGTACTTTAATATTTACAATCTGATGTTATATTAACCCGTTAGTAGTCGCTATAGACAGCGCCACCTATTAAAAATTGGACACTTTTTATTTAACTGTCACCAATAATTTTAAGAAGGGATGTGACCGACGTTTTTTCGATTTTATTCGCGTTTTATGTACAGTGAAACTTGAATAATTCGAACTTGTTTAATTCGAAATTCTGGATAATTCGAATTTTTTAGTCGGTCCCTTGAATTTTATGTTAAAGTAATGTTAAAAAATCATGGATAATTCGAATTATATTCGAATCTATTTTTGATAATTCGAATTTTTCATACGATTACTTTTAAAATATTACAGTAAAATTTGTTCCCGAGATTTTTCTCAGCTAAAGTGCATTATGTTTTCTAACAGTCTATCAAAAGATAGATAAGGAAATACAAGAGCATTTCCTACCAGTGCATCAGAAGATATGGTACATATACATGAACTTCGAAGGTTTTTTTTTAATTGAAATTCACGTCTAATGTAAAAGTTTCTGTTTTTGTATCAGTTGATGGGTTGAAGTCATATGCTGTGACACAAAGATTGTACTCAAAGAAGCAATCAAAAATATCTGACTATTTTAAAAAAGTGTTGAATAATTAAGCTCGTAAACAAATATTGATTTAATGGGAGGGGATTAATGATGCAGTATTCTTATATATAAAGTTTATGTGTTAAATCTTGGATCATAGAGTTTTATATTTTTAATGTATCTCTTCTTTTTGACAAAATAGTATATGTAATTCGAATTTTTGGATATTTCGAATTTTTCTCTGGTCCCTTCAACTTCGAATTATCGAAGTTCTACTGTATATCAAATGCTACGTCTAAAAATTTTTGGTGGCTATATTGAATAAAAAAATCTGGCAACACTAAAAGATGGGCGGCAAATCGACCAAATAGCGACTACTAACGGGTTAATTGTACAGAGAAAATATTTTTAAGGTAAATATTTTTTCTGCACAGTATTATACACTAAGGGACATTAAAAAAAAAAAAAAAAAAAAAAAGCTGCACTTGGATGTTTTTCTTTTCTTTTTCTGCAATCGCCAATTTTAATTTTAAAAAGCAAATTTTCGAACAGATTTTACGTCTTCCACGTACACTTTAGGACTGATCCAAGTGTTAAAAACAAAATTCACTTTTCAGGAAAATTGTAATTTTATAAAGTATTTCACTTTTCAGTATTACTTTTTCAGAGATTAGTATAAATTTTCAAGAAAATTTATATTTTTGCAATAATGAAAAAGTTATAATGAAGGATTAAATGACCGCTGATTTATAAAACAGCTCAGTAGTGTCACTATCTATTGAAGAAAAAATGGCAAACATCGATCAGGCACTGGCCTTCACCGTAAAACTTGTTTGTTTTGGTTTTCTTTGACGATCTATGGTCATTTTTTGCACACGAGCCTGATGAGACTTGCGAAAATGAAATAGAATACTCAGGGGTGAAACATGTCAGGGGCTGTCCCTAAATTCAGGGTTTTTGATAATTTTGCTATTTTTCAATTTCATGTTAAATCATTTTGTTTTTATAGAAATTTTGAATGTTTAATTTGCCTTATAATGTATTAAGAATTCAGCAAAAATCACTTATTATAGGTAACCATATGCAGGGCCCGACTTAGACTACCTGGAGCCCCGGGGCAAGCCTATTCTGGGGGGACCTCCTTGCAGTGGCATAAGAGCTCTTTAGGTTGCAGAATTTCTGAATACGCCTGTAGGGGGCTCCTTCCAGAAATGGGGGCCCAGGGCATTTGCCTCGTATGCCCTGCCGTTAGTCAGGGCCTGACCATAGGATATGCAATTGATAAGTCGCGCCCCTATCTGCATGTAACAGTTTTCAGGGTTTTTGTATGTTAAATAGTTTCACCAATATTTAATCCTACACAAAAAAATTTCGTGGCCACGTAATAAAAATTAATCTATAAAAATACCTGTTCCCGGAATTACTATTCTCTTGTCTTGTTTTTGCAGATTTTATTATATTGTATTAAAACTGCATGGTATATTTTTCCGAAAGATCGTGAAAATTTCCGTTTATGGTCGATTTTTGTTTTTGACAGTCTCCATGCAATTGTCGAATATGTACTCTCACCGAAGTTAGAAACAAAATTATATCCGTTCTGATGTACTTGTTAACTTTTTAACAATAATCGTCCATGAAATTGTCAAAAATTTATTAAATTATTAAAATTTCTTTCTTATTAAGGTGCCTGCCTACTGTCGGGGGTGATTTTTTTTTTTTTTTTTTTTAAATAATTGAAAAATTGCCCATTTATGTGCGTTATATGATAGAATATAGTTAAAAACAGGGAATAACAAATGCAAATTTTAAAATATTTTGATATTTAAGCTCAAAATATACATAAAATTTGCGAAAAAACAAAAGCACTTTTTCAAAACATCATAAATCAAATTTAAATAAAGATATTTTTATTCTGTAAATTTTATTTCGATTATTGAAAGGTCCTTAAGGGAGTGCACTATTCTCGAAACTATAACCATGTTATTGAATATTTTATAGAAGATAACATTTCACATGCTGAAAAAATCATGAATATACATGATAGTTCATAACTTCTATCGACAAAAAATAAATAAATAAAATAATTTAGCTAGATTCATTGTAGTAGCTCAATCCCTAAAACAACTCCTCTAGAGTATTTTGTCAAAGTTTCATAATGTTTCAATTATAACTTTTGGAGTTATGATGTTTTGGGATAAAGTAAAATCTTAAAAATCTCATTTTGAGAAAGAGCAGAAAACGTAATTAAAAACCAGATTTTACCTATTAAATAAAAAAATAGTTTTAATAAGTTCCTGATTTATTGCAATGTTTTCTATTTTCTTTTTTAAATTCATTTTATATGCAGCAGTAACAAATTTTGATGCTTACATTGAGTAAAACATTTATGTAAACAAACATTTACGGTCACTTCCGGTTTCAAAAACTGGCGAGTGACTAATATTAAAAATGCCTGTAACTCAAGCTCTAAGCAAGACAGAAACAAAATTAAAACTGATTTAGAAAGCTAAAATGTCAGGCTTTAATACTAAGCCAAAAATAGAAAATCGGAGTTTTGACCGAAAATTGCATTTTAAAGGCACCTTAAATATTTAAACATTTATTTAAAACAGATAAATGTTTAAATAGAGAAGAATTTTGAAGAAATACTTCAAAATCTATGTCTAGAATCAAAAGTAGCTTATTTACATTAATATAAGTCATGATAGATCTAATTACCTGAAAATCTGCAGCTAATAAAATTTTATTTTGACGCTGTGAAATGGAAATTTTCTTCTATATGAAATTTAGTAGTTTTTTAATTTTCCTTTTTATTAACTTGCAGTTTTAATACAGAATTTCAAAAATTTAAAATGCAATAAGAAACTCAATATAACTCAATAAGAAAATAATAAATAAATAGCAATGCCTGATTTTTTTTTTTTTTTTTGGTCTAAAAATGAAATGATAAATTCGTCGAAAACTTTCATGTTGAAAAGTTGGTTATTATTTATTTATACGTTTAACTTAATTTTTTAGAATATTCACTAGTTTTAATTAGGAGTGACGTAATTTTTATGCTACTCTGTTGTAGCTTTATAAAATGCAAAGTATTAAAAAAAGAACCAACTATATTTTTTTGTGATCAGTTTTCTCCCTTCCCCCCGACCCTTCATTGCCCCCCCCCCCCCCCTACACTCACAGCTCCATTTCCCCCCATTTGGTATTAAAATTACTTTTTCTAAAAAGAAAAGAAAAGAAAACAAGCAATTTATGCATATTTTTATTTTATATTTTTCTGAAAAGCAAAATATGGTGTAAGTCAGCTTACTAAGTAAATAATGCTAAAATTTTAACTAGATAAATCAAAATTATTTCGTAATGTTTCTCCAAATATTCTTTTTATACATTACATTATTCTTTCGAATATAATAATTTTAAGAATAAAATATTCGATATTAAAGTTGATTGCATGCAATTCTAAGACAACCAGTATTAAAAACACTAAGTATGTACGTTTAAAGCAAAATATATACTTTATTTAAATATCATCCTATAATTAAAAAAAAAAAAACCTTTTTTGAAAATATTACATTACTGCTCGAGGGGTATTCCCAGCTTTGTAAATATAATTTGGATAAACGTTTCCTTAAATTAAACATAGTTCATTGTTAAGCAATCTTGATACGATTATTTGAATTTGATATTAAGTTTGAAAATCACTATTTTGAGAAGAAAGTATGAGACAAAAATTTATTTCTAAAAAGTAGTCTTTAAATAAGTCTAAAAATATTCCTTATGTTATAAAATTACTATTATTATTATCATTTTAAATCTTAATATTGTGAAAACTGAAAACGCATCAGTTGCTTTGCTAATTGCTTAAATTAGCGATGATGTTACAATGGCACGTGTGTCTAGTACAACGCCCTCGAAATTTTTGATGGCACACGAACACTTTATTTATGGTAAAAGCCCTGCTTTCGTAATTTTCCCTTTTTGTTAGAATCAGTATAAACGAAACAAAAATTGCACTTAATATTTTTAGAAACTAGTATATAAGTTTTCTTGATATTAGCTTATCTTGCTTGCAGTGCTATTTTAGCGTTACCCCAAAAATTCTACACCTAAAATTTTTAAGTCGTTTTTACAATTTCCCGGTCACTAAATAACATGTAAATCTATGGAGAAATATTTGTTTACAGAATTGCCCATTGCTTAATGCATTTTTTGTTTATTTATTTTAATTCCGTTTTTATTTTTACATTCGTAGAATTCACGCAACCATTGAATTGGCACTCGTTTCCTAAAAATATTTTTTTTTTTTTTTACATTTTAACATTTCATATGTTGCAGCTAAAAAAAAAAAAAAAATGAGAATAATGCACTGTGTTATTTTTTCGCGTTTCTAAACTCAAAATTGAAACTTTGAAAAACAAAATTTTTTTTTTTTTTTTTTTTTTTTTTTAGAAAACTAATGCCAATTTAATGGTTGTAAATTTTCAGAGTGTGAAAACGGAGTTTAAAAATATCAATTAGATGTAATTCTATAAACAATTTTCTCTGTAGAATAACATGGAATTTAAAACCCGAATAAACTACTACCTATGCGCTTTCCTTTGAGGAAAATCATCATTACTTTACCACAAGTTTACGCTTTTCTTATAAATTTAAAATCTTTTCGTTAAAACCTCTTGATTTATAGTTATTTCAAAATAACTACTAGAAATTGTCTTTATTAATATTTGTCTTAAAATTATTGTCTCAAAATATTTGTCTCTATTATTGTCTTAAAATCAATATGTATATATTAATTTTGCAAATCAAATCAAATCTGTAACTTAATACTCCGTTTTGAAGGATATGTTCCTTGAAATTGTTATGGAGATAAATTACAAGGCATATTTAATTTGTAACTATGATGTAAATGGAAAATTTTCGACAATGGGTGATAATGGAGGGATTGTAATGCTCTTTTTTTTTTTTTTTTTTTTTAACTACAATATATATATATATATAATATATATATATATATATATACACATATATAATAAAAATAAATAGTGTGCTTAAATGATATTTTTGGCTGCTGAGGAGATATGTTTGAGTTTATTAACCGGCGATGCTGATTTTATTAAGCGGCGGCTTTAAAGGTCGTTTGTATTGAGTTGATTCCGGTCCTGACAATTTGATCAGATTAAGCGGCTGATTTTATTGACCAGTGAATTTATTAAGCAGCGGTTACTGTATATCAGGGAGTCGATATCCATAATGTTAATGTCATTAAAAAAAAAAATCTCATTCTGTAGTACTCCGTTTTAAACTTAAAATTCCCTTCCTTTCGTAAAATGCGAGGGAAAAAATACATTTTTCCTCATCTAAAGGGAAAATTCAATCGATCTCTCAGGTTAAAGATGTCGCTCTCCTGTCGTCGTTTTAGAATTATGGTCTAAACTTGGTGATGACCTAATTTTTTTTTTTTTTTACCTCTCATCATTAATGTTCTTGGAAGTTGCTTCATCATTAATTATTAAATGATTATCACTCGGTTAATTCGAATGAGGAAGCAGGAAAAAAGAAAAAAAAAAAATGGAATTCTGTTCATTTTTTATTTCCTTTTCCTCAAAATTGATTTATAATATAAACGAATGTATATGCTTTCAGTTTTCAATGATTATATAATTGACATAGATATAAATAAAAAAATAACTGCACAATATGAATATATTTTTTACGAGCATGTTTATTCACCCCAAAAAAAAAAAAGAGTTATTTCATCCAAAAAAAAAAAAAAAAAAAATGAGTTATGTTATGATATAAAAGTATATACTATATAAATATTTACAGAATGTTGAAACATTATATTACAATTTTAGATAGAACCTTCATACTGTCTTTTTTTTTTTTTTTTTTTTTTTTCTTTTTGAGGGGCGGGGGGGATATAATATCGCATAATTCGCAGCAGCATATAATACTGAAGTGAAAACATAAATTGTTATTATCCGCACTCACAAAAGCTTAGAAATACAATCACTTTCTAAGTTTTATAGAATTATTTTTACTTTTACTTCGGGCCGGGCAGGCTGAGATTTTTTCCATGCGGGCCAGGTCCTTTCAGGCTTATACATATATCTAACCTTGGTACTGTGTACCCTAGGCTACCGAATATTAATCAGAGTTTATACTCATCAGGGAAAACCTAGAATACTCAGGAAATATGGATTTTGTTTAAAAAAAAAAAAAAAAAAAACTCAGGGAAAATTAAAAAAAAAAATCATTAAAAGTCAGGGAAAAATCGATTTTAAAACCTGGAAAAAACAAATATTTCCTCTCTCTCAAATTATATTTTTCATGTTTAGCTTCATACCAAAATTCAAATGATTAAGTATCGTGTAAATACAACTGTAAACAATGATTTCTACCTGAATTTCTATCATGATCGACAGTAACATGACATCAAACAGTGGAAGTAGATGTTATTTTCGCCTCTCTAGAGGAGCGTTTCTTGTAATGTCTCTAATATTTTCTTGAAAATTGTCTGGGAAATCTTAGGGAATTTTTTATCCCACATTTGAGTATGAACCCTGTTAATGAACTACTGCGAGATTTGTCAATGTGTAAAAATTCACTGTGTGTGTGGGGGGGGGGGGGGGGAGTACAGGAGCTGGGCTCCCAAGCAAATCAAACTCTGTATGTATAATTAGTTTTGTAGTTTTTATAAGTTTGTTTCTGGACAATTTCTCGAAAAACATTTTTTAACATATCTGGCAGAAGCATTCATACACTATCCATAAGTATCTTTAAATTATCCTGTGAAGTTATACTTTCACAATTTCCAGTTTTATTACTTCTTAACCGTCGTTCATTTCCATTTTCTTTGTGTCATTATTTCAATAAGGAATCATTTCCGGTAATGTGCGGATATTTCCTTCTGCTACATTTTCTCAGTCCATTGTATCGAGCCCGTATCTCACCCATTTGCATATAATATCCATTGATACCACTGCTACATCCATTTTTAGGTTATATTTGTGTCACATGACGTTACCCCCGGAATCCATTTCCTATTCTTTTTTTTACTTTTGCTTATCCCAATGGAAGGAATTTGAATTTGGAGAAAGCCTTAATATCTTTTCTGACATAGTTCAGACTTGTTACTTTTCAGCCTTAAGGCTGAATTCAGCCTTTTTAAACTTGAAAATTATTATCCTTGGGATCAAGGCAAATCCGCATTAAAACTTTTTGGACATGTGTAGGGGTCAGCCTGAATTTGTGCAATATATTATTAGCAATTTCTATGTGATTGGCTTTTAAGAAATGTCAAATTCAAACTTGGAGAAAATGAAAAAGAAATAGCACTTCAACTGAATTTTCCTAGTGAACTTGAACTACATTATTTTGCTAATCAATTGCCCCAGCAAACAATGCTTCTATAAAATAAACTTATTTTCAAGTACATGTAACATGTTTGTCTGTTTTTTCAGCACTTACAACTGTTTTAATTATAATTAATATGATATTCAATATAAGATTTATTGTTCCGATTTTGTTTATTGTGTGTACATGTATGCAATCAGATTTAACATTATTTTTATTATTGAAAAATTTATATTGTCTCAGTTGCCTGATATCACTTTTGAGGGGGGGGGGGGTCGTGAAAAGTTCAGCCTTTTTTTCTGTAAGCTTGTACCATGTCTGCATAGTTTAAGTATTTAAAATGCAAATTACATAATTTAAATTAAGTTTACTTTATCAAATGACAATACCATTATAATATTTCTGAATTAAAAAAATAATAACCGGAATTTCACAGGGCAAATTCATAGCATTCGACATCTTTTCTGATATAGTTTGACTATTTAAATATAAATTAAATTTAAATGACAAATAAAGAGACGAGGCCATTTAGAATTTCTTACCTAGAAACACAATTTACACGAATTTGATAGACACATCTTCGTCGTAGCACTTCTTCGTAGTATTTAACCGTCGCGTCGTTTCTCGTATAGTTTGACTATTGAAACGAAAATTACATATCTAAATTTAATTGATCGGCTCATAAAGTCAAGTTAATGAATAGAATTTCCCAATGTGAGTTAATAAATAAATAAGTAAAATATAATAGGACGTTTTCTCAACATTGCTTCATATTATTTACTAGAATTTATTTTCCTTTTCTTTCTGTTTCTCTTTCTTTCTTTCTTTTCTTTTCTTTTCTTTTTTTTTTTGTTTGTTTGTTTAATCGACCTGTCCTTGACCAAATCTTAAATAATTTTACCACCGACAATTCCATTGTATTTACTCTTTCCCACATAGTTTTTAATATTCTAAAACATATTTTTCTAAAAAATATCGAATGCACTATCAAAGAATAATTTTACTATGTTTTTATTAATTCGCTTTCTTGTTTGTTTGTCCAGTACAAATCTTGCAATCGATTTTTAACTAACTTCCCGACTAGCTAGACATTTGAAACTTTTAGAATAGCTCAGAACAAGATGGTAATGCATTCTTTTAATACTTTTATTAAATTAATAAATATTTGAAAATTTCTTATAATTGCTCTCTTTATTACGCATTTGATCTTTTTTTTTTTTTTTTTTTTTTTTTTTCCCTAGCTGATGGAATAATTCATCAAAAGAAAAAAAAAAAAAAAAAAAATTAAAAAGTGTTTTATTAATATATAGAATTCTCAAGTTTATATGATTTAACAGAAAATTTAAAAACATGGTATATAAAAAGTTGTTTTTATCTTGTAATTATTTATCTTTACATACATCAAAAGTTTTTACATTTCTTATTTTAGATTAGGAATCAAATTCTTTTAAAAGATTTTGTTAAAGCATTTCCGTATTAATTAAATTCCATATAGTATTTTTTCTTTAAATTCTAAAGTATAGTATCACAGCATATTTTTCATCTTTACAGAAGTAAAAGGTTTTTAGATTTCATCATTCAAACTTCGGATAATCAAATTTTCTGTAAGTGTATTTGATTGTATAGCTTATATATGGTTTCTGGTTAATTAAATGCAACTTTATATTTTAAAGTGAAAAATCAGGTTATTTTACTCTTTTTGTATATTATATATAAATGCCGCCCAGACGGTGTAGTGGTTAGCGGCCCTGACTCCTACATGGTTGGGCCTGGGTTCGAATCCCGGAGAAGGCATGGATGTGTTGTCCCTGTTAGGGGTAGCGATGACCGCCCATTGGGTGCCCCTTCACAAATGGTCATCAGTTCGGCGACTCCCCGGCCAATGCTTAGCCGCAAGTGCCGCACCATTGGGAGAATATATATATATATAATTTGAATAATTTAACACCATTGTAACACTCAGAAAGGATATCTAAAATGGACTTATTTAACAATTTTCAAGAAAATCGTTAGAGCCGTTTTTGAGATACCTACTTTTACCAAAACTTGTAATATTTAATTATTGACTGAAAAACTATAATTACATTTAAAAGGGAGTTAATAGAGCGAGTTTGAAAAAAAAAAAAATTCATACTGCCGTTTTTAAAGGAACGCGCTTGCGAGACCTGAAATTGAGCTATTTATACAGGACGCTTATCAATATTCTTGAACTAACTAACTATATCATTCGATAGGACATCTAATAGAGTGTTTATATTGCAAATTTGAAGAAAACCGTTTGAGCTATTTTTGAGATATGGGACTTACGGTCACACTTCCGGTTTCCGATGTCCCACTTCTGTTTTTTCAATGTTCACCAAAATTTTGAAAATCCATCTGTACACCAGACCTGCCTCAATTCTGAAGTTTCATAGTTCTGTCTTTATTAGTTTCGGCGATATGATTACTAGAAGATTCCGCACATACATACATACATATATGCAAATGCATACACACACACTGACCAATTGCGAAAAATTACTTATTTGGACTCAGGAGGCCTTGAAACGTGTAAATCAGATGAAAACTTGATATCGAACTTTTGGACCAAATACAGTACTTCCTCTACCTACGGTAGTAGGACAATGGAAGTAAAAAGGGAGAGGGCGGTGGCTCTCTCGCAAATTAAATTCTGTTTAGGACAGAAATCTAATTTAATCTTATTATTATTATTATTGTTATCATTATTTTCCCCTTTATATTAAGAATGTATCAGTCGATCAAAAGATCGTAGTAACTTTGTTTTTATTTTATCACTTAATTTTTGTCTGCAAATGTGATATTCAATTAAAAAAAAAAAAAAAATCGTGATACTAATTTAATAATAATAATGTGATATGCAACTAAGTGTTTAAAGAAAATAAATAAATAAAATGAAATTACAATTTATTGTTATTATTATTATCATTTTCTTATTCTCGCGCAAGTCAAATAAAGTCATTTAACTTTTATTTATGAATTTAAGCGTTTATATCTTCTAACCCATCTTTTCAGAAACAATATTTATTTTCTAAACGCTCAAATTTTAGCATAGTACATTAAAAATTAAAACTCTAAAGAAATATTATTATCGTTTAGTTTTACTTAAAGGTTATTTTTAAGCTCTATTTTTATCACAAGAACAAGTGGCTCCTCTAAATAACCTAACTAGATTATCAAAATTACTTAAAATCTACCATCTAACGAAATTTGTCCTGAAGTGTTAAAAAAAAAAAAAAGCTTTCAATAGATAAAGATTTTTTTTTTTAAGTTGCTTATATTCTCGCCGCTTCTTCTGTTATTTTATCAGCTGCTGACTTTTAATAGCAGCAGTCGCCTCTTGTTATGTATTCACTATTATATTATCAATGTATTCGATGAAGTAGGGCCTCATCTTAAGGTATTGTGTGACGCATTGGCTTCTCAAGATTTCTGAAAATAAAGCCTTATTCTCTTCTCCCTGAAGTGGATTGTATTTTTTAAAAGCAATGCCTGAAATATCTTATGGATTTTGGCAACAGTAGTCGTTTTTGATGGTAGCCAGACGTAAACAGATGGGAGTAACTTTCTGCTCTTAATTCCTAAATTGATGTTAGCCCATGAATGACAGATATGGGGTGAATTTCAGAGTCGATATAACAAAGCTTGTTTTTAATAATAAGTGGAATTTTAAGTGTTCCATAATTAAATCTTTGTGGCGGAAAGTAGTTTATGCAAGTATCTGTTTAATTTTAAGAAAATGGAAGAGACTTGGGGAATTTAGCCTTTTTTGCGCGTTGGTTTTGCGTTAATACGCAAAAAATCAAATATTTCATCATAAAATTTATTGTTTTTTTAACTCTGACATTTATCCGCGATTGTAATGAAATGCTCGCCCTCTGGTGGGCTAAGGTGAAATTACAATTAACATGAATAGCTTTCGGCTTTCGTCGAGACGCCATTGCTTGCCGATGTTTTGTTTCACATATATTTATTGAATAAAAATGAATAAATCCTGTAAAAAAGATAACACTTACTGTTGTATGCCACAGTGTAACTCCAAAAAATCAAGAAATCCACAAATTAAGCTTCCATTTATTTCCAAATGACAAATTTAAAATTTCAGTTGCTTCGGCTAATGGAAGTAAAGAATTAATCAGATGATTTGAAACTAATATTTGTTCAGCTTCAGTTAAAAATCTACTTCCGATCGAACTTTGAATAAACTGAAATATTTTTTTCCAAAAGCAATCAATTTTTCATGATGTAATGGCGGAGAAATTATAGTACGAATATTAAGTAGAATAACAAAAAGAACAAAAATAGATACACGTGGCTGTAATATTTACTAACAACAAGAGCTGAAAAAGCGCCATCTATCGATCATTACAAACGAGGATAGCTTTGGTCACATGAAAACGACATAAAATTTATGATTAAAAGCACCTGAACTGAACTATGAAAACAAAACGGGGAAAAGAATGCCATTGAAAAATATTTAAAATCTGCTTCATTTGCAGATTCTATTGATGCATCAGAGAGTAAAAAATCTATTTTGCGTTAAAAAAAAAAAAAAAAAAAAAAATACGTATGGCCATTCTGGCGCATAAATAGAATCGACTAAAAAGCCAATTTTACTATTTGTTTTTTACATTAGTATTTATTATTATTATTTCCCAGAGCAACCTGGTAATGAGGAAAATAAGTTCAAAAGAATTAAGAAAATGATCTTTTTATTAAAAAAAAAAAAAAGAAGAAGAAGAAGAAATTAATCAATTACAAAGAAGAAGAAAGTAATATTTGAAAGTTAAAGATGGCAACAACCTCTTAATTTCTTTTTTAAATGCTGGGATTTCCCTTTCCAGATTTCCGTTCGGTATTGTCAGCTAGATTCCACCCTCCATGCCTCTTCATTTAAATACTACTTCCCTCCCTACATCCCAAGAGTACTTAATATTAATTTAACGCCAGGCAGCGTATCTCCTTTTTTATTTCTCTATTCATTTATTGTAAGACATCGTGTAATCATGTTCTTATTATATTTTTAACTTTTAATCTTATTTATATTATTTTTAAACTTTTTTTTTTTTTTTTTTCCGACGTAGTTTATATATTTTTGATTATTTTAATTGTTAATTCATTCTGTAGGTTTTTTGTAATGTTTATCTTCCGATACTTAATCGTATTTTCAATCTGATTTTGTAATAATCTTCATTTTAGTTTGTTTTAAAAATTGTACTATGTAAATAATATTACCTTTTTGCTTTTTTCTCCGGTGGACCAAAAAAAAAAAAAAAAAAAAAAAAAAAAAGTCAAGGTGTGTAATAAATTGAGAGAAGTTTCAGTTTGATTTTTTAAAGCTCTTTTAGTAGTAGCATTTCACTCATTTGAATCCAGAACTTTCTTCTATTTAGGTAAAAAAAAAAATAATAATAATAATAATAATAAATAAAATAAAAAAGGAGGCTTTTTACTTTTTATAAACATTTTTGTTCATGAAGAAATTTTTGTCCATCAGAATTTCCTCTACGGGATGTCTGAAAAAATTCATCTTAGAGAAATTTCACGTATGTATTCACTTTAACGGGGTTTGGGGAAACACGTCTCGTTAAAACTCACGTCATGTTAAAAGTGTTCACGTCAACGAGGTTCGACTATATTAATAATTTGAAAAAAAGGGCGAAAATATTTGAATTATAAATTCCTTAAAAAAAAAAAAAAAAAAAAACCTATGCCAAAAAAATAAGAAACGCTATTATTGAAATTTCAACGATATTTATTATATAGTTGAACATAAAAAAAAAAATAAAAAATACACAGGATAACGTTTACAAAGCACATTCTTGTGGTTCGTAGATTAAGTTTTATCTTTCAACTAAGATACATAATTTTTTTTTTTGAAAAAGAGGATTATATCTTCTATCCAGTGATAACATAAACAATTAGGATTTTGCTTTCCGTAGTTGTGACTAAAAACGCAAAAAAAAAAAAAAAAAAATCCAAAAATTAAATTTTAAATAATGTCATTCTCATACTTGCCAACAACCTAATTAATATTCCGTAGTATTGTTAGTCACTTTTTTTTTTTTTTTTTCACACCAATATATTTTGAGAGAATTTTTATTCTTATTTAATCGCAATTACCTTTGAAGGATATAACTCTAAAAAAATACTGGTGTGAAAAAAAAAAAAGGCGGGACTAACAATATTACGTAATGTAAATTAGGATGTTGGCAGGTATACATTTTATTTCAATTCTATTCTGTCTGTTTCATTTTATACTAAATTTTGTAGATGCGACCAGCTCAGCTGTCTTAACTTGAGAGCGGTGTATACATATACACACCTTTCGTTACTTATATGTGAATCATTGATCAGAATTTTAGGTCATTTTTATGTGTAGTGATCTGCTGTAAACATAATAAATTTTCATTAAAAAAAAATGAGGCTTTTTTTTTTTTTTTTTTTTTTGGTAAGCAAAATGATTATTTAAAAATGGGTATTTATTACATTGTAAATGTAAAAAGTTGCACTTTTTTTTAACTATCATCTTTGTTTTGTCGTGGAATACTACCATAGTTTAGTTTAAAATGTAATACATTGCAGAACTAAATTTGAATGCAAAACAAATAAATATAAAAGAAAAAAAATTTTAAGTCAATTCCTACTTACAAACACTATCGAAAAAGTTTTTTTTTTTTAATAATTTTGAATTAGGAAATTAAAAGCGCGCGTGCAAAATGAGATAAAAATAATTATAAGATAAATATATACCATGTTTTAAATTTTCTGATGAACCATAGAGCTCTTATCAATGTGCATAAAATTTTTAAAGTGGTAATGACGTCAATTTTGTGAAATGCATAATTTAACTTGTTATAGTTTTTTAATGTTCACGTTTAATTAAATGTATTTATTTTTATGTGGAAAGAAAATGAACTCGTAATTTTTTTTGGCAACGATTAAATTATAGCTAATATTTTAATGGCTATTTTAACGCTATTAGGATGTTATTATTTTCATATTTTAATTAATTATAAGAAAACTAATCAAAAATTCGAAAATCGGACTTCGAAGTATTGTGTTGTCACCGTTTTCTGAGCAATCCTGAAAGTTTCAAATTTCTAACTAGTCGGGGTCGGGAAGTTGGTTAAAAATCGACTGCAAGATTTCTACAAGATATATATAGGGAGAGTGGGAACTAATAGTAGGAATTTGAAAAAAAAATAAAATAAAATAAATAAATAAAAGAATTTTATTTATTTATTTATTTATTTTATTTATTTATTTATTTATTTATTTATTTATTTTTTGTAGATATTTGTCACTTTTAACACAATTTAATAAATTTTGTCTCCCCCCCATAGATTGTGACATTTGAAACTTCTTCAAAAAATAAATAAATAAAGTGAATAATTTTTTATAAAATTTGCCGTCATCAATTAAACGTTTCTATCAAAAAGCACAATTAAATTAAACCAAAAGATATGCAGCACAGCTGACAGCTATTATAGCACATTTTTAACGGCGCATCTTTATTTATTAATTCGGTTCGCTCCTTTCTGTAAACACTTTTCGAATGCTTCGAAACTGATATATGTTATTCACTGTGGCATATTTCCTATTGAAATTGAAAATAATATAAAAAGTGCATTTAGTTCGTAAACAATGGGCTAGCCAAATAATTTGGATACATTATGATCTATGAGAAGTGTTTCCTTGAGGCATATTTTAATATTTTACTGCCAAAAACAAGACAAAACTCTCATGAATTATTAAAATGCTAAAAGGCGTGTTTCCTGCGGAATATTTTATTATAAGCCTTAATGATTGGTTACAGGGTCACACAAAATTTGTTCAGATACATTATGGGACGTACAAGTGGAAATTGCATAACGGGCATCCATTTTCATATGCATTGTGCGCTTTTTAAAAATTTTTAAAAAAAAATAAATAAATAAAAAAAAAAAATTGAAAAATTTTAGGTTAAATGGTGTAACAGGCAAATGCCCTTGCAAACTGTTTTTTTTTTTTTTTTTTATATTATTATTATTATGCTAATCAACTGATTTTTTTTACTGTTTAACCTTAACCCTTTCACGCCCAAGGGAAATATTTTTCCCTTCTACAAAAATCGTTATCGATTGTTCAATTATTATTGAATCGATATTTTTTTTACTGAATGTCAAAATAAAACGTATGTCCAAGGCAGCAAATGTGTTTCTGAACGAATAAAAAAAAAAAAAAACGTGTATAGAAAATAGGACACATAATCAATGTGTTATGTGCAATGTCCATTTTTTTACTGTTTAACCTTAACCCTTTCACGCCCAAGGGAAATATTTTTCCCTTCTACAAAAATCGTTATCGATTGTTCAATTATTATTGAATCGATATTTTTTTTACTGAATGTCAAAATAAAACGTATGTCCAAGGCAGCAAATGTGTTTCTGAACGAATAATAAAAAAAAAAACGTATAGAAAATAGGACACATAATCAATGTGTTATGTCAATGTCCACTTGTGCTTCACAAGTAAACGAAATTGTTTCGTAGAATACCATAACTAGCTATTTATTTTACTTTTCTGATAATTTTTATATTACAAAGCAATAAATTTGTATTACAAAGCAATAAATAAAATACCGATATAATAAACCTAACTCTTCGTTTACTTACTTTTATGGTCCATAGGTAAATATTTCCCATGAAATTATAGGAAACGTATACACCCTGCTATGTTTTTCTGGTGATATTCTCTTACTTTACACCCACAATAGCTAAAATATTGTGTTGTATTGGCATATTTAGTCTTGGAAATCTTATGGTCCTGAAAGGGTTAATTTCATTTGAAAATCTTTTAATTATCTTTAAATTATCATTAACAATCTTTTAATCATTTGATTTGCTTAATTTGACTTCTTGAGACATAAAGAGTTAAACGCTCTATTTTTTTTAAATACAATTTTTAAAGAAAGAATAAAAAAAATACTTATTGGCTCATGCCACAAATTCAACAGCTTATTTATTTTCAACTTTTTTTTTTTTGCGCCATGCTGGTTCTTAAAGCATTCCCTTGACTTCAGCATTAATAAACGCTAGACGCTGTGTCTGGTAAAATCCAGCATCGAGCTTTTGATCCAATAAAAGCTTTCTAGGACATGCAATAAGCTCCAGTTCTCTCTCTCGCGTTATGTTTTATTCAGTCCTCCTGTTTTTCGATTTTAGAGTTTCACGGCAAGTCCCTAACAGCGCCTTTTTCGCAATTATATGCAGCACGCATTGTGATTAAAATTTCTATTCGTGTTGACTCATTCCGGGATTTTCTGGCAATATTATTTTTTTTTTTTTTTTGTAAATGTTAAAAATAATAGTGCAGGTGGAATAATATATTTACTTTGGGGTTCTGAGATTTGGAAAAGAGAATTAAGATGTGTTTTGTTTGGATTAAGAGCTAATCCTATGTTACTGACATGTAGCGTCGTGATTTACGTTGTAAGAATTATTTTTTCCCCTATATTGTGTCTTTCGCTACTGCGACTACTCCCCCCCACCCCCCCCACCCCCAGACACACACAATAATAATAATTAAAAAAAAAAAAAAAAAAAAAAATCTGCACACACACACACACACACACATATATATATATATATATATATATATATATACTGGTGTTGCCAGTTGCCTACACAAGGGAACTGGGCATGGATGGAATGCCCTCCGTAAGGAGGGGGGGGGGATCTTGTAGGGTCCTAACCCGTATCAGTGATGCTAGATTGGGGATTTTGTCCCCATTTTGGGGATTTCTGGAGACAATTTTGGGGACCAAATGTTTGTGGGGACTTTTTTGGGGTATTCTAAAATTTTTGGGTACAAATCTGGGGAGTTCTTCAACTTTCTGTCAGTGTTGGCAACGTAATGATTTATCCCTACGACCAGGGATTTTCAATAGCTTTATTGTTTTTTGGGGATTTTTTTTTTCAAAAATAAATAGCCTTCATTTGGGGAAACATATGAGCTTAAATCCACTTAAGTCTGCTTGATTTTATTCCCCCCTTTTTAGTAGAAATCAAGTTGGGGATTTTTTCGAAAAAAAAAAAACCCTGATTTGGGGAAATTTAAAGACCTGATTTGGGGAAATTTAAAGACCTGATTTGGGGAAATAATTTTCGACCATCTGGCATCACTGGCCCGTATTTACATCATTAGTTTAAGAGAAAAACTGGAAAACTCCGAACAGCTAGGTCAATGAGATTCTAGGACCTGACCTGAGAGCTTTTGTCTTGGTCCACTATATATTTATTTGAAGGTTTCTACCTATATAATTATTATATAATCTTATTCATATTGCATTACTCTGTTTCTGTTTTATTATTAGTATATTAATTATTATTATTATATTTAGTATTACTAATTATTATTTAATATACTAATTATTATTAGTATATTAATTTCAGTAGTAAACATGGGCCTCAAAATGATTACTTTGATTTAATTTACATATTTTCTAAAGATATATAAAAGTTAACAAAACTATGAGAAATAATACATCGTCTCCTGAGAGCATAAAACTGCGCTTGGGAAAAATAATAACAAAGGAGAAGAAAAAGGGGAAAAAAAAAACTCAATTTCGTTGAGTGAAAATTAATTTTAGCTAAAATTATGTAATTTTATTCGATTATATTTCATTAGTAAACATAATTAGCATATGATAACAATATAAATATAGGATATCATATATGGAACATAGAAAGAGAAGTGAAATAGAAAAAAAAAAAAAAAAAAAAATCCAATAAAGTAATTAAAATGTAATAACTTATTTTGCCTTCTTCTAGTTATTGTCACTAAATTAGCAATACTTAATTAGCATATATGATGTAAGGGACAAATAAAAGGGGGGGGGATGAAACGAACACTGAGAAAAAGTTATGTGTCTGACATGTAGAATCTAAACTGTGGCTCTAGTAAAAATAGTTCCATGTCATCCTTATAAATTCTAGTTCCCTTTGTTAGCGAGTTCTAAAAACCCCAATTAAAATTCTAGAGCGTTTTCCTACATTATCGTGGTCAATCTCATCTGAAAAATCTCTGCAAATAAATGCAAACACAAAAGGCGAGTTTTAGTAACTAGAATTTGGTTTTATAACCCAATTTTAGAAAATCAAGCGAGAATTTCTCACAATACAAAAGATTCATAATACTGTTCCACCGTCTAGAAAAGTGTAGACCAGAAATTCTCGATCATTTCGTCTATTCAGGTTATTTGTTTACCTTTATACACATAGCTTGGAAATCTATATTTCTAGTTTAGGGATTCAGAAAATGGCTACTTATTCGTTCTAGATGAAAGTATATATATTTTTAATAGTATAGTATATTATTATTAGATTAGATTATTATTATTATTATTAGAGATTAGATTATTATTATTTTTTTTTTTTTTTTCCTCAGTGTAGTATAAAAATCGATTGAAATGTGTATAGTGGTATGATACTAACAAAAATAAACATAATAATTATTGGGGGGGGGGGGAACAGTTTTTTTAAACGTTATTGTTTTTTTATCAAAGGAATAAACAAAGGATAAATAGCATTTCATAAAAATGGCAAAAATAATAAAGAATCCTGCTCCCTCCCCCCCTGCCTTTTTTTTATGTAGTGTTTTTGAGGCCTATAACAGTCAGTCAGTATTCGGTTACCATTTTGTTCACGACCGGGAAATAAGAAAATATTTTTGACTATTTCATTTATGAAAATCTATATTTATATGGAGTTTTGTGCTTAGAAATCGATCTGATAGAATCTAATTCCGAAAACAAATTAGCTTTCACTCACAAGTTGCTTATCGAACGAAGAATAAACTTCGCGAAGAACAAATGATTTTGGCGATTTCGATGAAAAATCATGGCTGTGAAACTTTTAAGCATAGAAATCGATCTGACTAGTTATTATGTCCAAGAAAATTAATTTTCATCAGTAAACCGTTCTTCGAACACGAAACAAGCACTTAAGAAAGTAGATTACTGTGTACATTTCGATGAATTGCTTAGAGGCGTAATCTAAAAAGCTATATTGGCCTCTGACCGTAAATTACAATCTAAGCCAAATTGTACAACATCGAAGTTGCTTATGGCACTAAATTAATGTATGGATAACAAATTTTATCGGTTTTATTTATTTATTTTATTGTTGTTGTTTAAAAAGTATTTAAAGAAAATTTTAAAGTATCGATGATGGGTTTCTGGCACAAACTCTCATGAAAAACAAATTTTATATTATCTTTGTATTGTTGTAGGTATTTAAAATAATCTAGTGTGTCACTCACAGGACTTTCTCTTGCCCTGAAATTTAACACTATAAATACAGATTAGAGATTAAAGGGTAAGATAATGAGTACTGTTATGTAAACTTATATTAAAACTATTCAAATAAGGCTTCAGAATAACTTTATTTGACAAATAATTCTGTATGAGGGGTGGCTATCGTCCCCCTCAACCCCCCATTTCATTATTGTACCTACGATTTATATAGAATTCAAATCTGATATTAAATTCAAAAGTTCATTTAAAATTATCCAGACAACTTTCACACGCAACATTCTTTGAAACTTATCATTCTAATGTATTAACTATAACTATTGGATCGCCTGAAATTATTTGTTTTTAATTTACTCTAAGAGGCACAGGCAAAGATCAAACGTTAGAAATTTAACTTCGGTATTCAGGAAGCCTCAGAACGTGTACATATACAAAAAAACCAAGCAATGATTATTTAGCTTAAAAAAAAAAAAAGCATTATTTTCCATATGGCTATTGGGAATTAATTTCATTTAAGCTTTTCTGGACATGGTAAAATATTATAGTAAAGCACTTTCACTAACAATAAAAAAGAATGTTTTGGCTTAAATATTGGCAGCCCTGTATACCTTCTGAAAGTTATGTACACACACATGGTGCACTGCACATAAATATAATCCTATATTAATAACATACGGTACAACCTGAAATATACTTTCATCAATTTTCAACTTTTGTCCCACTATAATCTAGTTCTTTTGTGTAGCCCTGTAAACGAACAGTGATAGACTTCCATACCATATTCTACATGAAACATATTTTTAGGCATATAAAAATATATATTCGTTTCATTTGGTTTAGTGCAGTCTATAGATGTTAAACTCTACTTACCTGCAGTTTCCCCCGTAGACGTAATGTGTTTGAATTCTCTTGGGTGTCCTTGTACACAAACCATTTGCTTCATCTCAACGAAAAGTTTAGTGTAGCACCCCTATAGAATACACATGTAGAATATAAGTTTGAACTTTCTGTTATTATTTATTTTTGAGATGTGCTGATAACACACAGACACACAAACCAACTATTGCTAAAAACATGATTTTTGGATTCAAGGGGCCTCGAAACGTGTAAATATAACAAAAAAAAAAAAAAAAAAAATTCGAAAATTTGACCCTAAAACAATACTTTCTCTATTGTATATATGGGTAAGAGAAAGTAAAAAGATGTATAATAGAAATTTTGAAGTATCAGAGATAGCCTCTGACACTAAATTTAAGTCAATCAAAAATAAATTTTATCGCTTTTTTTTTTTTTTTTTTTTTTTTTAATTCAAAATGTATTTAAAAACAGTTTTAAAGTTTCAAAACTGGCATAAAACTATATAACGTGGTAAATATATATATATATATATATATATATCGCATTATATTGTACTACTCTCTAAGTCTGATACATTAATATATACTCTTTTCTTTGAACATTAGTCGAAATAACATCAGGGAAAAAAAAAAAAAAAAAAAAAAAAAAAAACGTATTTAAGCTTGTGAGAACAGGAAGAGCAAATATTCTGTGCCATATAATTGCTTCATCATTTAACTTAAACATGGGTGAGAGAGATGACACAATAAGTTGAATTGGATTTTAACATGAGCTCCAGAATGACAGTTAATAGCATTTAATACGTCAAATAAGTGCTGCAAATTGTTACTTAATAGTCTTATTAAAAGGTCTTTATACGACATAAAAAAAAAAAAAAATATGTATAATTGTATTTAAATTAAGATCTAGAATTTTATGGATGCATTACATCAGCAATTGTTTCAATTTATTTTTTATTTTTTTTTTTTTTTTCTCTTTCTGTAATATGCGTCGTATGATGCCTTTTAAGTGTTATAAAAGATAAGAGATGGTACGATTTTACTTTTTCTCTCTCTCTTTTTAAATTAAATAAGTCCGTGAATGTTTCATTGTTGTTCAGCTACTTATTACTTTCTCTTACCCGTAAGGTAGAGAAAGTATTGCTTTTGGGTCAAATTTTCGAACGCGAGATTTTGTTATATTTACACTTTTTGAGGTCCCCTGAACACGAAAATCATGTTTTTAGCAAATGGTCTGTGTGTATGTCTGTCTCTTATCAGCATATCTCAAAAACAAATTATGGCAGAAAGTTCAAACTTGGTATTCTAAACGTGTATCATGTAGGGATACTACAGTAAGCTTTTCGTTAAGATCAAGCAAATGGTTTGTGTACAGGGACAATCAAGCGAATTCTAATACATTACGTCTATGGGGGAAATTGCAGGAAAGTAGAGTTTAACGTCTATAGACTGCACTAAACCAAATGAAACGAATATACATTTTTTGTAATAGAGATAGTTAACTGGGAAATTTTTTTTGTGTATGTAGGAGCCTCGCCTCCCCCTGGGGGGGGGGAGAGTCCCCTCTCGAGGGGAGTAAATTTTCATGATGGGTATCTTTCAAAAGAGCTCGCCAATACCTTTAAAACAAAGTTATCATTTTTTTTTTTTTTTTTTTTTTTTTTTTTTTTTTACTTTTAACGAAAAAAAAGAAAAAAATCGTACTTTTTTTTTTAATATTGAGAATAAAATGGACTTTTTTTGGATATGTGGTGTTATACTACTTCTATAATATGGAAATCGTCTGCCTTATCATAAAAGATAATTTTCTTAAATAATAATTTTAATAAATTATTTTTTAAAAAGAGAATTATTTTTTAATAACCTAATTAAATTCTATATAAATGTAGGTGCATTAATGAAACGGGGGGTTGAGGGGGGCGGTAGCCCCCTCACACAGAACTAATTATCATATTAAACTCTTCCGAGGCCTAATTTGAATTGTTTAACATAGGTTTACATAACAGTACTCGTTATCTTACCTCTTAATCTGCAACCTGTATTTATAGTATTCAATTTTAGGGTAAGAGAAAGTCGTGTGAGTGACACACCAGATTATTTTTGTAAAATTAATTGTGAATTTCGTACTAGGATTTAAAAATGAATGCGCAAAAATCAATAAAGACAATCGAAATTCTTTAAAGAGACGTTGAAATATACTTTCATGTATTTAAATTTCCCATTCTACCCCTCCTTAATGGGACAGGGGATAATGGAAATTGTCAAAATCGATGCAGTTAAAAATGACCAGATCGTTATTATAAAATGTCTGAAGTTATATAATACATTTAAAATAATATTATTCTACAGTTCCTCAAGTAGGGTAGGTGCTCCAGTGATTGGCATGCTCCAGTAATTGACGTCTATCCCGAAATAATTCATAAATAAGAAAAATAAGAAAATCTTATATTTTACATATGGGAATTTTAACATTTTATGTCAAACACTGGAGCATAGGGTGCTAATAACTGGTAAAATGAATAACTAGCAGTGTCAAACACTGGAACGTAGGTGGCCAGTTACTGATAAAATCAAAAACTGGCAGTGTCAATTACTGGAACATTGAGTGGGTGTCAAATAAAAATTCATAAAATAATAATAATAATAATAATAATAATTGTTATCAAATGTATATATTTTAACATATATGTGGTTCTGAATGTCTTTCGTACCCTATGTACTAACTTAAGATTTGTAAAAATATTTTCTGACGACTAGAACATTAAAAACATCAGAGATGGCTCTAAAAGTGTCAATCACTGGTGCACCCTATTATTTAACAGCTTTTCCGAAATTTTAGACTTTAAATTTATTTTTCTTGAGTTCCAAATTTCGGGAATAATTTCATGAATAATGCTCATTGGGAATTTGTTTTCATTTAGTCATTTTAAGAGGACAAGACAGACTACTTTTAAAAATGGGAAATGGAAGAAATTTTCGATCGAATGAATGCATGTACAAACATTTTTTTTTTTTTTTTTTTTTTTTTTTTGCGTGTGTGTATGTGTGTTAACTAGTATGACATTACTCTATCGATTAAAAATATTATTTTGGTCTACTTTAAAATAGAAAATTATTTTTTTGCAGATTATTATTATTATTTTATTTTATTTTTATTCAAGGGTGCTTTCTCACTTCGCGCATGATATTTCGAAAAGTATTTGAGGTATGAACTTAAAATTTTTCTCAATATTTCACATAATGAATAAAATGAACTAAAAGTAAACAGTTCTGTTCAATAGAATATATATATATATATATGGAAATATAAAAATTTTAATAGTAATTTCATATTTCGAATTATTATTAATTAAACTCCATATTTTTAAAATAATTAAAACCCATTAGTTCAGATTCTCAATTAGAATATTTGTTTCATTTAATGTAAAAATTATAAGGATAAAGTAAATTGTAATTAAGATATCTTGCGTGCAGTGAGAAAAACCCTTGAATTTTTTAAAAAATAATTTGCAATAAAAAATAATTTCCTATTTTAAAGTAAACTAAAATAATATTCTTAATCAATAAAGTAATGTCATACTAGTTAACACACACACACACACACACACAAAAAAAAAAAAAAAAAAAAAAAAAAAGTTTGAAATTCATTTAAAAAAAAAAAAAATCTGAAATTTGATCGAAAATTTCTTCATTTTCTCATTTTAAAAAGTAGGCTGTCCCTTTAAAAACGTGTATGAATGTTAACCAGTGTATTATACAAAACTGGGTATTAATTTTGAAATCTAGAAATTATTATTCATTCAATTTTTATGAATTTTTTAAATGTCTACAGGCTTATGGGACACCTAGAGATTTGTTACAATGGTGACAATTTGTTAAATTTCTAATTCTATCTTGCTTTGACCGTGGTGTGTTTAATATATTTTGGGCATGTTGTTTAAAAAAGCCAATTTGTGACGTATGAAAAAAAGTTTGTTTTATATGCCTATATGTATTGGGTTGTTCGATAAATAATGTCGTTTTTCAAAACCTTCGCTTCTAGAAACCAAGACTTCTTCGAACGTGGAATTTTTCAACTGACCGAAATATGGCAAAAGGTCATCCAACAAAATGGTCAATATATCATTGATTAATGTTTGTTGTTAATATAAATAAATTCACTTTGAAAAACATAAAAAAAAACCCGACATTATTTATCGAACAACATATATAATGCGTACGTTTATATGCAAATTGACTTCCCCAAGCCTTTTTTTTTTTTTTTTTTTGTGTGTGTGTGTGAGAGAGAGAGAGAGAGAGAGAGAGATTATGTATAGTATCGTTTAGCCGTATGTAAAATTAATAAACAATTATTTGTAAGCCATTTTAACAAAGTGCTTTTATTGTTCCAATTATTATATTATTGTTATTATAATTATTATTTATTTTTACGACTCAGAAAAATGTTTATAGTTATTTACTGTAGAAAACAATCAAATTGGAGTGTCAATATAATAAAAATTTATTGCTGTCGAATTATTAAATTTCTCTTATTCGTTAAAAGAAAGACGATTCTACATGGGAAAGTTAAGAAAATATGAGAATATATTTTCCCTAAAATAGTATATCACAGCTAACAATTTCTTCTATACGTTAGTGAGATTTACCGATCACGCGTTAAAATCACTGTTATATAAACTACTTTTTAAGTTTTTTTTTTTTTTTTTTGCATACGGAGCATTTTTATGTTAGGTACAAATTTAGATATGATTTCAGCATCGATTTTTTTTCTCTTTTCTCTTATATTATTTCGTTTAATGAATAATATTTTTTTTTTCTTTCTCTTCCTTTCTCTGTTCTTATGTAATTACTATCAGACCGAATATTTCTGCTAGCGAATAGAATAGCTATCGGTTTAACACTTAAAAAGTTTTCTGCCACCTTGCATGATTCTAACTATTAGTAATAGTTAGCATTTGTCTATCTTAACAAAAAGGGGACTGATATTTGATGATCTTTATGAAAAGTTCTAAATATAGTTTTTCATGCAGAGGAGGAAAAAAAATCTATTTTAAGCATTAAAAAAATATTAAAAGAAAAATAAAATGTACAAATGCTTAAGTATCAGATCCGATTTTGAGTAATGCTATTTTCCTTTTCATAGAAACTTTCGCTCTGGGAAATTTACCCTAAAGTAAAATACCCTTATAAAATATTTGCTGGGGAATTTCTATGCAACCCTTTTATTTCACAAACCCTTTTTTATTTTCCCTCCTCGCTTAAAAGTTTAAGGTGTACCACAGTCTTATTTTAAGAATGAGGTATTTAGAAATGAAGCTTATTGGTTTTATTGCCTTTTTTTATTATTATTATTAATCTTTTTGCTTGAGAATAAAATCTTAAGATATATTTTTTTTCTTACTTTGAGTATGGCAATTTTTATCTTGCTATATATCATCGATTTCCGTTGCTTACCTCCTCTTCTATGGATTGTTTTTGAAGTATCTTGTATTTCTTTGTACATTTTTCTGATTATTGAAAAATATTTAAAGCGTGGCTTTTAACTTTAAATTTTGAACAGTAATAATTATCGGTCGACGTTAGCATATTACTATCATGAAAAACGGCAGTTTTTTGAGTGACGCAAGTGGAGGGACAAACGGGACGCTGCGAACTCATATATACGGCTAGTTTGACATCAAAGAGATTTGTAAAAGCCGACACTTAATATCTCAGCAAATATGCCATATTTTGTTCTCATCTTTTCAAAATAGTCTTTTATCTTCGGTCTTAATCTATCCTGAAAATTTTACATTTCTACATGCATTATGTTTTGAGATCTGAATCTCAATTTAAAGCCAAAAAGGGAAAATGTGTGGTGTAACGATGTAAGGATGTAATGGAAAATATCTCTAAAACGGCTCGAAGGATTTTCATATAATTAATATATGCTGTTAATAGGATCTTTCTGAATCTAGTAACGTTTTCGTTTTTTTTTTTCAGGAAAACTCTTGTTTTTTATATAAATCGCTTTAAATATGGAACTATATTACTCCGCCAATTACATGTGTTTCTTCAGGTGAAAACGTTGTTATGCGGTTCTTACTTGTAAGGTATGTGGGTTGGTTTGTTGACCGACTTGAATGCAGCCAATGAATTATTTAGAATTTTTTTTTAACGCAAAAGTACTTTATAACATGTTTAAAATATTTATTGCATATATACTAAGTCAAATTCACTTAAATATGTTTTCTCTTGTGTTATGAAAAAAATATTTTTGATTTCAAAATTTCATATTTAGTCAAAAAAATATTTAGATAATATTTTAAATAAGGAAGTATTTTGTAATTTTAGATATTCCATTTTATCATATTATTGATGAATTTACAATTTTTTTAATTGAAAAAATTTTTAATCATTCATGAACATCGATTTTATAATAACTCAATGATTTGCGATTCCTATTCATGTATCCTTGCGCGCCGGGAATGGGAAAAAAAAAAAAAAAAAAAAAAAACAGCAAATAGAGTTTTGGCGCCATCTATCGTTTTTATTTAAAACATACTCTTTCGTAAATACATATATATGTATATATATATATATATATATTTCTTTTTAAAAATTAAAAATCTCTTTTGAAAATACAGTTAGATATTATTCATTTATTTATTTTTCAGACTTTAAAATGACACATATTTTAAATATTAACATAATCATTTTTTTTTTTTTTTTTTTTTTTTTATTGAAAGCAATAATGACTAGGGGATGAAACACTGTTTACACGGTTTATTAGAAAAAACAGTGTTTTATTAAACAGTGTTTTAATAAAATTCATTTTTCATGAAATTTATTAAAATTCATGAAAAATGTGTCAAATAGCAATTATTAAAAACACGTCAAAATAAATAAATAAAATCTTTACTTTGAAACCCATAATAATTTATTAAAAAAAATTATTCTTTCTTTTCTTTTTTAGTTAATTAATTTGTGCATGAAAAATTCTATTTCATAAATATATTTACAATTACAGTAAACAAAAAATCCGCCTTTAATTTTAAATAACTATTTCTACCTGTTTCTAAACAAGTTTTTTTTTTTAACGAAAAAAAGAAAAAAAAAAAGTTGAATCTGTATGTATATGATTTGAATATAAACTACTAGATGGCGCCACTACATTTAATTTATTTTTCTTTAAAAAAAAAAAAAAAAAAAAGAGAGAAAGAAAAAACTTTTTATAGCTTCGAAACATGTAGAAATAATTATTTAAAATTAAAGGAGGGTTTTTTGTTTATTGTAGTTGTAAATATATTTATAAAATAGTATTTTTACGCAGAAATTTCATTTTTTTTTTTTTTTTTTTTTTTTTTTTTAAAGCTTAACTTATATTTTCCATGAAATTTTTCTCCAGGTGATTTTATCTTATTTTTAAAATTATAGAAATGTAAAGCTTAATTTATATTTTGTCTATTTTTTCCCCCAAACGTTTTATATGAAAATATATAGGAAGTAATTTTTACCTGCACTTTTGATGAAAATTTAAATTGTGAATATTGGAGCAGTATACTTAGCCTCAAAAGGGGAAAGAAAATATATAAAATTCTATTTTTAACATGTACTTGATTTTTTTTTTTTTTTTAATTGTTTAATTTTTAATTCTCTAAAAAAAAATTTGCAAAATGTAAATTATTTAATTCTAACTTAAATTTGAAAATTTTCACTTATTTTTCTTTCTTTCTTTCTTTTCTTTTTTTTTTTTTTAAGAGTTTGAGAATCCCAGTCAATAAATTTTTCTAGTGTGAAGCTTCTCCATTTTGTTTCCAAGTGGCAGGCTACTTGAAAATTTGTCAGTATGATAACGTTTGAAATACTGAATTAATTCACACTAAATTTGTAGTGTAGATTTATCTCAGAAATGTGTTTGATATGTTTATTTGCCAACTTAATCCACCCTCTTGTTTCCCTGTGCCAGCACACTGAAAATTTCAAATTTACATTAGAAAGGTTTTATGAACCGATTTGCTTAAAACTCCATATACACATAACCTTCATTTATAAATCCACTAAGTCCATTAATAAATTGTAGCTGCCATTTTGAAAAAAAATGGTGACAACTTCATAAGAAAAATTAAATTAGTTTACCCTTCCTAGGAGCCAGAAGGACTTGTTTTAATTTTTTGATTAAAAACCACTAAAAAGTAATGATATCAGTACAAAAAACCCTTAGCGGCTTAAAAGTTTGTGACGCCGCTACTTTGTGGCTATAAGAATTTGAAATATGAGTCTTAAAAATAATGATATTAAATTTTAAGTGACGCTTTGCAATTAGTTAAAATATACATAGATTTTCTTATTTGATCATTCACTTTTATCCTTTATTTATATTTATAATGCAAACGTAATATTTTAACTTGAAGATCAGACAGATATATAAAATACACTCACTGATGCTTTTTCATTCGCATTTCAAATTCAAAATAACAGTTTTAAAAGGAATGATATAAAAATTCCAGTGGCGCCTCGGTGTTATTTTAAAAGATTTGTTTTTAGATTCCATTAAAATTACTTTTGTTTTGTCTAATAAAGTATATTTACACATTTAAACAGTGCTTTTAATTTTCAAATATACTGTCAAATAATTATACTTTCACTGAGTTAGCATTATAAAGTAAAATTATTTATTTCAATAAATTGATTTATCTTTTGCGTCACGCTATCCAAAACTGCAGTAAAATTTGTGTAAATGTTTTCTTTACGTCACACTACCTCTTTGAGCAAATTTTCACTTAGTTGGACACTATGATACTATGTTTTGGATAGCATGATGCAAAAGATAAATCAATTTATTGAAATAAATAATTTTACTTTATAATGCTAACTCAGTGAAAGTATAATTATTTGACAGTATATTTGAAAATTAAAAGCACTGTTTAAATGTGTAAATATACTTTATTAGACAAAACAAAAGTAATTTTAATGGCATCTAAAAACAAATCTTTTAAACTAACACCGAGGCGCCACTGGAATTTTTATATCATTCCTTTTAAAACTGTTATTTTGAATTTGAAATGCGAATGAAAAAGCATCAGTGAGTGTATTTTATATATCTGTCTGATCTTCAAGTTAAAATATTACGTTTGCATTATAAATATAAATAAAGGATAAAAGTGAATGATCAAATAAGAAAATCTATGTATATTTTAACTAATTGCAAAGCGTCACTTAAAATTTAATATCATTATTTTTAAGACTCATATTTCAAATTCTTATAGCCACAAAGTAGCGGCGTCACAAACTTTTAAGCCGCTAAGGGTTTTTTGTACTGATTATCATTATTTAAGTTTACAAAAATTGGAAGAGATAAAAATTATATCTTTTTCTTACATGATAAAGAGTAAAAGTTACATTTTTATAGTTTTATATTTACCTTTCATTTTGGCCTTTTTTTTTTCTCTTCCCTCTGAAATTCAAAAGTAAATTAAGTGAAATATACTCTTGTAATTTACCCATGTAATCCTATAAAATTTTTGTTGTTTTGTATTTAAATGATACCTCATTCAAAAATAAAGTCCCCCCCCCCTCTTTCATGTTTTTGAATTGTCACCTTTTATCGTAGTAATCAATTAAATAAATAAATAAAATAAATTTAATTATAATATTTCTTTAAGTAAACTTTGGACTTTAAGAAATATTTAAATTCATTTATTTTTAAATTGCGCATTAACATAAAAGGCGACATGTCTAAAGAATGACATTCAGGGGTTGGGGACAAAATCTCGCGGGACAAAATATCGCCTACGTAAATGAATGGAAAGCAAAAATGAGTTGGTAATTATTAATAAAGTTGTATAAAATTTCATGCCAACACATACCTTAGTCAGAGCCCTGGCATACACACATACCCACCACAAAAATTGTTATAAATTTTGCTTAAAAGAGTTTAAAGACTATATTTATTAACATTTTTTTAAGATTAGTCATAAAGAATTCAATCGTGCTTATCTATTTTAAAAATTTTAATTAAGGTTTGTTCAGCTTTGATGTCAGCAGTAATGTACAATATTTTTAAAATGTATTTTGAATGGTGAAAAGCAAATGATAAAATAACTTAAAATTAAATGTAGATAAAATAATAAAATTCCATTCTATATTTTATTTATTTACTTATTTGTTTTAATTAATTAATATTCATTTATAAGGCCCTGTGGCCTTCATCAGAGATCACACGTGATAGAAATACAAATTTTCAAATAGATTATATTATTTTTTTTTTATGCGATATTATGTCCGGATCCCGACATTCAGAAAACAGAATTCGAAAAACTGCATTTTTGAATCAGATGTAAGTAAAATATGTGAGATAAAAGTAATATTTTCGTATACTTACAAATCTCTTTTACATTCCTTCCCTAAATTCAATTTTATATGCTTTTTAATTGAATGAGACTTAGTTCTGTGAGTACATAAAAGGTTAAATCTATTTAAATTGCAAAAAAAAAAAAAAAAAAAAAAAAAACATAATAGTAACTCAATGTATCATGCAGAGGTGTTCGTGTTCAGGAATTATTTCAGAGGTTTTAATCTAATTCAATTGTACTTGTTCTTATTTTCTACAAAATTCTCCTTTGTTTGCATTGATTGTCCATTTGTTATCCAGGTGATTTGTAAACGAATTGTATCTTTTACCGTGTTTTTATTGACTTATATTCTTGTTTGTTTGTGTGTTTGTTTGTCCGGTACAAATCTTGCAATCTATTTTTAACTAACGTCCCTACTAGCTAGACATTTGAAACTTTCACAGTAGCTCACACCCCGGTGACAACACAATACTTCGAAGTCAGATTTTCGAATAGTTTTCTTTTAATCAGTTAAAATATGAAAATAATAAGCTCCTAATAGCAAAAAAATAGCCATTAAAATATTAGCTATAATTTAATTGTTGCCAAAAAAAAAAAAAAAAAAAAAAAATTACGAGTTCATTTTCTTTCGACAAAAAAATATATACATTTAATTAAACGTGAGCGTTACATTTAATTAAACCATTACCTGCCTATTGAAGCTTTTTAATGCGTTTTAAAGGGAAAATTAAGCTATTTAAACGCGAAAAAGAGCTGGAAAGGCAGAAAATTGACAATTTATCAACTTAAGCCTCTTTGAAAGAATTTATACAAAAATAAATACAATTATTTACAATTTCGTAACAATACGCATTGATAAAATGCTAATGTAGTTAGTTCTATAGCTATGATTCAACAGAAAATTTAAAAACATGGTTTATAAAAAGTTTTTTTATCTTATAATTATTTATTGATTAGCTGATACAAGTTACAAAAAAGATTGGAGGCTCCTGGTTTAAATAATTTGAATGTCATGTGATATTCTAAGTATTTTTATTTGAAGCTCTCATTTTCATGTTTTTTACCTTTGAGTCACAATCACCGCTGGCATGTGATCACGACGTAATTTTTCAAATAAGTGGGCTGAGATATTTAAGATCCCGTTGCATGTCTTTCTGAATATCTTTTTCTCTAACGAAATAGTATTCAAATCTTCGCAAACTTTTATGATACTAAATTGAATAATTAAATATAAGTATGTACTAAAGCTGGAGTTATTACCAACGTATAATATTTTAATTAGTTATAGTCTAGCATAATAGCATCACACACCATTAACTATGAAGTTTTTTTTTTCCGTATTTTCACTCAGAAAAAAAAAAAAAAAAAAACTAAGTAATGTTGCATTGTTTCTAATTACTTACATTCTATAGTTGACTGAGAAAGAAGGATTGTTATTTCTTTGTGAAAGACAAAGTTACGCCATGAGCAAAAATAATACTTTATGAGTTACTTTTATTTTTTTTTTTCCAATGCTTCCCCCCCCCCCTTTTTTTTTTATTGTATCGCTAACCGAAGTAATGATCTTCCCTATTTAAAGAGAAAAGAAATAATTACAAGATAAAAAACTTTTTATAAACCATGTTTTTAAATTTTCTGTTGAATCATAGCTATAGAACTAACTACATTAGCACTTTATCAATGCGTATTGTTATGAATTTATTTTTGTATAAATTCTTTCAAAGAGGCTTAGTAAGTTGATAAAATGTCAATTTTCTGCATTTCCATCTCTTTTTCGCGTTAAAGTAGCTCAATTTTCCCTTTAAAACGTATTAAAAAGCTCCAATAGGCAGGTCATGGATTTGGCGCCAAATTTGACGAGAAAATCCTTATTATCGATATTCCAAAGATGGACGTTTTAATGTGATTGGTTAAAGAATTACGGGAAATTTGAATAATAATTTTAAAAAAAGTTGGTTTTAAAAATAAAATATTAATCCTTTCAGAACAACATATATTCGCACCATAAACTACATTAGCACTTTATCAATGTGTAGAACATGTTTAAAGTGATAATGACGTCAATTTTTGCAAGATGCATAATTTAACTTTTAATATTTTTTTAACGCTCACTTTTAATTAAATGTATTTATTTTTATGTCGAAAGAAAATAAACTCGGTATTTTTTTTTTTTTTTTGCAACAATTAAATTATAACTAATATTTCAATAACTATTTTTATTGCTATTAGGAGCTTATTATTTTCACATTTGAATTAATTAAAAGAAAACTATTCGAAAATCTGACTTCAAAGTATTGTGTTGTCACCGGGTTCTGGGCTACTGTGAAAGTTTCAAATGTCTAGCTAGTAGGGAAGTAAGTTAAAAATAGATTGCAAGATTTGTAGCGGACAAACAAACACACAAACAAACAAGAACAGAAGTTAATAAAAACATGGTAAAAAATACACTATTTGCTTTCGCGAAAATTGTAAAAATTTATATTTAGCAGTGGGTGAAAATTTTCACCCCTGAATTAAGGATTTTTTTTTTTTTTTTTTTTTTTTTTTTCTGTCTTAGAATTTCATGTTAAATTATTCTATTTTTATAAAAAATTTCTCATTTTGAATGTTTAATTTGCCTAATATTGTATTAAGAACAGTCCAAATATCTCTTTATTATAGACATAAATAAATACTTTTAATAATAGCCATATGAGTTACAATATTATGTGAGCCGTATTATTTGTAAGTCTCCTCTTGTCATTTACTCTGTTCAGGGTTTTTGCATGTTAGGTAATATCACCCGTCATTTAGTTACACCTTGATATAAATTAGTGTTTATCATTTTTTGGTGCATGTCGTCTAACAAGAGGCGCTGTTATTCTGCTGTTTCCTTCGTTTATGGGAAGACGATATTGCAACTTTTATAGTGCATAAATGCACCATATTTGATATGTGAGATGTCCATTTAAAATATATATATACTAACTTAATTTAGGTTTATATTGGCCGACAGGTGACTCTGCTGTTGCTCACTTACGATTTTCCATATGGCTACATTTCAGCATGTATATTGATTAACGAAGCTGCATATGTAAAATCTTTATTGTGAGAAGCTATGATTAATTAATTTTTCGTGTATGTTAACACGTAGGTTGCGCGGTTATACAAAATGATATAGAAGAAAATTTTGTGATGGTTACATCATATTAGTTTCATTTTACGTTGAAATTTTTTCGCTTATTCATTTTTATTAATATCAATTTTTATTTAAGGTACAAATTATTCTACTCAGAATTTTTTTAAGTTAAATGTGGCTTCTAGTTTTAAGAACCGTCCTCTAATAAAATTACAGCTGGTCACTAACCATTAATGAAGTTCTAGTTTTACTCAAGATTAAATAATCTATTTAAAAAAACTTTAAAAACCCAAATTCTTATTATAGCGCATCATATAAATCTTTTCGAAGTTAGAATAAAATTTAATTTGCAAAGAAAATGTTGTAACTTTTTTGTTTCTTGACCAAAATTGGGAAAAATTTGAACTGTGTTTAGAAAAGAAAAATTATTTCTTAAAATTTACAACCGATGGCAGCACCATACGATTGCCTATAAGTTTTGTGATTTCATTTTCTGATTATGGGCCAATATCTGCAATTTAATTATTCGTTTGAGGTATCTCTTTATTATTATTTTAGTTTATTATATTTTCATATTATAACTTAACATTTTACTGATTTGGTTAATGTTTATGTGTTTTTCCTAATCATTTTTATTTTGTATTGTTAATTGTTTCATTACCATTTTAGTGAATATTCCGCCCAATAGAGAGCGCTTGTAGTCCACAAAAAACTCTTTTTGCTTCTAAAAAGAGATGTAGGAAAAATGCTTCTTAAAAAATTCTTAGGATAGTGTGTAGTCAACGATAAATTTTCTTTTATCAATTGACACCTTTTCTACTAATTGTCTGCAAAAATTAACGCTCCGGACATCGAACGCGGGACCACCGGATTACTAACATGGCGCTCTAACCACCTGAGCAACGGAAAGACAAATGAAAAAGCTTGTATTTACCTTAAAATAGAGGCGCATTTTTTATTTGGTTGAGATTCTCAAACATACCGTAGTGAATGACAGTAAATGCATAATAAGAATTTGGGGGGGGGGGGGACTGTCTCCCTATCGTCTCCATAATTAAAAGCACATGTTATTCTGCAGGAAAATTTGTGTATAGAATTGCACATTACCTAATATATGTATATATTTTTTAATTCCGTTTTCGCATTTTTGAACTCAAAATTGTAAAAAATCAATTTTTAAAAAGCCAGTACCAATTTATTGGTTGTGGATTTTCTAAGAATATTAATTTTCAGTTCATATTCTACCCTATGAAATGTGCCGTCTGTCAGTGGAAAACTTTTTGACGAAATTAATAACCGAATGCTTCTAAGTCAGATCAATATATATATATATTGTTGTTTACATGATTTCTCTTGACAGAAGTCAGTAACCGGAAAAAATAAACTATTTTAATTTATTGTTTAATAATAACGAAAAAAAAAAAAATTATCGAAGCATCTCGCATACGTATTGTATTGTGTCTGCTATCGATTTTTTGTTTGTCCCTTTCCCTGGCACAAGTATATGGTTATTATATTTCGTAATTCAATTGATGGCATGAGGAAGAAAAATGTGTGTTCAGCTGTCATCTGATTACAGACAATACCGATGACTTTTATCAGCGTAATGATCTTTCTTGTCTTTCTTCCTGAAATATTTATTATCCGGTAGTCTGATTTTTATTTCGCTTGTATTTTATAGAGGATATTTTGTCTTTTGTGATGAGCAGCGCTTGAAAATGAAATGCTGTCATTTCGCCAAGTCAAATGAATCTGCATTACGATTGTTTTATATAAAAAAAGAAAATATCCTAGTCCTAGAGTATTTTTAAAGCTTTTAATTTTATTATTATTTACATTCTATTATATAAAGAAAGTATTGGATTCGTGAAAATTTTCGACATCCGGTTATCGTTGGACTAAGATTTGATATGATTCAACTATTTTTTAGAAAATATCAATCAGTTTGTGCGTTTGTGTGTGTGTATGCATTAACAAAATTTTGTCGACAGCGATTCAACAATACTGCATATCTGGTTGGACCTCGACTTATATTGGTGCTTATTAGATTCTGGTATATACCGCCCAACAGAAGGCGCTATGCTATAACCCCCCCCCCCCCCTCCTATTTAGGAGAAGATTATATCTCAGCAGCTTCTTTAGTGGTTAAGTGGCCCTCACACATATCATGTTTTGTGAAATACAAAACTTGATATGTGTGAAGGCCATGAGGAAGAATTCTGTGAATTTGGGTGTATATCGACCGTGTGGGGATGGTGTTATGCTGCAATTTAACCCTGTTTGCCTGAAGGCAATATATCCGCTTATTAGGTATATAAATACACCAAACTTGGTATTTTGAAATTACTATTATGACTACATTAGATCTGCATAAGGCCTTGTTTCATGTCTGTTCAGGTCTCTAAAAATAACTAAGAGGATTCAGCTCAGTTCCCTATCATATATTTGTTTTCATAAGTTTCTATTACAAGACATATTATATTCATGTTAAGAGAAATGAATATGTCCAATCACTTAATACGGTCGCAGACTGAATTGCTGTACCTAGTAGGCTACTCTCCATACGTTTCGATGCTTTTACTTATACCAATTTGGTGACTAATTTTATTAAGGTCAATTTCGTATTTTATTTTTCATACAATTTTATACTATTTCTAATGCAATGGTCCCCAGATCCAAATTTATGTGAAATATCGCTCTATTCTGTTATCTGAAGTGGTATATATACAGGGTGTCCCATAAGTGTGTAGACATTTTAAAAATTCATAACTATTGAAGGAATTGATAGAATTGAACGCGGATTGCGAAAAAATCATTCTCATAACGGCGGATGATTTTTTTTTTTTTTTTTTTGAAACGAAAAAAATAACAATTAAGCTATTTCTCGATAGAGGGCGTTGTGTGTGACCAGATCACACATTTTCATGAAAAACTGTACTTATTCGCATGCAAATGTTTACAAGCGTATAAATACTATTCCATGTATCCGTAATCACCACAAATTACAGTTTGCAAACGCGTTTATAACACAGTTAACTGCAGCTTCAGTTGGCGGTTCTTACCTGAGGGAAAACGTCTTCACCAATAACGCTTTGTCTACCAAGTCAGCATTGCAATTAAATCTTCGTGTGTGCATAAGTAGCAGGCAAAATAAGAAATAAACTGTTCTAGTCGCAAAATTGTGCAATTTATAGGACTTTCATTCGCATATTTCTCGTTCACATCCGTGCGAAAAATTTAACTATTTGTCTAACTATCGTCAACCAAAAATTTAACTATATTTTTTTCTTTACCAAAAAAAAAAAAAAACCTCCTCCATGAGAATGATTTTTTCGCAAACCACGTTCAATTCTGTCAACTCCTTCAAAAGTTAAGAATTTTAAAATGTCTACTGACTTATGGGACACCCTGTATTTGAGAATAACAGAAACTATCTGCTTCTGCTATCTCAAGGTACTCAAGCTGTCCTACTGTACAATGGACAGCTTGAGTACCTTTTAAAATTATATATATATTTAAAGAATATAAAACAAGTAAAAATTATGAAAAAAAAAAATTATAATGGAAGCTAAAAGTTGACAAAATATTATTCTGTATTTATTTTTATTTATTTTTTAACTCAGTGGGAGAAAATTATTATAAAACAAATGAAAGTTGTCCCACTGGGCCTCCCTGCCCCCTACTTACGAAACATGGAACTGAAAAAGAAAATCATTATAAAATTCTCTTTGCATTGGAATTCTACAATATGTTTGCTTTAGCTTGAAATTTATTCGAAAACTGTCGATATATTCGCACAAGCACACGCAAAATGTTGAAATCGTTTTGAACCTAGCTGTAAATGCGATTCTTTAGTATGGATAACCCCTGAAGTAATCCGCTGCTGACACGCGTTTCTCATTTGTTTACAGAGCGTGGCTTCAACGGAAGTTACGATACGATAAGTTTCGTATCTGTTTTTCAACCATTTCTCCTCTCAAATTTCTATTGAAACATCGCGTTTCGGTGTTAAATATTTAGATCGCGTGCGATTTTAACGCTGACAGACGAAATGCAGCAAAATACAGTTTACATTTCTAGTTTGATGAGCTATTTGTGATTCGTCTTCTATATACAAAAACAAACAAAAAAAAAAAATTCTAATGGATGAAAATAAGATTTTAGTCTGTGTAATAGTTTAGTTTTTTAAGGTTTATTTTCTAGATTCGCATTAAAAACTTTTTTTTTTTTTTTTTTTTTTTTTTTTGGGGGGGGGGGGGGGGTTATTGATATCTTATTGTGTATGTCACAAAAAAGAAGAAAGAAAGAAAAAGAGTGAGAGAGAGTTTACTATAATTATTCTTTTTTAATTCATTCAACTTTAACTTTTACGATCATCAAGAAATCCATTTGTCACTCACTCTTTCTATCGCCGCCGGAAGACAAAACCCATGTTATTCTGTGGGGAAATTTGTTTATAGAATTATTCATTACTTTTTTTTTTTTTTTTTTTTTTTTCACGTTCTAAAAATTTACAACTAAGTGCCTTTTCTTGTTTTTCTAATTGTAAAAAAATAATAAATAAATAAAATAAATAAGCAATAAATTTTTGGAAAACAAGCAGGCTCATGTTGGATAATCTGTGTATAAAAACAGACTTTTTTAAAACTTTCAATTCAGTTTTCATATAGAAAAATATAAGGAAACCTTGTTATTGATAAATATTTTATACATTACATTCTTATAGGTTAACATTGCACTAATATTTCCAAAAATTCAAATAAATTGAATATTGTACTGAGTTAGTATTTTAACACTCTTGGTACTAACCCATATTACCCCAGGCCATGGGCATGGTGTAAAGTAGGTAATTGGTGGGTTAGCTTTCACATGACCAAAAATAAGAATGATAACAACATTGTTACTAAAAAAATTAATTGTAATTGTGTTATTGTACATAAACAAATGATTATAATGATAAACAAATATATAAATATTTTTATTGTTACCTACTTTTAAAAAATATGTATATGTATATTGATGTTATTTCTTAATTAAGCATAACATTATATCCACTCTTTACCCCATCTCATATAAAAACATTTTATTAAAAAAAAAAAATAATAATCAGTTGTTCACTTTTGTTGATAAAGCCTTGTAATCTGCCTCAGAAATTCAAAACAATTGAAAAATTACTAAAAGTAAAAAAAAAAAAAAAAAAGCATTAGGAGTTTTATAAACAAGTTTCCCCATAGTTACATGATTTGGTGACTGGAAACAGCGAAATAAGAGGGAGAGAAGAATGTATGGGAGGACGTTATAAAACCTGTTTGTAAATTACTGTCTTAAAGTTATGAAGATTTGTATACCTATCCATTGAAATATAAAAATATTAAATGCATTAAAATTTATTTAAAACTATTTAAATAAATAAATAATAACTAGTGGATCTGCAGATCAGGAGCCTCAACGTCCTATTTACATCAGACATTATTCAATAGGTCATTTTTATTTATTCCTTATTATATAATCGTATATATTGATTTAATCGACTTGTTACCATAATCAGATACATTCCTGAGGGGGGCTGCCGCCCCCCTCAACCCCCCGCTGTGTCTCTATTTGCATATCTTATAAAGTGTTACGGAATTGTAAATAATTGCATTCATTTTTCTATCAATTCTTTCAAAGAGGTTTAATAAAGTTTAAAAAATGCTAACTTTGTGCATTTCTAGTCGTTTTAGCGTTAAATAACCTAATTTTCCCTTAAAAACACTTAAAAAAGCTACAATAAGGAAAGAAATGGATTTGGCGCCAAATTTGGCGACTGTTTCCCTCCTTGGCGATTTTTTTGGCGACCTTGGCGAGAAAATCCTTATTAGGGATATACCAAATATGGAAGCTCTAATCTCATTATGAGATACGCGAATTTTCCAGAACAGTCTGTGTTCGATAGAAAAGTATAAAAGGAGCATTTTTTCGCCAAGCCGGTCAGTCTCAGATCTGTGTCAGTTTCGTCAAATGCTTGCTTCGCTTTGAGCTTCTTTAGATGAGACTTTCTTTATGTGTTATTACTAAACAGTTTGTACTGTTGTTTTGCTGTTAACGGCTGTTGTTTAAGCTGTGTTTACTGGTTGAATTGAAGCTGATACTTGGTTTATAGACCTTTATTTTTCTGGAACTTTCTGTGAATACATGACTGAATTTTTGCAAGTTTTGCCTTTTATGCTCGGACAACTTACGGACCCCCAAGTACGCAACAATATGTATTCTTAATAAAGGACGGTCTTGTATTATTTCCCTGAAATTCATAAACACCAAATTTTATAACTACCAAATTTCGTACAAAAAAAAAAAAATACATAGCATATCGGAAATATTCCGCGTAACCTTTAAACTAATTTCCAATTACTATGCCCACAATTATCAACAGGAAAACATGATTTTAAAATTCTAATAAAATTTCATTATATTAGATGGGGTGTATCCATGTTAAAATAAACATTTAAGAAATATCGACTATAGACCGTAATAGTCCGAAATTATTTTATGTATCCCGGAAAAGTAGCCACAGTCATTATAAACGGCAATAATAAGAATAAACCTAATTAATTATAACTCATTAATTTTCAAACTAATTTGACACCATTTGGATGATTACAGTACATACTCGGAAATATTTTGTGTGGTCCCATAAATTATTTATCTATACATAACCTTTTTTAAGAGTAAAGATAATTTTAAGCATCTTTATAATGTATATTAATTTTATTAAGTTCAATTCAGCATAAACGCATTAAAGTGTGCGTTTAAATAAAGGTTTGTCCATAGGCTCTAATGCTACGAAATTCTTTTGCGTGTCTCTGTAAACAAACCATAAACATTGTATACACCAGTAAAAACTATTCAGCTTACTTTGCGTTTAAAATTAATAATTGTTTCAAATTTAACATCGTTTGGATGACTACGTGACATTGTCAGAACACTTTTGTAAGGTCCTGTACATTAATTAGAAAGCTTAAGAGCACATACCTTCTTCAAACAACATAAGTTTAAACATCTTACTCACGTACGCTAGTTTAATTTTCTTGATTGCAAAGTAAAGATGTTATAAAATCTTTTTGTAAAAAAAATAGAACCGACTCCAAGAAATGGGTATGAAATGAAATAGTAAAAATGCGCCCAAAGTATAAAATAATTTTCTTCGCCAAACAACCTATAACACTACAATTAATCATAACTTTTGAAGTCGGCGCAAAATTAAATAAAATTTAATTAGTTTTTAAAGGTCTGTTTTTTGATCGGTAGCAACAAATGATGTTGTCTCGAATGATCCATTTTCATGTTTCCTTTATTATTTTATCACTGTATACAATTGGTTTATTAGTAGCATCTACATAGAATAGTGAACATTCCTTACAATACGGTATTTATGTTTCTACGAAGCTAGAGTTTCCTTTGCATATTTGGTATAACTTTGATAACTATCATACTTGGCGGTTTTTGGATTTGGCGATCAAAACATACACGCAAGATGTATATTTTCATAATATATATTGTACGATGTATTGTTTCATATTCTTGATTACTCTCTTAATATACCTTATCAAACTAACCATGATATCGTAAAGAAATTAAATATGTTTGTCAGAAAATTTTGCGATTTTTCTTTCACCAAGGACGTCGGATACCAGGATCTTCGCCAACTTTTGCTGCTTACGAAATCTTATTTGTTTTCTTGAATCAAAGTTGTTTTCGGCTGCGTTTTGCAGGTGACAATGTGAGATGTGTATATTGAATAGGATTTGATTTTTGTATTGAATAAAGTTATCAATTTTTATTTAATTTTGCGCCGACTTCAAAAGTTATGATTAATTGTAGTGTTATAGGTTGTTTCGCGAAGAAAATTATTTTATACTTTTGGTGCATTTTTACTATTTCATTTCATACCCATTTCTTGGAGTCGGTTCTATTTTTTTTACAAAAAGATTTTATTTTTCTCTTTTCAGTGAAAATTTATTCATATAGCAGAACATCAAAAGACGTTCGACGGCAGCTTCACAAATCACAACTTCCAAGAAAAGTGACATAACTCAAAAAATGGTTTATGTCACTGAAAAATACATGAAATGCACCCAATGTGAACAAAAAAGTTACATCTCCATCTAGAAAGTTATCCACTCGAGAGACAGTTGTGCCAGTTTAATTCTAGTCAAGTTATTTTTAAGTTGATTTTTCTCAAATGCTGCTTTTTTAAGTTGTGTCACTTTTCTTGCCTTTATCGGATATGAGCAAAAAAATTTCTGTTGAATGAACATACGTTAAGTTTAAAAAGTCTTTAGAAATGTAAAGGACGGATACGCTGTATTAGTGACCAAAAATTCTTTTAGGCATATATATTGAACTTTACACTGAATACGTGTCACCCGCTGTGCTGGAAATTGCGCAGCCTAAAGTTCAAACAAAGAGCAAAATATGCATTGCAGCTGACGGACAGAAGTTTCAACATCGATACTTACATACTGCTTTTACCAGTATAGCTGCATGCGCTCAGCAGCTAGAGTGAGAACAGACTTTTGTGAGTATCCTGTAATTTGTTTATATCTTAATGAAATCATAATGAAACCTATTTTAGGCTAAGATTAATACAACAAAAAAGTATTAAAATTAAATCATCTCTTACGAAGTTAAAAGCTAACAAATTTCAACAACAAGAACAATGAGAAACATGGTTTGTATTGTGAACCTCTTCCTTTATGAAGTCGGTTTAAAACGTCTATGCGTTAATCGATGTGACCGCTTTTAATAACCATACTTTGAATTTTACATAGCATAAATGTCACCCGCTATGCTACAACATATACCCATACGCTACAACAAATGTCGTTTAAGTGTGCACAAAATAGAAAATTGTGAACATACAAATGCACGTTTTAAGCGTTCTGTTTTTAGCATAAATGTCTAAACTATCTTTTCGTACTAAATCGATGATGCTCTGCAGTTTTATAATTCACTTTTTTCCCTTGTCTTGAACCGTTTCTGAGATAGGAACGCTAACTCCACTGTTTTCCACCAGCATGTGGCCGCTTACACTAACAGTACTTTGAACCACAGAGTATACGTGTCATCCGCTACGCTGCAAAGTGTGCAACGTAGTTCAAGTGTGCACAATGTAGGAAATTGCGAACAGACACGTTTTAAGCGTTCTATTTTTAGCAATAATGTCTAAAAACTGTCTTTTTGTAGTAAATCGATGATGCTCTACAACTTTGTAATTAACTTTTCTCCCATCTTGAACCGTTTTTGAGATTGGAGCGCTAATTCCGCTGTTTTTCACCAGATGGCGTTTTATTTTCTTTAGATTGCAAAAATATTACAATGGGATTTACATCAGACCAAGATCTTTACAACAAAATAAAAAGTATCAAGTAACCGTATTTTAAACTATATAGCGTATGTCTCACCAGCTACGCTACAACGTGTGCAATGTAGCTCAAGTGTGCATAGTGTAAGAAATTGTGAACAAACAAATGCACGTTTTTAGCATTATATTTTTAGCATAAATGTCTAAACTATCTTTTCGTACTAAATCGATGATGCTCTGCAATTTTATAATTCACTTTTCCCCCTGTCTTGAACCGTTTCCGAAATAGGTAACAGTACTTTGAACCACAGAGTATACGTGTCATCCGCTACGCTGCAAAGTGTGCAACGTAGTTCAAGTGTGCACAATGTAGGAAATTGCGAACAGACACGTTTTAAGCGTTCTATTTTTAGCAATAATGTCTAAAAACTGTCTTTTTGTAGTAAATCGATGATGCTCTACAACTTTGTAATTAACTTTTCTCCCATCTTGAACCGTTTTTGAGATTGGAGCGCTAATTCCGCTGTTTTTCACCAGATGGCGTTTTATTTTCTTTAGATTGCAAAAATATTACAATGGGATTTACATCAGACCAAGATCTTTACAAAAAACAAAAAGTATCAAGTAACCGTATTTGAACTATATAGCGTATGTCTCACCAGCTACGCTACAACGTGTGCAATGTAGCTCAAGTGTGCATAGTGTAAGAAATTGTGAACAAACAAATGCACGTTTTTAGCATTATATTTTTAGCATAAATGTCTAAACTATCTTTTCGTACTAAATCGATGATGCTCTACAATTTTACAATTCCCTTTTCCCCCTGTCTTGAACCGTTTCCGAAATAGGAAAGCTAGCATGAATGACTAAACTATCTTTTTGTACTAAATCGATGCTACTTTTCATCTTTTCAACTTTGTAATTCACTTTATCCTTTACAACTGTTTTCGAGATAGGAAACTAACTCCGCTATTTTACACCAGGTGGGGCAGCGGTTAAACCTTGTGCTGCATGGACCACTTTGCTATACTTACATACCATTTTTATCACTATAGCTGCAGCCGTTCAGCAGTTAAAAGAGTTGGGACTGATTTTTTTGGGCACCCTGTATTTTCTTTAGATCGTTAAGATATTACAATGGGACCTATTGCAGACCAAGACCTTTTCAACAAAACAAAAATTATCAAAATCGGAGCATCCGTTTAGAAGTTATGAGCTAACAAACATAAAAAAAACATACGGTTTGAATTGAGAACCTTCCTTCTTTTTTTGAAGTCGGTTAAAAATGCGTTTAAACTCAATTCACCTCATACGCCGTAATGTGAAGTATTTTGGTGTGTCCCTGTATACAATCCATAAAAAGTATAGACCTAAAAAAATAAATAGCTATTTCTATACCGAGCCTGAATATATTTGTCAATTTGCAAGTCAATCGGAGAATTTTTGCGGCCGCTATTGCGGTACATACAAATTCTTCCCATAGGCCGTAATGATAAAAAAAAATTTTGGCGTGTCCCTGTACACGAACTACAAATGGAATGCACACCGAAAACTATACAGCTAATTTCGTGGGGATCATGAACATGTGTACCAAATTTCAAGTCAATAGCGTGATATTTGCGGCCGCTATCGCACGACAGACAGACGGACAGACGGAACACAAAATCCTTTTGAGTATCAACAGAGGGCCTCCACTGACGTTTCGGCAAAAATTGGAAGTCAATAGCTTGATTTTTGCGGTGACTATCGCGGTACATACAGATTCTTCCCATAGGCCGTAATGATAGAATGACTTTGGCGTGTCCCTGTACACGAACTACAAATGGAATACACACCTAAAACTATACAGCTAATTCCGTTGGGCTCATGAATATGTGTACCAAATTGCAAGTCAATAGCGTGATTCTTGTGGCCGCTATCGCAATACATAGAAATTCCTCCCTTAGGCCGTAATGATGAGAAAAACTTTGGCATGTTCCTGTATACGAACTATAAATAGAATACATACCAAAAACTATACAGCTGATTTCGTAGGGCTCATGAACATGTGTACCAAATTTCAAGTCAATAGCGCTATTTTTGCGGCCGCTACCACGATACATACAAATTCTTCCCATAGGCCGTAATGATAAGAAAAACTTTGGCGTGCCCCTGTATACGAACTACAAATGGAATACATACCAAAAACTATACAGCTGCATTCGTGGGGCTTATGAATATGTGTACCAAATTTCAAGTCAATAGCACTATTTTTGCGGCCACTATCGCGATACATATAAATTCCTCCCATAGGCCGTAATGATAAGAAAAACTTTGGCGTGTCCCTGTATACGAAATACAAATGGAATACATACCAAAAACTATACAGCTGATTTCGTGGGGCTCCTGAATATGTGTAGCAAATTTCAAGTCAATAGCGCTATTTTTGCGGCCGCTATAGCGCGACAAACAGACAGACAGACAGACACAGCCCAAAACCGTTTTGAGTCTCAACAGAAGGCCTCCACTGACTTTTCGGCAATAATAAAATTTACTTAATTCTTTCTTTTTTTTTTTTTTTTTTTAATGTTTGAATTCTAAAATTTAATGCACTTTTTTATTATTCAAACATAAAAAATTTGTATTTAAAAAAATAATTTATCAATGAATACACAAAGTATTACCCAAGTATGTTTAAAATGTATTGTTAAACTATAATAATATAAAATTGAGAGGAAAAATTAATTAATTTAAAAATTAGTTAGTAGGGAACATTTAAAAAATATTTTATTAAGTTCTTGGTATTAAATTTAAATAGTTTGTGCACGTATTAATTTTTGTGCACTTATTAAATTTCAATACATGTATACAAATTCTAAGATAGTAGTTTACAAAAAAGATTTATAACGTACACCATCCGTCCCCTTAAGAAAACGTTTTTTTTTTTTTTTTTTGTAAATTATCAATTTCTGTCATAAAATTAAGAAGTTTTATGTGCATCTGCTTCAAAATATAACAACATATATATGCGTATATATACATATATTGTTACGTAAAACGTGTCAACTTTCTTGTGTAAGAAAGTAGTTTGTAAAGAATGAGGCAGGTTCTAGTCGATGAATGCCCATTATTCAACGTAACTTCCCCAATCAGTACAATATAACTGTGATTACAAGGAATATTTACGATACAGTTCAATAGTACTATTATTTCATCGAATATTCTAGTGGCAATCCAATGAAGCTGTCACTCGTGCCGTAAAAGTCACTATTAGACGAATGTTCTGGAACAGTTCAAGAAAACAGTCACTTGTTCCACAGAAGTAAAGCAAATACCATCAAATACTTTAGAGCAGAAGTCTTCGCTAGCTCATAAACAAAGTTCAGTTCCTTAGAATACAATTTCCACAGTGCAATCGCCCAGAATACTCCGAACATCGCAGTGACTACACACACTCTCTTAGAGAAGTTAACTCACTCCTATACCCTTTGACAATGGGGGCTTGGAGGAGTTTCTATCCAGAAACCCATGGAAAGTTCGAGATCTAGGCTCCTGTGTGTCGGGAGAGCTTCGAAACTTCGAGAACCCTAAGCTACCATTTTTCGCCAAATTTAGTCGCCAATTCACCACGGTCATCGCCAGGTTTGTCGCCAAGACTGACTTCACTGAAAGTGAATGAATTGCCACTTTTATATATAAACATATTTGGGCGTGAATTTATGGATTATTGGGAAAAATTAATAAGTTTAAATAAAATAAATAAATAAATAAAATAAAATTTTGAACTTTGCATTTTTGATTTAAATAGTTGTGAAGAAATTTTAATGCACTTAATATAGTTATGTTTTTATGCACGCGTATGCAAATTTATTTATTTAGACAGTAATTTACAAAAAAACTTTTTTTAAAAAGCGACATTGATATATATATATATATATATTTAAATACACACACACGCACACAAAAGTATATAAACCATATGTACAATATAACAAATTATCTTTATCTTTCTATATATAAAATTGTACTACGTGAATTTTTATAGTAAAATATCGAAAAAAAGTTTTGCGCTGGCGTTGGTCTGAATGTTTATTTCCTTATGATAGCTACTCTTAAGGCTTAAATAATAGCTTTTGCTATTATTCCTATTTAATAATTATATAATAGACAGCTTTAACACAACTCAACGCATTTTAACTTGAGATCCATATCGAGTCGTCGTTAAAAATGGAATGCTTTTAAAACTATTTTGAAGTGATGTTTTATCGCGACTGTTATACAAAACTGGCTTTTATGAAATAACTGTTGCATTTCCTTTTTCCTCAAGTAGATCGATAACGGAGATGATGCTTTATCAATATCTTTTTTTTTTTTCAAAAGAAGAATCTATGCCTTTATATGGAAGTTCATGATGCCACGATCGCGTGCCTAAATACTTTTACTTGCAGCCGATGAAGATAATGAAGGAATGTCGGGTCTTTTTTTTTTTTTTTTGTTAGCATTTTCCCGCTTTTTCTATTCTTTGGCCTTGCGTATATATATTCTTAGTGAAGAAGGAAATTTCATTCAGTAATGTTTTAAAAAGCGCTTTATTGCTTCTGACAGGTGGAACATTCTTTATTTGTGATCCTGACTTTTTTCTCTCTTATTCTTTTGAGATAGTAAAGTTATTCTATGATCTTTAAACTTGATTCAGATCTGATATGTGATGAATCAACGCGGTTCTGTTGGCATCAGTGATGCCAGATGGTCGAAAATTATTTCCCCAAATAGGTCTTTAAATTTCCCCTAATCAGGGTTTTTTTTTTTTTTCGAAAAAAATTCCCAACTTCATTTCTACTAAAAAGAAAAAATAAATTTTTCAAAAAAAAAAAAAAAATATCAAGCAGATTCAAGATTATTTAAGCTTAGATTTTCCCCCACATAAAGGCAATTTTTGAAAAAGATCCCCAAACAACAATAAAGCTATTGAAAGTCCCTAGTCGTAGGGATAAATCATTACGTTGCCAACATTGACAAATTGCTGAAGAACTCCCCAGATTTGTCCCCAAAAATTTTAGAATTCCCAAAAATGTCCCCACAAACATTTGGTCCCCAAAATTCTCCCCAGGAGCCTCAAAAATCCCCAATCTGGCATCACTGGTTGGCATATCCTTTGATGTGGTTTTTTGGCTGTTGCTAGCTTCAACACTGTTTTTCTGACCCTGACAACATTTTATCGCCACCTCCTGCGGTGATAATTGGCATGGAAAATTTGGATTTCTTGGAAAACTTGGATTTCTTTTGCAAAAATTTTCAAAGGGCTATTGCCCTTGCTTCCCCCCCCCCTCCTAATATGTTTGTTATTAAAGGCTTGCATTAAATTTCAACATTCACACACATACGCACTCATATATATTTTATTAATTAACTTATCATCAATTCTGCAAGTAATTCCCAAAAAGTATATTGTTAAACTATGATAAAGTAAAATCGAGCGAAATTTTAAAAAATTAGCTCACAGGAAACATTTTAAAATATTAAAAATAAATAAATGTATTTTATTAAATTTAAATAGTTTTCCAAAATCGTTAATATACTTGATATTGTTTTATTTTAAATGCATAAGTATGCAGATTTTCATTCATGATTTTCAACCCCCCCCCCCTGGAGGGGGGAAGCGATGCTCCCACATGCACAATTTTTTTTCCTAGTTAACTACTACTATTATCAATAATTCATATTAATTTTTCAACCGCAAGTTAAAAATAACTCTCATTATGTACATTTATACGAAATTTTGTCCTATACTGCCATGATGCGATCACAGCGCCACCTGTTGAGCGAATGATCCCCAAATCTAATGAGCACCAGTTTATGTCAGGGTCCAACTAAATACCAAGTTTGGTTAAATTTCGTTCATTGGTTCGTGAGATACAGCATCCACAAAATTCGTGATACACACAGACAAACAGACATTTTCTAAAAAAAAAACTATCAAATCGTGTTCAGGACATCCCAAAACGTGTAAATCCGTCGTTCAAAAATTTTCACGAATCCAATACTTTCTCGTAGAAGAAAGTAAAAAAAATATTTTAAGAAAGTGCCTTAATCCATGCGTAACGTTTAATATTTCTATGTTATTTCTCTGGGAGTTCCGTATTCTTTTCTGCATTGTATTGTTTCTGAAGTAAACGCATTTATTATCGTCTGACTAGATTCTTATCTGTCATCTCATCCATTTCACTTCACACTCATGTAAATGGTAAGTGACATCGGCTGCTTACCCGCCCCCCTCTCGGGATGAATCACACCTTGTTTTAGCGATTCTGCCATTGTTTTTTAGGAGTCATATTGATCTGATCGGGGAAGCTAAAGAAGAAGCTCTCAAATAAAAGCCGTGTACAACATGGACTCATTATGTAATTATGATAAATTATTTGTGTAAGTACAGTGTTTTCAGCCACTTTCCAGTCGCTATCCTTTTTTTTTTTTCTTCAGCTTGTTTTTTATTTACAGCAGATTTTTATTTACTAATTTATTTATTAGAGAGATCTAGGAAGCAATCAGCAATTTTCATATAAAACTTTTTATTAATAGTTACATCTGTACTGTGTTTACCAATGTCTTCACTCATAAGAAAAAATAAATTAAAATAAGGAGGTTTTAAAAGATAAAAAGAAAGAAAAGAAGAGAAAGAAAACATGCAATTTCTTTTTCATACGTCGTAATAAACACAGAAAAACTGCTGATGAACGATGATTAAACAAACGCCATAAAATTCAAAACACGCGAAAACAGTTTCGAATCAAAATAATTAAGCACCATTATTCAACAGGCGACCCGACACAAATGTTGCGTAATTTTCATTTTTATGACATTTACTTATAAATTCTTTGTTATTAAATTTTAATAGGTGCAAAAATTGTATTTCCTTTAAGCTTTCGGTCTTCTGCATGAAATATAAGTTAGAAATACTGCATTGCATTTCCTCTGTGCAGAAGTAAATAAGTTATCTTCATTTCTTTGGATTTCTTCTTCATTTCACCTTACATAAAATGCAATCAAAAATCTCTTGCAGCTCACCAGATTTCTCAGACAACATACTGCTCTACACAGAAATAAGAACTAGGTCTAAAGTAGTTGCAGAGCATTTCCTGTTCTTCCAAATCCATTTCCGAGTTGAGCTTCACGCGCTTCCGTTGGAAAAAGATTGCGGTTTTTGTGTTTATTTTTACCTTATTTGTGTGTGAATTTGACTTGGTGGGAAATTGCAGTTCCATGGAAGTGAAGGACAGGTCCTCTTTACGTGTAAAATTTGGTTTGCTATTATTTAAAAAGAGAAAAACTAAACATATAACTATATCCAAAGTCCTATTTCTTTCAGACAAGAAAAATGCATTGTAGCTGTCACTTTAAAATTTCCATAATTAGAAATAGTCTTATTACATAATGCAAGAGCTCTATCGGGATCTTTTTGGGAAGCCCCAGCCTGTATTCGTGCGACTTTCGGAGAAAACCATGGAACACTTCAAGCGGCTAGGATGGCGAGCAAGACCTGGGCTCAAATCCGGCACCTTCCACATGCAATTCTATGCAATAATATTCCCACGAGCTATCTACTTATTTCATCTACTTAGTTGTTTTCGATTTATTCCAGACTTCCTTCCTGGTGTTTGATCATTGTAAAAATGAATTATTATTATTAAGTATTTTCGATCATTGTGGATTCGACTATTGTAAACTCTCAACTCTCAAGCATTGTTAATGTGTTTTGATAGTTTTATGTTACAGAAATAAGAATTTACATGCAAAATTTTTAGCTAATTAAAAAAAAAACTGTTTTCAGGTAATATGGAATAGTTATGAAGGGAAATATGGAACACCCGTTTCCCTGATGAATAACATGGAATAGGGTAGTATTTTTTACGGAAAAATCATGATTAAGTGCAATATAAACATTTTTATTTTGGAAATTATTAATGAAAATATACAATATTGGGAAAATTACTAACATTCAAGTTTTATTTAAAAAAAAAAACTGTTTTCGGGTAATATGGAATAGTTATGAAGGGAAATATGGAACACCCGTTTCCCTGATGAATAACATGGAATAGGGTAGTATTTTTTTACTGAAAAATCATGATTAAGTGCAATATAAACATTTTTATTTTGGAAATTATTAATGAAAATATACAATATTGGAAAAATTACTAACATTCAAGTTTTTTTTTTTTTTTTTTTTAAATTGTTTTCGGGTAATATGAAATAGTTATGAAGGGAAATATGGAACACCCGTTTCCCTGATGAATAACATGGAATAGGCTAGTATTTTTTTACTGAAAAATCATGATTAAGTGCAATATAAACATTTTTATTTTGGAAATTATTAATGAAAATATACAATATTGGAAAAATTACTAACATTCAAGTTTTATTAAAAAAAAAAAAAAAAAAAACTGTTTTTGGGTAATATGGAATAGTTATGAAGGGAAATATGGAACACCCGTTTCCCTGAAGAATGACATGGAATAGGGTAGTATTTTTACGAAAAAATTATGATTAATTGCAATATAAACATTTTTATTTTGTAAATTATTTATGAAAATGTACGACATTGGAAAAATTACCAACATTCAAGTTTTATTTAAAAAAATAATAATAATAAATAAATAAATAATGTGGAATAGTTGATTTTCCATATTATATTTTTTGTAATGGATAATGTTATTTTACCCACGAAAAAGTCGATAACTATTAAGATAGATTATCAAAATTGTATTATGCAGCAACAATTTTGCTTTTGCTAACAAATCGTTGTTGCATAAGCACTTATTCGGATTTTATAAACACTTATCTCAACGGAATACTTCATTCTAAAATGTTGAAAATATAAAATAAACTCAAGTCTTTATTAAAATATCTCGAAGCATCTTAAAAGGAAAAGAAGGGAGATAAGTACTTCGCCATTTATTCAATAAGTTTTTGGTTCTCAATTATAATTCATATTATTCGAGTAGGAAGTAAATAAGAAATTCTGGAACAGATTGTTGAATCCAGATCCAAACACCGTAATTTATCAGTTGAACAAATCATTATTAACTAAGTCAGGATTTTAGTTATTGCTATTTATGGCTCCAATATATAGTTATGTTTGTAGTGGTCTATCAAAATAAATAACTACGTCGTTATCTTGTTGATTTTAGTTATGGATATGTTTGTATTCTAATGTAATTTTATTTTATTTATTTTCGGTTGAATTGCATTTGAATTGGAAAAATTATATATCGTTTGTCTGCTTCTCTCCAGTAAAGAGTTTATTGATAAAACTTAAATGTCAAAGTGATTATAATAGTTAAGTTATAACTAAATTTATGGTAATATTTTTGCATTATAAGTTAGTTTTTTTTCTGTTTTCTATTTATTGACAGAAAGTTATGACTAAAACCATTCTGTAGATCAATGTTTCCATTAATTTTCATTTTGAGCAGACGATATTATATTGAAAAGTTTACAACGTAAAAGTTGAACTATTTCATTTCTACAATAATTTATTTCAATATTGTAAATATATTACAGTGGAACCTCGTTAGCATAAGCGAATTACTTTTAACATGAACTGTTTCCACAATCCCCGTCGTAATGAAGATTAGTTACCGATAGCATGATTGAATTACTGATAGCATAAACTACTGATAACATCAATCATTTTTTTTTCCGCCTTCAGATTCACATCAACGAGGTTCGACTGTATTATGTATGAAAATGATACGATGATAAATAGAAATTAATAGTTTATTTACCTTGTACGTATAGGTATAGCAAAACTTTCATTTGTTAATTTGTTCCTTGTAATGTCCATACTCTTATTCCAGTTACTTAATTCCAGTATTTATTAATCGAAATTTTGATTAATTTTATTGCAATTTTAGATTAAAAAACTCTTACCAAACTTAATAAGAAAAAGAAAAAAGCCGCTCATTACCCTGAAATTTGTTTTTAAATGTACTTATCCTAATTAAATTACCTATGTAGTATAGTTTGCATTTTAATTTTTATTAAATTCATTTTTTATTTTACAAAAAGAGTTCCTTTTTGCACCGAAGACGGCGCTTAAGGCTGCCGAAACAGCTGTATGCATTTCCAATATTTTTTCTTTGGCGTTTCTGACGTAGTAGTTTATTCGAGTTTTAATATTCCAACGCCAAGTCTCCTGTTATTATAAAGAATATACTTTTTTAATTCTTTAATATTCGTTAATTTCTCACTGAAACGAAGCATTTAACATTTTTTATATAATAATTTTAAAAATATTTTCCTTGTTTTAATCTTCACTCTTTTCGTTAGGTAGCAGCACTACTCCGAAATTTGACAATTCATGTTTCAGAATATGCAGAAATACTTTGAATTTCTTAGTCATCGCTCCTTGCTGCAGTGATGATGCACTGATGCATTCGTGCGTAATTTTTACCCTAAAGAAGGATTGTGCTACTGTTTTGACCTGAAACAACTGTTGAGTTTTTAAAAACCCATAGTGTTTACTTACGAAGTTATTTTTTTATTAAATAAATTATTATTTGAATTTAATAGGGTTAACATCAAGTAAAATAATATTATAGTTTTAAAAAATTAAAGAACACGCTTTTATAGAAATGTGAACTAAAAAGCACAAAATATCTATCTTAGCATTAAAATGCAGGGTAAGAGAAAATCGTGTGAGTGACACACCATAAATACTTACATACATTTAAATCTTTAATTGAAATAATTTAGAATTAAACAAAAACCATTTTTAAAAAATCGCCCCTGACTGGGATCGAACGCTAGACCTTTAGGTTTGTAGCTATACCTCAACGCCACGGCTTTTACGTGGGGGAAGTCTTTTTTTACAATATAGATTTTTTATTTGCTCCCAGAGCGGTTACAAACATACATACATACAGGTGAAGCTAATAAAAGCGTGTTAAAAAATATTACAAATGCTTTTTTTTTTCTTTTCCTTTTTACGTATTTATGGTGAGCTACGTTTAGTAACCATTTTACCGTGTTTTTATTAACTTCGATTCTTGTTTGTTTGTTTGTCCAGTATAAATCTTGCAATCGATTTTTAACTAACTTTCCTACTAGCTAGACATTTGAAACTTTCAGAATAGCTCAGAATCGATGATAATACAATACTTCAAAGCCAGATTTTCGAATTTTTGGTTAGTTTTCTTTTAATTAATTAAGATATGAAAATAATAACCTCTTAATATCTTTAAAAATAGCCATTAAAATATTAGCTATAATTTAATTGTTGCCAAAAAAAAAAAAAAAAAAAAAAATTACGAGTTCATTTTCTTTCGACATGAAAATACATTTAATTGAACGGGAAGGTGAAAAAAATATAAAAAGTTAAATTATGCATCTCACAAAAATTGACGTCATTATCACTTTAAAAATTTTATACACATCGATAAAATGCTAATGTAGAGTTCTATAGCTATAATTCAACAGAAAATTTAAAAACATGATGTATAAAAAGTTTTTTATCTTATAATTATTTGAAATTAGTTTACCAATTTTCAGAAGAAAATAGGTAGTTAACATTAATGGGGATATTACACATTACTTAATAGATATTTTTTAATTCCGTTTTCGTATTCTGAAAATACGCAACCGTTGAATGGGGAATTTGCACACATGGGGAAATTAATCAAATTTACTTTTTTCTGATAGATCTAGACCCACAGTTTCCAAAAATGTTTTTAAAAATCCAAAAAATTGCATCAATCGTTTGTAAATTAATTTTAAAAATCGGCGTAAACCGCCCGACTCCAAAAAGGGGTGTGTTTCGACGTGACGTCACCCTTTATGACTCTCCACTCTCCCGAAGCGAAAGAATCTAGAATTGCAACCGGAGATCTATTGTACTGTACATGATATGTTAGTGCTATTTTGTTTAGCAGCGACGATTTGTCTACTAAAAAAAAAAAGAAAAAAAAAAGTATTTTCTTTAACTTCGATCTTTATGATAATTCTGTATTCTTCAGCTTTTTCATTTAATACCTAATCTGCTTCGATTACTAAAATGTTACTATGTTTTTCGAAAAGTAATAAAAATGTTTACTAAAGGTGAATGACAAAACAGTTATAGAAAGTTGTTTTTCTAATAAAACTAAGTTACTTTTTCTCCAATTTTACATTAATTTCCTGTAATTCTTCTTAAAATATTCCATTAAAAGCACTGATTTATTTTTACTTATTTATTTATTTATTTTTTCAAAATTTTCTAAGTATTAATCTGCTGATTACCTCTTAAACAGAAATTTAATTAACATAAAAAAACTTTTTTTTTTTTTAACCATATTCTGGATACTGGAATTATTTAGATTTTAATCAAGGTCATTTATTTAAATCAGTCCTGAAGTGGAGAAAGGGAAATTATTTTAAATTATTCATGTTTGAGTGATGGTAAGTAAAATGTTTTATTACACTATTTATAGATAGTAGTACGCTACCATTAAAATACATTAAAACAAAACTAAGTGCAAGCCATGCTGGCGCTATAAGCTTTAAAATTGTGAAAATAATAATTTTACACGAGTATTTTAAATAGATCCATTCTATCATAGTAAAATATCTCATTAAGAAAAAAAAATATATATATATAACCAGGCTGGGGGAGTGTTGCCGGCATAAAACTAGTGTAACCCCACAGGCAAGTCACAAGTCTTGCCGCCTGCCTCCTTCTTCCTATCTTGTGTTTCTTGGGTTGTTTTTTCATTAATTTTGATAAGTTTATGGTTTTAAGTTAAGATTTGTTGTTTTACTTTATTGATTCGTTTGTTTTGCAGGCTGTTAATTAATAGATCTGGTTTCTTTACATTAGTGTATTTCATCCACTGATGATTTTTTTTTTTTTTTTTATTTTTTTTTTTTATCTTAATGGTCATTGGTGTTTCAGTGATCTTGTATCTGTTGCTTGGCTTCTACTATGCTTAATAGATCATCTTTATTATATATATATATATATATATATTCTTGTATTTCTTAAAGAAAAAAAGTATATATATACATATATGTTATGTTATTAACAATAATTTAATTTGGCACTCCCACTACCTTCTTTTACTCCGCATTTTAGAAGACATTTTTATTAACAGAATGTATTCAACTAATTTTTGTTGGCACTGCATATTGTTTATAAACTATACACACATCATGCAGTGTATTTAAAATTTGCACAGTAAAAAAAAAAAAAAAAATATATATATATATATGTATATATATATATACATATATATATTGCTATTTCAAACCATAAGGATTAATGTATCCAAATTCCTTTGTTTGTTCTCTTAAACGAAAGATGAATTCATTTCATAAAATATTCTATATAGAAAATGTATTTTAATATATATATGTATATATTACATCATCTTTAGTACAGATAATTATAGTGTGCATTAATGTAGTTTAATTGGTAAAATATATCAAGGATAAATTCCGCCCTTACATGAATACATACGTACATATTTGAATTTCTCAGCATGTTCCTGTACCATAGATTATTTGTCAGATCTCACTGAAAACTTTCAAGAATGACTATCATCATGTGATATAAACTTAGAAAAATCAATTTAAACTTCCTGCTATAATACCTGTTTTGGGGTTTAACTGATTATAGGCTCAGAAACCCATCGCTAAGAACCTACTTTTCGAATTCAGGCGAATTCAAAACGTGTAATTATAGCAAAAACCCAGTTTCAAAAATTCAACCCAAAAATAATACTTTCATCATAAATAGAGAAAATATCTATTCTTAATTGAAAAATAATTTGTCAAAGAAAGAGTTTTGTTTATTCTCTCATTGTTTGTTTGATAACTTTTGTTTTGGTTTCATGTCGTTTTAACGTACAGGCAACATTATTTAAATAGCAACTATCTAGGAATAATATTGAAGTAAGTTTGATGTTAAATTAAATTAAATAAAAAAATCAATAAGTAAAATTTATTGTTTCAAAAGTTAAAAAGTAAGATTATTTGTTTTAATAATAAAGTCTTCACAGATAAATTTAGTTTAATTTAATTTGATGAAATTTTATTCGTATTGATCTATGTGGTTTCAGGGGCCTTAAATCTTCTGTTGCATAGTTTTTACTACGTTAAAAAAAAAAAAAAAAAAAAACATATATATATATAAGATAATTTTAAATTATCCATGTTTGAGTGATGGCAAGCAAAATGTTCTATTGCAATATTTATAGATAGAACGTGCGCTACCATTAAAATATGGAAACAAAACTAAGCGCATCATGCTAACAATAACGCACACATACGACACACACGTATGTGTGTGTGTGTGTGTTAATGTCATCTCAAATTGAAAACTCTTGTTTATAATCTTTTAAATAATGAATATGTGGTTTGTATTCTCATCAGAATTATTTTAAAGTTAATATTCTTCTTATTTTCCTATTTAATTTAAAATATTACTGGTCAAATTATTTTAGGTAACAATGAACTTTTAGACTTTTGTGGGTTGTTTGTGGCGATTTAATCATTTTATAATTTTCTATTATACTTCTTTTTGCTACTATATATATATATATATATATATATATATAATTTCAATCACTTACACAGACTACTCAATAAAGCTTTATTAATTTTAAATTCAAAGCAGTGGCATTGCGCATTGCATCATTCGTTGGATGATTTTACATTTTATCTATTTAATAACAAACAGAAAAATAATTTTATTGTTTATAAACCTTTGTAGATATATGGCCGTACAACATCATATAAATATGAAGATACTTTAATTTCAGTATTTTAAAAATGCGTAAATAAGCCTTTTAAGGCATTTTTAATTTATTTATCTATTTATTTTTAAATAACTGTACATGAAGTTATTAAATGTTTTCAAGTATCAATATTTATACAGAAAAAGAATGTTGTTTTACCAAAAAATTGTTTTCACAACACCAAAGAGTTTTTTTTTTTTTTTTTAATATTTGTGGATGTAGTTTTATCATCTTTCTCCATAGCTAAAGACATCCCCCCCCTTATAAAATTGATGCTATATTTGGGAAATTCGCACGCTACAGTATTTCTAATAAGATTGTGTAATCGCTGTCATAATAAAAAGAATATTTTAAAAGCTAAAACACATCGCACGAAATCAGCGATACACTGGTTTTCACGCTGAGGCTATGTGATGTCATCAGTGACGTCACAGCCGCCAGGTGTGAAAAGCACACTGCGATGTGCTTGTTTTTTTTTTTTTTTTTTTTTTTTTTTCTCTCAGAAGAGAATAGAGAGGCAGCAGGGAAAGGCTGCGAACGGAGGTGGAATGTGAACCTCGTTTAGTTTACATATGTGAAATAATCTCTTGTGTTAATTATTTTTATTTTCATTATTATTTTTTTTTCTTGCGGTACCGTGTATATATATATATTCGTTTTGTGTATATTAATAAACTGGATTTATGCTAAAATCGAATGTGATTCTTCAAAGAGTCAAGTCTGCAACTTTACTAAACAGGAACAAATAAATCGAAAGTAGAAATAAATTAGCGGCGTCAACTATTGGGTGTGGGGAACGAAACATCACACGCTCACTTTCGAAAGAACCAGAGGTAGGAGATTTTATTTGTTTTTGTTTCTGTTTAGTTTAATAAATCTGAGAGGAGATTTTTTTTGCTTTTTTATTTAGTTTGAGAAATAATGATAAAGTATTTCTTGATATTTTAATGTTTTAGTTATTGTTGAGCAGATTATTGTGTAGATGTATGGAAATTTTCAGTTTAGATAAAAATTGAATAAACTTATGTTAGATTTAGAATAGAGTAATTTGAATTAAACATTATAAGAATATATTTTTTTTAGATAGGATTCATAATGTTTAACGTAAAAGGGTTACGGAAAGAAGATTTAATGATTGTAGCTAAAGAGTTAGGGCAGAGTGTAAATGAAGATCACAAGATAGTTGATCTTAAAAATCTTATAGAAAAAAGTGAGGCATATAAAACAGATTTAGAATTTGTAAAGCAAATCTTAAATTCTACAGTTAATGAACGATTAGAGAGGGAAAAAAAAGAGCTAGAAATATTAAGAGCAGAAAGGGATAAGCTGAAAGAAGAACAAAACGTAGCATTAGAGATAGAGAAAACAAAACTAGAGTTAGCGAAAGCTCAATTAGAGATTGCAAGGATTCAAGCGGTTGATAAAAATTCAGAATCAGGAGGGGATGGACGACAGGTAAACGTAAATAACAATTCATTAGAGACGCTAATAAAAAGTGTTCGAACATTGACTTTGGCGGTTCCAACGAAACCGGAAAATTGGAATTTGTTCTTTGTATCGCTAGAAAAAGCGTTCGAAATGAAAAATGTTTCAGATGACTTAAAAGTTGAAATATTAATTAATTTATTGGGTGAACGGGCTGCACACTTGTTAACTTATATAAACGCAGACGACATGAAACATTATAATAGGGTGAAAGAGATTGTTCTTAAAGAATTTCAGCCAACCCCAGAAGCATGTTTAGACAATTTTCTTACGGCTAAAAGGATGAAACATGAAAACCATATGCAGTTTAGTAGTCGTCTCAGGGCAAATTGGGATTTTTATTGCGAATTACGTAAGGTAACAGATTTTGAAACATTGAATGATTTAATTGTTAGTGATAGAATGTTGAGCGCATTAGATTCAGAAACGAAGAGTTATATCAGGGTGCAGCAGTTAGATAAATGGTTGCGACCTAGACAGATTGCTGAGCTCTGTGATAACTGGTTTGTCTCAAAAAATAGATCTTTCGCTGAGACATATGATAAACCATCAAAATTTCGCGATCAAAATGAAATGGGGTTCGGAAATCAGACTAACGTTAAATATGTACCACCACCCATGAGAAATAAATATGATAAATACAATAGTCAGAAAGAGTGTAAACTTTGTAAAAGCACAGTTCATTTACGATATTGTCCGCTTAATAAAGGGAAGAATAAAACGGGAGCTTCACAAACCCAAAGAAAGGATTCAACGTCAGTAAATTCTAATCAAGAAGATAGGTTAATCGCAAAAGTCAAAACCACGTATTTCGATAGTAACATAGTTGACACACAACCCTTAGAATATGTATACATTTGGTTGGGGGGGAAACAAATACGAGCATTGGTCGATAGCGCTGCAGAAATGCCTATTATTAACTCTGATCAAATACCACAATCTTTTGAAAAGGGGGATTCTTCGAAAATACAACTAATTTCTGCTTTTGGAGATAAAGTAGTAGCTGATTTAAAGACATTTCCTATATCTTTAAAACCAAACTCTCCCAATTTTACTTCCGGTAACGTAGACATTTTGTTCTCAGTTACAAACAAACTGGTAGTTCCATGTATAATAACACCTGTTATCTATGAGATGCTAAAATCAGCCATAGGAAAAGATGAGGAGGTATTACAAAATAAATATATAAATTCAAATGTACTCGGGAATGATGGGGAAAATTTTATTGGTACGAACGCATTTGAACGGGATAGTACTGGTGTGGAAAGGGAAAAGGACAGCTCCGAAGATCCAATTATAGAAAATAGTGAGCAAAACGATAACGGAGAATTGATCATTAATTGTGTTAAAAATGAATATGAATCTAAGTCAGAGGAAAATATAGGTCAGTTGTCAGATGTCAGTATTTTTAGAAAACAACAGAAAACTTGTGAAACGTTACGCGAAGCTTTTGAAGATGCTAGAAAAAATAAAAATGGGTTTTATGTGATGGATTATTTACTATATCATAAGGATAAGGTCTCAGGGGATAATGTACATCAGTTGGTTGTACCAAAAATTCGAAGAGAGCAAATTTTGAAATTGGCGCATGAGTCTATTTTTGCAAATCACTTAGGCATGCGAAAAACTAAAGAAAGAATTCGTTATTCTTTTTATTGGCCGCAGATGTCGCGAGATATTGAAGAATACTGTAGGTCGTGCAGGGATTGTCAATTACGTAGTAGGGAAAAAGTGAGCGACCAGATACCGATTACGCCCATTCAGAGACCACAATTTCCATTTGAACAGGTAACGGTTGATATAATCGGTCCAATCGAAACTCCATCAGGGCGAAAGCACAAATACGTGTTATGTTTGGTCGATCAACATTCTAGGTGGCCGGAGGCAGTTCCGTTGAGAACAATTACAGCCAAGGCGACATGTGACGCGTTATTAGAGATATTTATGAGAACAGGAATACCTCGGGTTATCGCTAGCGACCAGGGCAGAAATTTTGTATCAAAACTGACGCAAGAATTTCATGCTAGACTAGGCGCGACACCTAGGTTCGCAACACCGGGTCATCCGGAAAGCTCAGGTTTAGTCGAAAGGTACAATCAAGTTTTGAAGCGCATGTTGCACCACGTTATACGAAGTGATCCTAAAAACTGGGACAAACATATACCATATATGTTGTTTGCTTACAGGGAGATCCCTAATTCCACTACTGGAGTATCACCGTTTAAGTTAATGTACGGTAGAGAAGCTAGAGGACCTCTCGCGGTGTTAAAGTCGTCGTGGGCGGGCGAAATTCCACTTCCTATAAATATAGGTAAGAGCGCAGTTGATTATCTACAAGAGTTAAAAATAAACTTAGAAACGGCCGCGGAAGAGGCAGCAGTGACTGCTGAAGTAAGACAAGGAGCGTACGCGAGATATGCCAACCGACGGGCAATATATAAGGAATTCCAATCTGGGGAACAGGTTTATCTTTTAATTCCCGATTCTAATAACAAATTATATGCTAGATGGACCGGACCCGCTGAAATAGTATCTCGTTGTAGTACCGACTCTTATAAAGTGAAATTAGCTAATGGGAATATTAAAACCGTTCATGTAAACAAAATTAGAAAATTTGTACCTAGAGTACAAGCGGTGGGGGTAATATTCGAAAATGAATCAGAATTAGGGGAAGTCCATCCCACTCCTAGCAGAAACGATTATTCAAATTCATTTAATCTTAATGAAGTTAATTTAAGTCATTTAAGCGATTCGCAAAAGAAAGAGATAAAAAAATTATTGGGTAAATATGAAAACTTATTTCAAAATAAAGTACAAATAGCTAAGGTAGGGGAGCATAAAATACGATTAAATGATACAGAAAGGAAAAAGCCATATGTTTATCGAATTCCGGAGGCGTTAAAACCAGAAGTAGATAGGCAAATTGAGGAACTTTTAGCATTAGGGTTAATAGAGGTGTGTGATGCAGAAATCTCACATCCAGTAGTTTGCGTAATGAAGAAAGATGGCTCTCTAAGGTTATGCGTGGATTTTAGGTCTCTCAACTCCGTCACTAAGCCAGATGATTTCCCAATGGAGAATCAGACAGACTTGCTATTTTGCATCGGTAGAGCCAATGTAATATCCACCATTGATTTGCTCAAAGGATATTGGGCAATTCCCATGGAAAAACGTAGTCAAGATTTGACATGTTTTAAAACTCACCGAGCCCAGTACAAATTTAAAGTCATGCCATTCGGGCTCAGAAATGCTGCAGCGACATTCCAGCGAGCAATGAATCAAGCTTTGTCAGAATTTCGAGAATTTTCTCGAGCGTATATAGATGATATTGCCATCTATTCAAAAGACTTTAGTGAGCATTTGTTACACCTTGACAAAATATTTGGAAAGTTAACGGAATTAAACTTTTCCGTTAATCTAAAGAAGTGTTCATTTGCAAAAAATTACATCAAGTATCTAGGACATGTCATTGGTTCCGGTAGTCATCAGGCTGATCCAGAGAAAGTGGATGCCATTCAGAAGTTGGCCCAGCCTCAGACTAAGAAACAATTGAAGAGCTTTCTTGGTTTATGTAATTATTATCGTGACTATGTTCCACACTACGCAGAGGTGGCATATCCGTTAACCGAGTTAACGAAGAAGAAGAGTCCGGAAGAGCTTACTTGGATGCAAGAACATGAGGAAGCGTTCCAGCAACTGAAGAGATGTCTTGTAGAGGCACCCAGTCTTAACACCCCAGTCCTAGGACAAGTGTTCGTCATACAGTGTGATGCATCATCGACTGGCATCGGTGCATGTCTATCCCAAAGGAAAGATGGTGTCCTGTTCCCGATCAGCTATGCCAGCCAGAAATTGACCAAAACCCAGCAAGCCTGGCCAACTATAGAAAGGGAGGCCTACGCGGTAGTCTGGAGCTTAAAGAAATTTGAAACATGGATTTTCGGCTCACCAATAGATTTAATTACTGACCATAATCCATTAACTTTTATTACAAAGAACGCCCCACAATCTTCTAAGCTGCAACGATGGGCCCTTGCACTGCAAAAGTACAATATATCTATAACTCATTGTCCTGGATCGAAATTATGTAATGCAGACGCTTTATCCAGGTTAGGTACTGTGGACAATTCATAAAAAAAACTTTAAAACTTTTGGACATTTTTTTTTAAATTTTCAGCTATTCTATTCAGACATCATATTTGGTAATCTTTTAATATTGTGCTGTGTATAATCTATATATTATTCTTTTTATATGTTTTAGTTCAGAGGCAGAAGCCTGAAATTATGGAAAATTGTTTCAAGACTTAAGTATGCTTTTTTTTTGTTTATTATTACTATGTTGAAGTATTTGTGACGTCACTTGACGTAATTTCAGATTTGCATTTTGTTAAACAAATTTCAATCTTGGGTGGGGGGTGTGATGTCATCAGTGACGTCACAGCCGCCAGGTGTGAAAAGCACACTGCGATGTGCTTGTTTTTTTTTTTTTTTTTTTTTTTTTTTTCTCTCAGAAGAGAATAGAGAGGCAGCAGGGAAAGGCTGCGAACGGAGGTGGAATGTGAACCTCGTTTAGTTTACATATGTGAAATAATCTCTTGTGTTAATTATTTTTATTTTCATTATTATTTTTTTTTCTTGCGGTACCGTGTATATATATATATTCGTTTTGTGTATATTAATAAACTGGATTTATGCTAAAATCGAATGTGATTCTTCAAAGAGTCAAGTCTGCAACTTTACTAAACAGGAACAAATAAATCGAAAGTAGAAATAAATTAGCGGCGTCAACTATTGGGTGTGGGGAACGAAACATCACAGGCTACGAGAGAGGAGAGGATTTCGTTTCATCTTCCTAAAGTGTGACGTCATATGTATTTTGCTGCGTTTTCAGGATAGAGTAAATAGTGCGTTATTTAAGTTATCGTAAATCGATGACCAAGATTCAAAATGAAAAAACACATGTACTACCCTTTCTATTTTCTCATGTTCTATCATTTAATGATAAAATTGGAAAACATGCAAATTCTTTATTAATACTTGTTTCCCAAACATTTATTTAAAAAAAAAAAAAAAAAAAATCTTTTTTTTTTTTTTTTTTTGAAAACGGGTACTAATTTAACAATTGTGAATTTTCTGAATGGGAAAACGGAATTTATAAATACCAATTAGGTAATGAGTAATTCTATAAACAAATTTCACCAGACTTACATGGGGTTTGGTGATTCGAGACGGGGAAATCGTAAGAGGGACAGGGAGTGACCAGCCTTAAAGAGTTAAAGATTTTGAAAAAAAATCAGGAGGTTTTCCCCATTATTTAAGGGGACTGAGACGTCTGCGACAACCGTGAAGTGGGAAATTTAGTATTCTTTAACTATACATGTATCAATATTTTTTTTTTTTTTTTTTTTTGAGATATTAACTAGACGTTCAAGAAATATTTGATGCAAATTATTTACTCTTATGTGTTACAGTTTTTTATGAAAAATCTGTCGAAAGTAGTTCCTTGAAATTTTAGAGGGTAATAAAATAAGTGTCTCTGCATTTAGTGAACCTATTTTTTTTTTTTTATGTATATACCTTGTGATATTTTTTTTTTTTTTTTTTTAAAGAGCGAAAATATGTGTTCAAAAATGCATATTTCTAATAAGTAAAAATTGCCATTTTTTTTTTTTTTTATTATTATATATAATTTTAAAAATAGAACAACAAAACATAAAATAGGTTCAGTACATAAACAAAAGTATTTTCTATCAACATGCATGATTTCAAGGTAAGATTTTCATTATTTTTTTAGAAAAGTGTACCAAAGTGAAAAAATCCTTAAGAGTAAAATACATATGTTTACAGTGCTATCATTAAAAAAAAAAAAAAAAAAAAAAAAAACTGTAGCACATAAGAGTAAATAATTTGCATCAAATATTTCTTGTACTTCTTGTTAATGTTTCATAAAAAAAAATTGTATTGATACATGCATAATAAAAAAATATATGTCTATTAAAAGTAACAACCTAAATTTCCCACTTCACGGTTGTCGCAGACGTCTCTGTCCCCTTAAGTTGCTTTCATTTAGTTTTAAGAAACAGTGACTTACAGTTAAATTAAAGAAAATGTGTAATCAGTTTCTTTCCGCCTTTAGTGAAAATTCAGTGGCAGCAGTTTATATAAGAAGTCGTTGTATGATAACAAAAACGTTTTATTTGGCGAACTCCTTGAGAGTTGACAGATTTTTTGATTTATGACAGATAAGTCTTTTTTTTTTTTTTTTTTTTTTTTTCCCTTTAGCGGTGATATTAAAATTTCAAATATTGAATTCTTAAAATGCTCTCTAAATTTTTCTTTACTGGATTCATGCGATATGTGGGTGTTGTTCTCTTTGTTTAAAATTTTAAATTGAAGAATAGAGCGAAAATTAAAAATATATATCACAAGATTAAAATAATAATAATAATAATTATATATTTATTTAAGAATTAGTAAATATTTTTTAAGCAAATTCGTCGTGTTTAAGTTTAATCCACAACCAGGGGTTGATCCAGGTTTCCCATTTTTGTGAAAAAAAAAGAATTGTCGCTAGAAACCTTTCATTTTAGCAGATAATTAGCAGCTAATGTTTAATTTCAAGTTAATAGTATTTTATTAAACAAGTATAGACACTCATTAAAAATAATACTGTAAACATGGAAAATTTTTACAAAAGTATTACTTTTATAAAACAAAATTTTGTGAAAGGGCTGCTTTTATAAATTTGAATTTTGTGAAGGGACCCATTTTCTGAATTTGAATTTTGTGAAGGGACCCATTTTATGGATTTGAATTTTGTGAAGGGGCCCATTTTAAGGATTTGAATTTTGTGAAGGGGCCCATTTTAGGGATTTGAATTTCGTGAAGGGGCAGCAAAAGGGTCCCAATTTTTGCCTGGATCGACCCCTGACAACGTGACTAGAATTAGACGTCCCTGGGGGCACATAACTTTTATTTATTAGGACGGAGGACTAATAGTTTCAATCTGGAGTTTTTGTAGACCAGTTTTGTGTAACACCAAAATAAATTAGAAATGTCAGTCCTATCGTTACAAATTCAGTACCCAATGAAAGGGGCGATTTTTCTGAATCCAGAGATGCAAACAGTTTCTCGACACGACTATTAGATTTCTTAAAATTAACTAAAGTATGAAATTTAGGTGGAAACACTTCATTTTAATTCATTTCAGTCATTTTAAAAAGTACGTGACCCAGTTTTGCGGTCAAAAAATGGCATAAAAAGTAAATTAAAATTAAAAATGTTACACATTGAAATTAATAGTCCTCCTTACTAAACTAAATTCTGTTTTTGACAGAATTTTTTATTTTTATTTGTTTATTTATTTATTTTATTTTTTAATTTATTATTATTACTATTATTATTGCCTCATTTTCGTTTTCTTTATATATTTTACTAGCTATTATAGCGCGTTCGTAGTCTCTCTAGTCAGGAAATTGTTCTATGAAGTCCCTAAAAAGTCACCAAACTGACTGCCAAATATTCAGTAGACACCTGATAAAGCATCAAATTATGGATGATACAAATTAAATGAACATAAATAAATAAATAAATTTTCATAATGTACAAATTAAAGACCGATTCAGACGGGAAAAAAAAAGGGGGGGGGAGGCGCTTTTGCTGCTCTTTCACAAAATTACATTTCATCATAAACCGGGAATTTGTAAGTAGTAGAGAGGAACCTTAATATATAATGTGAGTAAATAAATTTATTTAATACTACCAATAAATTTTAAATCATGGGGATAAGTGAAGGCACACTTTCGAATTCAGAGGTTTCAACGAATATCTAAAAAAAAATTTCACAAGTTTTTTTGTAACTTCAGGGGTGTAAAAATCATACTATAACCTCAAGCGAATGTTTTGTCTCGAAAGTAAAGAGGGTTCGGTTACAAATTACACAAAACATATAATGTCTGGGATCACCCTGTAAAAAATCCTTCTTGAAATGCGTTGTGGCTGTAGCATATGATTATGATGCTTTATTTAATTACATATATTCATTTATATGAGAAGAGCCACGCATACTCTCAAATCTGCAACACATTTCAAGCATTATTTTTTACAGGGTGATCAGAAACATCATATATTTTGTTTAATTTATAACTGAACTCCTTTTTTCCTTGGAGAACAAAACTTTTATTGGAATGTATGAGTATAACATGTTCCTGTTACACCTGAAGTTCAAAGACAATCCCTGAAAGTAGGGGAGAATGGGGCACAGTGGACCACCCCTATTCAAATCTATTAATATTAAACTCTTTTAGTTCATATGGATACACATGTATGACAGCATAGTACTAGTTGTATGCAGCCTAAAAAAAATCGCATGGGAAATAGTAAAATAACCATTTTGAGCAGTTTTTATGTTTTGAGCTGCTCAAAGTAATTTTTTCACATTGAAGTTTTTAAAGTTTTATAAAGATTGAATTAGAGACTATGAATACTATATAGCTGTTAAAGGAAGGCTAGATATTGCCGTTTTTAAATTCCTAAAAATTATTAGCATTTTTATAGTCTATATATTATTTTATTACTATTATTATTTGTTTTACTCTGACACGGGGCACAGTGGACCACCTTCCAGTATGCATAAAAATACAAATTAGATTTAATATATTTGTTTTAGTTAAATTTATAGATACAAATATAATGTAAAGTATATCTCAAAGTAATAAATATCTTAATGTTATAATAAAATAAAAATAATAATAAATTTATGAAAGAGTAAGTATTTGAATAGTAATATAATTATTGTTAATATCTAAATTTATTATAGATTTGAATTATATATTATTAATAATATATATATATATATATATAATTTAATAAATAGTAGGAATTATTTATTATTTTTGTTGTTTTTAGAGATCACATGTGAAAAGCAAAAGCAGTAGCTTAATATATTTTATTTAAATTTATCCTACAAATATAATGTAAATTAATTATATCTCAAAATAATTACAAAAATATTAAATATTTGAATAGTAGTATAATATTTATTAATATCTAAATTTAAAAACAAATATTTGATTTATGTAATATTAATAAAAGAATAAAAAACTATATATGTTTAAACTTAATAGATTTTCTTACTGAGATTTGATTTCTTATTTGTTTATTTTATTTTAATTTTAGTTATTTTATTTCATGAAAATGCTAGAATTATGTTATTTAGACTAGAATAGTATAAAGAAACTAATTTTAGAGAGGGAAAAAAAGTAATTTATATTAATTTAACATAAGCAAAAGAGGCTGTGCCCTGGTGATGGGGCACAGTGGTCCACTTTGTGAGTGCTCACAATTTATTTTTTAATTCATAATGTATTAGAAATATTGTTATAAAAAATTAAGGCATGTTAAGAAGGGATTAGACATTGTTTCCTTTTTTTTTTTTTTTCCCCAAGTACATTGCTTTTCTGTTTTTTGTGAAAAAAAATTAAGAGTGTAAAAGTGGTCCACTGTGCCCCGGTCTCCCCTATTTTTTTATTTAGATATTCAACTGCTTTCTCGTATGCCCATGTCTATGCACCTACTATGGCGATTTCTATTTCTTTTTTTTTTTTTTTTTTTTTTTTTATCTTAAAAAATAAAACACATTTAAAAAATTCGCTTAATGTGCAAAAATTTAGGTATTCGCTCCAATCCAATGTTCATTTACTAGTGTTTTTTTTTTTTAAGCTTATTTTCTTGTTATCCTGGAAAATATCAAATGCAAGCAGATGTAAGTATTTTTCTGAAAGTGTTACATAATTTATGCATAATTTCCCTTTGTTCACTTGAGCATCTCGATTGACCTTGAAAAGTTCGTGACGTAACCTAATCAGATTATTTAATTATGAGATTAGAATGGAAATAAAAGATCTGTTTGTATGATGTCATGAAAAGGAATAATTTTCACCTTTAAGACAGTTTGTAGGTATCCGCTTTAGATTTGTATAGATTATATTCACGTTTAAAAACACTGGTTAGAAACTTACGGATCGAGTTGTAGGAAATGAGAGTGTACTAAACGAGATTTTGATTGCGATAATGGTTTCTAGGCAACACTATTTTCTATAGATATTCATTTTTCTTCCAACAATTTTGTAATTTTTTTTTTCTTTTAATTATCGATATTTTAAACAAAAGATTATTTAAAAAAAAAAAAAAAAATCCTCATGCTTATGACTCAGACATTTTCTCTTTAATACGTATTTGTTAATTTTTAGATTCTATACTAGACTATTTCTTATTATTCAACAAGTCAAAGTAGTCTCTAGCGAATAGTGACGACATTCTTTTTTTTTTTTTTTTTTTTTTTCTGACTGAAAGAAATAGAACTCTGGTCCTTTAAAAAAAACTAGTATGTTGTGGCCACCACAAGACTTTCTTCTGTATTTCCCTATACAAATTCACTCAGTAACAATATTTAAAAAAGTTTCCTTTCATTAAAAGTAAAAAAAAAATCGATAACTTTGTTTTAAATTATTACAGATTTATAGTTCAACCATTCGTTTTAAAGGTATTGACGAGGCCTTTCGAAAGATACCCTTCTTGAAAATGGGGGGTGGGGGGGGGGAAGCGATGCCCCCACATGCACAGAAGATTTTCCCTAGTTAACTACTACTATTACCAATAATTCATATTAATTTTACAATCACAAGTTTAAAAAAATCTGATGTGGGCACCACATGACTTCCTTATACACTTTTAGAAATATACATAATGTTAAAAAACATTGACATTGGACCCGAAACAGTAGGCTAAAAATATTTAAAAAAAAAAAAAGAATTATCACCGTGTTCTGAGCTTTTCTGAAAGTTAGCTAAAAACCGATTGCAAGATTTGTACTGGTAACGCTGACGAAGGCAGCAGGGACCCGAAAAAATTGGCTAAAAGTATTAAAAAAAGGAATTTTACCATGTTCTGAACTATTCTGAAAGTTTCAAATGTCTACCTAGTCGGGAAGTTAGTTAAATAATTTTTTTGTTGGACCATATAAACGCTGCCGAAGGCAGCAGGGACCTGAAACCGTTGGCTAAAAGTATTAAAAAGATGCATATTCACCGTGTTCTGAACTATTCTGAATGTTTCAAATGTCTAGCTAGTCGGGAAGTTAGTTAAATAAGTTTTCTGTTGAACCATGTAAACGCTGCCGAAGGCAGCAGTGACTCGAAATAATTGGCCAAAAATATTTTAAAAATGCATTGTCACCGTATTTTGAGCTTTTCCGGAAGTTTTAAATGTCTAGCTAGTCGGGAAGTTAGTTACAAATCGATTCCAAGATTTGAACTGGTAACGCTGCCGAAGGCAGCAGGGACCCTATACAGTTGGCTAAAAGTATTTAAAAAATGCATTTTCACCGTGTTCTGATCTAATCTGAAAGTTTCAAATGTCTAGCTAGTCGGGAAGTTAGTTAAATAAATTTTCTGTTGAATCGCATAAACGCTGCTGAAGGCAGCAGGTATCGGAAACAGTTGGCTAAAAATATTTAAAAAATGCATTGTCAACGTGTTCTGAGCTTTTCTGAAAGTTTCAAATGTCTAGCTAATCGGAAAGTCAGTTAAATTGCAAGATTTGTCAAAACCGTTTTTGAGTTATTACCGTTTTTTGATACATTATGGCCAAATTTTTGTCATTATGAACCTAATTTTCCTAAATATCTCCAAAACGGAAAATCATAGAAAGTCCAAAATGGGAGGTGCACAACTAGATGTTATAACAAACCTATGTACCAATTCGCAACTTTCTACGTCCAACCGTTTTTGAGTTATGCGACATACCCACACACAGACACACACACACACATACAGACGTCACGAAAAATCGTGTAAAATCCCTTATATCTCTAAAACGAGAGCTCGTGTTAAGATGACACTTGCAGGTGTGCAACTAGACATCATGAAACTCACACGTATAAATTAGCTACATTCAGCGATCATTCGTTTTCCAGCTATGTGAAATACAAAATCCATTTCGCAAATCGGGATTACTATACTTCCTTATACTCTGTATAAGGAAGTAATAACTATCATTATGTACATTTATACGAAATTTTGTCCTATACTGCCATGTTAAAAATTTAGAAAAAATGCGATCACAGCGCCACCTGTTGAGCGATTGATCCCCAAATGTAATCAGCACCAGTTTATGTCAGGGTGCAACTAAATACGAAGTTTGGTTAAATTTCATTCATTGGTTCGTGAGATACAACGTCCACAAAAAACGTGATGCACACAGACATACAGACATTTTCCAAAAGCTATTAATTCGTGTTCAGGATATCCCAAAACGTGTAAATCCATCAAAAAACGGAGGTCGAAGATTTTCACGAATCCAATATTTTCTCTATATTACATATATAAGAAAGTAATAAATGAATTAATGAAAAATAAAATCGTTTACCATTACTTGAGAATTTTTAGTTAAACAAAACTATCGAGGATAAATCATTACTACACCATCGTATTATCGTTATAGATTTCTTAATTATGAAAGTTACAAATTTAGGGCTCGTTCTTTCCAAAAAAAAAAAAAAAAAAAATTCTGGAGTGACTCTACTCGACTTTCCGACCATTGAGTAATTAACAGTTTTGTAGATAAAGTAAAGAAAGAGGAGTAGTTAAACAAACAAAAGAGAGAAAACTATAATAGAGTGTTTGAGTATTTTTCTCTATATATTACACGATATTTTATTTAACGCTACTGAACTTTGAGCCCATAGATCATAATGATAAAGATTTTTTCGTTGTGTCCCTGTAAAAATCTATAAATGCTAGATTCACCAAAATGCTTATAGTTAGTGCAACAGTGATTTATAATATTCATATAAATTTTCAGCTCAATTGAATAAGGCGTTTAGATGCTATCGCACTTTTAAAAATTTGGTCCCATGAAGAAAAATTATGAAGAAAAATTCTTCATAATGATAAAGAATTTTTCTTTGTGTCCCTGTAAAAAACTGTGCTAAATTCACCAAAATCTATACAATTGGTGCAACTGTGACCTATAACATGTGTACAAATTTTTTGCTCAGATTAATAAGGCGTTTAGACGCTATCACACTTTTAAAAATTTAGCCCCATAGGCCATAATGATAAGGAATTTTTCTTTGTGTCCCTGTAAAAAAACTATAAGTGCTAGGATTCTCCAAAACTATACAGATTTTATCTGTGACCTACAATATGTGTAATTTTTTTCTCAATTAAATTAGGCGTTTAGATGCTATCGCACTTTTCAGATTATGGTCCCATAGGCCATAATGATAAAGAATTTTTCTTTGTGTCCCTGTAAAAAAACTATTAGTGCTAGATTCATCAAAATAAATAGGGTTCGTGCTACGGTGACTTTCAACATGCGTACCAACGTACAGCACATTCGAGCAAAGCCTTTAGACGCTAGCGTGTTCACTCACACACATACATACACACACACACATACATCCACCATCGTAAAAATAGTGGAAACGGACTCAGGGGACCTCGAAACGTATAGAAACATCAAAATCTCAAATTCGGATTTTTGACATGATTACAATACTTTCCTCACTATAGTGTTCGGAAAGTAATAATCGAAATTAAAGTCTCTGTTAATCAATATGTTCCATTTCTGAATAAATCGAAAATATGGAAAAGAGTAACAAATTAATTGCTAGCATTACTTAATTAGTGCTATTAATCATTTCAAAGTTACCCCCCCCCACACACACGTGACTTCATTTATGACTCCTCTCGATGATTTCACGTTAGTCACGTTGTAATTGTGACACGTGCTGTATCGACTGTCATATTCTTGGCTCCATGGGCGAGATTTTTTTTTTCAGTACTTATTGGCATGTCTTCTAAAGAAATTATTAAGATTAATCTTTTTTTTTTTTTTTTTTTTTTCTCTTGCTGACGCTTCTTTATTAGATGTCTCGATAATCAGACGACATACTGGTCTTCTTTTAAATTGTTATGCAATTTAATGATGCAATTGTGATTTCATACCTGTCCACTGATTTTTACTGTTTCTTGATTGTAATGACTGAATCGTGACTCCCACGTGACTTCGCCGCATCAGTGGCCGAAAAGATTTGCTTTTCAACACTGTAAAAAAATAACTATTACCAGCTGCAAGAAACTCTCTGTGATTGGCGAAAAGAATTATTTTCTCCAATCACAGAGAGTTTCTTTCAGCTGGTAATAGTTATATTTTTATAGTGAAAGCTGGTAGATGGGAGGTGCCGAGTTCGAATATTATCCTATAAGCAGTCTTCTCCGAGGTCAACCAAATCAAACATTAGGACTGTTTATTTGCAATGACATAAAATTACACTTCATAAAATGGACTCCTTCACAATATTAAAATAAAAAAAAACACAAAAAGAAGGAAATAAAAATAAGAATGTCTCCTTCACAAAATTAAAATTTATAAAAAGAGCTTCTTTACAAAGTTAAAATTCTTAAAAAGAGTTCCTTCACAAAATTAAAATCTTAAAAAAGGCTCTTTTACAAAATTAAAATTCATAAAAAAAAAAAAATCTTTTCAGAAAATTACACTTTATAAAATGGACTCCTTGGCAAAATTCAAATTCAGAAAAAGAAACTTTTCACCAAATTACAATTCATAAAAAAGGGCTCCTTCGCAAAATATTTAGTATTTAGTAAACATATCATATTCAGTATTGAACGTATGTATGTTGCACGATGAAACATTATTAACTTGATATGAAGTTCGCAATCTTGATATAAAATACAGTCAGCAGCAAAATTATTCGAGCGCTAGCAATAATTCCTATGTAAAAAAAAAGTACACTTAATACTTTTTTGTTGAATAAATCCTTGTCGAATCATGTTCTTAGACTGACTGAGAACATGACTCGACAAAGATTTATTTAACAAAACAGTATTAAGTGTACTTTTTTTTTTTATATAGGAATTACTTCTAGCACTCGAATAATTTTGCTGCCGACTGACTGTAGTGTTTGCTAAAATTGTAAGTTTTACTTTTGTGTGTGTGAGTGTGTGTGTGTGTGTGTGAAACTTTTGTCAGAATTTGCCACCAGTATTTTGTTTTTGATAAAAGTGGGCTTCAAAAATTTAAACCTGGGTCGTTCCTCAAACCCGATCGATCCTTCTTTTACCATATCTGTATTTGCGACCGCTTGTATTGTCTCTGGTCCCAGAAATTGAATAGTACAGTCGGTAAAAAAAGTACACTTCATACGGTTTTGAAATAAATCCTTGTCGAATCATGTTCTTAAAAAAGTACACTTCATACGGTTTTGTTAATAAATCCTTGTCGAATCCTGTTCTTAGTCAGTGTAAGAACATGATTTGGTAAGGATTTATTTAACAAAACCGTATGAAGTGTACATTTTTTACATAGGAATTTTTGCTAGTGTTCGGACACTTTTGTTACCGACTGTAGGATTGAATGCACTCCGAAGGAAGTGCACCTCACTGGTATACAAAATAGAATTAAAAATTATTAGTATGTCTGGCATATGGACTAGAAATTATTCTATATTTGCATGTCTTTTTTTTTTTTTTTTCCTCATTTTGCTAGATCTCTCTTACCATCTGTCGGATGCAATGTATCTATCGCAGTTCAAATGTTTTAATTCAGTTAGTTAGTCTTTTTCTTGCTTGTTTTATAATTTTTAATTTATTGATCCGTGTGAATCGTTTCTAAAACGACATTTTTAAAATTATTTATTTCATTGTTATAAACTTCCTTTTCTCCCTTTTCCTCTACTTCCCCCCCCCTCTTAGCACTGTTGATACCGCATTTTAAAGTGTTTTCTTTCAAAATTAGAGAGCTAATCAGCCGCTAGCAATTTTAGTTAAACTGCCTTCCATATAATATAGAATAAAAAATTCATAAAATAGAAAAATGCAAATAATAAATTTTTAAAAATAAATATGTATATATATACTAATGAAATCAAATTTGTTGCTGAATACATCTTCAGCAGATACCAATTACATATATCATCGACAATTAAAATCACCCACTAATATAAACCTCTAAATTATGAACAAAATGCAAATTTAATGTTATTTTTTCTGTTTATCGAAACCAAAGTTTAATTGAATCAAATTCAAAATCTGGGCCAATCTAATTCAATTAATCTACGTTTGCTGTATTGCTATTTATGTCCTCTGTTGTTATCATTTCACCCCCCCCCCTCTCCCAGTCCCACTAGTAGCCGAGAGGTTCTGCCCTCAAATCTAGCAGACAGGATGTGCCGGGTAAGAAACCAAATCGTGCTCCTTCGCGTAGCCGTACGAATTTTTCCGTTGTTTTCGCCGAAACTCGTGAGAATACAGGCTTGCACCTTAGGAAGACCCCTATTTTTGACATTTCACCCAAGCCTAGATACTCCGAGAAGACAATTGTTTTTTCTTAATAGCAACCTCGACACCTACATCAGCATACCTATCACATTATGGCCGGAGAGGTAAGCTGGAAGAAGGGGTGCTGGGTTCGATGGCAAGTCGCGTTTGTCATTAAACCGTTCGTAGTTGTCTTGGATTTTTTTTTTTTTCAAACTAACGGGAATACGGGCTAGGAAGAAATACTTACTAGAGGTGAGTTCGGGCTCTATTTTGGCAATCCGAGCCCGCCCGGGCCCGAAACATTTTTGAACTGAGCTCGCCCGAGCCCGAAACATTTTGTGTGATCAGAGCCCGAGCCCGATATTGAAAGTGGTACGCTATGCAACGCATACACAATAGTAAAATTAAATACCGTTTTCATTTTCAAATTAATTTTCTTATTACCAATCTTCAATTAAAATAACTATAAATGTTATTATAACAATTTATAATGTCTGTGTCTCTGTACACATTTATATAATATATATTTATAGTGCAGCCCATTGTTTTTAACGCGCCTATCGGGGGACAAAAAATTGATCCGAATGAGTAATATAATGAGGCCCAATATAACGAAGGAGGAAGGATTACTGTATAACACTATGACATAATATGCATCCCGTTGAAAAAAAAGTTCTATTTAGAAAAAGGAAAGTCAAAGCTACTAAGGTTTGCAAGATTATTTTGTGATTTATAACCTATCATGACTATTATGGCATTACTAAAGGTGCTCTCAAAATGAATAAAATTTCTTTTTTTTTTACATTTTTCAGTTAGTGAAGAATAAAATAAACGGAACTTTTAGCTTGAATCCTAGCCCGCCCGCGTATCTCCGAAATGTTGGCGCATACAGGCAAACCTGGCGAATTTTTGTAGCTCACGCCAAAACACTCTGCGCCGCAAAGCAACCCTTCTTTCCACTTCATTCACGACTCGTTAAGGATTCGATCAATCTTTTTTTTTTTTTTTTTTCCCAAGAGAATAAACTATAAAAATGTGCCAATGGAGTTTTAGTATCGTAATTCTTAAATAATATATTTAATGCAAAAATTTATTAGAAATCCTCCACCCTTTAAATTTAATTTAGCAAGATTAATGAAGAAATAAAATTGTAATATTCTAATTTTAAAGCTTTTAAAATTGTTCTTGAAATACATTTATTTATTTATTTTACTTTCTCTTACCAACATATATGGTAGAGAAAGTATTGTTTTGGGGGTCAAATTTTCGAAATTGAATTTCTGTTATATATACACGTTTTGAGGCTCCCTCAATCATAATTGTTAAAAATGTGTCAATGGAGTCTTTGTATCGTTATTTTTAGATAATATAATTTAATACCAAAATTTATTAGAAAACCCTTTAAATTTATTTTATCAAGATTAATGAAGAACTATATTTGTAATATTATGATTTTAAAGCTTTTAAAATTATCCTTGAAATACATTTATTTTATTTTATTCTGTTTTATTATCATTTTTATTATTATTATTATTTACTTTCTCTTCGTCAAATAAAATTGTTTCTAAACCTATTTTAGATTATTTGAAAAGTACATTAAACTTTACATTCTTACGCTATTGATCTTAAGATTTAATGTGCAATCTGTCATTATAATATTGAAATGCAGGGTAAAAAAGAAAGTCGTGTGAGTGACACACCAGATTGTCATTATTATGATCATTATTTAGTTTATTTTACCCATATATTGTAAGAAAAGTTTTATTTTTGATTCAGATTTTTGAAATTGAGTTTTTGCTACATTTGCTTAAATATCCTGAAACAAAAAATTAGGTTTTAGCGGTTGCCTGAATGTGTCTGTGTGTTTGTTATCACCATACGTCAAGAATAGATATTGGGACTCGGATGAAATATTAAGTAATTCGTGTACAGTGACTAAGAAAAGAATTCAAATTCATTAAGTCTATGTGTGAATTTTCTGGTAAATACAATTTAATATTTTTGGATGAAACAAAAAAAAAATAAATTGAACTTATATTTTATGTGCGTGAAAGAATGTTTCGTATACAATGTAGAATGTATATCCTTTATTAGAAGTTTACACAGAACCCCACAAAAGAATTCAGATATATTCATACAATGGAATTGCTGAAAGGTCATTTCATGTCGTGCTATGTGTTTTAAATTCTGTGCTAAATTAGTACACTATATTGTGTTTGTAAAATATATAGTAAATATACAGGTCTACCCCAAATTAAATGAAAGCATTTCTTTTTATAAATAAAAATCAATGTAATAAATGCAATTAAAGTTTAATTAATTTAAAATTATTCTCTTATTCTAATTTACTTTATCTTATCCGTAAAAGGTCGCGAAAGTATTGTTTTCGGATCACGTTTTCGAAATTGAATTTTTGTTACATTTATATGTTTTGAGGTTTCCTGAATCCAAAAATTATGTTTTTAGTGGTTGGTTTATGTGACTTGTCTGTGTGTATTACAGATATTGAGTTTGTAAAATGGGTGAATCAGTTTTTAAATATCACTTATGTCATTGATAAGGACAATATTGCTTTGGAACAATGTAAGTTGTAAACTTCACATGTTATTCAAAATTTACGTTTTCTTTTTAACATGGCAAAATAGAGCAAAATTTCGTTTAAACGTCCATTATGCCAATATTTTGTCGTAAACATGTCAGACTAATATTTTAAAATATATTTTTTAATACACTTCATTAAATATGAACATTTTAATTTGAAACTTTAGTAATTAAAAATTGTGTTTCCTTCATTTGACGAATTAGGCCAATACTTCCCACGAACTTGCAATATGGGGATCAGTTGTGTTGGAAATTAATGTACGAAAACAATCCTAATAAAATTAGTCATTTAATTACGATAAGTCAAATGTATCGAATCGGATAGAGGGTAGCCTATGAGGTGCGGCATTTCAGTCTGCGACTGTGTTGAGTGTTCTATCATACTCATTCCTTTTAATATGAATACATTTCGCTCTCAATAGAAATTAGTAACAATAAATATAGGATGAAAATGGTTATGCGCATCATTATTACTTTGATTTGTATAACATATTAAGTTAGATTGTTTATGATTACTGAAAAACAAATAGAATAGCATTAATAAAATGTTTAACGTTTTATTTTATGACTTTGTATGTTGGGGTTGGGGGGGGGGGGTAAAGAATGAGAAATGGACATGTCCGAGGAGGAAATTATACGTATAAAATTTTATAAATTTCAACCATAAAATTTAACACGAAATATCTATTTTATTATGATTAAGATGTTATTTAAAAATACATAATAGATAAATATAAGGTGATAATTTATGAAAATTCAAGCACTGCATCGTAAGAGAGAGATTTTATAAAGTCGTACATTTTAAAAATTTAAATACAAAATGATAATAAAAATAGTTGAAATGTAAAATGGCGTACTACTGATTTGGACTTATGAACATTTTTCATGCATTTTACTAAGAATTTGTAATTTGTTTGAACAATTTTTACAAACTTTTTGACCTTATACATGAAATCGGATCTCGATGCTAATATATTACCATTATTATTATCTACTTCTCTATTCGGATAACTATTTCTTAATTTCAAGATATGTTTCGTTTTGCGATTTAAATCCTACATTAATAATCAGAAGAAAAAAAAAATAATAATAAAAAAAAAAGAAAGAAAGAAAAACGCCGGATGTTTATTTATACAAGTTAAGCGGCGTGAAGTTTCTCTTTGCACTTCCAGATTTGGCGAAAATCGCATTCCCTGGCGAAAAATTGTGAATTTGTTCTGTGTGCGCCAACAGTTCGGAGATACGCAGCCCGCCCGGAGCCCGAAGACTTGTGTAAGATTTGAGCCCGATCGGGCTCGGGTCCGGGCTCGGGCTCGGGCTTACGGGCTCGGGCCGAGCCCGTCTCATCTCTAATACTTACCCCTCTGAGATACTTCCATGAAGCCATGATTCTTCATGCAGACAATTTGCATTAACTACCCCCCCCCTCCCGCTTATTTATTGAAACTAAAAGAAATAAAAAAAAATTCGACATAATATATAGCAATCGATGCAGCTTTCACAGCTTTATGAAGTACATGTCCCTGACGTGTTTTTACTTCTAATTTTAAGCATTTTTATCCAATTATTATTTTTGTGGTTTATTAGTTATTTTCTTTGTCATTAAGTTTAATGGTCCTTTTTTTATTATTATTATTATCATTCATGTCGGCGTGAGTAATTTAAATTGTTTTTGTCTCTTATTGGTTCTTAATCTGTATCGCAACATTTTTGTGTCAGTCTTACCTCTAAGTTAAAATCAGTTCTATTTTTGTTGTGTTGGTATTGTTTTGTATCTATTAATTGCTAAATTTTAAGGTTAAATTTTATTTCGATATCTATTATTTATATATATATATATATTTCAAGAAGGAACACTACAAATGGCGACAAAGCAAAATCACAGGTTGAGAGAAATAGTCCTGCCGTACTACGTACTAATAATGTGGACAGTGTACCCCGCTCTAAATTAGGCTCTGGGAATGTCACACTATTTTCTTAGTGTGTAATGCAATTCTTGGTGCGCGCCAGTTTTTTTTTTTTTTTTAATAGATCATGCTATTTTCATCTTGCGAATGAAACATTATACAATTTATTTATTTATTCTTTATTATTATTATTATTATTATAAAATAATTATAATAATAATTTAGGGTATTTTTACATTAATATCATCTGATTCTAAACTATGTTTTAAAATCTGTAATCCAAAATAAAGGGAAAAAAGCCATAAAATTAATCACGTGCATCGCTGCCCTGATCCTTCAGTTATAACTACAGATTTGCTTATGTTATGATTCAATAATCAATGACAGACGCTAAAAAGAGAACTATGCAAAAATCTACATGCTCAACAGGTATCCGAAAAACTACGCATTGATTAAAATAAAAAACAAAAACAGCGACATCTTTGCATAGGTTTCTTTCGATCTATGAGCTAAGCTCATCAGCTAAATATCGGTAACTGTCCAGGTTTTGTTTCTCTTTCTTTCCCTGTTATAAGATGCGAGGCGCCATTTGCTTTTTCCACATCTTTCAATCACCGTCGCTCAAATTAAATATATTCGTAGGTGGCATGTGTGTTTTTTTGCCTATCGTAAATTATCAAGATTTCTGAAGGAAAATAAATAAAAAGAAATGGAACAGTTAGTTTACCTTACGCTTCCATAAACGAAGCTCCCCTTATCAGTGAACTTTGTAATTTGAAAAGATGTTCGTCAGGTATATGTGAAGATTGTTCACGTTTTAGTAGCACTCAAACTTCCACGCTAAAACACAATGGATTTCGACCGAATGGATTTTAATTCTAGGCTTAAATTATGGAGAAGACGGTCAGACCCACCCCGTAAGTTCAGTTATAATTCTTTTTATTGTTATTTTTGTATTTTATTATATCTTATCTTTTCCCTTTCTTTGTATTATTTAACCCTTTCAGTCCCATTCATTTTTCACATGCAAAAAATAGCAAATACATAAACAAACAAACAAAATATATTGTTAAAATTAATAATAATAATAACCGTTTATACCAGGGTTGGAAAAAACGCGGGTTTTTATCAGGTTTTTTTTTCAGAATATTTTCGGGTTTTATCAGATTTTTCAGGAATATTTCCTTTCTTCTTTTTTTTACATTAAGTATACCATTCATAATAGGATAATTTAAAAAATTAAATATTCATTATTCATTAAAATCAAAAATTTAAAAATTTCTAAAGTATTTTTATAATTAATAGTTGTTCTTTAAATATTCTAAAATTCTGTTTATCTGCCCTTTACAACAAAAAACTGGATTCTAATGATTATTTAGTGTTGCTTTATTAAAATTTTCGAAGTCATTAGATTCTCATAAAATAAAATATTTTTAATTATTGTCCCTCAAATTACTTAATAGTGTTGCACTGTTAAAAGTTTCAATTTCTTTTTTTTTTTTTTCAATTTGATTTTTATTTATATTTTACATTCCTTGAGTCCCACAGTTTTCTTTGTATTAATAAACAACTCTTATTTTGCTTTTATATATATAATTTTTTATAAGATAATTATAATTTTTTTCCATGGGGATTTTTCAGGATTTTTTTTTTTTTTTTTATACAGAGCAGTTTGAGAACTTCCAATATTTCTGAAAAATTTTTGTTCATGTTTTAATAATGTATATAATATTTGTTTTATATTTATATGTTTATTGTAAGCTAGATAAAAGTGAAATTTTAAATAAAGGTTTTGAAAAAACCCATGTGGGTTTTTTCAAGTGGGTTTTATTGAAAAAAAAACCACCCAGGTTTTTTTCGGGTCGGTCAAAATCAAGCCAATCCTGGTTTATACGTCTTTTACATTTATACGTCCTTTTACTGAAGTCCCGATTCATTCCTATTGATTTTAATGCAAAAATTCTTCCTTTATACGCCGCTAATATCGGTTATACGTTTTTTCCACTTTGCTAAAATTCGCAAAATTTCTCGACCTGTCATTATTTCCCATTCTAAATAGGACGGATTTTTCCTAGAAAGCATCTTAAATGGAGGAACACAGGAAAGATCGACGAATACTGATCAAAGAATCATTTGAATTCACAGCACAATTTTTAATACTCATACACAAGCAGCAAATCAGAGGAATATTAAAGATTTTTAATGTTATTAAATAGCTATCTGTAAGGACATGTCCTTATTATTAAAGATACGCAATATATATAATTAATATTCAAAATGTGTTCATAGAGTTCTTTAGAAATGTAATACAATACTCAATATATGATATATGTAATTAGTACCCAGTCATGCATAAATAGTATGATTTTTCTCACTTTTTATAATAAATCTTTTTTTATTATTATTAATTAATGTCTTAAAAAAGTGTAATATACATTAGAAACTTTATTAATTAGTATTTTCATATAAATTTTGCTTAAATGGCATTAAAGTTGTAGTAATCAAAGTGTTGTTATTAAAATTTCTATTATACGTCTTTTCATTTATACGTATTTTTACGTCAGTCCCTTGAAAGGCGTATAAACGGTGCTTTACTGTTATAATAATAAGTGTTCATTTAGAATTAACGGGAATTTTAGGTGGGAAGTTCAAAAATCTTAAACATTATACCATTTGGCATCACTGGCTAGGGAAAGGATTTAATGAAAGGATTTAATATATGTATATGTATCATTATTTATGAAATTATAATTGGATTTGCCCAACGAGATATATAAAGTAGAGTGATAAATGGTAACCCTTGAGAAGGTCCAAGATGAGTCATGTGACATGCTGTCCTTGCACCTGCGTATTCGATGGTTTCCTTGGTAACAGCTCATTTTCAGTACATTTCTATGGCAACGGTTTCAATGTTTTTGTTTACTTTACGTAGTTTAATATTATTTTGTTCTAAACCATTTTGATTTTGATTTTACTTCTTTATTATTTCGTGTAGTTGAACTTTAACCGACAAAATGCTTAAAAATAGTTGAAAAATTGTTATTTGTTGTTAAATTTAGCTCTTTAAAAGTTTAAAGTTTCTTTTATAAACACCTTTAAACTTTGTTAGGAAACGATGAAAAAAAAGGTATTTTATTTTTTATTAAAATGTGAAATATGTGTAAAATTATTTTAAAAACAATTTATTTCGGTCATAGGACTGTCATGTTACCTAATAATAATAATAATTTGTCGAACTGATATTTTAAATGCCAAAATAGCGATAAAGAGCCAAACACAGCAACCTATTCGAGCATGTCACGTGATTCATCTTGAACCACGGAAAGTTAATCCTTCATCCATTGAATCAGCACTCTAATTTATATATCTCGTTGGATTTGCCCATATGCAAATTTTAAATTTAATATCTTGCAGCAAAAAATCGTTTGACAATGGAGGACACCAGTTTAGTAATGTAAATTTAATTTAATTACTTTGTATTCAGTGGGTTTGTTTTTAAAGATGATCCTAAAACTACAATTTTGAGGAGGAGGGGGGGGGGGATCTGTGTCAACAATTTGAAAAGTACGAAATAAACTTGCCAAAATAAATATGTAATCTATGAATAAATAAAACAAAAATATTTTACAAATTCTAAATATAGATCCTTAAATTTGATTTTTCATACTATTTAAAAGTCGAAATATCTTCTTCTTATATTTAATAATAATAATAATAATTTAGAATAAAAACGTTTGCGTGTATAAATTAAAAAGATATTTTAGAACTTGCGAAAGATCTACCGCCTCCCCCTTCGGCACACACAATTTTTCCAATTGGGTATTTTTTAAAGGCGATCCTTTTCAGAAAATTTAAGTTGTTTTGAAATAACTAAATAAAATAATAATAATAATGTCTCTCATATTTTATTGAAAATAGCTTGTTTATAATAACTTATAAATTAATTTATAACAGTAACCTCATGTTCATAAACAAGCAGAAACATACACATATTATGTAAGTATGTACAGTCGGGAAAAAAAAAATCGCAGCACTCGCTGTAATTTCCTTATTAATTGACGCAGAAAAATTTAATAGACATCATTCAACAGGAAATTAAATGCACTTTTTGAAAATGCTGTCGAATTTTGAATTGGGGGTTATCTACATATTGAAATGAGCGCCAACTTTGATTTTTTTACTTTCCGAACACTATAGTGAGGAAAGTATTGTAATCATGTCAAAAATCCGAATTTGAGATTTTGATGTTTCTATACGTTTCGAGGTCCAATGAGTCCGTTTTCACTATTTTTGTGATGATGTATGTGTGTATGTCTGTGAGTGAACACGCTAGCGTCTAAACGCTTTGTTCGAATAACCTGAAAGTTGGCACGTATATTGTAAGTCACCATAGTACGAACCCTATAGATTTTGGTGAATCTAGCACTCATAGTTTTTTTACAGGGACACAAAGAAAAATTCTTTATCATTATGGCCTATGGGAGCAAAATCTTAAAAGTGCGATAGCATCTAAACACCTTATTCAATTGAGCAAAAAACTTATACACATATTATAAGTCACAAATACTCAATCTGTATAGATTTTGGAGAATCTAGCACTTATAGTCTTTTCACAGGGACACAAAGAAAAATTCTTTATCACTATGGCCTATGGGAGCAAAATCTTAAAAGTGTGATAGCTTCTAAACACCTTATTCAATTGAGCAAAAAACTTATACACATATTATAAGTCACAAATACTCAATCTGTATAGATTTTGGAGAATCTAGCACTTATAGTTTTTTTTACAGGGACACAAAAAAAAATTCTTTATCATTATGCCTATGGGGCCAAATTTTTAAAAGTGTGATAGCGTCTAAACGCCTTATTAATCTGGAGCAAAAAATTTTTACACATGTTATAGATCACAGTTGAACCAACTGTATAGATTTTGGTGAATCTAGCACTTACAGTTTTTTTACAGGGACACAAAGAAAAATTCTTTATCATTATGGCCTATGGGACTAAATTTTTAAAAGTACGATAGCATCTAAACGCCTTATTCAATTGAGCTGAAAATTTATATGAGTATTATAAATCACTGTTGCACTAACTATATGCATTTTGGTGAATCTATTATTTATATGTTTTTACAGGGACACAACGAAAAATTCTTTATCATTATGATCTATTGGCTCAAAGTTCAGTAGCGTTAAATAAAACATCGTGTAATAGATGGAGAAAAATACTCAAACACTCTATTAGGTTTTCTCTCTTTTGTTTGTTTAACAACACCTCTTTCTTTACTTTATCTACAAAACTGTTAATTACTCAATGTTCGGAAAGTCGAGTGGAGTCACTCCAGATTTTTTTCAATAGCAACACCCAATTTTGACTTCATATTCGAATTTCTGAGAGTCTGGCAGTGCGGAAAAGTATACTTTTTGTATACTTTATCTTTAGTATTTATAGAGTTATAAATGTAGAAAAATAAAATTAAGATCCTATAAGAAATAGAAAAAATGTTAATGTTTTACACCGGAAATCTTTCAAGAAAAAAATAATTATAAAAATTAATAAAAAGATTGACCCGTTTGCAGTTCTTTAATTACCTGAATTCAGTTTCTTAGATTTGTTTTTACATCAGTACTTTTTTAAATAATTTTAGGTCTGTTTAAATACATTACACTTGCAATTTGTCCAGACTGTACTCTTTGAAAGAAGTGCAATATTTTTCAAGTAAAACTGTCTATTATGGCTGTAGTGATCACCAATAAAGCTTAAATTTTCTTTCGTAGGTGTAACATAAAATACGAAGTGAAATAATATGTACGTATAAATACAACAACGGATAAACTAAATCTTTTCGGATAAATTATTGTAAGGGTTCATGGAGTAAATATTAAAAAACAATTTTAATCGCAAATAGTCGAACTCTGAACTCTTTAGAACTGTACGATTCGTTTTATAATTTCTATGAAAATATTATTTCTTAATTAACCCTTTCATGACTGCTGACGTAGATTCACGTCATTTGAAAATCTGTAACTCTCTTAGTGGGCGTTTCTTTCGTAATTTGTGTGTTACCTATTTCTTAAGTGTGTACCCAATGTTCAAATTTTTGCAATAAAATATAGTATGGATAGAAATATATTGATAAGAAAGAATATAATTATGCTGTAGATCCATTTGTAATATAGTTGTGAATACAGAAAATTTGTTCTGAATTTTTTTTTTTTTTTTTGAGAGAGAATAACGCCCTTAGGCGGATTCAAAATTACAAAATCCTGCGGTCGCAAAAAGTGTTAAAATATATTTATAAAAGTAAAAGTATATATTAAAAAATATATAAAGTTAAAATATATTATTAACATTTTAAAGACTAAAGTATCCTTAAAATAATAATCCTCCCGCCTACAAAATAAATAAAGCAATATATGAAGCAAATGATTAAACTTTTAACTATAACGGTAGTTAAGAAACGATTTTACAAGTCTGTCTTGCATTCCAATTCAATTCGTTTTTTTTTTTTTTTTTTTATTGACAATTTTTACATTTACCATTTTTTCTATTTATAACAGTAAACCCCGCCTATTTAGTTATTTTTTTTCTTCTAGTGTTCATTTAAAAGATTCAAAATTTATCTCCAGTAATCGATGAAGTAAATACCACTTGTGCATATTTTTGTCAACATAAAATAAGGGGTTTAACACGAATACTCAATGTCACATTTACTTTTCTTTTCTGTATTGTTTTGTTTTGAAGAACGATGAAGGCGGGGCTTGTCTTCTTTAGAAAACAGGAATTCTTGATGCTAACATTACTGTCTAAAAATCATCATTTTTATTTCATTTCTTTGCGTTTGACTTTGTTGTTATATAATTTGACCCATAAATAAAAAATAAACATATTTTGTTTAATTTTCCTTGTTATTTTTTAAGATTTGATTCGTTATATCATGCAAAACTTTATAAGAGACGGCCCCCCCTAAACCACTCCAAAAGTAAGATTTATTTATACCTCCAAAACTAATAACTGGAATGAGCTGCAAATTTGCACACCCATATTGTTCAGCATTAGGATTCATTTTATGTAAAAATTGATATAGGTCATAATTCATAATTTTTATGAATATGAATTTATTAATATTTTTCAAAATTAAAAATATTTTTCAGAATCAAAAGTAATGATGGATTATGTTTGGGTTTCTTCACTGTATCTCGTAAAAAAGAAATTATATCGATAAAGTTATTTTTTGTGAAGATATTAATAAAAGTTTGAAATATGAATTTAACATTAGCACCTTCAAACTTTGAACGCTTATAAATTTGTGAAAAAATAAGTTATACAACCAATATACTTTTTCGCGTTGTCGCGATCCCAGGAATTCAAATATAAAATAAAAATGGGGAATTACCATTGAAAAAATTAAAGTTGATGCGCGTTTTAGTATGTAGACGGCCCCCAATTCAAAATTTCAGTTCATTTTCTGAAACTACTCACGATTCCCCGTCGAATGATACCTATTACATTTTTCTACATCTATTAGCAACAAAGTTATATCGAGTGCTGCGTTTTTTTTTTTTTTTTTTTTTTTTTTTTCCCGACTGTACATACATAACGTGAAAACATATGTATATCCAATTTTTTCAATTATCCACATTTTTTTTTCGACTTATCCTGTACATTTTGCAAATGATCTCGTAAAAATATTTATTTATTATCCCATATTCTTTATATAAAAAGAAAATACTTTCCACTCTCTGCGTAAAAAGAATAAGGTATATAGTTCTTTATTTCTTTTGCAGTCTTTATGCAGAATTCTTAAATATTCCATCAAAAATCATCTGCAGACAGAATAAAAAATACACGACGCATTGCTTTCTGTCAGTCTTCCATTTTCTATCGAGTTTTGCTCCCATTTTGAATTCCATTTTCCTAAATCTAAACTAACTTGTTTCTCACTGAAAACACTTTCATCCGTAATTTCATAAATGGTTTAGGTAACCATGGTGATATGGGCGGGATTCTTTTAGCGTCTTTACGTGTGATAATATCTAAAGAACGTATTAAGTTTATGTCAAATATTTTTGTCTAATATCTGACCTTTAGTATTTAAAATTCAGAGAGATTTCTCAGCTTTGCTGCTTTTTAGAGCTAACTATTTCTGCATAAATGCATAAAATTTTAGATATTCTTTCACACAATATTAAAGAGTCTAAGAATGTTTTTATTTATTCATTTATTTCTCAATAAATGTAAGGTATTATTCCCAGACAAAAAAAAAAAAAATAAGTAATCGGTTTTTAATAAAAATAAATTCAGTGAATAGAAAAACGGAAAATGCTGTTAGATATTTTTGTTCCATAAATTAGAATGAATTCCTGAACATTTAGCATTCTGTTTGTGAAATGTATCGTTCTCGGAAATGACCAATGACAGTAGGTAGTCAGTAGTTATCAAAGATGAATTTCCTTTCTAGAAAAAGGAAAATGCTGTTAAATATCTTTATATTTTTATATATTTCTGTGATATTCTTTTTGTAAGTGAAAGTCCCCGAATTTCTCAAATACTTAGTCACAGGAGGAAAAAAAAAAAAAAAAAAAAAAAAAAAAAATTACACAAATATTGCTGAAATATGACAGAAAGGTATTTTCTGTTACATATGAAAAGAAATTCCTCAATAGATAATTTTAAACAATCTAATCATAAAAAAAAAAAAAGTACTTTACGATTTGATCTGTAGTAGTATCAATTATATCATTTTAATCTTTTTTTAGGCAGATAAAGAATTGTAAAATGTGAAGTTAAAAGAAAAAAAAACGTAATTTTATTTAATTTTAGCAAATGAGAGCAGTAAATTAGAAAATTTTCTGGAATACAATACTTTTTTTTTTTTTTTTTTTTTTTTTTATTTGCAATAACTTCAAAACTAATGGTTGAAGCAAAAAATAACTGTTATGTTTGCTTAATATCAAAGAGATAAAATTATACCTATGTACATTTTCGTTTTAGTGATTCACTTTATGTACTTAATAAAAATTTACATAAAACTTTCTTTTTAAACGTAATATAATAAACATATACTTTGCATTCTATTAGGATTTATTATATTAAATAAACAAGTTATATTTTAATATATGAAATAAAACTATTTATTTGTTAGATCTAAACAATTACTTAATAAAAATACGTATTCTTCTGCATTGGGTTAATTCCACCTTTTTACGGAATTACTGCTTTAATGCACAATGGCAAAATATTATACAGTGAATATAAATGTAAGAAATTTGCCAAATATCATAAATAAATTTTTCTAGTTCTTGCAGAGTTGTAAGCTGCAAATTACGAAGCCTCCCCCTCTTCCTCCGCCTTTTTATCGACTAAACATTTTCGAGCGGATTGAGATTAGGACTATTTCCAGGTCTAGTAAAGAAAAAAGTCTGCAATATTCTTTGTGGGATTTAACTTAAAGTTAGAAAAGATGTTATTACTTATAGAATTATAGGTGTTCTTGGGAATAGATAGGTAATTTTAACAATTTTTGAAATAATAAATGTGCCACAGATGCCCTTTAGCAAGGTGCAATATCATCTTGTAATGCTGTTTGCGAGAAAGTCTGAGATACCTTCAAAATAGTCAGTCAGTCGCCACTTTTATAATGGCCGTGTTTGGTTTCGAGTTAATTGATCCCTTGAGCATGAAAATTTGCCCGACTCTTTGAAAAGTTATACACCTCCGTACCGTAATGTACGGAGAAAGTGTCACTATTTTAAGAGTACAATTTTCATTAAGTCGGTCACATTTTTTGTTGTCCTACTAGCTTTTTTTTCATCAACTCGAAATAAACTAAACTTGACTCGTCAGCGAAAACCATTCCCGCACTGTTTTTGAAAAAAGTATTTTGCTATACTTTTTTTTTTTTTTTCGAGCCGGTCAAAGACCGTCGTGTACACTAATGGTGGTTGGTGCACATAAAATCTGTCGTGGCCGCAATGTCCTCCATGTTCTCATTCAAATTATACCTCTGGGGGTCACCGAAGCGGGGAGCCACCACCTCCGTGGAGGGTCGAAATTGTGGTGGCATGTATCTGGATCATTCTTAGAGGTGGGTCCCAGACAGTCGCTAATATATAAAGTGGGCCTCACAAATCTGTAGACATTTTAAAATTCATAACTGTTGAAGGAATTGGTAAATTTTAACGCGGTTTGAGGAGAATTTTTTCTCATTAAGGCGGATATTTTATATATATATACTAGCAGGCTTTGCCCGCTTCGCTGGTCAGTATATTGAAATGAATCCTCAAAACACCATATCGTTGATAATAATTAAAAAAAATCGTTTGAAAAAAACATTGAAATTAGTCAAAATATAAGTTTAAGTTTCCGCTGTTTTCTGTAGCGGTATTCCTGCACAGCGCAGTCGATTTTGGAGTCCCAATGCAGTCTCTTACCTGTTTTTTACTCTCTGCTTCTTTTTTTTTTTTTTTTTTTTTTTTTTTTTTTAATGGACAACTTGGCTCATGGTGGCTGTCACGAAAAAAGTTCCTTGGCGAAAATTGTCCTATCTACTTCAGCATCAAACGTTAAAAAAAATACCCAGGGTTGTCAATAAATAAAGCTCTTTAATATAGATCTGAATTAGTTTTCATTTTATTATTATTTAATTTTGATAATGACGTCATTTTGTCATGTGCCTGAGCAAATTTAATATTTAATATATATTTTTTATTATTATTATTCGCGTGGAAATATATTTTATTATATGTCGAAAAATAAATTAATTCGTAAACTTCTTTAGCAACAATTCAAAATTAAAATAAATGAATTTAAATCTTTAATATAGAAGAAATATCTATATTATATAGAAGATATAATGTAGTTGTAGATAACGTCTTGCTTCCTCCCCCTCCCCTTGGAGACTAAATTTCTAAAATTCCAAAAATTTGTATTTTGGGTATTTGTGTTAGCTATAATTTAAAAAAAATTACGAATATCTGTTTTTTTTTTCTTTCAGATATAAAAGTTTTTCTGAAATCACGTTTTGCACCCTGTCCCGCATTAGGTTCCGAATTTCTAAAATTCCAGAAATTAGTTTTTAGGTTTTTATGTTAGCTATATTTTAAAGCAAAAATTTTACTGGTATTTTTTTTTTTTCATTGATATATGAAGGTTTTTTGTGAAATCATTTTTTGCGCATGTGGAATCGCATTTTGCCCCCCCCCCCCCCCCCCCCTCTTGTGGACCGAATTTACAAAATTCCATAAACTGATTTTTAGGTATTTATGTTAGCTATGTTTTAAAGCAAAAAAATTACGGATATCTGTTTTTTGTTTGAGATATGAATGATTTTGTGAAATCACGTTTTGCTCTCGCTCCACCCCTTCGGGGGCGAATTTTGTTAAATCGCTTCTTAGTGGATGTCTACGTAACAGAAGGAACATTGATACAAAATTTCATGCTTCTAGATACAGGGGTTTGGGCTGGGCGATGATGAATCAGTCACTCACTCACTCACTCAGGACAAACGATTTTATATATATACTAGCAGGCAACGCCCGCTTCGATGGTCCCTATTTTTAAATGAATCACTATAATTACTGAATTCTTAAAATTGCATTAATTTTTATCACGTGAAAAAAAAAGAGAGAGAGAGAAACAAAATGTGATTAGGAAAAATGTCGCACCGGGTTCTCACTACCTTCGGAAAAAAATCCCAAAATGCTCCAACTCTTATTTCTATTATTTTCCCCCTTCGCCCCCACCTCCCGTCTATCCTAATAATTTTACAAATTCGAAAATATACGCAATCGATTTGTAAGTATCAAAACCCCCTATGCACCAGTTTTGAACGATCTATCTCTATTTTTATTTTTTTTGCCCCTCTGCTCCCTCCCCCTCTCCCGCCCCTCCCAATAATTTTAAAAATTCGAAAATATCCGCAATCGATTTGTTGGTATCGAAAACCTCTATGTACCAATTTTGAATGATCTAACTCTATTTTTTTTTTTTTTTTTGCCCCTCCGCCCCCCCTTCCCGGTCCTTCTAATAACTTTACACTTTCGAAATTATCCCCATTCGACTTGCAGGCCTCTAAAACCTATCTGTACCAATTTTGAACGGCCTAACTGTATTTCTATTTGTTTTTGTCCATAGCCCCCCCTTATCGTCCCTCCTAATAATTTTACAAATTCGAAAATATCCGCAATCGATTTGTAAGTATTGAAAACCCGTAAAAACCAATTTTGAACGATCTAACACTATTTTTTTTTTTTTTTTTTTTTGCTCCCCCTCTCCCCCCCCCCTTCTCGCCCCTCCTAATAACTTTACACTTTCGAAAATATCCCCATTCGACTTGCACGCCTTTAAAACCTAACTGTATTTCTATTTGTTTTTGCCCCTGCCCCCCCCCCCCCTGCTGGGGACTGAATTTCTAAAATTTCAGAAATTGGTTTTTAGATACTTGCATTAGCAATATTTTAGAGCAAAAATTTCACGTATATCTGTTTTTTTATTTGAGATATATTGGATTATGTGAAATCACGTTCAACGCATGTGAAATCACGTTTCGCCCCCCCCCCCATCCTTGGGGACCGAATTTCTAAAATTCCAGAAATCGATTTTTAGACATTTGTATTTAAAACACATCCCAAGTTCCGATGCACTCTTCTTTTAGAAAAATCATCAATACTTTGCTATAAGTTCACGCTTTACTTTTAAATTAAAAATATTTCCGTTTAAGCTTCTTGCTTCTTAGTTATTTCAGAACTAGCAGGCTACGCCCGCTTCGCTGGTCACTATTTTTAAATGAATAACAATAATTAATGAATTCTCAAAATTGCATTAATTTTTATCATGTGATAAAAAAAGAAAAAACAAATTCTGATCGGGAAAAATGTCGCACCGGGTCCCCACTGCCTTCGGCAGCGTAGACCTGTGCGCTGCGCCCGTATTCCTTCACCATCCTTATGATTTCTCAAAATTCCATGTTATTACTCATAAACTTTCATTCTTAAGGAAAGGAATTAAAGAAAAATATCATTTAGCATCGGATAAAAACTCGCACCGGGACCCCACTGCCTTCGGCAGCGCAGACCCATGCGCGCTGTACGCGCACGTGTGAGGATATACGTGCGCTGTGCACGCATATTCTTTCCCAACTCAAACTTTTATTATTAAGAAAATAAAATTAAAAAAAAAAAAAAAAAAAAATCTTTTATCATCGGGTAAAAACTCGCATCGGGTCCCATGCGCGCCGCGCGCGCACACATTACTTCTGAAATCAGACTTTTATTCTTAAGAAAAGAAAATTAAAACAATCATTTCTCATCAGGTAAAAAGTCGGACCGGGTCCCCACTGCCTTCGGCAGCGCAGTCTCGTGCGCGCTGCGCGCACCTATTCCTTCCCCACCCTTCGAGCCCCTCCTAATTAAACTCATATACCAATTTTGAACGGTCTAACTCATTTAGCTGAGATGCAAAAGAAAACCTAATCAGGACACCTTAAAATTGTAAATCTGGTGAAATCTGGAATTCCACTTTCGATAATATAAAAGAACTTTAAAATAGCTTTCGAATGATGTATTCGAAATAAATTAATCATAATTAGAATTTGAAATATTGAAATTAAAAAATATTACAGCGCCATCTGGCGGTAGAAATTTCTGTAATCTATTGTTCCATTCCAGATCAACAAAGCTTTCAAATGATGTATTACTTACGAAATTATTTTAATTAGTAGCGGAGATACAAAAGAAAACCTAATCAGGACACCTCAAAACGTGCAAATCGGGTGAAATCTCGAATTCCACTTTCGATAATATAAAAGTACTTTAAAATATCTTTCGAATGAAGTATTAAATATAATTTAATCATAATTAGAATTTGAAATATTGAAATTTTAAAATATTACAGCGCCATCTGGCGGTAGAAATTTCTGTAATCTACCGTTCAATTCCAACTGAACAAAGCTTTCAAATGATGTATTACTTATGAAATTATTTTAATTAGTAGCTGAGATACAAAAGAAAACCGATTCAGGAGACCTCAAAACGTGTAAATCACGTGAAAACTCGAATTCCATTACTTACGGTACTCGGTTAATGGAAGGTGACAAAAATTTGTGGCGTCTACTCTTGAAATTCAAATCAAATTTGTTTCAAAATGAGACATTACTTTTGAAATTATGCTAATTAGAAGCTGAGATACAAAAATGATATAAACACTATTATAAAACGACTTATGTCTGACTCTTTCGTGGTTTTCTCCGAAACTTGCGTAATTCCGGGCTAAATAGTGTTAAGAATCAATAGTATGAAATGTGAAAGGAGTATCAGAATTCGAAACTCTGCAAAATATAAAAGAATAAAGGCGTTCTGGGTTTTCCGTTGTTTTCTCCGAAATAACCGTTCCTTTTCTACGTTTTTGCCCCCCCCCCCTTTTCCGTCCCTTCTAATAATTTTACACTTGAAAATATTCGCAATCGATGTATCTTTCCTTAGAACCTGATAATACCAATTTCAAACGCTGTAACTTTTTTTTTTCCTTCGCCCCCTCCCCCTCAAGCCTTTCCTAATAATTCTACACTTTCAAAAATATTCAGAATCGAATTATCGGGCGTTAAAACCAAATATTACGAAATTTCAACGGCATATCTCAATTTAAAATATATACTGCAAAATATAAGACAAAATTTAATCTAATTTTTTTGTTTATCCGGATATTTTCATGAAAATTGAACAGTAGCTTTATAATATGCTGTCTAAACCGAATATTAATTCAAATGTAACGTGAATGAATATTTGAAAAAGTTTTAAAATTGCAATTTTTTTCCCCAATATAAAACACGTGACATCTTGATCGGTTACTATCATTTTCTTTTTCATGCAGACTTTCGTCTGGCATTTGAAATCATGTTGCCACAAAAAATTCATACTTTAGTTAATTTTAAAAAATCTAATTGTACCGATAAGCCGCTTGCACACTTAAATTCAGAAAAAAATCCCCTTTCATTTGGTACCAAAATCGTAACGATCGGACAAATATTCCTAATTTATTTTCCACTTTTTCAAATTTTAACTCTGTTAAAATATCTTTTTTATGCAATGGCGGTGAAGTCTCAGTCATTGAGATCGCTTTTAGATTAAACATGAGTGGACATTTTAATTAATATCTCCACAACTAATAAAAATTTTTAAATTCTGTTTCGAGGAGGAACTCGGAAATGCTCCAGTGCATCAGTATGTCAATTCTTGTACTTCTGCATTCAGTAGGGGCTGAACGTATAAAAGAACAGACAGACAGACAGACAAACCTTTTCTTTTATTATTATAGATAATAACTACAGTCGGTAACAAAAGTGTTCGAACACTAGCAAAAATTCCTATGTAAAAAAAGTACACTTCATACGGTTTTGTTATATAAATCCTTGTCGAATTCTGTTCTTAGTCAGTCTAAGAACAGGATACGACAAGGATTTATTTAACAAAACCGTATGAAGTGTACTTTTTTTACATAGGAATTTTTGCTAGACTAAGAACAGGATTCGACAAGGATTTATTTAAAAAAACCGTATGAAGTGTACTTTTTTTACATAGGAATTTTTGCTAGTGTTCGGACACTTTTGTTACCGACTGTAAAAATTGTTTTTTAATTGAACACTAGCAAACCCGTGCGAATTTTTCGCACTTTATTTCTTTTGGTATTTACTTTTAAAATTTGAAACTCATAAATTTTATACCAATTTCACCACCTAATTAAAATTTTAATTTACCAGAATCCAAATTATTATTAGAACCAAATTAATATTGTAGGTTTCAAAATAAAATTCACGGTTCACTATCTGGACTACTGTTAGCCATAGATTTATAATTGCCCATAGCGTAGCACTAGTGCGACCTAAAATCCACTCAAACAGCCAACTAAAATTAAAAGTACAGTCGGCAGCAAATATCCGAGCACTAGTCAATAATTCCGATGTCAAAAAAGTACACTTAAAACTGTTTTGTTAAATAAATCCTTGTCGAATCATGGTCTTTATAGACTTTAAGAACATGACTCGACAAGGATTTGACGACTTGACTTTCTGTCGTCATTCGACGTCATGATGAAATTTAACCAATAGAAGTCTTAATTTAGCCCAGAAATAAAGGACTATAGCCAATCAAAACGCAGCTTTTCCCCACAAACAAAGGGAAACTCCGCTTCGTTCTAGTCGTCCTTTATTTAACAAAACAGTATTAACGCTATTTTTTTTTTACATAGGAATTTTTGCTAGTAGCTAGTATTCGGATACTTTTGTTACAGACTGTACTTTTTTTAGACAGGGATTATTATTGCTAGTGCTCGGATACTTTTTCTGCAGCTGTAGCTTAATCAAACAGAATTCAACTCAACTCGTATTTAAAATTTAAATGTGTTTTTAAAATAGCACACTTAAGGTTGTAAAAGTAAGCAAGTCCATTATTTACTTATTCTGGTATTTTTTTTTTTTTTTAACACGATTTTGTTCTTTTTTTAGATATTTGTGTGAATTAATTACAAAAACGAAACTATATGTATTTGTTTATTTCATTGACCTTGAAAAATATGTTATGTACGTTGACAATTGATAATGTAATCAATTCACTTAAAACTTCGTCATGTTCATCCGCCTGTTAAATACAGGAGAGCTTGCTTCCTTTTCTAATGCAGAGTATTTGGAACTTCCCTTTGCGTAATTCATTGTGACGAACTACATTAAAAGCTCACCCATCCAATTTATGTGTAGTTATTTTCTAAAATACACGGTTTATTAAACAGTTACTGCAGATTTTCATTTAATTAATTTTGATGTTATTGCTGTAATCTAGTTCTGTGGATCTTGTTTATTTATATAATAGCATATAATTCTACCTATTTTGAAATTTTGGAGATATATATTGTTTTATTGGTAAGTTAACACTTTTCTTGTACGTTAATTGTAATATAAAATTATCATTTTATGAATAAAATTTTCATATTCTTTAAAATATTTAAATACTGAATCGATCATAGACTCAACTAATGTGTTTAAAGATTTACAGAATATTCAAATTCAGTAAAACTTTTTTGTTCTTTTTTAATTTCTCGCTTCTATTCTGAATCTGGATGTATCTAGAAAATAATATATATGTATTATATATATTTCGTTAGCATATTATTTGAAATAGATGCAGTCTTAAGAATTTTATTGTTTATACTTGATCAGTTGGTAAGCTAAAAAATTTTCTTCTACCATTGGATTTGTAGAATATATTTTTTCAAAAAGTGGTATTTTCCCTTTTGTTTTTACATGCAAATTATAAGTTTTATATATGTTTAATTATGCGTGTTTATTTGTTTTTTGATAGATAATGGAAATTTTTTGAAAAACATGCTTGTTCCGGGGGGGGGGGGGGAATTATACGCCATCACTGGCATAAATAAGTTCTGTGAAATCCCGTATTGCAGAGTTGAGGAAGGAGGGGAAGTATTCAGCAGGATTGATATTTATATAAAAAAAAAAAAAATCTGAAAATTTTCTTAATAATTGTGTAGTTTTTTAAATATTATCAGTTTATTATATAGTTTTATTGTTGATCTATTTAGCTTTTGTATTTGCCGCTCTTGATTATAAAAATATTGAATTATTTCATATTGTTTAGGGAAGAATCCAATCCCGAGACCAATTCCTGATTTTAAGATCGCATTAACTTGATCCTGATATAAATTCTGGATAACGATTGAGTTTCTCCTAATGTTTCTTTTCAATAAATAAGTACAATATATTAAATTTATAATTTAAGTAAAAATACACTTAACATTACGAATAAAAAATATTTTTACTTTTAAAATATAATAACTTTAAATTACAAAAAATAATAGTTAAAACTGTTTAAAAATTGAGACAATTTCCCTTCCACTAGCAAATATAATCGTTTATACAATAAAACCTTTTTATAGTGATAAAAATGCTTTTCAGCGTATTATCTGCAGGTGAAATAAGTCCGTTTTACACTATAAATTTTAGTTTTTAAAAAAGTTACATTTATACGATAGTAAGATTAATGTAGAAATATAGATTTGTATATATAAAAGTTATAATTACTTGTAATGCTTCGTATAAACATAGTTTTTCCAGGTAATTAAATTTTCTGGTGTAAAAATGTTTGCAGTACTCATGTCTACTTTGTTGTGTGTTTTCTTTCAATCCGAAACAGTTGTTGTTCTTGCATTTTATGGCGTTTATTCAAAGTTTTGTACTTATCAATATTTGATATTGCAATTTCTAAAAATTAATGTTTAAAACACTATGGCATACTGGTGAGCAATATTAATGATATTAAATAACAATGGATTCTAATTATTTTCAGCATGTTTAATAATTTCTTAAATAATTTTAACATTCAGCATGTTTAAATAATCCCCCCCCCCTATACAATTTTCTATGATGGGCCGGATTTTAGCCAAGCCAAAAAAGCCGGCCGGCTTTTTTTGGTTTAAACTGCTTAAAAAAACAGACTAAAATTAAAAAGACCGGCGTTTTTTTTTTTTTTGTTGTTGTTGTTGTTGTTCTTCTATATGTAATATAGAGAAAGTATTGGATTCGTGAAAATTTTCGACCTCCGTTTTTTGCTGGATTTACGCGTTTTGGGATACCCTGAACACTAATTGATAGTGTTTAGAATGTCTGTCTGTGTGTATCACGTTTCTTGTGGACGCTGTATCTCACGAACCAATGAATGAAATTTTACCAAACTTGGTATTTAGTTGCATCCTGGCATAAACTGGTGATGATTATATTTGGGGATCAATCGCTAAACAGGTGGCGCTGTGATCGCATTTTTTTCTAAAATTTTAACAGAGCAGTACAAGACAAAATTTCGTATTAATGTACATAATGAGAGTTATTTTTAACTTGTGATTGTAAAATTAATATAAATTATTGATAATAGTAGTAGTTAACTAGGGGAAAAAAATTCTGTGCATGTGGGGGCATCGCTTCCCCCGGTAAATTTTCAAGATGGGTATCTTTCGAAAGGTTTCGTGAATACTTTTTAAAACGAATGGTTGAACTATAAATCTTTGATAATTTAAAACAAAGTTATCATTTTTTTTTTAAATTATTATTATTATTATTATTATTTTTTTTTTTAACTTTTAACGAAAAAAAAAACTTGGGGAAGGGGGGCGGGGATCGTTTTTTTTTTTTTTTTTTTTTTTTTTGTTACTGAGTGAAATTGTATAGTAAAATATAGAAGAAAGTCTTGTGGTGGCCACAACATACTAGTTGTGATTTGTTCAATGCCATTTAAATTATTAATAAATAATTCTTATTCAATAACTTGGACAAAGGAAATAAAAAGTACCAATCATTTGGCTCAGTTTTTAAATAATACACTTTTAACAGTTTTTCTGTTTCAGCACATAATAATTAGGTAATAAATTTTATTTTCTGTATGTCTTCTTGGCTTTTGCAAAACTACTTTTTTTTTTTTTTTCCCGTAGAAATTATTCAATAATTCTTTTAGAGAACTTAATTTTTTTTTTTTTTTTTTTTTAGAGATTCAAACAGCTCCCAAATTGAAAAGAAATAGCACTTTTCTTCTTCATTTCCAATTTCCATATTTTTTAAAAGAAAGGATTTTATAGCTATCAGTAACCAATCTAGTTGATTCTTAAATCAATTCACTCTTATTATGAGAAATTTTTGCTATGCAAAATCGATTTCACCCCTCTTTGAGTATAAATGTAAGAAGAAACAAAAGGAAGAAAGTGTTTAATATATTACAATCAAGAAAGTATTTAATTTGAGAAAGAGAAGTACTTTTTTTTCTGTCGATTGTGACTACACTTAGGTCCTAGGCCTGGATAGGATACCTTCTAGGTGGGAATGGGGTGGATTTCCTATGGGAACCTAGCCCATATTTACATGAGTTTTGGAGAAAACTTCAAACTGTTAGGACAACGAGCACTACCTGTTTTCGAACCCAGCACCATAGTTTAGAGAGCAGAATATCTGGACCACTGGTAGTGCGAAAGAGAAATACTTATAAAAATGGAAACTGTGGAAGTTAAAAATTTTTTTCTTCCTGAACATGAACAAAAAATAACTTAATGTTCCTAGTGCAAGATATATGCTTGGAACAATTATTCAATTGATATTGAGAAATGCCCTGATAAATATAATACAGGATATTTTTATTACATTAATTACTTATTGGTTGCTATATAGCAAGAATTTGAATATAATTTTGAATTTTATGTATATGAAATATGTTTTTACACAAAATGAAATTAATAACATAAATTAACGTATGTGTTTTAAATGCATAAATTATATAAGTGAAAAAAGCCCATAAAGTCCGGCTTTTATTGAAAAAAGCCTGTCTTTTTAAATAAAAACACGTCTGATCTTTTTATTTTTTTTTAAAGGATAAGACTTTTAATGAATATTTTCACCTCGCTCTCATATTCATTTCGGTATTTTTATTTATTTGTTTATACTTTCTTCTATATTCAATAGAAGAAAGTATTGGATTGGTAAAATTTTTCGATCTCGGGTTTTTGATGGATTTACACGTTTTGAGAGCTGAAGTACGATTCGACCATTTTTAGAAAATGTGTATGACAAAATTTTGTGGCAAGTGTATCTCAGGAACTACTGCACAGAATTTCATACAAATTGGTATGTAGTTACACCTTGACATAATTTAGTGCCTATTACAGGGTTCATACGCCTCAGGGAGAACCTGACAATCAGGGAAAACTCAGGGAAAAAAAATTGGTCATAAAACCTCAGGGAAACTTTCAAAACAAGCACCAAAACCTGGAAAAACAGAGATCTATTCTGGAAAAAGCTGATACTCGCACATTTCCGTGTTGTTATTATAGAAATCCAATAAGACATGCCTACTAACATCATGCCGATCCAATAAAAAACTGGGCATGCTTTTTGCATCATGAACAATCCAATCATGAAATTAGACACACATTTCCTCTCTCTAAGAGATTCTTTAACTTGATTTTTCTCCATGGTCAATTTGTTTTCATTTGGTAATCGGCATCTGGTAGCAGCTTCAAATATTTTGTTTGTTATTTAGTCTTACTGATGCAGTGTGCACATGCTTAGCTTAGTTATTTTATTAGCTTAGGCATTTTATTTCATTTTTTTTTTTTTGTGAGATGGATTGAATTATAATTAAAAAGTAATTATTATCATGAGTTGGAAAACATCGTTTAATCTGGACTGGAGAGATAAAAACTTAAATCCACAGTTTGCATTTTGGGTGGAAAGTGTAGATAATGACCCTTATAAAGCACAATGTCGTTTAATAATCATTGGCTAATCAAATTTTTTTGAAGCATTTGGTTTAAGGGTAAATTTTTATGTAAGGTAATTAAGTTTCCAAGAGTTTTATATATACACATTTCCAATTCTGATTAATATTTTAATTTGCCTGAAAAGGTTTTTGAAATTAATTTAAAATAAGTTATTCAGATCCAAAACATTCTGGGCAATTAGTTCGCTATTATTTATTTTTTCCTTTTTACAAAAGGGGGGGGGGGGAAGTGAATTAAAATAAACACCACTAGTTGTCGATAATGACAAATTACAGATTCTGCAAACTAACTCAGGGAAAACTCAGGGAATTTTTTTTCTGAAAATGAGTATGAACCCTGCTATCAACTTTTGTTAAAAATTGCCTTACAGGTTGCGTTGCCATCCCGCTTTTTCTAAATTTTTAACATGGTGGTATAGGACAAAATTTTGTATAAATGTGCATAAAGAGAAATTTTTTTAATAATAATTATGAAATTTACAAGAATTATTTATAATAGAGATAGTCAACTGTGAAAAAAAAAAAAAAAAAAAAAAATTGTATATGTAGGAGCATCACCCCCCCCCCCCCCCTGTTGGGGGAAGTCCCCCTCGAGGGGAGTCAATTTTCATGATGGGTATCTTTCAAAAGAGCTCGCAAATACCTTCAAAACGAATGGTTGAACCATCGATCTGCGATAATTAAAAAAAAAAAAAAAAAAAAAAGGAAGTAGCGCTTGTGCTCGCATAACAATTCCCTATAGTTTTAACATAAGAAATTATTCCTACAGTAGATATTACTTCTATAAAATTCAAACTATATAATAAAATGCAACCAACATCGTTGCTTTCTTTATTCTATTTCTTAAAACAATTTCTATAGATGCTATCCGCACCACATAAACTTTAAATTTTCCATCTATTTTTTAAGATAGCACGCGATCATGTTTTACATAAAAATTAAATCATTAAATTCATTTTTTTATTTATTTCATTTTGCATGCGCTCTTTTTATTTCCTAATTCAAAATAATAATAATAAAAAAAAAAAAACTTTTTCGATAGTGTTTGTTTCGATACTGATTATTATTAATTTTCTTTTCTTCTTTCCAAAAAAAAAAAAAAAATGATTTTGATGAAATTCTAGCAAAAGCAGAATTTAGTTTCGGACGGACGACTATTAGTTTTTTTTTTTTTTTTTTTTTTTTTCCCTTCCAAATTATAACATCGCTTTCAAATTATTCAATTATATTTTCGATAAATGTCCAACTATCGAAAAATGACACCGCAAAAATCCCAAATTCTCCTAATAAAGTTATCGATTTTTTTTTTTTTTTTTTTTTTTTTTAAATGTAGTATCGAGAATAAAATGAACTTTTTTTTTTTTTTGGATATTTAGTGTTATACTTGTTATACTACTACTCTAATATGGAAATCGTACTGCATTATCATGGAAGATAATTTTATTAAATAATGATTTTAATAAATTATTTTTACTGAGTGAATTTGCATAGGAATAGGAAAATATAGAAGAAAGTCATGTGATGGCCACAACATTCTAGTTTAATATATACCTCCGTTTTATCAATTCCAATAATCTCAAGATTTGGTATTCGATATTCCGAAATTGTAATTCTCAACTCCCACTTAATTTTGATTTACTACCTACTACTACATTCACATAAAATATCTAAATGTCTAATTTTTGAAGTAATAGTATTTTATTTTTACCTTTTCGAAATTTGACGTTTACTTTCAGCAGTAGTATTACAAAGACATGGCCAGACAATAAATATGTTTTACTGTATTCTTAAGTGCTGAAACCTTACAGGAAAAACACTTAAATTTATGTCCAGCTGTCAGAAAAACTTTTTCTTCAGATTGTTTTATTTCTATAAACAAAGTCGTCTGCCGCGATATTTATGCGGCTTCTGCTTTGTCGTTGATGGAATTTTTCATCTTCGGGATGGTGATTCTTAGATTTTGAATAAATGTTTAGATTTTACATTTGAAGAATGTTCTCATTAAATTAATCGCTTTAAGAAGTTAGATGGAGGCTAAAAATAAGACATTTTCTTTATTCTTTTTTTTTTTTTTTTTTTTTTTTTTTTTTTAACATTAAATAAAAAATTTATTAAATTTTGAGCATACAAAAGAGCAACCATGTAAACAGGGGTGGCCAGCCCGCGGTCCGCCGTGTTATATTTTGCGGCTCGCGAGGAAATTAACGATATTTAAAGTTTGAGAATTTTCGTTAACTATTAAAGGCCCGCTTCACTCACCGTCGCCGGAAGCCGAAGCTAATGTTATTCTATGGAAAATTTTCTTTACTTATTAACTAATACATATTTTTAAATTCTGTTCTCACATTCAGAAAATTCCCAACTGTTAAATTGACGCACCTTTTTTAAAAATGTATTTTTTTTAAATTTTTAATATTGTATTTTGAAGCTGTAAAATACGAATTTTCAACGTGTGAAATTTCTCATTTTTTAATTTCAAAATAAAACATTAAAAATTTTTAAAAAATACGTTTTTAAAAAAGGTCCGTCCATTTAAAAGTTGGGAATTTCTGAACGTGAGAATTTAAAAATATGTATTAGTTAATTAGTTATATGTAAAGAAAATTTCCCATAGAATAACATTGCCTCGGGCTTTATTTTTTTTAAGCCCACCAGAGGGCTAGCATTTCATTACAATCGCGGATAGTTTAACAATTCAATTTAATTGTTTCACTTCTTATCAGATCAACCAACCTCTTTTGTGTATAAAGTAGGAGCTATTGTGCAATCTATAATCTTGAAATATAGTGTAATCTTTGATAGATATTTAGGTAACCATCCTTCCCACTTCAAATGTGGTCTCAGTAATGAGAGTCGATAAATTGCTAAAAAGAAATGTAATCCAAAGGGTCTCAATTTTATGAGCTAACCATTCTAACCTCTGTTAACTACATTTATGTGTAACAAACTTAGTTAAGTGTAACAGCAAATGTGTAACATAACGATTTTCAATTTTATTTGGAAACTTCTTCCCCACATTGATTACTGTTACCTCTTTTGCAATAATAAAAATCAATAAATTAGTAAAAGTACAACTTATATAACTGTTTAGCTAATTTTACAGTCGAACCTCGTTAACATGAATCTCGTGGGGGTTGGGGGAATTGTTTATGTTGTCAGTAGTTAATGATATAAGTAATTAATCTTTAATTTGATGGGGATTGTAAAAACAAATCATGTTAAAAGTAATTCATATTAACAAGGTTCGACTCTATTGAGTATGCTTTTAAATTTATTTTGTATTTATACTAATATATTTAAAAAAATTATTTTGTTTCTGTTTTAGCAACAATTTCAACCTGATAGATAATTTTGCACCTATTCTTTTTAAAGAAGGTTCACACTTACCTCAATTCAAGTTATATTTCTTTTTCCAGGTATGATTCCTGAACCAGATTACGAGTCTCGAGAGCTTGCAGAGAAGAGGAATTCTAAAGATTGTTCAAATGGTGTTCGCTTCAATGAAGATGGTCTTGTGATTCCTAAAAAACCCCAGAACCCCTGTCTTGAATCCTCTGAGAGGCAAAATTTGCACAGAGAACTTATGTTTAACCAAAAAATGTAAGCAGTTTTTTTTTTTTTTTTTTTTTTTTTTTTTATAAAAATGCTTTTCACATATGCAGACATGCCAAGTCTCCTGCTTTTGGCAGGAGTCTCCTACTTTTTGCTTGTTTTTCTATGCTCCTGATTTTCTACACATTTCTCCTGTTTTTTTTTTTTTTTTTTTTTTTTTAATGTAATTTTTATCTATCCCTCTTAGCATAATTTATGTTTAAAATTTATGGGGTTGGGTATAAAAATTTGAAAGAAAATTGAAGTTTATCTTGCCTTGCCCTGCAATTTATCAAGTTCAGTTTGAATGTGAATTACTATACAATGCTTTGAAACTAATTTTTGCTAAGAATAAATTTTTAACTTTCATTTTTGCATAATAATAAATGTCTTATTATAAAAAGATTTTTTTTTTTTTTTTTTTTTTTAACCATAACTATTGAAAACTTAAAGAATTCAAATTTCATTAGAATATAACTGATATTTTCATTTCTTTATTGCCTTTTCTTTTAGAAAGATAATAATTAAGATTCTTATTGTTTTATATTAGGATCAAATCTGTCTATTTTGACTTAATTTTAAACAACTGTATGTCTGAGGTTTTTTTTTTTTTTTTCTTCTTTTGATAGTTTGTTTTACTGCAAGAAACATATATTCATTTAATTTTAATACTGATGCTTTGTAAATACCTCCTAAGCTTATAAAGCTCTACTTAAAATTAAATTTGCATTATTTTACTCATTTTCCTTACAAACTTTCTTGTTGGAAAAATTCTCATGATTTCTGTTGAAAAATCTGCTTTTTTATCATTAGAAGTTGGCATCTCTGCATATGACAGTTTTAACACTCTTCACGTAATATTGCTCCCATAGTTTACCATTTGAATATTTAAGATTATTTTCCGGCATTCATATGTGAAAAACACTAATCTTAATTACTTATTTTCCCTGTTCAAAATGAGCAAAAGCTTTACCTTATAATGATAGGACATTATTAATTAGATTAAGTAAAGTCCTTTACTTACTTAACTGTATATTGCTAATGATGGTATATTCAAAATCGAAATATGTACAGACATCATATTGGTTGATTTTACTTTGTAGGAATTAAATGTTATCGATCCATATTCATTATTTATCTAAGCTCAAATACAATGACATATGCAGCTGCTCGTCAGGGTTTAAGCTAAATAAAAATTTTCTTTAGCAAAGAAGCTAAAATCAGAAAAAAAGCTTTAGCAAAATACTAAAATGCCAGAAACAGTAGAAAAAGATGAATATCAGTTTACACATTATTCTAAATGCCTCAATATGTTTGATCTTCATTTGTAAATTAAACTTAAAAGTTTTTAATCAGGTCTGTAAAGAGTTATACACAGAAGGTAATTTGAATTGAAAAACAAAAAAGTAATTAATAATTGTATTTACCACTGTAACCAGATCAATTAGCAAGCAATAATCAAGCATATGTTTTAACACATTTATTGGCAGGCATGAAAAATATTAAACTTTTTAGATTATTACTTTATATTGTAAACTTTTTTAAAGCAATATGAGCATCTTAGATACGACTTATATTCTTTTTCTGGAGATATAATTATCACTATAGCATGTAAAACTACATTAAGCTGTATCTGAAAATAAAAAACATAACTTAAAAAAAAAAAGAAAGTAATATAAGTGAAATATGTTTAATTCTATTGAAGCTTTTTGGTTTACAGTTAATAATTTTTCTTTCTTTCATATTAGACCACTTTACAAATGCCTCATGTTTATTTGCAAATTGTGTGATTCTTATGCATAGTTCAGTGTTTGATTTTCCTTATATGCATACGCCGATGGATTTTTCTTGATCAATGTCGCAATTTTTTTCCATGAAAGATTTGTTATACTATTTTCGCTGAAGTTTTTTTTTTTTTTTTTTTCCAATTTGTGTTTAGTAAGATGCTTTAGCAAAAATGCGAAAGCATGTTATTTCATTTTTGCATTTTGGATAAGTCTTTTAGCATTTCGTGAAAAATGCTATCGTAGCGGAAACACTGCTGCTCATGGAACGAAAATAGGTGAAAAGGCACTTCACCTAATATTTTATACTGTATTCATTTATAGGGTATAATTTTACATTTAAATAAAATGAGTATTTTTAATTAATTTTTAGTTAAAATTATACATTAAAACTAATTGGATGTTATTTTTCAGCCTTTCACCTATTTTCAGTTCATGAGCTGCCGCTGAATGACATATGTATAAAACAAAGTACTACATAGTGTAAAATACCACCAAAGCACCCTACCTCAATTAACCCGTTAGTAGTCGCTATAGACAGCGCCACCTATTACAGATTGCGCACTTTTTATTTACCTGTCACCAATAATTTTAAAAAATGATGTGATAGACGTTTCTTCGAGTTTATTCGCGTTTTATGTGTATCAAATGCCACTTCTAAAAAATTTTTGGTGGCTATCGAATAAAAAAATCTGGCAATACTTAAGGATGGGCGGCAAATCGACCAACTAGCGACTACTAATGGGTTAAATGTCCCGCCTCTGATTTTCATATGAGTCTCATTTGTTCTAAAAATACTGAATAAATGCTCCTTTATGCTCAGCAGTTGACTCTATCTGAATGGGCGACAGTTTTTACATTTATTTCTTTTACAACATTCGCTTTGTAAATATTATTTTTAAATAATTTATCGAAGAGCCAGGTGGAGTTTTCCCAAATTTTACAATTAGTTGAATGCTGTTTAACCCTTTCAGGACCATAAGATTTCCAAGACTAAATATGCCAATACAACACAATATTTTAGCTATTGTGGGTGTAAAGTAAGAGAATATCACCAGAAAAACATAGCAGGGTGTATAGGTTTCCTATAATTTCATGGGAAATATTTTCCCTATGGACGATAAAAGTAAGTAAACGAAGAGTTAGGTTTATTATATCGGTATTTTATTTATTGCTTTGTAATACAAATTTATTGCTTTGTAATATAAAAATTATCAGAAAAGTAAAATAAATAGCTAGTTATGGTATTCTACGAAACAATTTCGTTTACTTGTGAAGCACAAGTGGACATTGCACATAACACATTTATTATGTGTCCTATTTTCTATACGTTTTTTTTTTATTCGTTCAGAAACACATTTGCTGCCTTGGACATATGTTTTATTTTGACATTCAGTAAAAAAAATATCGATTCAATAATAATTGAACAATCGATAACACTTTTTGTAGAAGGGAAAAATATTTCCCTTGGGCGTAAAAGGGTTAACCAAGAATTTATTGTATTTTTTTTTTTATTTTACTATTATTTTCAATGTAAACATACATATATATATGTATGTATGTATCTTTTCATTTTTAAACTGTTTTTATGCTACTTAATTTTAGCATGAAAATGCATGTTAATTTCTATAATCTTGCATATTTTTACGATTTATCTGTCCCCTTCCCAATTTTCTATGAAGGTTGAGGGAGCACTTAAAAGGTATTTTACAGTGTGTATGTATATATATTACTTTCTTGAATCGCACCTTGTTGGTCTTAGTGTTAGGATCCTAAATGTGAACATTAACGTAAGTAATTTAAAATGAATTTATATATTAATTGATACTGTATATGAATCATAGAAAAAATATGTGCTAAGTAAGTTGACTATTATGTAAGTTGACTCAAATATAATAGTAAATTTTCTTTTATGCTTGTTTTATTATTATTTTTATGCAATGATTACATTGACTGTTTGAATTTATATACATAAGCTCAGTTAAAGCCAGCAAGTGACGAAATATATAAATGCTCTTACCTGAAAATTTTCCTAAATTGACAGAAAATATTAATATCTTCCTTGGTTTTTCTTTTACTTTGTTAAGCCTGAAATATAAGTTAATAAATAATATCAATAATAATGAATGTTTTTCTATTAGTTCTGATTTAGTAATTTAGAAAACAATTTTTAAATCAACATATATGCTCATGTGTGTCTTTCAGCTTTACTTTATTATGATTACAATAAATAATTTAAAAATTTCGTCCTTTTTGTCAAATGAGAAAAAATAATTTCTATTCATGCCTGACTTTCACATTCTAATTTTAGGGCTGCCACTGAAGACTATTTTTATAGTTATTTTGTACCATTATTTCCCAGCAATAAAATTTATAAGATATTTATACCGTTAAATCTACACTTTACCTACACACACACATATTATATACATGTGTGTATATATATATATATATATATATATATATATATATATATATTAATGTAGTAAAAGCCGAGCAGTAGAAGATTTAAGACCACTGATTAAATAGTGTTAGGGATAAAATATGAAATTAGTCGCCAGTAGTAAACCTGTTATTTCAAACTCTGTGTTTGAGTAGTTGGCTGTTGTGCACATATAGCTACTGTTATATGGTACTTTTGATATGTCAGGTTCATAATGATCATGTATAGGGTTAGAAATAAGCAGTCGTTAGTCGCATTTTGAGACCATTTTTTTCATTTTGACGTCTAGAATTACAATCACAGGTGCCATATTTGATGCCTAGATTTTTTCCTCATCATACCTGATAATTTTCTCAATCCCATCAGACTGTAAAAAGTCTATTTCAGTCAATTCAACCTAATAAAAACTGATTTAAGAAATCATATCTCTATGAAAATAGTTGACGATTTGTTAATGATTAAATTAAACAGCCCTAAATTGGAAGATTTCTGCCCAGAAAATGCTATTAAATTATGGTGGAATGATATATCTTCTGGGCGAAGAATAAATTTCTGATTTAAATATGTTATATGTACGTTTAATATTGTCAATGTAATTACATTCATTGCATAAATATTTTTTATATAATCTTGCATATATTATTTATAAGTTGATGCTTTATTATTATTATTATTATTATTTTAATATACATATTTAATTATAGATGGCACCTAGATTTTTCATGTTGATGCCCAAAAAATTTAATCCAGGTGTCATTTTGACGCCTAGTTTCAAAATTCTTATTTTTAACACTGATCATGTAGATAAATCTATTAAAGACATCTTCTCATCAAGAAAACATTTTTATAAAATTCAGCACATTTCAAGAGTCTGATTAAGGGTCCTTCTTTGACATCTTGTTGTGTATCACAAAACCACGACTTAAAATATAAAGGTCGTTGGACAAAATAATGTGAACACTTTCGCATTTTTATGTTTTGTCAAATATCTTAAAAAATACTCACCGTGTCGTTCTTCAATTTTACGAATAAAGAAAACATGTCTTTCCTCATATTTTTCAGCAAAGATTTTGTTACAAAAAGGCCCTTAGGGGAGGAACAACAAATCCAATAAAATAAAAAGTATTTGTGATAACCCTGTATAGGGAAAAGCATCGATTGATCTGCAAACTTTAGATATGGTTATAAATATTATATTTTATATGTGTATAGAGTTTTGTTAGCATATCTGTAATATTTAAGGAGTTATTAAAATTTTATTAATAATATTCAAAAATTTCTGCAAGTTTACTTTATAACTCCAAGTTTTTCTTCAATTTCATGAAACTTTCGGAAAACATGACAACATATGCCTTAATCATTATACTATAGTTTAAAACAAATATATTTAATAGTCAAAGAGATATGGGCAGTTGTAGTAAATAATTTTTTACTGTGCATGTGCGGATTATAGCAAAAAAACTATGAGACAGTTTAATACTCAACTGTATAGAGCACCTTTATAAAAAAAATTTAGTTGAATATCACAAAAATTCAGAGAGATATTGGTGATTAAATTTTCTAAAAAGGTCTTTACAAATAAAGGGTTAATTCACAAATGAAAATTTCTGTCAGAAAAAAATTTAATTTTTCTTTTCAAACAATTCATTTTTCTTTTTTTATATAGGTATGTAGTACATACCTATTTAAAAAAAAAAAAAAAAAAACACAAATATTGTATTAAGTTTCATTGTGCAAGATAGTTTTTTTCTGATACAAACTTTCATTTGTGAATGACCCTTTATCATAAAGACCTTTTTAGAAAACAGCTTATTTAATCACCGATATCTCTATGAATTTTTGTGATATTCAACTGGATGGTTTTTTTTTTAATAAGCGGTAATTTTTATAAGGAGTTTTTTTATAGTTGGGTATCAAATTATGTCAAAGTTTTTTTTACTATAGTCTGTGCATGCGCAGTAATAAATTATTTACTACAACTGTCCATATCTCTTTGAATATTAAATGTATTTGTTTTAAGCTATAGTATAATGATTTAGGCATATGTTGCCAGGTTTTCCAAAACTTGCAGAAAATTTTTACATTTAAAAAAAAAATATTAATATTTCTTTCAATATTCAAGATATCCTCACAAAACTCTACGCATATATAAAATATAATATTTATAACCATATCTAAAGTTTGCAGATCAATCGAAGCTTTTCTATATACAGGGTTATCACATACTTTTTATTTTATTGGATTTGTTGTTCGTCCCCTAACGGCTTTCAGGACAAAATCTTTGCTGAAAAATGTGAGGTAAAACATGTCTTTATTATTCCCAAAATTTAAGAACAACACGTTGAGTATTTCTCAAGATATTGGACAAAACATAGAAAAGCAAATGTGTTCACATTATTTTGTCCAACACCTGTGTATTTTCTTATTACACTCCAAACATGCTCTATACTTTGATGTTTGTGAAATTTTCATTAAAATATTTGGAAAATTCAGCGGGTGGGTCCTGGTTTCTGAGAAAACCCTTCAGAAAAATCTGTAGACATGATTTCTCAAAAACTAATGCACCGATCTTAATGAAATTTTACACACTTCAAAGTAAAATTGACTAGAGCTTGAACGAAGGATTTTTCTTTTCTTTTCTTGCTTTCTTTCTTTTTTTTTTTATTACTACTAATTTTTGCAAGGCTATATGTGGCTACTTCCTTAAAGTAGAATCAACTAGTGCTTGAACAAAGAATTTTTCTTTTTTTTTATTACTGTACTAATTTTTGCAAAGCTATATGTGGGGTAAAATGTCCCAAAAATTTTACTGTTTTTAACACGCTTTTATTAGCTTCACCTGTATGTATGTTTGTAACTGTTCTGGGAACAAACAAAAATCTATATTGTAAAAAAAAGAATTTCCGTACGTGAACGCTGTAGCCGTGAGGTAAAGCACCACGCTACGAACCTGATGGTCTAGCGTTAGAGCCCAGTCAGGGGAGATTTTTTAAAAATGGTTTTTGTTTAATTCTAAATTATTTTAATTAAAGATTTAAATGTATTTAAATATTAGGGTGTGTCACTCACTCGATTTTCTCTTACCCTGCATTTTAATACTAAGATAGATATTTTGTGCTTTTTAGTTCACATTTCTATAAAAGCGTGTTCTTTAATTTTTTAAAACTATAATATTATTGCATATACAACTCTGCTGAAAGTTCAAATTTATTTTTATTTATTTATTTTTTCTTTTTTATAATCCTTTGTTCAAGAATCAGTCAACTCTATTTTAAAGAAGTATGTTAAGTTTCAATAAAATCAGTGCATTATGTTTTGAGAAATCTTGTCCACCATTTTTCAGAAGGGTCTCCAGAAGCCAGGACCCACTGACTGTATTTCCAAATTTATTTAATGAAAAATTTCATAAAATATTGTTTAAATGTTCTCCTTTTATATGATCAAAATTTTGGATAAATTTTTTTATAATAATAATAAAAGAATAAAGAGAAAAAAGGAGAAAGCTTTTTTAGGCCTTGAAATGCATGTAATCCCTTACAGTAGATAAAAACAAGATTATAGTGAAATGCTCTTTATTTATTATCATTATTTTATTGCAGAGATGCTAACTAATATATTGTGTTCATTTTACTAGTGGCAAAAGTGTGATAGGCCAGAAAACTGAGCTTCAGAAAACCTTTGACAAATTACGTGATGATCAAAAGAAAAAAGAACTAGAAGAAGAGAAACTTCAAAAGAAATCAGCTCTCGAAAGAAAATTAGAAGAGCAAGCTAATAAACTCAAACAAGTAAGTATATTTTTGTTTTATTTAATTATCAATCAATTTTAAAAGGAATTACAGGCATGAAAATTATTAGAATAATTGTGTTATTATTTGTTATTTATTTACGAATCCAATAATTCTAGAAAAATAATTTTCACTTGTTGATATAATTTTTCTTTCTTTCTTTGAGAATAAAGTTTAAAAGTAATTAGGTCTGTGGTTTATAGTTTCATTTTCATAAATATTTTTAGAATTCCATAAAAGATTTTTTTTTTTAGCTGTTATTAACTGTCACATCGTGAATGCTAAACCCTAAATAATTTTCAAAGTCATCGAAAATTGTGCAAAACACAACTGAAAAAAAAAAATGCACCTCCTAACAATTTCCCATAGTGAATCTGCATATTTTTGTACAGCCCTGTAATTGAATAATTAATATGGTAATCATATTATTTTCTAGAGGAAGCATCCTTTATTCCATTTTAAACATTGTGTGGATTTTGTATGTTTAATGCTTCTAAAAATGTTGAATGTACTTATAAAAAATGCACCGTAGACCTTAATGTCTCTAAATTATTTTGTGTTCTTGCCAGCACTTGATTATTGAAAAGGCTCAGAAGGTCTTGAATTTTCAATTTCAGTTTTTCATATTGTAACTCATTTATTTTTTCCTCAGAAGGAATGAATTAATCAGAGAAGTTCTGAATCAATATGTTGCTAAGCAATCTTAAATTATCTTGATGTCAGGATGTTTTATAACATTTAATTTCTTTGTGTTCAGTAAGAGAAATCTGACTCCATACCTAACAATTGTAAAATTTTGCTACAGGTAATCTGTAATATTTTAGGATACAAACAGGATTTCCCCTAGCTTCAAAGGTTAATCGGTCCTCAGTCTTGGCTTATAAATTAGATTTTTAATAGTAAATTTGAAAAAACTCAAAAGAATATATCAGTTTTATTGAATTTTAAAAGTGTTTATTGAAACAGGGTTCATACTCCTCAGGGAAAACCTGGAAAACAGGGAATACTCAGGGAATTTGGAATTTGTTAAAAAAAGTCAGGGAAAATAAAAATTTTCATTAAAAATCAGGGTAAATCAGTTATAAAACCTGGAAAAACAATTTTTTTTTCTCTCGAGTTATGTTTTTCTTGTTTAGCTTCGTATCAAAATTTAAATAATTAAGTATTGTGAAAATATGCATGTAAATAATGATTTCTACCTGAATTTCTAGCATGATCGGCAGTAATATGACATTATACAGTGAAAGTAGCTGTATTTTGTCCTGTCTAGAGGAGCATTTCTTGTAATATGTCACTAATATTTTCTTGAAAATTGTCTAGGAACTCAGGGAAAACTTAGGAAAATTTTTTCCCATATTTGAGTATGAATCCTGTGAAATGAAACTGCAGATAAAGATAAAACTTTTTTTTTTTTTTAAATGAGACAAATAGTTTAATTAAAATATACTTATAAAAACAATTAAAAATATAGACATTTTGAAGTTTGCTCAAATTTCATCGTCAGTATACATTTTTATGAACTTTCACTCAAAAAATTTATTATTGTAAAACTGAATGTTGTGGTGGGGAAGCACATGCCTCATTGATTGTGTTTTGCTACCACAATATTCAGTTTTACTCATACACTCAAAGAATTTATTATTGTAAAACTGAATATTGTGGTGGCAAAGCACAATTGATGAAGTATGTACTCTGCCACCACAACATTCGGTTTTACAATAATAAATTCTTTGAATGTATGTGTAAGTTTATAAAAATGTTTTTAATACTAATGGTGAAATTCAAGCAAATTTCAGAATATCTATTTATATTTTAAATTGTTTTTATATGTATATTTTAATTAAATTATTTTTCTAATAATAAAAGTTTTTTAATGTATATTAATGAAATAGTATGGTGTTTGTGTATATTAGAAAATGCAGATAGACAGGGGAACTAAGGGCATAAAAATTCTTAAATTTTGATGGAAATAGCAAGTATTTAAAAAAAGAAAAAATTCAAATTATTTTTAAAGAACGAAAGATAAATTATATCAATGGGTGACATTATATTTCTAAAATAAACAAACACACGAAATATTTGAAATTTCGCAATTATTCTGATGTTTTTCACATGTCAGTATATTTTTAAAAAGAGAATAAGAGAAAATTGTGTGTTTAATCCACTTTACTTTTATATTCTGTTCAAATATTTGTATGTTAACCTGTTTTCTTTCATATATGAAGCTAGATATGATTCAAAATATAACACCAAATAAAGAAATATAACAATGACTTTTTAAATAAGTGTAAACTACGAATGATAAAACTTTTTTTAAATATCAAAATTGTAACGTGCATTTAAAATGAGCCAATCAGATCTTACATTGCAATTGAATGTGCTGTGCTAAGCCATACAGATGCAACCAAAAGTTCAAATAAACCTATTTTTATTTGTTCCTTTTCTGCATATAAAAATTGGAAATTATCCTTTATAACTGTGTACCATCCATTAAAATATTTGATTATCATACATCGTTCATTAAAATGGTACTTGTTTTTCATTAAATAAGTTCAGTGTTGTCATAAGTTTAAGATAATAACTCCTACAAATTATTAACTTGTGCTCATCTGAATAATAAAGTAGCGTCTTAAGACACTCATGCATGTAAAATCAAGCACTGTGCTTACGAAATCCAATTAACCATTATATTGAGTTAAACTTTATGTATTAAACTTTTTTTTTTTTTTTTTTTCAGAAATATTTAAAACTTTAAAATGCTGTAATTGTTGAATATCTTTTTTGATATGAGATATTAATTCATGTATTGCAAAAGATTGTTATAAACATTTCAAATTTTAATTCTTTAAATAAATCATAATGCTTAATAGATTTTTGATTAATTAAAATGGAATATAGTGTGAATAGAACTAATTCAAGATATACACTTTAAGCTTAAACATGGTCAAAAGTTTTTCTTATAAGTGCATGCATATTTCTAGTGGTGATTCTAGGCTAATTTGGCAGGGTGCTCCACCCTGCTGCCCTTTCAAACCCATTTTACCACCCTGCTGCCCTTTTTCAACCCATTTTACCACCCTGCTGCTCTTTTTAAAAATATTTTGGCTCCAAGTAGTTTTTTTCTAACATTTTAAATGTTAGTTTTTTAAATGTTCAGATGCCTTTAGATACTTTTCTTTCTGATTTTTCAACTGTCTAGAAATAGTTCTACAGAATTCCTGGAAGAACAAATGCATATAGCCTATACACGTAAAATTAGTATTTTACTTTTGCCATGTACAAAAAATCACAACATAGAAGACTGCAAATAATGCCCTTTTTATTGAATTCCCCTCACCTCCCCGGTGGCCCTTTTATTCTAGAGTCAGCACTAATTTCAAATATATTAGTATGCTACACATTAATTGGTGTATTTTTATGCCAAGGAATTTATTTAATTATTAAAAAAAAAAAATACTGTGTTTACAAAATGGGAATAATGGGAGTATACATTTTGTTCTACTTTTTTTTTTTTTTTTTTTTTTTTTTAGCAATAAAAATTGCCTTGTCTTTGTGTCCAATAATTCGTACCCAACAAGAAAAGTGACAACTCAAAAGAGCAGTATTTGAGAAAAATAAACTTAAAGATAAAGCATTGACTGTGACTAACATTAACATAATGCTAATTCAACTGCTTCCTATATGGGTAATTTTCAAGATAAAGATGTGACACTTTTTGTGTACATTGAGGCACTTCATACGCATTTTTCAATGCCACAAACTCAAAATTGCCTTTTTGTGTGTGTGTGTATGTGTATGTTGTCACTCTCCTGGAGGGAATTTTCTGCCTGTATGAAAATTATCTTATACTATTAGAATTTGAATGAAAAAAAAAAAAAAAAAATTGTAATTAAATTATAAATTATTAGAATCAGATTAAGAAAAGATGGAACAAAGTTATTCAATATGCAAAATCTTGTTTTAACCCTAAAAACTTTGAAGTTCTTTTTCTGTCAGAGAAAATCCATTTTTAAATTCTTTAAATTTCCATAATGCTCAATTTCTTGGTATGCAAGTTCTTTTGTACTATGCTTATATTCTTCCTCTAAATCTAATGTTAAAAACTTCTTAGATTTAATATACAAACCTTAAATAAAATTGTTTGCCCTATGATTTTTATATGTCATGCTCTGCTATTGATACCTACTGTTCTGAAAGATTGTTTACACATTTTTTTTCTAATTTCTCAATAAAATCTCCATATTTTTTGCACTTTCCTCTTAATTTCCCATGCAATATTTACCTCATGTATTTTTTCAATTAAGATAACAGTGTTAAATATTAGCTAAACTACATTGTGTTAATATTTGTCAATAACTATTTTAAATTATATTATTTTAAATTAATATTGTATGCTAGTTTAAAGAAAATATCATTCAAAATTCATAACTTGAAAATAATTCTGAAATTTTTCTGGTATTAGTATAGTACAGAGCATAGGTGTCAACTTTTTAAAAAATCTGGGGGGGCGAGTTTCAGTGGAGCTATGTTCAAATAAGATTTAAAAAACTTTAGAATTTATATATATCGCATGTGATACCCCTCATGTGGGCCCCTCGCATGTGATACCAACAATACGGCTATTAAAATGCATTCTTTATAAAAATTTTAACTTTCTATAAAGGGAAAAACACAACTGATTTAATTGTGAAGCAATGAACAAAATAATGAAACAAATCAGTAGGCAAGAAAAAGGAAAACTGATCTAATTGTGAAGTAATGAACAAAATAATGAAACAAATCTGTAGGCAAGAAAAAGAAATATTTAATCCGAACTGATATCAATCTTATCAAAAAGTAATAAGGAGAAATACAATTTCCGTAACTTTAAATTAAAAAAATTCTAAAGGTGATAAATGACTGGATTGAACCTGTCTACTGAACTAATAAGTTCATTAATGAAAATAGAGACTAATTTCTTTTCATACATACATATGATACTAGTATGTTGTGGCCACCACAAGACTTTCTTCTATATTTTCCTATATACATATTTAATCAGTAACAATATTAAAAAAAAAAAATTACGATTTTTTTTCAAAGTTTTTTTTTTGTTAAAAGTAATACATATTCAATCAGTAACAATATAAATTTTTTTTTTTTTTTTTTTTTTTTAAGTAAAACAAATCGATAACTTTGTTTTAAATTATCACAGATTTATAGTTCAACCATTCATTTTAAAGGTATTGACGATTTTAAAGGTTATCTTTCGAAAGATACCCATCTTCAAAATGTACCCCCGGGGGGGGGGGGGGGGGGAGCGATGCACAAAAATTTTTTCCTCGTTAACTATTACTATTATCAATAACTCATATTAATTTTACAATCACAAGTTAAAAATAACTCTCATTATGTACATTTATACAAAATTTTGTCCTATATTGCCATGTTAAGAATTTAGAAAACATGAGATCACAGCGCCACCTGTTGAGCGATTGATCCCCAAATGTAATCAGCACCAGTTTATGTCAGGGACCAACTAAATACCAAGTTTAGTTAAATTTCGTTAAAAAAAAAAAAAAAAAAAAAACAGAAGAAAAAAACAATTTTTTTTCTAAGTTTTTTTTTTTCATTAAAAGTAAAAAAAATCGATAACTTTGTTTTAAATTATCACAGATTTATGGTTCGACCATTCGTTTTAAAGGTATTGACGAGACCTTTCGAAAGATACCCATCTTGAAACTTTGCCCCCCCAGTTGGGGGGAACCGATGCCCCCACATGCACAAATTTTTTTTCCTAGTTAACTATTACTATTATCAACGAGACCTTTCGAAAGATACCCATCTTGAAAATTTACTTCCCGGGGAGGCCGCCCCCCGAAGATTTAAAAGTGGGGGGGGGCAGCCCCCCCCCCCCCGCCCCCCCCCCCCCCCCCCCGTAGTTTACGCCTATGGTACAGAGTACTATTAATTTCAATCAATAAAATTTTTATTTTTTTATGTCATTTTTTGACTGTAAAACTGGGCCACATACTTTTTAAAATGACTGAAATGAAATAAAATGAAGTGTTACCTCCTAAATTTCATACTTTAGTTAATTAAATTAAAAAAAAAAAAATCTAATTGTCATGTCTCAAAACTGTTTGCACCCCCGAATTCAGAAAAATCCTCCCTTTCATTTGGTACTGAATTTGTAATAATAGGACTGATATTTCTAATTTATTTTGGTGTTACACAAAACTGATCTACAAATATTGGTGATAACATTTTTACCCAGATAATTGGGAGGCACGAAAATTTTAAATTACCCTGGGCACAAAAACTTGTTAGTCAGGGCCCTGTGCATGAGTTTGTATCTATAACTGTTTTACACAGTTCTCTCATTTAAACAAAAATAGTGGTTGCTGTTATTTTATTTTATGAAACTTTGAAATGCACTCAATAATTTATGCTCCCCCCCCCCTTCATATACCTGCGTTTGTAAGGAGGAGGGTTAAAATTAAACTTCCATTATAGACTTTAGTAGTCAAAACAGGTGGGCAGATGGCCTTTCAATTTTGTATTTACATATTTCAGGAGAATGAACTCAAGAATTTTTTTAAATATGTAAAAAATTTACCTTAGGTGGTGGTTTGCATGGGGAAATTTAACAAAAGAAATGAATTATACAGAACTCACAAAATATGGAGTGAACATTTATTAATTTTTTCGTTCCTTCTTGGTTATACCATTTATTAAATTTTTTATTTTTTAATGAAAAGCACTATCTAATGGATATTTAGTGATCTTTAAAAAATTCTTTTTATACCTTGAACACATCTCATAAATTGCCTATATACCAAATTTGGTGGTAATTTGCTCATTTGTTTTAGCTGCAGAATGCTGTTTTTATAGTGAAAGCTTAATTATAACCATCCTGTATATGTATGTAATATACAGGGTGTTTCAAAACTCATAGGCAAAAATTTAAGGGGTGGTAGAAAATATCTAAACAAGCCATTTTTACCATACAATGCATGGGCAGAGAGCAAGTGGTGACCGCTAGAGGACGCTGTAATAGAAATTATAAAGCGTGTGTTTTCTTACACATTGCCATTTCTACCGGGGATTTCAGCAGGCATGTCAACATACAGTAATCAAGAAAAGGCAGACATGCATGATATGTATGGTCTGGCAAATAGGAATGAATGCTTGGAAGCTGCAAGACTGTGCAGGCAGCGTTTCCCGAGAAGACATGTGCCAGACCAAAAAATACAAGTCTTACGGCTTCCAGAGCATCCCCATTCTGCCTTTTCCTGATTATTGTATGTCGCCATGCCTGCTTAAATTCACGGTAGAAATGACGATGTGTAAGAAAACATGTGCTTTATACTTTCCATTACAGCGCCATCTAGCAGTCACTGCTTGCTCTCCGCCCATGCATTGTATGGTGAAAATGGCTTGTTTAGATGTTTTCTACCAACCCTTAAATTTTTGCCTAGGAATTTTGAAACATCCTGTGTAAAAGCAAGCCCCTGACAAAAATTTAGTTGCCTTTTTAGAAATGTATTTATGTATTTTTCTACATCCCTTCTAATTTTCATCGTGATTAAATTTTCTTCTGCTGTGTGTAATTATCTTTAGCATTGTGATAATATTGTTAATTCTGTGAGAATTCTTAATTGTGCCCATGTTTTGCACAGTGATTGGATTAAATCTTATTGTATATGTGTTTTTAATTATTGAACTAAAAGTTGATTGAATGTTATTTCAAGAACAGATTTTAAATTTCATTAAAAGAATGTTTCTAATGAATCTTATGAACTCACCTCATCAGAATTGCATTAAGCATAACATTCCACTTACTTTCTGCTTTGTATGATAAAAAGATCAAAATAATTTCCATTTATTTTACAATGGGGCACCTTTTTAATGTTTTTAATTTTGGTCCATAATCATTCTGTTGTAGCTACTGTTAAAATTTTTTGTTTATACAACATGAGAAAAATTTTTATTTCACTTATACATTTTCTTTTTTTCTCTCTCTTTAAGAAGAATCCCAGTTTTGAAATGCATTCCAGACTTTATTATTATTTGAATAACTATAGTTCTATCAAGGTGAGTTCACGACAGGGAAAATTCAGTTTGTGACAAAATTGTGCATAATTGTAATATACTATGAAGGTAACAAAATATCAAAGTGGTTGCATACACTAGCCAAACAATCTCGAGAAAAAAAAAAACCTTTTTAATTTCAGTAGTTGCTTGAGTACAAGTTATTTCGAAAAAGAGTCAACACTCCAATGACGTGGTTAGTAGCGTCTGCGTCTGCAATGAGGAGGTCTTGAATTCAATCCTCACGGTCAGAAACTTCACCTAGTGTACCTACAGGTCACTTTATTTTATTTATTACTGTCCAAACAACTCAATAATTTCTTCTCTTATGTAGATATCTTCTTGAGAAATTTTATTTGAAGATTCTGATGCAATTTTATTATATTGGCCTTTTCATGTAAACAAGTATTCAAAATATGCAATAACATTCTTTAATTTAGATTTCAATGCATCACTGCATAATATGATCATTCATCAACAATTGTTCGTTCAATTTCTGATACACTATCAATATCTTCCTTAAAACTAACATTTATCAGTTGATGGTATTTTCACAAAACATTTTATATTAATGAAACTAGTAACAAATGTATAATATACTTTTAACTACAAATTTTAAAAATTTAACCGACACTTTAAAGGAAAGATTTTCTAGTTTCACAGAATAAATGGTTAGGGAACTGGATGGGTAGTGGTTATATAACAGCAAACAAAATATTTTTCTTTAAATATTAATCAACAGACTTTTTTTCTTTGTTATTTGTTTTTTCTCTTTCTGCAGGGGTGTTTCATGTTCAGGGTTTTTACTCTAACCCTTCTGTATTTTCATATTTCTTTAAGTTATTTTTTGTTTTCATTGGTTGTTAATTTGTTATCCAGGTGATATGTGAATGAAATGTAAAAGGATTGAACGTTTCTGGTCTAAATAGTTTGAGTATTATTTGATATTTTGGGTTTTTTTCGAATTTGAGGTTAATTTTCAGGGTTTTTACCTTTGAGTCACAATCACAGGGTTGCCACAGGCTACTAAAAGACTACTATTTGAACTATTTTCAGCCTGAGGAGACTATGGGAACTTTTTTCACCCCAAAAGCTTGAAAAGGCAACTATTTTCACAAAAAGGCAACTATTGGGAGACTATTTTTCACCTTTTGAAAAATTCTTCCAGAAATATCAGGAAAATCTTTCAGAAAGAAATATTTTCTATGCATTTTATAAACAATCCCATATCTTAACCTTTTCACCCTTTATTTATTTATTTTTACCACCTTAAAGTATGGTATATCCCTAATGCTGCCTTGAAACATTTAGAACATCCAATGAGAATGTAGAAATAGCACCCGATATGACATATGCACCTATTAAGCTGGCCAATTTGCTTATTGCAAATGACGACTAGTACACTCCTGTGACCTGTTATGTCCTTCGTCATCTGATTTCATGTAAGAAAAAATAACAAAATTATAAAAGAAAGCTCTCTTAGTAAATCAGGAAAAGTACACAACAAAAAATAAATAAATTGTTAAGAGTGGACAATATTTAATCTTTTCAATAACAAAATCCCATGTTATTCTATGGGAAAATTTGTTTTTAATTCAGTTTTCACATTCAGAAGTTTTATATATATATTGGTATACTTATATTGAATAGTAAGAAAATGTGTATGGTTTTTATCCTTTAATGGTTGTTAGTATTTGATATTTAAGCTAGTATTCTGGCCGCTAGGCTACTATTTAGGCAACTATTTTAATACTTCTAGGCTACTAAAGCAACTATTTTTGTCATATTTCTTTTGTGGCAACCCTGCAATCACCCCTGTTTCTGTGAACAAAATAAAGTTTCAGCTGCTCCCTAATATTTTCAAGTTCAAAATGGTTATATAAAATAATCATTAAAAACCAGAACACAGAAGACGCAAACTAAGATTACGTCTTACATCCGCTACCTTTCTTACAGTTAATTCTATTTTTTAGTTATTTCTAATTTTCTTGTCTGTTTCGCTTCATTTCTGTATCTGCCATTCAAGGATTTATATATTTATTTATTTACATATTTATGTATTTTGCTATTAAAGCTGTAGATGAATAATTTCAAGGTTGGATGATTGTAAAATTTAATAAATGATAATTATTTTATTTTTGTAAATTAAAAAAAATATGTATAAACACATAAGTATTATTGTTATTTTCTATTTGTAATATTTACAGGTTTTTAATATTTTAGGTTTGTTTTTAATTATAAAATAAAGTAAAAATAAAATGTGAAGATAAATAATAAATTTTAAAAAAGAAAGTAGTTACCCTTAAGTAACACCTGTCGTTAAACTTTTAACGACGTTATATAAAAATTATCATTCAAAACCATGTCGCTACTTTGGCGACGCATTTTAGATATATCTTTTCCTAAATAGTCATTAATAGTCATTTTCAGAATATTAAATTGAAATAAGGTAAATATCTTACCTTATCGGTCCAGAGTCATGGGGACTGCAGGCCACTGTTGGTTCATTGCTATTCATTAGTGTCGATTGAATACATATATCGGAAATAATAGGATATCAATTCTGAGACATACATTTATTACAACTACAAAGACGAACACGAAGAACACACACTGAGGAGAAAAGAAGAAACAGAACATTAATATTGGCACGCAGCGCCATCTACAGGTTTTAGATTTGACCAATAATTAATAACACCAAACTGAAGACTTCCAAACTGCAGCTGCAGATGCTCCCAACTACGCCACTGGAGTGTTGACTCTTTTTTGAAATAACTTGTACAAGCAATTACCAAAAATTTAAAGGGTTTTTTTTCTTGAGATTATGTGACTAGTGCATGCTACTGCTTTAATATGTTACCACCTTGATAGTCATAGTATGCAATTTCATCCCAAACTGAATTTTCCATGTGACCTCTCTTTTTGAGTGCATGGGGACAGTATTGATTGATAGGTATTCAGCAGCCCAGGGTTTTTTAAAGAGAGAGAGAAAAAAAAAAAAGTGACTGCTTGCGTTGATTTTCCACTCTCTCCTTTAATTGCTTTTTAAGAACAGGGTTTAAATTAAAGGGTACCACCACAGCTTTACAGGCATTTTATAAACTTGCATGTAGATTTATTGCTCATTTGCATGCAGTGGACGTGAATAAAATACTCAAAGATTTTCCCCTTTAAAGTGTTCACTTGACATCTTATTTTTTGAAGAGACAGGGTTTTCTTTCGCTTTTAATTGTTTGTAAAAAATGTCATCTTTGCTTAGGAAACAAGATAATATTGAGATCTCAAGGGAACTTGACAATAAAATAGTGCACTAAACAGAGTTCAAATAGTGAAAAAATTGAATATTTCTGTATCAACATTAAATATAATGGCTTATGATTTAAATTATTTGTTATCATTGATTATTATTTTAAATTTCTTTAAATTATCTTATGTTTTTTATTAACAATCCCTTGAAAAATGTATTAGTGGTGCTCAACTGAATTTATGAATTTCTTATTTTTACATTTTCACAATTGCATTTTAAATATGTTGTTTACATTAAATTTAATTCCACCTTTCTTTTATTTATTTCAGCAAGAACAACTAGAAAACAAAAAATTAGCAGAGATAGCTGATCAACCTGAGTTTTTACGTGTTCATGCTAGAGTTTGTGCCCAAACAGTGGATTCAAAGTCATAGCATTCTATATATTAACTCTTCTTTTGTACATAGTTATGAAAAGTTTGTTAAAAGTTTTGGAGAATGGTTCATAAACAGTGTTCTGGCTACAGGATTTCTTTCTTTGGATCATTTGAGCAGTGTTGAGAGAAGTGGAGGCAATAGTGTTCCCATTATTTTACGTGACTGGATTGAATAATTGTAGTGGAATTAAAGAACTGTTTTTGCGCTGATGGAATTTTTTTTTAATATTAATTTAATCTTGTAATTTCTTTGTGTCTGTTTTTTGCTGTTTAAATATTTGTACAGTATTTATATCATTTAAAAGCAAATGTTTTGTTAAGCTAAATAGTTGCACAATGAATGAGAGAGTAATGTGTTTTCATTAATTGTTAATTTAAATAGTTCTATGTATCTTTTTTTTTTTTTTTTTTAACTTGAAATTGTTTTTTAATTTATAAATTTTAAGCATTTCTTCAAAATTAACAGATGGATAATTTGCAATTTTTATCTGAAATTGTTTAAAGCACTTTTTTCCGAGTAAGTTTTTTTTTTTTTTTATTAAGAGATTTTTCTTCTTTAATGATTGCAATTTAATCAGATTATGATACTAACAAATAATTACTTACTGAATTTCAATTTTTGTTGTCATTTATATGCTTTTGAAGTTTAGTTTTCTCAACTAATATTAAACATAATAAACTAATAATAAATAAAAATAAACTACTAAATTAACTTTAGTAATTTTACACACTGTAACATAACCTCTAACCGATTTTTTTTTTTTTTTTAACGTGATCGTAACTGAAAATTTTTTACTGAACTTTTAACATATTTCTGCGTAACATCTATTTATTTGTATAACTTTTAACCAATAAAATTGCTAAAATAATTGTGGACTAAGATTTTTGATTATTACATTAAATTTTTCATTTTGTGTGGATTTTTTTTTTTTTTTTTTTTTTTTTTTTTTTTAACATCTGAAAGTAAGTGGGCTTTATAATGACCATTTGAACTTCCATGTCTATAGTGTAGAATTATCAATATGTACAGATGCTAAGGGTCAGTTACTTCCAATGTATGATTTTTAAAAAAAATTCTCCTTGTTAATAATTAATTTTTGTAGAGGCTGTAAGAATTAAAATGAAGTTATAAAATGAAATCAAAGTTAAAATTATTTTTAATTTTGATTTGATTAAAACATTTGAATTTAATTTAAAAATATATGTTATGTATAATAATCTATATTTTTTTAGTATCATATTGCAATTTATTTATGTATATTAGTTTCTTTTTAAAGGTTACCATTTACATATTAATATAATTTTACTGCATAAGCAGTGAAAATGCATCTTTTAAGGACCTTAGTCATGTTTTCTGGAATTCTGTTTATTTTTCCATGACCACTTAAATAGTTTTATTTAAAAAGGGGTACTTTTGTATTAACTGCACTCCAACAATTAAGACTTTTCTCTTCCTCTTATAATTTTTTCACCTCTTGTCACCAAAACCCATGTAACTCTATAGAATATGATATACTTTATATAAACTTATGATATGCATTATAATTTTTGAAAAACACTGTGATAAACTTGTACACATTATACTTCGTTTTGTATAATGGCACACAGTTAAAACAAAAGTACCAATAAAGGATTTATAAATTCGATAATATGCAGTAAACTCTTGATTATTTGCGAGTAGTTTATAGTACCAAAAAAGCCAGTTTATACTATTAAGATATACTATTAAATCTTGTAGAAAATAAAAATTGAGGACAGAAATAGGAACAACTATAGTATTTCCCCACAGCTGAAATTGGTGATTTATTTTTGGCGATTATGGCTAAATCATAAATCTAAAAATCATAAATCATATAGCATAAATTATAAAATCATAAGCTAAATTATAAATCATAAAATCATAAATCCAAAATAAATAGCATGCAGGCTGCCATATTATATCGCAAACAGTCCAGAACGACATCGTTATCGTTCAAATTGGCAGCATAGAAAAATCTCCAAATTCAGCTGTGGGGAAATACTGTAATTGTACCCAGAAATATCTAGGAAAATGTATAATTCAATATTAGGAATATTATTTCAATGATGCAGATAATCTGGAGTCTACTGTGCTAAAATCAGATAATGTTTCACTGGAAAAATGTTAAATTTTTTAGTTAAATCATCATTTTGATAGTGATAATTGCTTTCATTTTGTAGCTTCTAAATCTGTAACTAAATTGTTTGATTCTAAATTATTTAATTTTGGAAATATGGTAACTGAAAACTGACATATATCAGTTTTAACTATCATAAATTAGAGTACTTTAGAAATTTAACGTCTACTTTTTACAGATAAAATGAAAATGTGAAAAAGCATGCTTTTGTACTAGGCTAATATAATGCAATAGATAAAGGCACTGAGACAATCATCTAAGTGCATTTATACTTCGATAATATGCCCAAATGTTCTCTTTTTATAATTAACAAAGAAAAATAAAAACCTTGTTTCGTTTAATTATGTAATTTTCATACAAAGGATGAGGGTCTATAAGAAATTTTTCAGCCCTGAGGAATTTAAAGTTCTTGTTTTATTATATGAATGATTAGACCACTATAAATAAAAAATAATGCAAACTAGCTCCAAATGCTGAGTATAATTGCTATAAAATGACATAACAGTAGTGTCAATGTGCAGGCCCCTCAGTCATCATTCCATAAGGATAAGTATAAGATCTGCTTGTGGGCATTATTGTCAAAAGTTATATAATTTTAGAACAGGTTTTTTTTTGTATTTATGCTTATATTACAAATGAATATAGATTATAACTATAATATTTCTAATCAAAGTATTTGTATCTATTGTGCATGAATTGTAGAAAGACTAATATCGAGTATATTTTCAACCATCTGACAGCCGCTTATAAAAATATCTGGACACTGAGTCTGGTCCTTTTCTACAATACACTTCAAAACAATTCAATATAATTCAAAATTATATTATTATGAAATTTCGCTTTTTAAATTTGAAGGTCTTGAATAATAGTCATAAGGACTATAATCATGTGCACAATTACATTTTTAATCTCAGGTTGAAATAAGCATTATTTTAGTACAATGAAATAACTGTGCACTGAAAATAACATTAAGATCTTGCCCTTTGCAAAAGAAATGCTACAGATTTCAGGGGTGGCGTCAGAAGGGGGGCCGGGGGGGCACAGGCCCCCCCGTCGGGGAGTTCGTGCCCCCCCATCGGGGCAGATTCTCAAAATCTGTCGGGGAAAAATACCCTTTTTTCCCCTTTGTTCAGCAACAAAATATTTTTTTTCCTTTTCATCATTCGGAGTTTGTCTTTCTAGAGAAGTTTTTTTTTTTTTCCCCTGAAAAACTAATGGCATGCAACTGCGATGGCTTTCCTAGCATTGATATACGATGTATATTCCTCTTCTATGTCAGTTGGTGGGAACGACAACAGAAAAGAAAGCGGCGAGTATTATTACAAGGATTGACCCATTCCTTATCTATTCCTTATCTTCTAAAATCACAATTGCGAAGCTTCTGTGAAGAAGTCGCATTTTTATTGCCTATTATCCAGCTCTCTTTGAAATGGACAGAAAGCATGTAGGCTACGTATGTTTCCATTTCCCTTTTTGTCTGTGAACAGCAACTAGACCACACACACACATATGATTTTTTTTTTTTTTCTTCCCTGGAAAATTTTAAGAATAAGATATCTCTTCAAAAAGTACATCGGAAAAAACAATCTTAATTCCCCCCCCCCCCCTTTAATAAGAACAAAAAAGAAAGAAATTTCATTCAAATAGATCACGAAAATATAATTTGCATATTGATTTAAGTCACATTTCCTTTAATTCTACTAATTCTTATTCAGGATACTGTTTTCAAATATTGTGTGTCTATGTCGGCTGATGTGTCGCTTTTGCTTTAGAACTTAAAGACAGCTTTAACAATGAGAAATGAAATAAGTAAAATAACTGAGACCTTTTAATAAGATTTGTTTTTTGCATTCTATTTCTAAAGAGAAATTCTTTTAACAATTTGTGAAATTTTACAACGATAATTTGTTTAATATCTGTCAAATTCAAAGCATTAAAATATTTCCGTGCAATTAAGAGTCGTTTTAATAATTATATGAAATTAAAATTGTATTTATTTTGCATCGCGACACTCTGCATCACCAACAAATTAAAAATGAATTTCTCTTTTTAAAATTTACTTTTAATTACTTTTTGCTAGAGAAGTCAGGGAACAAAAGGGAAGAAAAAAAATGCAATCGGGGAACAATACAACTTTTACCGATTTTTAATGCTTGTTTGTATGAAAATAAAAAATTTCGGAAACAGTGAAGAATATTCTTGCTCTATTTTATCAATTCAGCCGCTCATGAATGTTTATATTTTATTATTATCTTCAAAAGTCATATTGAAATTTTTCATTCAGCATTTTTTTTTTTTTTTTTTTTTTTTCATAAAAAAAATATTATCCCCTCCGTGGAAGATCAAAATTGTGATGGCATGTTTACGGGCCATCTTTAAGGATAGGCTGAATCCTAGACTGTCGCCAATTGTCTATTGAGCAGCACTAGTGCAACGGTAAAACCCAACCAACCAACTATAAAATATATTAATAATTATGAAATAATTCAGCCAACGACTGAAACATCTGTCGGTTCAATTTATAAATGTTAGAATAGTGAAAAACTACCTCAGAACTTGCAGTGCAGAAAGCAGGTTGCAAAATATGATGATTTTAGGGATTCACAGTGCAAGATCAAAGAAATTAGATTTAGAAAGAATAGTAACAATATTTGATAAAACCTATCCCAAAAGCCGAATTCAGTTACAATAATACGTAAATGGATTTTATTTTTTTAAATTTAAATTTAATGTGTATGCAGGAGATTCCCAGAAATCCCCACAAATTGGAAAAAAATTATGTGTATTTTGGAATTTTGTGAAAATTAGCATTTATGAAACGAGATTTTGATACTGTAATGCATACAAAATGAGGAAAAATACAAATAAGTATGCTTGGAAAATAATTAACATAATTAAAAAAGAAAAGAAAAAATTAAAGAGAATAAGCAACTTAGTAAAAAATATGCATATAATGAAATTTAATTTAATTTTTTCTTGAATTAAGAAATTAAAATTTATCTAATACAGTAAGATACAAAATTTTACTCAACATGTGATACAATATAAGCTTCTATTATAAGTATTTTACCTTTTATTACTTTTTTTTAAAATATAGGCAAAAATAGTTTTTTATTTTATTTATTTATTGTTATTTATGAACAATTATTATTTCTTGTTTATAGCATTAATGCATTTAAAATTTATCATCAACAGAAAGTAATCTGCATAAAATTGACTTTCTGTGTTTCGTGAGATTCAATTTCTGATGAATCATTGTTAATATCAGTGCTATCTTAACCTTTTCATATTAAAAATTTTACTGTCGGTTTGATAATTACATTGGTTACAACATGCGGATTTCTGGAAGTCTACTCCATTTGTTCATGAAGTATTTAACATTATGAAGATTAAATAACGTAATTTTAATATTGATGTTGTATGATTATGAGAAAATTATACCTTAAGTGCATATTTAAATCAGCATATTGTAAGTAAAGTTGAACATTTAAGAGAAATGTAATATGTATATACTTGGTTACAAATGAAATGTATACCATGTTAAGAAGGAAGTTTTAGCTGACATTTGTTGGATGTCTTTGACTCTATTTATTTTTTCACAACTATGCTCATGCTCTAATATGCATGATTTACTTTTTTTTTTCTTTTTTTATATACATATTACATATATATTATTTTAGGAGGGTAGGGAGCTCGATACATCGACGAGATGACACGGCGATTAAGTGAAAGCCTAACTTTATAAAAACAATCTACCTTGAATTTAATACTCTAATTTTTCCATAAAATCTCTAATTTTCAGCTGAAAGAACACTAGCTGATAAATTATGAAATGTAAATGTGGCACTGGTGATGAATTTAATTAAATATAATTTGTCTTTTAAAACTCCAATTTTCAACTGAATTTAGGAGTTTTTTACTGTGAAATCATAATCATTATTTTTAATTTTTGACAAAACCAATTAAAAATTATCAATTGCATTAAAGTATTATTCGTTTGGATGTTACAGTGCCTCAAACACACAAAGGCTTCAAACTTATAACCCCCTCCTCTTTCTTATCTTAGTTGGTGTTAAAAATAATACGGTACGGAAGCACTATAAAATACGGACAAACATTCAACAATATTTAAAAAAAAAAAAAAAAACTATTTTTTTTTTCTAAGTTTTTTTTTTTTTTTTTGCTAAAAGTAAAAAAAATCGATAACTTTGTTTTAAATTATCACAGATTTATAGTTCAACCATTCGTTTTAAAGGTATTGGCGAGATCTTTCGAAAGATACCCATCTTGAAAATTTACCCCCCCCCCCCCAGGGGGGGAACCGGTGCCTCCCACATACACAAAATTTTTTTCGTAGTTAACTACTACTATTATCAATAATTCATATTAATTTTACAATCACAAGTTTAAAATAACGCTCATTATGTACATTTATACGAAATTTTGTACTATACTGCCATGTTAAAAGTTTACATAAAATGCGATCACAGCGCCATCTGCTGGGCGATTGATCCCAAAATCTAATCAGCACCATTCCATGTCAGGGTCCAACTATATACCAAGTTTCGTTCAATTTCATTCATCGGTTCGTGAGATACGGTGAAAAATACGAAATTTTGCGATCACAGCGCCACCTGCGGGACGATTGATTCCCAAATCTAATCAGCACCATGCCCCGTCAGGTTCCAACTATATACCAAGTTTGGTTGAATTTCATTCATTGGTTCGTGAGCTACGGTGAAAAATACGAAAATTTGTCCTATACTGCCATGTTAAAAATTTACATAAAATGCGATCACAGCGCCACCTGCTGGGCTATTGATCCCCAAATCTAATCAGCACAATGCCCCGCCAGGGTCCAACTATATACCAAGTTTCGTTGAATCTCATTCATTGGTTCGTGAGATACGGTGGAAACACGAAACCACAGACAGACATTTTTAAAAAACTATCAATTCGTGTTCAGGACATCCCAAAACGTGTAGATCCGTCAAAAAACGGAGGTCGAAAATTTTTGCGAATCCAATACTTTCTCTATATTACATATAGAAGAAAGTAAAAAAATACCATTGTATATTTGACGTAGTGTATAGACACTGACAGGAAGGTGCATGGTGTTAAATATGCCTGTAAAAATGTTTCTACATATAGTGCCCCCCTGTCGGGGAACCGGTGCCCCCCCGTCGGGGAATTTCTGACGCCACCACTGACAGATTTCCAAATGTCGTAAATTCTACTCTCCGCACCAGAAATGTTAATATTGTTTAAAATATAAACTGTACCAAACAAAAAAGTAAATATTTTTTAAAGAATATTCAGCATAACTAAAGTTAGATTTAAATACAATTTGATCAGACAGATTCGATTTCATCAGTTTCATCTCTTTCAAACCTGTGAGGAGTTGTTGTGTATGCATTGTATTCTCTGTAATCAATGTCGTATTTTTCTTTCAATTTTTAACTTTTTTATATGAATGCAGTGGAACAACACTTTTATGTATAATTTATGTCATAGTGTATTTCATACTGTGTTTTATTAATAAGAAAGTGTTGCTCCTTTACTCTCATATTAAAAAAAAGTTGGTCAAGTTTCTAAAAATGGGAGAATTTGGGACCCCTCGGAATAAACAATTACTGGAATAATATAAATAATATTAATTGAAACTTAAAATAAACATGTTCTAAAATAAATGAATGCATAAATTTCACATGTGTAATCAATCTGACATTTTTCTCAATTTCAGGGCCAAGAAACACCCTTATGGATCCTCATCCTTTGAGTAAAGACCACAAATAACTAGTTAATAAGTTGAATGTTTAATTTTTCGATATGTCGAATAAATGCATTATATAATAGACACTTGCCTTTAATCAACTTAAATCTAGTTCCTATAGTAAATTATTGTGTATAGAATCTGTAAATGTAGAATTCTCTCTTTTAAATATTTAATTTCTGCTTTTCAAAAGTAAAAAATAAACTGAGTATAAAAACATAGCTTTCAAAAATGAATTCTGTAGAAAATTCTTGATTTAGGCTAATGATGTAATTAAGATTGTCGTTTTGTTTATTTATGTATTGACTAATTTCTTTATTTTTCTACATAAATACTTTCTGTGTACTTCCCAGGCAGAAATTTTATTTCAGCTGCTGAATAAGCTCCAATTTTATTTTATTTTTCATTTTTATTAATACTTAAAAAAAAATTTAATTGATTTGTTATGTAAGTATTGAATTACAATTTCACTTTAAAATCTTTATGGCATATTCTGACAGAATTAAGAATAAAATTTATTATGGCATCATTCCTTTTAGGCACTTCATAACTATGCTAATTTGGTATGTGTGCTAATTCATAGCGAATTTTTCAATAGCTGATTATTTCCACCTTTCCTTCAAATTGAATTAGTATTTGGCACTCAATGACTATCCTTGTCATCAGCCAAACTCCATGGGGGAAACGTGTTTATACAATTTTTATTTTTTTCCCTCACTTTCAGAGAATTCACAATCGTTAAATTAGTTCTTGTTGTTTTTTAAAATTACTTTTTAATAATTTCATATTGGAGCTGAAAAATTCATAGTTTATTCATTGGAATTTAATTACTTACATTAAGTCATTAATGATGTATGCTTATGCAATGTACAAATGAATAAAATGTTTGAAAAATAAATTTATTCTGAAATTGGATACACACAAAATTCAAAATATTTCTGGCAAAATTTGAATTTGTAGCTATAGTCCGTTCAAGATAAAGTGATACCAGAAGTAAACAAACGGGTTACCAAGGTATTCCATTTCTGTTATTCATAACAAAACGGGTTAAGATTAATCCCTCAACCAACATCCCTTTAAACTATAAGACTATCCCACTACCCCCTTTTTTTGTGTTTTGGCGTTTGTGACAAATACTTGTACTTTATATAAAAAAAAAAAAAAAAAAAAAAATACAACAATGAAATAACCATTAAAATCAGAAAAGGTTGCTAAGGTAGCACAGAAGGGGAGGAATGAGTGGCCTTGCCTAGCGCCAACAGTGACATTATCCATGTCGCCAAATAACGTAGGTTTTTGTTTATTTTTGGTATCAGTTTAAGTTGAACAGACTATATACATATACTCATTTTACAAATTCATAAAATTGTAGCATTGTAATTTTTTTTTTTTTAAAGGTACATTTTAAATTATCAAATTATGTTTTAAAATATATGTTGATAGTCATATGTCATAAAAAAACAAAATATGCATGTATTTTGGAAACATTTTATAGAGTAGCTTAAACTTAGTGTGATAAATGTCTGATATCTTTAGTTTTATATCACTTCTTTTTAATACAGTAGACTCTTGAATAACCAGGATTACGTTATCTGGGTTGTAGATTACTGAAACAAACCTCCCTGCCCCAACATGTTTTAAAAATAATAATTAGAATGTTCTCTTCTTTCACAACACAAAATTCCTTTTACAGAGTAGGTGGGAAAACCATTTTCTTTTTAGTTCTATATATTGTATTGCTGTGTTCTAACAGTAGTGATATGAAATATTCATAAGCTCCCATGTCTTCTGTCCATTATGTAAAAATTTACTTGGAAGGAAAAAATAAGGGAGCAGAGCTCTTAATTAATAAATCTGAGACTAGACTGGATGTACAATAAAATTATCAACCTATTAATGGCCAGAATAATTCTGCTAAGTATGTTTTGATAAATATTTCAAATGTAAATTAATATTGTCTATCGAGAATAAGTATTAAATTCAAATAACTTGTATGTTAGTTTTAAAGTTACAGTTGGTTCTTGGTTTAGGACGTTGAGTGTTCCAGTGAAAAAACTTGACTTGTGAAATGAAGTATTTTAATCAATATTATTTGCTTTGATATTTGGCAATATGTCTGTATAAGCAAATTTATGTGCAAGGAATAAAAAATTGTTAAATGGTGATGTAAATCCAAGAAATTATAATTAATGGTAAATATATGAAATTTCGTGATTATAGTGCTTATACTAGTTATTACTTAAAAGGGAAAAAAAAAATAGTTCCATGAAATCACAAAGATTCTATGCAAAATTTTGAATGATCTGATCTGTAAGTAGGATCGCTCAAAGCTAATTAGTTTATGAAGAAACAGAGATTGGGGATTAAACTATGCACAATATTATTTGTATACAATTTAAAAAAAAAAGAAAAAAGGCTATTGAAAAATAAAAGCTTTTACTACTCTTTCCTTTGCAGTTAAAGTCATGGAACTTCAAGAACAGACTACGAGCATGTCAAAATTATATACATACAGGCGAGAAAAGAATAATCAGGGATCCGGACATAATATCGCGGGACAAAATATTGCGTCAAAAAAATATGATCTATTTGAAAATTTGTATTTCTGTCACGTGCGATCTCTGGTGAAGGCCACAGGGCCTGCACGATTGAATTTTTTATGACTAATCTTTAAAAAAAAAGTTAATAAACATAGTCTTTAAACTCTTTTAAGCAAAATTTATAAACATTTTTGTGGTGAGTTTGTGTGTATACCAGTGCTCTGACGAAGGCAAGTGTTGTCATAAAATTTTGTACAACATTATTAATAATTACCCACTCCTTTTTGCTTTCCATTCATTTATGTAGGCGATATTTTGTCCCCAACCTGAATAATCGTGAGGTTTTTTTTTTTTTTTTTTTTTTTTTTTACTTTGTTACTGCACTTCATTACAGTATTGTTTACAAGTCCAATCATTAATTAATATCCTTACCTACTGAATTTTAACCTGTGTGACATTGTCTGATGGGGTTTTGTCAAGGATAGTCTGTGAATAAACCAGCTAGCTCACTGACTTTATTGTGGATATCAAAACAGAAATACAGTTGATATTCATACATGTGCTTGAATCTCTAGCTGTCAATAAAGACATTTACCTTCATCAGTAGTCAATTATTAGGGATCTCACATGGAACACGCAATAGTACAACTTCTACATTAATTCTGTACTGATAAGTATAAAGGATTTAAGTCAAAAAATGTCGATTTTGAGTTAAGTACATAGTCAGACTCAGTAAAAAATTCTCTATCGATTGGTATAAACTATTTAAGTCTATGCCATTTAGTTTTTGAGAAAATCCATTGGTAAAAAAAGATTCAAGTCAGAAATTTAGCATTCATCTTTGGTATAAAATATTTAATTCCATTTTTTCCCTTTATTAAATGAAGATTGACAATTATTAAATGGTATATAAAGGGTATAAATCAACCTAATCCCTTTTTCCTAATCGTTTCTTCTGATTAGTTTTTAGTTAGTTTAACTTTATTTTTCGTCTCCTGAAAAATCAAGAATATGGACTTAAATCCTTTATACTTATCAGTACAGATATACAGTGCTTCTTGAATCATCAAATTGTCTATAATAACTTAGAAGTAATAAATAATTCTTCTAGATAGTTTTTTTTTTTTTTTTTAACATCCTATACATATTTAAAAAAAAAAAAAAAAAAAAACTGGTTACAGAAAAGAAATGAAAACTTAAATTATTTGTGATTTTATTATTATTTCTTGGTCAATCTATTTGAGAGTCTATTGTACTTCATCTGCAACTTGTTAAATAGATAGAAAGTGAAATGTAATGGCAATTAGTAATTTTTCGCTTCTATTGTGAGATATTTTTATGCATCTTTATAAATGCAGTATTTACCTCCTTCATAGTATATGGAATATAGTTATTATAATGAAAGTAAATGTGTATATGTAAAAACATATTTTTAAAAGCCTATTTAAAAAAAAAAAAAAAAAAAAAAAATTCAGTTAAAATTTGATCTCCAGCTTGTATTTTTGTAATTAAGAATGTTATTTAATCAGCAGCTGTATTCTAGAATGATATTTTTCTATAACTTTTCTAAAAATTATCTCATACTTTTGAATGTTTATTAAAAAATGGACACTCTAAAATGTTTTTTATTATTTTTGGCAAATTCGTGTAGATGGATATTTTGAAGTAAAAGGTTTTTAATTAAAGAAATTGCCAGTTTATTTTAACTAATTGAAACTTAGTTAATTATAGCCATTAAAATTATTCCACCGTATTTTATTAAGAAAGAGTTTTAATTTATTTTTTTTTTTAATTAAACTTATTAAGAGTATACAATATGTACTCTTGCCGACAGCCAAAGCTATTTTATTGAAAATTGGAAGATTCATTTATAGGATAACTTATTACTTGATGTTTTTTTTTTTTTCCCTCCCACCTTCAGAAAATTTATAATAGTAACATTTGTACTTGTTTTTCTATTTATTTTTCTATTTCTATTTTTATTATTATTTTATTTATTTATATTTTTTTACAGCTTTTAATATATATATATATGCACTTAGTTAATATTTTCATGTTTTTAAACTAAAAAATAAAATATCAAAAAGTTATTAACAAAAAAAATCAGTTTATAAAAAACGAGTACAAATTTATCAGTTGTGAATTTTCTGGATGTGTAAACGGAATTTGAAAAAATACATTTTAGTAATGAGTGATTATGAAAACTGATTTTTCTCATAGAATAATATGAGTATTGGCTGCCGTCAAGGTTAGGTAATGTACTCTCTTAAATGCTAATCTTTTAAATTTAATCTAAGTTGTACTATTTGAAATTTCTGTCATTCTCTTATATTATTTATTTATTTTCCTTTGCAAAAAATATTTTATTTTTTAAGTTAAAGAAATCATTATAAAATAATCTTCTATAAAATAAATAGAAAAAAGTGTGTTTATTCCCAAAGATGTTAAAATTATACAATATATATATATTAAGTGACCTTTTCGTAAAATAGCATATTTTAGTCATTACTGTGCATTATGTAAATATGTAGCCATTTGTACAAAGAGGGTTGATTTTCTTTTTTTTTGTTCAATGTTTTTATATATTTCTATGTACTCTTCATACCTATTTAAACTAAAATTCATTAAATCATATTAAATACAATAGAACCTTTTACTTAAAATATAATATATACAACTTACATTTAAAAAAATTAAAAAGGATTGATTTCATAAATTATTATATTAAATATACCTTATTTAAAATCCTTAAATTGTTTGAGCTAATATATTTCAACGTCCCAAACGGGGCCATCTTCAGAGCTCGAAACGACAAACTATGGCTGGGCGGTACATTTACTTTTCTCCTCTTCTTCTTCATCCTTTTATCCCGAAATATATTAGCTCAAACATTTAAGGATTTTAAATAAGGTATATTTAATATAATAATTTATAGAACTTACTTTTTGCATGTATTTCTAAGCTGTGAAAATAGAGAATTATACTTTGTTATCATTATTTTCTTACAAGAATATTGAATGATTTTAGATCTGGATATTTCATGCATTATTTGTAATTAGAGATGTTAATTATATTTTTAGTGGGGGGAAAAAAAAAAGAAAAAAAAACTAATAGTGCAGCATCAGGGGTCGATTCAAGTTTTATTTTTGGGGCCAATTTTTGTGTAAAACAAAATTATTTTTGTGAAAAAAATTTTATTGTCTAAAATCTTCTATTTTGGCAATCAGTCTATATAACATTTAATATCAAGTTAATAAAGTTTTGTTTTACCAAGTGTAGGTAATATTAAAAATAATACTGAAAATGTGGAAAAATTTTGTTAAAGATAAATAAATAAAATTGTGTAAAAGTGCTGTTTTTTCTGAATTTAAGTTTTGTAAAGGGGCACTTTTAATAAAATGGAAATTTGTGTAGGGGCAGCTAAAGGGCACCAATATTTGTTTGTATTGATCCCTGAGCATATTTGAATTTTTATATATCATAATATTTTAACCCTACAAGGCTCAATGTTTTTTAGTGCGCGACAAAAATATATAGGTTGTAATTAGTAATCAGAAGATAGGGAAAACTTATAAAAATAAAACCATATTTTACGGAAAAATTAACTTTTTATTTCAGTTCCACATACGGTACACTGAGCCTGAACTATACTTTTTGGTATTAAACTAGTACAATTGAATGGTTTTGGAAATAGTATTGTATATTGGAGACACATACATAGAACAACACAGTTTTTTTTTTTTTTTTTTTGAGTCAAAACTGTTCAATAACTATACTTTTTTTTATTTTTGAATTCAGACTAACGTATCACTTTCATTCAAATTTCACACTGAGTGCACTATAGCAAAAACACGAACGACATCTTTAGGTAAAGATTCGTATTACTACATTGCTAAATGTCAGTAGCTTCTATCAAGATGTCAAGAGTTGTCGCTACTAATAGTTTTATAGCTACAGGAACGATTAAAGTCGGTGTTCCACATATGGAACTGGGTGCCTTGTAGGGTTAAAGTATTTGATTGTATGTGGAATGAATTTAGTAGTAAGAACTGGAAAGTAATAAATATTTTATAAATTAATTTCTCCAATGGCAGAATTTTTGTATCTATCTGTATGAAAACAAAATTTGTCTGATATCCCTGTTGGACCAGGTCTGGCATTGCAAGAAGTATTAGCAATTCACATAAAATGTAAAATATGCATCTACAACAAAAATAAATTAAAATTATACTCAAGTACTGTAATCTAGAGATGTAATGTAAATTATATTTGTATTTTTAATTCTGACATTTCTTTTTGAGGGGTTAAAATAATCTTTTCTGCTACTGGGTTGATTTTTTAAAAAATGTTTCTAAAATTAATGCTGATATATTTGGTCTCAACTTTTAAGAACTTTTAACATAAAATTTAAATGAAAATTCTGTATGTTTTTTTTTTTTCTGAAAAGATACAAATCTTGACTTTTATAAATAAGAGGTTCTGTTGTAAAAATATATTGAAACTTTATTTCTAATATATTTGTATAATGTTGCTGGTGTTAAATATCTAGATTCAATTGTGTGCATTTTATGTCTTTTTTTTTTTTTTTAATTATTAATATTTATGTTTTGTTTTGGAATGTATGTGGTTTAATAATATTTCACTTGCTCTGAAATTTCCATTGGATAAGAAATTGAAAAAAAGAAAAAGAAAGAAAATAGTTTATGCTCCATCAGTTATAATTTTTCAGTCATTTCTTCTGTATATTATATAGAACATCTATTTAATGAAAACGAACTGATATTTGTGGTATATATTTTTCATGTAAATGTATTTTGATTAAACTTGATGTGCATTGTAGTAAAATAAAATTAATAGTTGTATTATTACAGAGGACTTGTTGATTTCAATATTTGTACATTCATCTTTCAATAGCAAATTAAAAACCAAGGAAATTTATCTCTTTGCAAATATACTAAAATATATGTACTTCAGAAAGTAGGTTTTATAAATTTAGAATATGCATTTTCTCCTGATTTCCTTAGTGTTTTTTTTTTTTTTTAAACCTTGTTAATAGTTGATATATCCATATTTAAATCATTTTATGATTTAATATCTATAATTCCAGAGGTTAATACAGAACAAATTTAGTACCCCATTGAGGCACTTTCACAAAGTCAACTTTTGGCAATGAGGTACCTTCACAAAGTCAAATTCTGGCAATGAGGTACCTTCACAAAGTCAACTTTTTGCAATGAGGTACCTTCACAAAATCAATTTTCAGCAAAGTAGCACTTTTACAAAGTCAATTCTCAGCAATATTTTTGTAAAACTTCGCTGCATCAAACATATAAAAATACCCTCAGTTTGGATATTTACTGGAGAAAATGGTATATATCTAAGTAAACACCTTCTTATCTTACACATAAGAAATAACTGGCCAACATATATATTTATTTTACAACTGTTCCATTTTAGTTTTTAAGATTTTAAAAAACTCTTTGCGCATTTTGGTTAATTGTTTTGAAGCATTATTTTCACAAACTTACTTGATTTTTTCACAAATTGTTTTATAAATTCACAAATGGGGTACCGTTTTTAAAAAGCTGGATTAAACCCTGATTCAGATGTGGCCACAAAGCATTTTGCAAGAGATTTTTTAAACAGAAAAAAAATATATATTACGTAAATTTATTAAGTTGTCTCATAATTCCTGGGAAACTAGGTTTGTAAATTTTTAAAAGACTGTTGCTAGGCAAAATTAGAAAAAAAAAACATACAGTTTGTATAGATTAACACTTTCCAGCTGTATATACTCCAATCCAGGGTTTAACCTGGCAAAAAAATTACTTTAGCATTTTAGCGAAAATAGGCAAGCACTATTTTAGCTTTTTCGAAAGTTAATTAATTCATTGGATACCACTGATTTCCTTTACTTACAAGGAACATCACCCAAGTGTCCGGTTCTGATTTCAATGAAAGAGAGGTGTTTATTTCATATTTGATATGCTATCAAATTTTACTCAAAAATATGCGAAAAATTTGTATTTATACAGCAAGTGAATACTCAAATGAATAATTCAGTTGAAATAATTTTCAGTACTGTAAATTTTCATTTGTAACTTAAACATGAAAGCGCAAAATCATTTAGTACTTTTAAGTCATACCCAAAGGCGGAGCTTACTGTTGATATGTGGCTGATGTGGTTTTTAACAGTTTAAAAATTCAATAAATATAGAAAATATGGACGATAGCAAAAATTTCTATGATCATACTTTTAAATATTTTTGCATTTAAATTCAATCTTTAAAAATTAAAAATAAATCCAAATTACTAAAAAAAATCCGAGTTATTATATAGAGATATTTTATACAGTTATCCAGTTTTAGCTTTTTAGCGAAATTCTGACCAACATGTTTTAGCAAAATATGATACCTTTTAGCAAAATGCTAAAAAAACTAATGGCAGTTTAAACCCTGCTCCAATCATTTAATCTACTTTGCCTACATGATCAAAAGATGGACTGACAGAAAGTAGTCAGATGGACTAATTGAATTCGTGATCTTTTTTAAGCATAGTTTAAAAGCGTTAAAAACACAAACAGAAATGCATTTCCAATTGTAAACCTTAATGTATCTGATTATTTTAGTGTAACCCTGTAACTAAAAGTGTCATGTTCTATAAAAACATTTTTTTAGCATATGAATAATAAATGTCAATTTCACTATATGATTTGAGCAGTAAAAATTTATTTTAATGTCATTTATAAAAATACCTCTCGTTGAATGCTATACACTAGCACTCTTTTGGTTGTCCCTATACACAAATCGGTTGTGCTATTAAAAAATTTTTAATTGGGGAATGTGCTATAAATAAATAAACTTGAATAACATATATCATTTTGAAAAAATTTGGACGCTACAGATAGACTAATTAAACTCATAATCATTCTTAACCACTTGAGTACGGCGTCGAAAGAAGTGGACGTCTTCCCACTACCAGGCTTTGCAGGAATGCAAAGACAATTCTAGGAGACGTGCAGATACAAAGCGCAAAATAATAAACTGATGGTCGCACTCTATGTTACTCCGCTACAAGACATGAGACCCATATTCCGATCTTGTTTCGATTTCAATATTACTTCTATTGGAGAACTCAGAATCGCTCGACTCATCTTCATCTGGTATAAATTCTAACGCACTGTTTTCGTCATCCATATTTTGTTCAAATTCTTAAATGAATTTTCTCAAATTCTTAAATCTTATTCATATGATATTCTATAGAAAATATTTTTTTGTAGGGGAGAGGGGGGCACCTTTGAACAATCTAAATATTTTCCTAGAAAATTATGTTGTTTTTTTAATATGATGGCAGCACATTACTATTGTTTCAATGCAACAAACTAGCCAAAGCTTTACCATTTTACATGCACACTGCTGTCTAAGCAAGGTATGTATTTTTCTCTTTCCTGAATCTAAACTGTACAATATAAAGTTGTAAGCTTTTTATTGATAATCTTGTATACCTATAATTTTAATTGATGTTTCAATGTTGAAATAAAGATTTTAGCTTTAGCTTATAAGTTTTGTTTTATTCAAATTCTTAAACCTAACCGAGTAAATTATTCTAATGCCAAACTCCATATGATGGGGCACCTTTGAACAAAAATGTTGGGGCACCATTGAACAAACAAAACTTTGAAGAAAAGAGTTATAAATCAATCTCAATACTATTATTTTATTTTGGATTTAAAAAATAAATGTGACAATGAAGACATACAAATTATTTATGAGCTGGTTTATTGTTTACTTAATATTAAAGTTCTACTTATATGCATGTGAACATCACTTTTGATTACTACTATTGTTTTTTTTTTTCAATCTTGCATGTTGTCATTTTTCCTACAGAAAAGTTTGCTTCCTTTGCAAAAAGTTAAAAATATTTATAGTGAAAAAATTTATTTTGATTATGGTCATCTACCATCATACTTAGTGGACGTAAAAAAGGACAATCCAGGATACTGACTTTGACTCCTGAGAAAAATGCAATTGAAGCTGAAAACAAAGCATGTCAGAACAAAAGAAAAAAATCTAAATAGTATAACTCTGCTTTTGAAAAAACAACTAAGAAGAGACTGCATACATTTGTTGATTCAAGCAGCGATGAAGATGGCACATTTTCTGTGCATAATGAAACTGACTTTGAAGATACTATTACCGTTATGGAGGATGAAGAAGGAAAAACTCTTGTTTTAGAAGATTTGAATGTGAATGATTTTATTTTAGTAAAATTTGCTACAAAAAAAAACTATTATTTACTATGTTGGTCAGATTGAATTGCAATTACAGGATAAAAGAGTTTAATGTTAAGTTTCTCCGTAAAAAAGAAAATTATAAATTTTATTTTTCGGAAGCACCAGATATCAGTTTGGTGGATTTCAACGATATTGTAAAAAAAACTGCTTCAACCAAACATTACTGGAGGTACCCTACGCGCTGTTTCAGCAATGAGTTTTGATGTCAATTTTGATGGATATAAACTTGGTTAAATAATAAAAATTTAGTAATTTCAGTAAATGTATACGTTTAATTTTATTCTTATTATTTTATAATCCTTAAAAATATTCAGCATTTGATAAAAACTCTGTATAATTTCTCTTTGCTTATGTTTGTTCAAAGGTGCCCCTAGCTTGTTCAAAGGTACCCCTACATGGGGCAGGTTTGAACAGAAATATTAATGATTTTTAAAGTCTTATAACATATTTAATTTATTTATTTTTAATTTTTATCTCACATGATGAAGAAATTCCTACTTTTTCTAGTGCAACAATTAAAATTAATAATTATCATCTAAATAAAAAAATATGTTGATTTTCCAAAAAACTGTTCAAAGGTGCCCCCTCTCCCCTACATAGGAATAATAAATGTCAATTTCATTATTATTTGTGCAAAATTAACGTATTAAAATATGGTTTATAGAAATAGCTCTCATAGAATGCACAATGTTTTAGAATTCTTTCAGCTGTCCCTGTACACAAACCAGTGGTGGTATTTACTCCATTTCAGGGTTTAACATGTCAAAAAAAAGTTTTTTTTAGCATTTTAGCTAAAATGCACAAGCACATTTTAGCTTTTTTGGAAGTTAATTCAATTCTTTTGATAGTATTGATTTATTTTTCACAATTTGTTATCCCCAATTTTGTATTCTATTTCTTTTGTTCCCTGATAATTTTGTCTGAGCATCTATGCTTAATATTCAAGAAACATGAATGAGTGAAATTTTGTTTTGACTTCAACAAGAAAAAAAGGGGCAGCTGTGACAATAGACAATTTGCACATTTTCTGATTTTATTCTTATATAATAGAAAATGAAAAGGTAAGAAAATAGATACATATTTTCTTTATTTCAAATCTAATGACTGATTTATAATAATTTTAACATTGCACTATTTACTCTATCAAGAAAATACAGTACATTATATCAGGACATCACTCTTTATAATAACAAACGGAAGTAATCGTTGTTTACGTTCGATTTCGTGCTTTGCTTTGCTTCTTGAATCAGTGAAATAGGTTTTGCATGTTATAATAAAGACAGATATTAAAAAAATCATAGTATAAATTTGTTTTGTACCACTTTGCACTAATACAACGGCTAATGCTTCTCAAAAGTTATTTTTTAGCGTTCCACGGGATCCTATTAAACGAAAACATTGGACAACCGCCATGAAAAGAAAGCAATTGGAAATAATGATAAGGAAAAATGATGATAATGGTATTAAATGATTATAAGATGAAAAAGAAATTCTCAGAAATCACATAAACGATTGATAATTACATAAGTTAAAATGAATTTCTGCTTACTAACCAGGCTAACAAAATGTAAACATTGAAGCATCATAAAGTGTGACGTCAGGCAGCGTTCTGAAGTCACGTGATTTTTGGTTAATTTTAAAGCTATTTTTTAAATTAATGAGAACTTTTTTTTTTTTTTTTTTTTTTTTTTTTTTCAGTTTTAATAAACTTTTTGAAATTTATGGGCCTAAAACTGCCAGAAAAATGGGATTTTGTTCAAATCCCCCATGTGTGTAAATTCCTCATTGTGCAAGACAGTGTTGCCAGTTTTAGGACTTTTTGTATTCAATATCCACCACTAAATTTTAATTATAATGTTTGTATAATCACTTCGAAGATTAATCGTCTATTATGAATATGAAATATCACTTCTCAAAATTATTGGTGACTTTTGAATAAAAAAAGTCTCCAAGACTGGTGCAAAATAAAAAAGTTATTTAAAAACGGAGTAATGGTGATAGATCATAATACTAGTACTTCTATGAAACAAATTCTGAATTCAGGCATACTTTTAAATGTTTTTGCATTTAAATTCAACCATGAAAAACTGAACTTAAATTCAAATATACTAAATAAATAATGATTCACGATATTTTCAGCAATTTCATAATTTTTGCCCACAAATATTTCAATAAAAATTAAAGGTTATTAAATTGAGATGTTATATGAAATTATCTGGTTTTTGCGTCTAATGCAATTCAATTTTAACCCTGCTCCATTTTCAGTAGGGAACCATCCGATAGTGAACTTCAATAATATATATCAGTTTCATGAATATTTAAGGGATTTAGAGCATGGACAGACAGAAAACTGAATTCAATAACAATTTCGACTTCGTTGGAAAGTATTAAAAAGGAAAAAAATCTGCCTGCAAACTTCTGCATAATTGGTCTTATATCTCTGAATTTTATATTATTAGCAAGTTATTGTTTCACATCTGTTTGTGCATTAGTTCTCATATAATTAATTTCCTAATCATTAAATTTTAAATGTTATTAAAGTAAACTTATTTCCTTTTTAAATTGTTTTAGTATTTTCATATACAATGTAAACTAGGGGATCTGCAGATCAGGAGCCTCAACGTCCTATTTGCATCACGCATTATTTAACAGATAATTTTTTTTTTTTTTTTTTTTAATTCCTTATCGTATAATATATATATATATATACTGATTCGATTGATTTCCTACATAAACAGAAACATTTCTAAGAGGAAGCTCCCACCCCCTTCAACCCCCCCACACACACCCCACTGTATCTCTCTTTCTATAATTATTTGTATATATATGTATTCCTAATAACTGATTGTCCTGCATTAATTCCTTCTAATATACTTATACCAAATTTCATGCAAAGTTATTACATAACATATCGGAATTATTTTGGGTAACCCTGTAAATGAATTACCAATTCTATACCCACACTTCCCCACTGAAAAATCTTTTAAAATTCTAATAAAATTTCATTATAGTTAATGAGGTGTAAGCATGTTAAAATACACTTTTAAGAAATACCGACTGTAGACAGTACGAAATCTTTTTATATATCCCAGAAAAGGAACCACAGTAATTATATACACTTAAAAAACTACACCTATTTAATTATACCTCATTAATATTTCAACCTAATTTGACATCATTTGGATGATTACAGTACGCCATCGGCATTCTTTTGTGAGGTCCCATAAATAAATAATTTAGTCTGTACATATTCTTTTTCTAGAGTAAACATGCTTTTAAGCATCTTATAATGTACGTTAATTCCATTATGTTGAATGCAGCTTAAACACATTAAAGTGCACATAAATAAAAATTTGTTCATAGGCTCTAATGTCACGGAATTTTTTTTATGTGTCTCCGTAAACAATTCCTAAACATTATATGCACTAGTAAAAACTATTCAGCTTATTCTACGTTTTTCATGAATAATTGTTTGAAATTTGACATAATTTGGCCGATTACATTACATTGTCAGAACACTTTTGTATGGTCCTGTAATTAGGAAGCCTAAGAGCTTATATTTTCTGCAGAAAACATCTGCAGTTTAAGCATCTCAATAATGTACGCTAATTTCATGTTGTTGATAGTAAAGTAACGATGTTAAAATGCATTTAAACGAAATTGCTATACTATAATGATAAGAATTTTGGCGTGTCCCTGTACACAATCCATAAAAAAATATATGCATAAAAAATTATATAGCTATTTCTATACAGAGCCTGAATGTGTGTGCCAATTTTCAAGTCAATATTAGGATTATTGCGGTACATACAAGTTCTGCTATAGGCGGTGATGGTAAGAAAAAAATTTGGTGTGTCCCTGTACACGAACTACAAATGGAATACACAGCTAAAACTATACAGCTAAAATTCCGTGTGGCTCATAAATATTTGTACCAAATTGCAAGTCAATAACTTGATTTTCGTGGTGGCTATCGCAGTATATGCAATTTCTTCCCATAGGCCATAATGATAAGAAAAACTTTGGCGTGTCCCTGTACACGAACTACAAATGGAATACCCACCTAAAACTATCCAGCTGATTCTGTGGGGCCCATGAACATGTGTACCAAATTTCAAGTCAATAGCGTGATTTTTGTGGCTGCTATTGTGCGACAAACAAACAAACAGGACATACAAAAGGAAGGGAAGGGAATAAAAAGTATATATTTATGTTATGTTTAAAAAGAAAGTTTTATGTAGACTTTTATTAAGTACTTCATAGAGTGTAATAAAGCAAATTATTAAACCGAAAATGTACATAGGTATCATTTCATCTCTTTGCACACATGACAGTTTTATTTGTTTCAAATAAATTATTTACTAATCAACCATTAGTTTAGAAATTATTCCAAACAAAACTAGTTGGCATAGGTGGACTCTGCTCAGTTCCCCATCATATTTATGTTCTCATAAATTTCTAGTGTGAGACATATTATAATCATGTTAAAAAAAATGAATTTGACCAAAGCTTGATATAGTGACCGAATGAAATCCCCGCCTAATAGGCTATCCACCGTTCACTTCGATATATATATATTATTCTAATCTATTAATTTATTTTATCAGGGTCAATTCCGTTGTTTAGTTTTCATGCTACTATTTCCAATGCAATAATCCTCAAAATTCATATTTATATGAAAAATTTACAATTTCGCTATGTTGATAAAATCGTAAATTACGAATGATTTACGAAATTTTCCTATTAGAATATTTGTATTCAATCATGTTCAAACCAATATCATAAATGTAATTTTGAAGTTGTCTAATGTATTTATGATCCTCAAAATGGAAATTTATGCTCAATTTTGCCTTATTCTGACATGTTAAGTAAATCGTAAATTCCAAATAACTTACGATTTTTTTAAATTAGAAAAATCATAGTCTATGATATTCATGCCAGTATCCTATATAATATTTCGAAAGTGGTTTGACATCTTTACGATGAAAATATCCCTCAAGATTGAAGTTTATATGAAATTTGGCTCTATGCTGCCATGTTAAGAAATTCGTAATTTTCCAATAACTTACGAAATTTTTATATGGGAAAATTCATAGTCATTAATATTCATGCCAGTGTTCTAAATAATATTTCAAAAGTAGTCTGACATCTTTACGATGAAAATATCTCTAAAAATTGACGTTTATGTGAAATTTTGCCCTATACTGCCATGTTAAGAAATTCGTAAATTTCCAATAACTTGCGAAATTTTCAAAGTAGCACATTTATAGTTACTAATGTTCATTCCGGCATCAAACCTGATATTTTAAAACTGGTCTGACATTTTTACAGTTAAAAGTTTCCATTTAATGCACATTTAAGTGAATTTTTGTCCTATTCTCCCATGTTAAGAAAATCGTAAATTTCTCATAACTTACGAAGTTTTTTAATTCGAATGTTGCAAAAGAATAGGGTTCTTGCCAGTATCGAAAGTAATATTTTAAAACTGATCTGACCTCTCTGCGATCATTTGTTCGTGAGATATCGTGTTAACAGACTAACAAACTAAAGGACTAACACACTGACACACTAATAGACACCCTACAGATAGACACCATACAAATTTTGTCATTTTCGGATTCCTCACACCTGAAAACGCGTAAAAAAGTGAAAAAACCGAGGTCGAAAATTTTCACGATTACCTAAGTTCCCCATACCTATAGTATGATGGGGAACTAAAAGGTGTAAGTCAATTTTTCTGTAGGGTGGCTTCTTTTTTTCGTGGTCCCTTAGTGTATATATATTATGAAAACCTTTTCAAACATTGCCAAGGATGAAATGTAAAATGTATAGATAAGTTTAGTGAGAGGGAAAAAAAAAATATTTTTCAATGAGAATTTAAATATTTTTTAAACCAAATTATGCACACAAAATACCTGAAAGAAGATTTTGAATTTCAGTTTAAATTAAATGTAAGACAGATTACCAGAAAGTAACGGTTAAAATGAAACCTTCTGGCTTAATTTTAACCTATTTTGTTTCTTTGTATTCATAAGGGGAAAATACATAAATAAGTGTTTAAAAATAATTATATGAGAAAATTTATGGGGTCAAGAGGCATCTTGTGTATTAGATCATACTTTGAGGTTAACAGGTTTTATTGATTTGAATCAGCTTAACTAAAATCCCAATTTTAATCAATGATTAAAAAAAATAAAGTCTAAAATCTTTTTTTTTTTTTTTTTCTTTCCTTAAAATTATTGATTGAAATCACTTTCCTTTTCAAAACATTTTATAATTTATTTTAGAATGTTTTTCAAATTATATAAAATGCTACATTTACAACCCTCAATAATCAGTCAGTGTAGTGTTATATCAGTCAAGTCAGGTTTATGCTGTGAGTTTCTAATTATCAGCAACAATCAGAAAACATCATATTGCTACTGTGATAACTTGTACAAAAAAAAAAAAAAAAAAAAAAAAAAAAGATTTATCTTTATTCTGAAGTTAATAAAATTGAGAAATTAAAGAAACTAGTTGGCACATGTGGACTCTGCGCAATTCCCTATTACATATATGTTGCCATAAATTTGTAGTGCAAGACATAGTATATTCATGTTAAGAGAAATGTATTTAACTGATTGCTCTACACAGTGACTGACTGAAATACCCTGCCTAATAGGTGCCTAAAGTTCAGTTCAATGCATTTACCTTATCCTAGTTTGATTATTTTATTGGGTTAAATACATAGTTTAGTTTTCATGCACTTCCACATTTTTTTTTTGTGGCTGTGGTTAGAGAACCGGCAGCCGGGTAAGTATTATAGACCCGGCAGTCTTCTGCGCTTGCGTATTATAACTTCCGGATATAGTACACTTGATCTGTAGCTGAAAAGCCGGGTGACACAGAGAATGAATATTTTTTGAATTCTTATTTATTCCTAACAGATAAACACATAAAAGTAAAGAATAAATAGCGCCAGTCAAGCATACAAGTCTGATGTGTATTTTAACAATTAACAAATAAGCAAACGAATAAATAGCGCCAATAGCTGTTTTTCAACCAATCAACTTTGTAATAAATCCAGCTGGTGCTGCCATCTTTCGAAATGATTTGAAACCAAATATTTTTCTTAATACTTGGAAAATATTAATCCTTGGAAAAACCATAAAAATTTGCAAAATGAAAGTTCTTATACTATACTGATTAAATTAAAATTTAGATTAACTTTTTAAAAAATTTAGTTTTCAAAAATTCTAATATAATAATTGAAGCTACTTTGGAGAGACCATGCAAAGTTGAAAAATTAAAATTCTTGTACTATATACTGATTGAATTATTATTATTTTTATATATATATTTAGTTTTTAAAAATTCAATAATAATATATTAGAATATTCATTGGAGAGATCATGCAAAGTTGAAAAAACACATTTTTTGTACTATACTGATTAAATGAAATTTTTTTTAAATATATTTAGTTTTTGAAAATCAAAACATAATAAATATTGGAATAACCTTTCGAGAAATCCTGTAAAGTTTAAAAGTTAAATTTCTTGTGCTATATTGATTAAATTAAAGTTTTAAAAAATATATTAGTTTCTAAAAAATCCAAAAATAATAGTAAATTCGTATAATCTATGAATAAACCATGCAATGTTGAAAAAAATATTTATTTGTTTTTATTTATTTATTTGTTTTATGATACTGATTAAAATAAATTTTTTAAAAATATATTTAGTTATTAAAAATACAAATATAACAATATATTAAAATAATCTTTCAAGAAATCATGCAAAGTTCAAAAATTAAACTTCTTGTACTATATATATTACATTAAAGATTTAAAAAATATAATTTAGTTTTTAAAAATCCAAATATAATAACAAATTAGAATAATCTTTAGAGAAACCACGAAAAGTTGGAAAATTACACTTTTTTGTACTATACTAATTAAATTAAAAGTTTTTAAAATATATGTAACTCTTAAAAATAAGAATATAATAATGTATTAGAGTAATCTTTCGAGAAATCATACAAAGCTCAAAGATTAAATCTCTTTTACTATACTGATTAATTAAAAATTTTAAAAAATATATTTAGTTTTTAAAATCCAAATATAATAATACGTTAGAAATGTGATGATTCTTATGCAACGTAAAATATCCCCCCCCCCCATCAATCTATACACGTATATTTCAATCATATGCATTATGAGTTTTCTTAAATTTTTATTTTTAATTTGCATTATGGAGTAATATAAGATCTCAGGAATATCTGTAGCAATTTCGGAGGTTTATTTAGCTCAATTATAATAACTTATTTAACGAAAGACAACGTAGCAGATAAAGCAAAAAATGTAAGAGAAAATGAAACTGAATATTGAAACAAATATTTAACGAGAAAACCAAGAGAGAGAGTTAAAATATAAAACGTGGTCAGTATATAAAAAAAATACGAGTTAAAGCGGCAATATGAATTATCAGAAGTACGTATTGATAAGAGTTGTTCACTTTACCGGCAGATGAATACTAAATCACCCTGCAGTCATACTGCGCAAGCGTCAGAACTGCCGGGAACATAATAGAGACCCGGCTGCCGGTTCTCTAACCACTGCGTTTTTTTTTTTTTTTTTTCCAATGCAAAGATCCCCATAATGGAAATTTAAATAAAGTATTACTCTATTCTCCTATGTTAAAAAAATCTTAATTTTTGAATAACTAACTAAATTTTCAAATTAGAATATTATAGTCAATGATGTTCAATCTCGTATCATAAATGATATTTTAAAAGTGGTCTGACTCTTTACGATGAAAATATCCCTCAAAATGGATGTGTACTCGAAATTTTGCCTCATTCTGCCATGTTAAGAAAATCATAAATTTTGAATAACTTACGAAACTTTTAAATTTGAAAATTCATTATCGATGATGTTCATGCCAGTGTCCTGAATAATATTTTAAGCTATTTTACTAGCAGTGCTGCTATTAATAACCATGTGTAATTTTTTATATTATTATATCTCGGCATAAATTTTCACTAAACTGAAATTTCTCACAATAAATTTTTTATTATGAGAAGCTATGTTAATTCATTTTTTGTGCATTCTTCATTTTCTTTTACAAGGCATTGCAAAAATAAAATTAAACTGTCTTTGAGTAATTTTTGTTTTAAGTACAGTCAACTCTCTGAAATCCACAGATCTATAATCCACAATTCTCTATAATCCCTGGCTCTTTTCCGAATGTAAACAATGAAAATCACAATTAACACTTAACCTAATTTTTATTTCTTTTCACAAAAAAAGAAAATAATAATAATTGTAAATAATTTTGGGCAAGGATTCAATCAACAAGTGTAAAAAAAGAACATTATTTTTTATAAAAAATTTTGCAAAATATGCATTTTTGATTAATTACGTTTTTTAGAATTACAAAAAAAGAAATTGCTGGATATATCTTTCTTTTGAAGTTTATAAATTCATAATTGTTTATTAATTAAATTTCAGCATATGAAAATATATTTCCCATCGGAAAGTTAATAGAATTTAAACCTGTTTACATATTCCATTAAAATCAGTTTCTAAAATGCTTTCAAGTGAAGACAATCACAAAAAGAGCGAATATTCATCGTAACAGGAAACTGAGTAACAGCAATGGTACACTAGATAAGATGCTTGCTCGTGCTGATTCTGCACCAGTGATGCCAGATCGAAAATTATTTCCCCAAACAGGTCTTCAAATTTCCCCAAATCAGGGGTTTTTCTCGAAAAAATCCCCAACTTGATTTCTACTAGAAAGGGAAGTTAAAAAAAATTTCAAAAAAAAAATATCAAGCAGATTTAAGCTCAGATTTTTCCCCAAATGAAGGCAATTTTTGAAAAAAATCCCCAAATACTAAAATGTATTATAATCTCCTCTAATCAGTTGGCGCTGTAGGCAACAAACGGAGAGGCGAAGTGTAGAAGTTAAAAATCGAGCATTGTGAACCGAATACAACTTATTATTATTAAGAATAGAAAAATTAATAAATTAATATAAAATAAACCTATGATATGTTGTATATGTGTAAAATTATAGAGAAGTTGTAATATGTAATTTTAATACTATAATTTTTAATAAAACTCAAATTTTGCGATGTTCCACTTAAAACTTGAAATGTCCCTACACTGACAATAAAAGTCCTTACTTTAGTGAATAATCATGAAAAAATTAGAAACAACAACGTAATCAACGCATAATTCCTTGAAATTTCTTACAAAATTACCAAAAAGTCCCTATGAATTTAAAATTTGTCCCTACATCATGAATAAAGCTATTGAAAGTTCCTAGTCGTAGGGATAAATCATTACGTTGCCAACACTGACCAAAAGTTTAAGAACTCCCCAGATTTGTCCCTAAAAATTTCAGAATTCCCCAAACAAATCCCACAAACATTTAGCCCCCAAAATTGTCCCCAGAAGCCTCAAAAATCCCCAAAATGGGGACAAAATCTCCAATCTGGCATCACTGTTCTGCACTACGGTGCGAGCGTCGGATCTCGTTGAGCCTTGGTCAAGATCAGTGAACAGTTGTCAAAACAGCTAACTCAGTATTCAAAACTAAATAACCTGTAAATTATATACATGTATGTATGTACATAGTCAATTTTCATATTTAATTGCTGATGAATCTGTATTTTTTTTTTTAATTCTATTTCTTATTAATTTTATTTATTAATTTATATTGTATAATTTTTTTAAATATGTTATGAATAACACAGGTCTACATTAAAATTTTTTATCTTTATGTTTTTTGGTCAGTTGAAACCAAAAATGAAGCCAGTTTTTCTCAATACAGGGTGCCTACCTAAGACAATTTCTTTCATCACTCTTCCACCAATTTAATTATATAGTAAATTTTATTTTATGTTTCTATGATTAATTAATCATGGATACCTACACACAGAAAAAAATGTTTTCAGTTGACAATACAGAATTGACTAACCCAAACAGCTGACTAGAAAACTTGAGTTAAAAAGTGCACTAGCTGAACTACTTTCCAAAACAAAACCCCAGACTAAGAAGGTTAATATTATCAGAAAACTCTAGTTCAGCTAGTACACTTTTTAACTCACGTTTTCTAGTCAGCTGTTTGGGTTAGTCAATTCTGTATTGTCAACTGACAACTTTTTTTTTTTCTGTGTGCAGTTACTCATCGTTTTCTCGGAACGGAGACACCACCCTCTTCCCCCAATTTTTATCACTGTTCGGTAATTTTATGGTCATGAATTTGATTTGGAGAATGAAAAAGAATTAATTTAACACTTAAAAACAATATATATATATATATATATATATATATATATATATAACGTTTAATAAATAACATTACATAATTTCAGTAGCAACCCCCCCCCCTACATTTTCCCTTTGCCGCAAATGTTCATGTTTTAGTATTTTCCAACTCTGTAGCCCTCAAAAAATATTTAACAATTAAAATAATCTTCTCTCCCCCCTAAAAATCAAATTTATAGCCATAAAATTATCGAAAAGTGATAAAAATAGGGGACCGACCCTAATAAACGGTGGGTGATAGGGCAAAATGGGGATTCCTATTCCGATTCAGGAGGTCATTTTACATAAGAATTTGCAAAAAATGGTGTTGGGGGGGGGGGCAATTTTCCTGCAGAGCAGTGTAATTTGATGTTAGGAATTGCATCAGTAGAATAGCCAATGGGCTCTTCCCACCGTCGTCTGCTCAATCACGTGATAGAGGAAAACGAATAATCGAATTCAATTAAATATTGTTCTTAAGAACAAAAGTGTTAATATATAATAAAATAAAAGTAATATTGTGCATTTGTAAACAGCAGAATAATTGTATTTGTAAATTTAATAATTTTTAAAAAACACTTTATGTGTTTATTTATTTTACCTGTAAGAATCGATTTTTGTATGTTTTTGTGTAACTGTTGCATTAACTGATCTAGCAATAAATAAATAATAACTTGTTCTTGTGGAATGTTTATGGATTATAATTTGAAATTTTAAAATGTTTTCATTTAATTTAATTGCATAAAGGTGTTACAACAAGTTAATTAACTTATAGTTATTGGTCTAAATGGATTTACGTAGTACGATATTGCACTGTCACTGATTTAAGTACCAAAAACCAGAGTTCTTCATGAACATCAATAACAAATATAAACTAAATGATGATTGTAAATCTATACAGCAAACAAAAGATGATGAATAATGATATAAAATGGATTAAAACTGATGATGTATAAAAAAATAACACAGATTAAATACGATTGATCAAAAATAAGAATAAAAAATATGTTATTTCAGAAATTGCTATGTTATTTCAGCAATCACTCTAGATAAACAAGACGTCGTCTGCTATTTGTTTTTCCTCTATCATGTGACCTCTGACGTCAGGTGGGAAGAGCCCATTAAAAACTAAACTGGGGTCAATGCTTAGAAATCCCGTTTATTCTTAGAAAATGAGGTTAAAGAGAGGGTGCTGACTTAAAAGTACTTAAATTTGTATTATCATAATTTGAAATTCATCTGTCGTTAATCAAGTACCTTTCCACTTGACATTGAAGGTAAATAATGAGCTAAATTTTTATCTGGTTAATGAACCAAATAATGAAGTTTTTTTCAATTTACTTTTGGTTCCTTTGAAATTTGTAGCATTATTGTAACAAAGAGTTTCTTTCTCATTTAGATTTTAGAAAAGAAAGAATACGCAAGCGAAGTAGGACGTCACTGACCGTCCGTGTATGCAAGAAAAGTATTTCCTATGTTAATCGCCCTTTGGATTTTTTGTTAAAAATTATTAAAAATCGAGGGAAATTATTTCCCGATTTCAATCCCCATATATAGATATGTATTAGTTATCGTGTGCATGCATTAGATTAAGTTGTTTTTGCTGTAAAACTGATAAAATTTGAATTTTAAATTTCAAAACTCTAGAAAAAAAAAAGACATATTCGATTGAAAACATAAACATTTCATTCCAAAGGATGATATTTACACAATAAATGTCTAACTAATATACTAATTAAAAGGAAAATGATAAATATTCTATCATAATTTGAAGTCAAATTTGTTTTCAAATGTCTAAATAAAATATCTGATATAAGATACTAATATGTTGCAGCGGAATACACACAGAAAAATAAGTTGGTCACAGTGACCTGGCAAAATGCTCAACTGACAATACAGAATTGACTAACCAAAATCGCTGACTAGCCAAAAAGTGTACTTGCTGAACTAGTCTCCAAAACTGAAAAGTGTACTTGCTGAACTAGTCTTCAAAACTAAAAAGTGTACTTGCTGAACTAGTCACCAAATCTGAAAAGTGTACTTGTTGAACTAGTCTCTAAAACTAAAAAGTGTACTTGCTGAACTAGTCACCAAAACTGAAAAGTGTACTTGCTGAACTAGTCATCAAAACACTACTCCAGACTAGGAAGGTTAATATTATCAAACAAAGATGGCTAGTCCACAATCAAAACTATCTGACCAGTAAGATTAGTCATCAACCACTTTACCAGACAAGGCAAGTTAGTCATCAATTGCATTTATCAGACAAGGCAAGTTAGTCAGAATCTACACTTGATTCAGAAGGTTAGTCAGCAGCCACCAGGTATCTGACTAAGCAAGCGAGTCAGTTTTTAATGAATATTTGAAGAGGCAAGTTAATCAAGACTATTTGCCTGACTAGCATGTCTGATAACATATGAAGAGGGAAACTAGTCTTTATTTGACAAAGCTGTCTAATAATACTTGAAGAGGAAGATTAATCCAATATATATGTACAGTTGAACCTCGAAAATCCGGAATCGGCGGGACCGCGGTGATTCCGGATTTTAAAGATTTATTAAAAATTAATTTTTACGACATAATTACATAAAAAATGCAATTTTTACGCTAGTGAAAATAAACGACGATCGAATTAGAGAATTAAATTACAAAATAGAAATACAATAGATTTAATTTAGAATTAAAATATAAACACATTAAACTAAAAATGTTATAGACAATAAACTATTTATTTATTAAAAAATACTCAAATAAAACTATAAAAAACAAAGTAATTTGTGTTTTTTTTTTTTTTTTTTTTTTTTTTTTTTTAACATTTCAGCAATTTAAAGCTGATTTTTTGCAATTTAAAGGTAATGTGATTTTTTTTTTTTTAATTATTATTCCGTTTTTAACTAACCTATTTTCAAAAAATAAATTCTTTAATTAACAATCAAGTAGTATAAAAATATGTAAAATTATGACTATGTATTCAGTGTTCAATAAAAAAGATTTTTTGGATTCCACAAGAAATGTGGAAATAAGGTACATCAAAATCTTATTTTAAAAATAAAAAGTACAACCGGAAAAATGTCCGGATTTTAGAGATTTCCGGGTTTTCAAGATTCAACTGCATATATATATATATATGACTAACCTGTCTCATAATATTTGAGCCAGATTAATCTAAATTTTTATTAAAATCCCCCATATTTCATGATGAAGAGATTCCATGCTTGTTTGCAGGGGGCCTTTTAAAAAGCATTGTTATCAGACTTAACCTGATTAGTTTTGTAATTTTTAAAAGTTTCTTCCTTCCCCCACCTCCCTTCATGGTGTTCAACCTCAAAAAAGCATTTTAAAAACTTTTCTGAAAAACTACTTGTTCATTATTTGGAATAAAATAAATATAGCTGCCAACTTTTTCAATTTATTCTGCAATGTTTTTAACATTTACCCCTTTTTTTTTTTTTTTTTTTTATTACTACATATTATTTCTATATTATTATTTTTTTTTAAGCATGCAATTACAATTAAATGTGAAGAAAATTACTCGTACAAAATAAATTTAAAAAGTTTGCAGCTATGAATAGTGGAAAATTAACAAACATATGGTACATCGGTAAAAGAACTCTACCCAAGTGAAGACTGCAATGGCTATATTTATCTAAAGGTATCTAAAGCTCAATTTAGTGTTAGTGAAAAAAATTTCCAAAGCTTAAATAAATGTTCTGAAATTATTGCACCCATGGTATGTTTTAACTGAAAATTTGGCTTATAAAAAAGCATAACTAGAATATGCAGTTGCAATCAGCCTGTCATATCCTGACAAGCTATCTTTCATCGAGATATGTGTGCCAAAAATAATACCAGAAACGGCTTCAAACAAACAAAGTAAATCTTTAATAATAATAGTTTAAAGCTTCACAATTGCTTTTTATAGTTTATATGGTAATTTAAATACTGGTATAGTAAATAGCCCATCTCTTCACAATTTCTTTGTAAACACTTAATAAGCAAATTTTAAATCAATGAAAATTTCAGTGGACCACTAAATGTATAAAGTATTTGTTTTTAGTCCAAAATTTTTTTTTTCGTGTATTTAATATGCTGTGAAACACTTTTTTTTTTTGTGTACACAAGTATTAAAATTGCTACGATTTCATTCTAAATACACAAATACTTTACAGCATGTTTTGTGAAGAACATCAGGATTTTTAGCTCAATAATTAAAATTGAGACTAGTAATAAAGTCAAAAATAGTCTTTGCTATTTTTTTTTGTTCGTCAGCAATTTTAATACTTTTTGTTTTCTCAGAATTTGCATTTTTTGATGCTAATCACGAGACTGAATAGATAGAAATTATTAGCTTTGTTATATTTACAAAAAGTTTTACCCTATTGGCTTGTAAAATTTCTTTGCGGTGATAATCTTTATTCATAGGGCAATAAAAATACTGTTCTTTGTTAAATACTTCAAGTTGTTTCAATATTCCTTACAGAAACAATTTTCTGAATGTGCAACTTACTTAACTAAATTTTACTATATTTCACCCTAAAACAATGCAATCTTTGTTTCTTCCCCCTTATTTAATTATTATTTCTACTATTTAATTCATACATGATTGCAATTAGTTCTGCGCCAAGATAGAGTTGTAAAAAATAATTTATGCATATACGAAGAATTTTGCACATCTTGAAAAAAAAAAAAAAATATTTTGAACACAAAAGGCAGTTAAATAGCAAGCAGCACTATTTCAAGAAATATTTCAGAACTATTGTAGAAAGCTGTATGTGTTGCACCATTAGGTTCTTTATTATATTTGATGATTCCAGTTTAGTAGATTATTTGTACCATTAATGATTGATAATTTTAATCTTAAAATCTTAAGATGTGAAACTATAGTCCTCAGCTAATTTTTGGAGAATGTAAGTTACTGAATACTCAGACTTAATTTTAAGATGAAGAAATAAAAACGTTCAATATTTTATCCCTTCAAACATGATAGACTTAATTAATTTTTGTTGTTATTGTTACTTATGCCACTTGGAACTCCGAGCCCAGATACATTGTTTCCAAACTTTGCGACTTTTTAATTCAATAGTCACCAATAATTTTGAGAAGTGATATTTGATATACATAATAGACGATTCTTGAATTCGGTTCGTCTTTTATGTATATCAAATATCACTTTTCAAAATTTTTGGTGACTATTGAATAAAAAAGTCGCATAGTCTGGCAACACTGCCCGGGTATTGTAACAACAAGGATTTAAGGTAGCATAAAAACACTTTCTGTTTAGATCCTAGAACTGTAAAGAGATTAATAGTTTCGGGAAACAGCTTGCAGAACAGATTTTTAAAGAAATATGTTTAATGAAGTCACTCTATTTATATATTTATTTTCAGAGTTTATGCACAAAAAATAGAAGTTCATCAACAGGCTACTCTCTCTGTCTCACAATTTTTTTGTTTCTAATCTTCAGATTCCCAGAACTATCATTATCGAAATTTTTATAATCTGAGTTTTTTGATTCGAAAAATTCACAATTAAATTGGTACTCAGTTTTTAAAAAAATATTATTTAAAATTTTTATATTTCATTTTACAGCAGACTACTAAAAAAACTCATTAATTTTTTTACTTATTTAATTTTAATTTAAAAAAATTAATTTTTTAGAAAAAAACAGTACCAATTTAAAGGTTGTGAACTGTTAAAATGTGCAACCAAACTTAAAAAATACATTAAATAATGAGTAATTCTACCCATAAATTTCTCTAATAACATATCTTCTGGAAACGATAGGGATCGAGTCCTTTTAAGAATCAGTCTAATAGATTTTTCAGAAGTGATGCAATAAACACATTGAAAAAAAATAAAAAATATATAAATTTTAATTAAATATATTTACATGTTGAAGTACTAATTCAAAAGTAGTAACTAAATCAGTACTTGTTCAAAACTATTTATTTTCTGAATTTAACAGGGCTGATTGCAGGGTTGGGCCCCAGTTTTTTTTTTTTTTTTTTTTTTTTTTTTTATAATAATAAAAACATTTGAAAATATCCACAATTTTGCCCACTTTGGGTTTTTTTTTAAAAATTTTATACGAAAAAAAAAAAAAAAAAAAATACTAAGCAATTGAAACACATTTTTTTTTTCATTTATATATAACGAAACAATTTACATAAAAAATGAGTTTTATTTTGAGTTATAATTTTTACAAACAGAAGATTTACCATTATATTTACATTTAGATACTGCAAAAGTGCAACAACTAAAAAGTTTGGACTTGTGCACAATACAGATTTATCACAAAAAAATGCAAAAATATATATTTTGTAAATAAAGACACAAAAATGTACAACTGTTAATTTACAATAAACTAATTAGTTAATTAGTGCATACAATGAAGGCAGGAAAAAGAAAAGAATCATCAACTTTTGCATGTTTGTTAAACATACATTTAAAAAAAAAAAAAACAGAAATTTTAATGAAATAATTACATATTTCACACGCACACATTAAAACAAAAAAAAAAAAAAAAATTCAGGTAGAGTCAAAATATTGATTATTTTAGAAACTGACAGCAAAAATTATCCCTAACTTCAGCATTTATAATAAACGTAATTCCTTTTTTTTTCTATTTAAGAGTAGTGAAATAAACCCAAAATCCCCCAATCAAAAAAATTTGCTACCAAAAGAGCAAGTTTTATTTTACACTATAATAATCTTTTATTTGTGGAACCAACTTTGAAAATACAGTATAGAATTCGTAATCCAGAATGCTCCCAAAACCAGAATGTAAAATACCAACTACCAAAATTTTTAATTATCATAAAATTTAAGAATAAAAGTTATACAATAGCAGCGGTCAGAATTATACTATATTTAATGCAACGGTGTTACTCTGAGGAAATATGGTGAGCACATAATTGTACAAATAATTACTGAAAATTTTGCAAATTTAGATTGGGAAATGAATTTTTATGGTATTTTTTAATAGTTATTAAACACTAATAACAGAAAAATATTTTGTAGAAGATGTTGTTGCAGAGGGCAACATTGTTTCCAGACATGTTAAAATTAATATTGCTGTCCCTGCATGTATGGCCCTTCATGACATTTTTAATATGCACTACTATCAAAAAACGGGCACCATTGCAGCATTCGAACTTCTATATGGTTTTCCAAACAGATTTTGCTGCAGGAAGAGACCATACAGAAAAATCATGCAGTTTTTAAATCAGGAGTGATTGTGTGCAGAATTTTTTGTCTATATATTTTCTGATATCAAGATTTTTTTCAGTTTATTTTTCAGTGACTGTTAAGAAAGAAATCTGTTATTTTGTTGAAATTTAAGTCCCCCCCCCCCCTTAAATTTAGTAGTATTCTTTTATATTTACAAATATGTATAACCAAAATTTATTGGGAGGGGGGGGGGGAGGGGTTACAAACTATTTTAACTTCCCAAAGCTGATTATTTTGCTGAAAATCAAAAATTACTGCTTTAATTCTTTTAATTTTTATTTTGCTGCAAATTCCCAAAATAACATAATTATTTTGCTGTTAATTGTAACAGAATTTTATACTACAATATAGGATCCATTATCCAGAAAGCTTGGGACCTGGGATATTCTGGATAAGGGGTTTTTCCATAATTCGGAACACTTTAATATATGTATAAAAATGGTAAAAAATAATTCCATAAATAGTAGTGATAAACATGAATAAACACTTTCATATAAACACTTTACCTATATATTTGTTCATTTAATAAATTATTTCTACAAAATAAAAAACATTCTTAATTAGAATTTTAAACTATAAATAATAGTAATAATAAATGAAAATAAATAAACATATATAAAGTTAAATTTTGGACCTGAGAATAAAATCCTTTCACTTGGATTTTGCAAACATTTCTATGATTTTTTTTTTTTTTTCCCTCATGATTTTTTTTTTTTTTTTTTTTTTTTTGCTCTGATACTAATTGTTTATAAATGTTTCAAAATTGTTATAACAATTGGGATTTCATGCATGTAACTTGGGTTGAAGAATAAAATTCATCTGCTATTGGCCACTTTAAGAAGTATGTGGTTCATCTGTGCATCCACTATAAATAACCATATGCGGTACCGCAACACCTTCTCTCTAGTAAAAAAGAAAAAACAAAGTATTAATAATTATGATAACTCATTTTTATGCCAATATTTATATATATATATATATATATCGGGGGTCGATCCAGGCAAAAATTAGGACCCTGCTGCCCCTTCACAAAATTCAAATCCATAAAATGGGCCCCTTCACAAAATTCAAATCCATAAAATGGGTCCCTTCACAAAATTCAAATCCAGAAAATGGGTTCCTTCACAAAATTTAGATTTATAAAAGTAATACTTTTGTAAAATTTTTTCCATGTTTACAGTATTATTTTTAATGAGTGTCTATACTTGTTTAATAAAATGCTACTAACTTGATATTAAACATTAGACAGAGTAACTGCTAAGATGAAAGGTTTCTAGCGACAATTCCCCTTTTTTTTTTTTTTTTTTTTTACAAAAACATTTTGGTTTTTCACAAAAATGGGCCCCAAAAATTAAAACCTGGATCAACCCCTGTATATAAAAACTTATCAGTTTTACAGCAGTGATATTGAGATATATGTACTGTGAATTCAAGTTAATACATTTTTGTTAACTTTTCCAACCCTCAAAATATATAAACAATTCGTGATAAAAGTCTCCCCAAGTGCTAGCTTGTACCTTTTGGTGCGAAGCAAAAAGTTGACGAAATTTCTCTGGAGTTAATTTAAATCGCCTCAGCAACAATTCCTTAAGGGCCCCTCTTCACTCACCGCTGCCGGAAGCCGAAGCTAATTTTATTAATGGAAAATTTTTCTTTACAAATAACTTATTAACTAATACATATTTTAAAATTCTGTTTTCACATTCAGAAAATTTCCAGCTGTTAAATTGACGGACCTTTTTTAAAAAATTATTTTTTTAATTTTTTACATTTTATTTTGAAGCTGCAAAGTACGAATTTTCAATATGTGAATTTTTTTCATTTTGCAATTTCAAAATAAAATATGAAAAATTAAAAAATACATTTTTAAAAAAGATCTGTCAATTAAACAGTTGGGAATTTTCTGAATGTGAAAACAGAATTTAAAAATATGTATTAGTTAGTAAGTTATTTGTAAAGAATATTTCCCCATAGAATAACATTAGCTCGGGCTTCCGGTGACGGTAAGTGAAGAGGGCCGTTAACATATTTATATTTGTATACCTTATCTTCCGGTTCTCGCGCAATTAATTAATTTATTTCATAAGGTAAAAGTGCAAGAAGATGCGTAATCCACTCTTCTTCAGGTAAAGAAACACGACGGGCTTGTCTTTCGAAAAGAATTAAATAAAGATTTATATCTTCTTTCATGTAATACTTTTGCATGAAATTTCGGAATTCTTTACTTGGATTTCTCGTTTCGCTATCTTCAACCCTAGTTTGTCTATTTCTCAACCCTAGTTCGGTCTCGACTTCATTCTTTCAAGTTCAAATTGAATTGCTCCTTTTCTGTTCTTCAATTACTTCTTTCCTAGCATTCATAATTGTATTTAACCTTTCTTTACAAAATTTCTCATCGTAGTCTTTGCCTTTGAGAATAGCATTTTTAAAATAAATTATTCTGAAATCTGGCTGAGCCGCTATACCTAGGTCGTCAGCTAATATTTTTAAATCCTCTTTAATAGCCCTCGCTAAATATACCATTTTAAAATATTTTTTGAGAAAAATTATTATTTAAACGAGAAAAAAATAATTTAAGTTACTATTATTAATTTTCTTTTAATATCTGTATTAAGCCAAATTATTAAAGGAAATTAATTATACCTTCCCTAAAATCGATATCAATAATATACACCGACTGCTTAAACGAAAAATTCTAAATAAATCAAATTACTAGAAAAATAAACTAAACTACCTCTGCGTAACATAATTGAGTATGAAAACACAAATAAATAAATGCGTTTAACTCTTAAACATAAAACAGCATTGATTAAAAAAAAAAAAAAAAAAAAGTATTTTAAAATATATCTCATACACACGCATATAGATTCATAATAATCAGTTTATATATATATTTTAAACGAGAACAATATTTAATTTATGCTTCGCATACCTTAGTAAATCTTTACTGAAAAAGAAAATATTATATCTATAACAGAATGATTAAAAATGTGTTAGGAATAGGAAATTATTTTAATCATCAAAAGCAAAAAAAAAAAAAATAATAATAATCTGGTGTGTCACTCGCACGACTTTCGCTTACGCTGAAATTTAATACTATAAATACAGGTTGCAGAATAAAAGGTAAGATAACGAGAACTTTTATGTAAACCTGTGTTAAACAATTCATATTAGGCTTCTGAAAAGTTTTATATAATTAGTTCTGTGTGAGGGGGGCTACCGTCCCCCTCAACCCCCCCGTTTCATTAATGCACCTACATTTATATAGAATTTAATTCGGTTATTAAAAAATAATTCTGTTTTTAAAAATAATTTATTAAAATTATTATTTAAAAAAAATATATTTTATGATAATGCAGACGATTTCCATATTAGAGAAGTAGTATAACACCAAATATAAAAAAAAAAAAAAAAGTCCATTTTATTCTCAATAAAAAAAATAAAATTTTTTTTTTTTTTTTTCGTTAAAAGTAAAAAAAAAAAAAAAAATCGATAACTTTGTTTTAAATTATCGCAGATCGATGGTTCAACCATTCGTTTTAAAGGTATTGCTATTGGCGGGCTCTTTTGAAAGATACCCATCATGAAAATTCACTCCCCTCGATGGGGGACTCCCCCCCCAGAGGGGGGGGGGGGTAGGCTCTTACATACACAATTTTTTTTTCCCAGTTAACTGTCTCTATTACAAAAAATATATATTCGTTTCATTTGGTTTAGTGCAGTCTATAGACGTTAAACTCACTTGCAATTTCCCCCATAGAGACGTAATGTATTAGAATTCTCTTGATTGTCCCTGTACACGAACCAGTTGCTTGATCTTAACGAAAAGCCTACTGTAGCATCCCTATATAATACACATTTAGAATACCAAGTTTGAACTTTCTGCCATAATTTGTTTTAGATATGCTGATAACAGACAGACACACACACAGACCATTTGCTAAAAACATGACATTCGTGTTCAGGGGACCTCAAAACAATATGTGTGATACATATATGATATAAACAATATACTATAGATATAAACAATATGTGTGTAAATATAACAAAATCTCGTGTTCGAAAATTTGACCCAAAAATAATACTTTCTCTTCCTTATGGGTAAGAGAAAGTAAAAATCGGCAATGCAATCGATAAAAAATAAAGAACAAATAAATACATGTCTCTCTCTCAAGAAAATTTCACCAAACAGATTTCAAGACAGAAAAATAAATAAATAAATAAATGCTTTACTGTAAAGTAATAAGTATATATTTAAGATAAACAAGAATAAAATTTAGGATATGATAACAGAAATAATCATTCTCTTCTTTTTTCCCTTACTCGTAGCAGTACACTCAGGCGATCGTCAGATTAATTATTTGGGAGAACACAGAAACATATACAAAATAAACGTCAGTTACTTTAAATCGAAAGTATTTTTTGCTATTTTAAGGAAACATAATTTCTGTTATTAAAATAATACTTTTCCAAGGATATGTTTTAAATTATAATTAATAAGGATAAATAATCTTATACTCTTTTAAAATGAAAGTATATTTGAATAGAATTAATTATTAAGAACAAAATTACTCATTTAATACTAGAATAAATATTCCATAAGAAATTTCAACTCCTAAAAACAATTCAAAATTTTTAGAAAACACTTGATTCTATATAAAATATTCAATAATTTTTAAAAAAAGAACAATTTTTTTTATTTTTTCCGAAGGTCAAGTGTATGTGCACTTAAAAAATAAATGAACGACGATAATTTAGTTCAAAGATTTAACCTCAGAAAACAAGTATATTTACTTTAAAACATTCAGATAAAAATTCTTAAATATTCTAAACTTGAGAATATATTATAGTTAAGTTTTATCAGAAATATGACAAAGACAAAATAAATAAACACAATATTTATTAGTTTATAATTTTCCTTATCCTACTATTAAAAACAATAAATAACTTACTTATACAGATACCGAAGAAATTAAAAAGAAATGTTCTTGAAAGTGTTCTAAACACAGCTCAGAACCAGGGTGGCTCCTAAATCAAGTCAGAATCCGAGAGATTCTATTAAAGATGCTGAGCAAGGACGATTTCCACAGCGGGAGAACACATTCGCTTTTCAAGCATGGCTGGTAAAACAAAAATAATAAAATCGAAATTGGCCGACCAGTTCATCGTGGCCAGATCCCCCAAATTATCTATGCGACGGTGGCGTCTAGGGATATGAATGATAAACGAGCCATTATTTTCGAAGACTGACATACATTTATTTAAACAATCACGAACGCACACACATATTAAATTTACATTTTACATTTTAAACCACGGAGTAATATTAATAGGAGCAACGAGATATATAAAGTAGAGTGATAAATGGTAACCCTTGAGAAGGTCCAAGATGAGTCATGTGACATGCTTTCCTTGCACATGCGTATTCGGTGGTTTCCTTGGTAACAGCTCATTTTCAGTACATTTCTATGGCAACGGTTTCAATGTTTTTGTTTACTTTACGTAGTTTAATATTCTTTTGTTCTAAACCATTTTGATTTTGATTTTACTTCTTTTTTATTTCGTGTAGTTGAACTTTAACCGACAAAATGCTTAAAAATAGTTGAAAAATTATTATTTGTTGTTAAATTTAGCTCTTTAAAAGTTTAAATTTTCTTTTATAAACACTTTTAAAGTTTGTTGAGAAACGACGAAAAGAAAGGTATTTTATTATTTATTAAAATGTGAAATATGTGTTAAATTATTTTAAAAGGAATTTATTTCGGTCATAGGACTGTCATGTTACCTAATAATAATGATAATTTGTTGAACTGATATTTTAAATGCCAAAATAGCGATAAAGGGCCAAACACAGCAACCTATTCAAGCATGTCACGTGATTCATCTTGAACCACGGAAAGCTAATCCTTCATCCATTGAATCAGCACTCTAATTTATATATCTCGTTGAATAGGAGTTGAAGGTCCAATGGGAGAAAGCTACGAAACTGTGATCTAAATTTTTGGTAAATATTGAGGGCGCCACTTGTCATTCCTCCCTACCTCGGCGCGGATATACTGTTGTTTTCAATAGAATTTTGCTGGAGTACATTTAAATTTTTTTATTTTAAGCAATTTAATTTCTTTGTAAGTTCTTTAAACTGCATAATTCAGATGTTTCAAATAAATGTTTCGTTCCTAGTTGTAAAACAGGCTATGATAGTGATAAGAAAAACAAAAAAAAGCCCTAGGAGAAAAATAAAGTCCGAGTTCGTGTTTTCTGCACCTAAAGTAAGTTTATTTTTTTTCTTTACAAAATTTCATCCATTCTCCTTCCTCCCAATTATCTGTTTTAGCTAGCTTCGGTTCATAAAAATCGTCATTTTTTAAAAGCTTTCTTTCAAAGTAAAATTACTATAAAATGGCTCTTAAAAAAAACATGTTGGTTAGAATCACGGAGTAATATTAATAGGAGTTGAAGGTCCAATGGGAGAAAGCTACGAAACTGTGATCTAAATTTTTGGTAAATATTGAGGGCGCCACTTGTCATTCCTCCCTACCTTGGCGCGGATATACTGTTGTTTTCAACAGAATTTTGCTGGAGTACATTTAAAAATTTTTATTTTAAGCAATTTAATTTCTTTGTAAGTTCTTAAAACTGCATAATTCAGATGTTTCAAATAAATGCTTCGTTCCTAGTTGTAAAACAGGCTATGATAGTGATAAGAAAAACAAAAAAAAGCCCTAGGAGAAAAATAAAGTCCGAGTTCGTGTTTTCTGCACCTAAAGTAAGTTTATTTTTTTTCTTTACAAAATTTCATCCATTCTCCTTCCTCCCAATTGTCTGTTTTAGTTAGCTTCGGTTCATAAGAATCGTCATTTTTTAAAAGCTTTCTTTCAAAGTAAAATTAGTATAAAATGGCTCTTAAAAAAAACATGTTGGTTAGAATACTCTATTTAATGAAATTTGCTTTCAATCGAAATTTTTTCAGCTTGATATTATTTTTAAAAAAATAATTAAAACGAGACATTTCCCCATTGAATAGCATTGCGGAAGCTGGAGAGAAGGAAGGATTGCACGCTGGCGCCCTCTGTAAACATTATAAAACAACATCACAAAATTTCAGCGTTACCTTCTTCTCCTATTAAATATTACTCCGTGGTTAGAATACTCTATTTAATGAAATTTTCTTTCAATCGAAATTTTTTCAGCTCTATATTATTTTTAAAAAAATAATTAAAACGAGACATTTCCCCATTGAATAACATTGCGGAAGCTGGAGAGAAGGAAGGATTGCACACTGGCGCCATCTGTAAACATTAGAAAACAACATCACAAAATTTCAGCGTTACCTTCTTCTCCTGTCTTTTTACTCCGTGTTTTAAACAATAGCAATGATGCGACGCCAACACGCTTCGAACGAACAGCAAACACAAGGTTCTGCAAACAGAACTCTTTAGCAAAGCAAGCAACTTATTGGTCACGAGCATGGTCACGAGTCACATGACCCTTTTTCCTTTTACATCGTTGCCATTCACTCAGAAGAAATGTAATAAAACACATTTACATGAATATTCTAATAGATAAATATCCTACATATATATATATATATATATATATATATATATATATATATGTAAACAAGTATGTTGTGGCTACCATAAGACTTTCTTCTTTGTTTTCTAATACAAATTCATTCACTACAAATAATTTATTAAAACTATTATTTATTAAAATTATCTACCATAATGAATACAGGCGATTTTCATCTAAAACTGACACAAAATATACAAAGACAGTTTTATTCTCTATAAATATTATGTTATAAAATGAGTTTTCATAATGGCTATCTCAACTATCAAGTTTTGTACAATTATACACCGTAGAAGTCGAGATACAACTTTCCCGTTCTCGGGGAAAATGGCAGTATAGCAGCGCCACCTATTGGCCGATATGCATCCAAATTGAATCAGCATAATGTTTCATAACTGTCTTTTCACGTATCAAATTTTGTTTTATTATACCCAATAGAACCGGAGATATCCCTTTCACTTAAACTGTGAAAATTTCTGTATAGCAGCGCCACATGTTCAGTTATTGGCACCAAAAGTGGACAGACAAGTTATGTCAAGGTACATCCATATATAAATTTATGTGCAAATTTGTGCAGTAATTCCTGGGATATACAGCCTTCCTTTAAATTGTAGAAATCGCTGTATATCAACGCCATCTGTGGAGCGATGGACACCAAAAGTCGATAAGCACTAATTTTGGTCAAAGTGCATTTACATATACATTTATATGCAATTATGGACGGTAGTTCCAGATATACAGTTGCCACAAATTTTCGTCACACACACACAGAGACAGACTGATATTTTCTAAAAATAATCAAATCTAGTTCTGGAGCTCTCAAAATGTGTAAATCTATCAAAAACCGAAAGTCGAAAATTTTTACGAATCGAATACTTTCTTCTATTGAATAGAGAAGAAAGTTAAAGAAAAAAAGAAAAGTAAATTGTGAATTTTTTTTATTTTCTAGAACGTAAATGCGAAGTTGTACAGTATTTCTTTCATTTATATATTTAAAAATAGTCGAGAAAGATTTAGAATTTTCTAATTTTCGTACAGTTTGTACAAAAGATACGAATTAGTTTCGTTAAAGAAAAGAAAACGGATCCAGATATAAATACGGATCAATTTTTCTGGTGGATATCCGCGGATACGGATACGAATATATACGGAGCTCCGATACACAGTATGTTTAAATCTTTTATATAGTTATAAATATGCCTACAACTTTATGTTTATAATTATAAGAAATATTTTGAAAGATGTTCTCAAGTCGATCAGACTTGTTGAAAACTAAACCCGAGCGCGACCAGCAAGACAGATAATTTTGTCAACCCGACCCGACGGGTAAAATCGTGTTACCCGACCCGAACCTCATATCTTGAAACCCAATTTCAGTTTCAGACGAGCAACTGACTGGAAAATTCTGTTTACATTCCCAAGCGGGACAGTTACGTTATCAAAGCTACCGGAGTGGCTTGAGGGGGGGGGGGATGTCATACAACTACGGGGAGGAGTGGTTAGAAGGTTCTAGATTGAAATTACTACTTTGGAACTGTATAATGTAATAAATAACAGTTCGCTTCATGCGATAATAAAATAAGTTTAAGAACTGAGAACAAGTTAATAAATTTGGAATTAGTGAAACATTTAGAAAATTAATTAATTAAAAATTAATTAGGGAGCTGTCGGTGGATTAGTGGGAGATAAAATCATTTAAGTGTGTAAAATGAGGCTTTAATTTTAAGGGAGCTTTTAATTATATTACATATATATGAGTAATTAAAAAACATATAATATATATAATCATATTAATTTTACTTCTAAAATAATTTGTTGAAAAGCATAATGCGATGTAAAAATTACGAAGTGAAAACTTCTTTAGGTGCAATTTACACATTAATTTATTCAGAGTGATTCCTTTTGGTCCTATGTTAAAATAAGCTTACTCGTTTTATAAAGTCGTGCATATTAATGCAACAAAACACGTAAATTGATTTTATTCTAAGCTAAGTAAACAAATCTCTATTGCAAAGTTCAGATGAAGGTCTTCCAAATCCAGAAAAATGATTTTAAAGGATGAAGTCATATTAAATTGACTAGAGTGGATGGGGTAGGGTTTTACGGTTATTCCTCATTAAAAGTTATATTAAACTGATGTGTAGAACTGGATGTTCATATTCAGGAATGAAAAATAATTCCTATACATTGTAGTCTATGTATAGAATTTCTAAGAGTACATTATTAACCTCATTTGTTTATTTGAATTAAAGATAATAAAATTAACATATGCTTTTGAGTTGCACAAAAGCTTGTCTTCTGTATAAAATTGGAGGTATAGCATTAGTGTTTTGTGTTCAGGGTTACTCGAAGAATTCAGATGCATTACAGGTTACGAATGATAAGCTTGAAAATGCATATTTAATTGTATTACGTCATTTTTATTTATTTATATATATTATTATTATTTTTTTTTTTTTTTTAGTGCTTTGTACAGTATATATACAATATACAGGACCACGTGCAAGGCTTAGTTAGAAGAAGTCAAATCCATTATTTTCTGTTGGATATAATCGATAGGGATATTTTTTAAAATATATGCATTACTAAACAAATGTACACTTCAGTTATCTCAAAAATAAGCACTTATTTATCTATTTATTTTAAATTTGTGAGTGCTGGAAAGACCCTAAAGTAATTCTAAGAACAGAAACAAAAATCAAATTCGAACTACACCGAAACTAAACCTTGACCAACACTTCTTTCCCAGTGAAACAAAGAATTCACTGGTTTAAACATTCTTCTTTTCATCATTATCACATGCATTTATCTCCCATACATGTTCGTGAAAGCTCAGAGACCAGTGGTATGTTGATGTTGGGTATTTAGGCCGATTGACTTTTCGAGGATCCTAGGCCTATTGATTGGGTAATCGAACCGGGGTCTTAGGCCTGATGGGAGTACCCTCCGTGAGGGGGGGGGTCATTCTAAGCGGTCTTAACCCGTATTTACGCGAGTTTCTGAGAAAGCCACAGAAAACTTCGAACGGCTAAGTCGATAAGCACGACATAGGATTGAATCCGGCACTCCCCTTCTATCAACTTTGAGCGCAGAACCGCTCGGCCATTGGTGTGTGTGTGGAGGGGAGGGGGTCTTGGGGTCTAATAAAAAAACAAAACGTGTACCATTGTTTCCAAAAAATTAGATGTTTCTAAATCTATGTTCGTATGTCCCTAACATGATGAAGCTGACGAAAATAGTCTCAAAAGCCCCACAGTTAGCAATACTTTAAAGATTATACAATAAAATTTTTCTAAGAGGTCCATACACCGTGGTACATGAAATTAGCCTTTTACGGAGGTGGCCTTTTAATAGAGGTTATTCAGAAAATTTAACTCTGAGAACAAAGTGATATTCAAATTTACATAATCTGTCTATATATGTAATGTAAAAAGAAGCATAGAAAGAGCTTTTACTAATTAATTATCAAATTAATTAAAGTTTAATAAAAAATAACTATGTACAAATATTTACATTAATGACCACATAGGTCCAAAAAACATATTATAAATCCACTTAGGATTCTATATCATCAAAGAATCTATTTTCTATAATAATAAAAAGAAAGGTTTGTCTGTCTGTCTGTTCTTCTATACGTTCAGCCCCTGCCCCTATTGAACGCAGAAGTACAAGAATTGACATACGGATGCTCTGGAGCCTTTCCGAGGTCCTCTTCAAAACAGAATTTAAAAATTTTAATTAGTTCTGGAGATATTAATTAAAATGTCGACTCATGTCTAATCAGAAAGCGATCTCAATGACTGAGAATTCACCGCGATTGCATAAAAATAGATATATTAACGGAGTTAAAAGCAGAAAAAGTGTAAAATAAATTAGAAATATTAGTCTAATCGTTACGAATTTGGTACCAAATGAAAGGGACAATTTTTCTGAATCTAAGAGTGCAAGCGGCTTATCTGTACAACAATTAGATTTTTTTAAAAATTAACTAAAGTGTGAATTTTTTGTGGCAACATCATTTCAAATGCCAGACTATTGTCTGAGATGAAAAAAGGAAATGATTGTAACCGATTAAGATGTCACGTGTTTTATAGTGGGGGGGGGGGAATTGCAATTTTCAATTTTTTTCAAATTTTCATTCACGTTACATTTGAGTTAATATTCGGCCTAGACAGCATACTATAAAGCTACTATTCAATTTTCATGAAATTATGTGAATAAACAAAAAAATTACATTTTTATTGGGAATTATATTTATCACGACTCATGTGACCAAAACACAATGTAAGATTAAGTTTTGTTTAATATTTTGCAGTATTTTAAATTGAGATATGCCGTTGAAATTTCGTAATATTTGGTTTTAACGGCCGATAATCCGATTGTGAATATTTTTGAAAGTGTAGAATTATTAGGAAAGGCATGAGGGGGAGGGGGGCAAAAAAAAAAAAGAGTTACAGCGTTTGAAATTGGTATTATTAGGTTTTAAGGCAAGATAAATCAATTGCGGATATTTTCAAGTGTAAAATTATTAGAAGGGACGGAAAGGGGGGGGGAGGGGCAAAAATGTATAAAGGGAACGGTTGTTTCGGAGAAAACGAGGGAAAACACAGAACGCTTTTATTCTTTTATATTTTGCAGAGTTTCGAATTCTGATATTCCGTTCACATTTCATACTATGGATTTTTAACAGTATTTAGTCCGGAATTACGCAAGTTTCGGAGAAAACCACGAAAAAGTCAGACATAAATCGTTTTATAATAGTGTTTATATCATTTTTGTATCTCAGCTTCTAATTAGCATAATTTCAAAAGTAATATGTCATTTTAAAACTTATTTAAATTGAATTTCAAGAGTAGACGCCACAAATCTCTGTCGTCTTCCATTAACCGACTACCGTAGGTAATGGAATTCGAGATTTCACGTGATTTACATGTTTTAAGGTGTCCTGATTAGGTTTTCTTTTCTATCTCAACTAATAATTAAAATAACTTTATAAGTAATATATTATTTAAAAGCTTTGTTGATTTGGAATTGAACAGTAGATTACAGAAATTTCTACCGCCAGATGGCGCTGTAATATTTTAAAATTTCAATATTTCGAATTCTAATTATGATTAAATTATTTTTAATACATCATTCGAAAGATATTTTAAAGTACTTTTATATTATCGAAAGTGGAATTCGAGTTTTCACCCGATTTACACGTTTCGAGGTTTTCTGTTCAGATTTTCTTTTGTATCTCAGCTACTAATTAAAATAATTTCATAAGTAATACACCATTTGAAAGCTTTGTTGATTTGGAATCGAACAGAAGATTACAGAAATTTCTACCGCCTGATGGCCCTGTAATATTTTAAAATTTCAATATTTAAATTCGAATTCTGATTAAATTGTTTTTAATTCATCATTCGAAAGATATTTTAAAGTTCTTTAATATTATCGAAAGGGGAATTCGAGATTTCACTTGATTTACACGTTTTAAGGTGTCTTGATTAGGTTTTCTTTTGCATCTCAGCTAATTGAGTTAGACTTTTCAAAATCGGTATATGTAGGTTAATTAGGAGGGGATGGAAGGGCGGGGAAGGAATAGGCGCGCGCAGCGCTCACGGGACTGCGGTGCCGAAGGCAGTGGGGACCCGGTCCAACTTTTTATCCGATGAAAAATGATTTTTAAAATTTTTTTTTTCTTAAGAATAACAGTTTGATTTCAGAAGGAATATGAGCGTGCAGCGCACGTATATCTTCACACGTGTGCGCATGGGTCTGCTCTGGCGAAGGCAGTGGGGACCCAATGCGAACTTTTACCCGATGATTAAAGATCTTTCTAAAATTCCTTTTCTTAAGAATGAAAGTTTGTGAGTAATAACGTGGAATTTTGTGAAATCATAAGGATGGTGAAGGAATACGCACGCACAGCGCACGGATCTTCGCTGCCAAAAGCAGTGGGGACCCAGTGTGAGTTTTCATCCGATCACAAATGATTTTTTTTTCTTTTTCCTTTTTTTAAGAGTAATATTAATGAGTAATAATATTCAATTTTGAGAATTCTTTCATTAGAGTGGTTCATTTAAAAATACTGACCCACTAGCGGGCGAATGCAGAGGGGACCCGGTGTAAGTTTTTACCCGATCAGAAATGATTTTTTTTTTTTTTTTCAAGAATAAAAGTTCATGAGTAATAACATGGAATTTTGAGAAATCATAAGGGTGGTGAAGGAATACACGCGCGCAGCACATAATTAAAAAAAAAAAAAAAAGAATAGTTCTCTGAGTCATCCTGGCGACAGATGTCCGTCTACTACATGATGCAATCTCTTTCGATGTTTCGAGTATAGATTTTTTTTTCTCTTTTTTTTTCTTCTACATATTAGTTTTAAAATATTTTAATGTTAGTTTCCTTGAACTTTGTGTGATTTTTAAAAAGATTTTTTTTTTTTTTTTTTTTTTAAATACATTGGAACAAATTTTGCTGCTTAGTGTCATTTCTCAGTGGAAAGATATTTCTATTTAAGTTTACGTGCAGGGAATACAGATTTCAGTCTTTTTAATTTTAGTTGGGGTAAAAAATTAAATGTCTGTTTTCAAAAAAAAAAAAAAAAAAAAAAGAAAAGAAAAAAAAAATACCTCTTTTTCTATCTGTTATTAAAAATTGCCGTGCTCCTTTGCTATCGTTTCATGTCATACTTAGAAAATTATTTATTAGATTTAAAAATACAAAAACTGGGATTAGTATGGCACAAAGTTCTTATAAAAAATATGCTTTTCCCAAATAACTTTAAGCGCAATTTTCTTTTTCAGAATTAATGAAACTGACACTATACCGCGAAATTCGATGGGTTTATTTTTCGATTTCGGTTGACTAACTCAAGTTGTCAGGAGACAAAAAATAAATAAACAAATAAAAAAAAAAGATTAAAGAAAAAAAAATAATAATGCTGAGCTTTTGGACTAGCCAAACAAATTTTTCTTAGTCAATTGACAAAATAGGAATAATTTATTTTTATTCTCTCATCTGACTAACCGGTCCAATTTGAGGAAAATGAAAACTGTACCTGGGAAATTAGTCATCTGACAAGTTTTAGAGCCAAAACGGATCAACAGACGAAACACATTAAAGATACATGGTAAAATAAAACGATTTTTGTGTCTCATGACTAAATGGGATTGTCAGGTAGTGTTTTGATTGTTTAAAATGTTGCGTAATTTTGTGCAAATTTGTCAATATACTAGGAAAACGTGTACTATGACAAAGATAACACGTTTCTTGACAAGTTTCGATTTTTCATTTTTCTGTGTGTAGATTTCATATCTGTCCTCCTTCGCGGAAAAAAAAATCGCCAAATTATCTGGCGAATATATTTAATTCCTTTCCAAAATCATGGTTATTTTAACAACTTATATTAAGAGAGTAATGAATAATATGAAACAATATTTCGTGCAATACATATTACGAAAATGTACATCTGGCATATATATTTTAGTATTACGTTTTTGATCGCCAAATACAAAAAACGCCAAGGACGACAGAGTCTTGAAATTTAAAATTAAAATTTTGTCAATTTAACAGCAAAATAACTCAATCTAACACGTGCATACAATAACTAATGCATATCTATAAATCTATCCCCCTCTAAGCATATCAATCCCCCTCCAAATATGGGGATTAAAACGGGAAATAATTTTCCTCGATTTTTAATATTTTTTTTGCAAAAAATCCAATGGGCGATTAACATAGGAAATATTTTTTCTTGCATCCACGGACGGTCAGTGATGTCATCATTTCGCTTGCATATAATTATATCAGATCTTAGATCTATGAGTAATTTCACCTGAGATCTGAATCTCTTTCTTACAAAGCAAATAAATAAATTTTCGAAAATTTTCCATTCTCTGTTTTTGTTGCTCTGATTTTATCTCAAATTGGACATAAAAATGTAAGCTTGTATGATAAAAGTAATTGGCATACCAAAATCCAGTTTGCACCTTTTTTTTTTTTTTTTTTTTTTTTTTTTTTACGGTGAAAAGTTTTGTTTAAGCAAATCAAATGTTAGTTCGAAATTTTGCTCATAGATAGCAATGTAGTATGTACCTTTAAAAAAAAAAGAATCACGCACAAATAGCAATCCAATTTCATCCACGTGTTTGCTAGAATTAACGCTGGAAGGGACTTAGCTGAAGGTTTTATATTAAAGCTTATATTTATAAATTGGACTAGGGGAGAGTTGTCTAAAACGGGGACGGCGGGTCAAATGGGACGTTCGGTTTCTCATTGATTAGTGCTGTCCTCTTTGAATCCAATAGTCTAAGATAATTCTAATTCGGCTATAAGCAAGTTTGAATCTAGTTGTTGACAAATTTTGCCGAATCTGTTATTTTCTACAAAGATTTAAAATTTTTGCGATTTTCATTTCGATTGTGGCCGTACACTGTATTGTATCTTATGAACGTTCGATTTTAGTAAGTATGTTGTGGATCCGTCTAGATTTAATATACATTTTCACACACTGCGTTATAGTTTTGTCTGATACGTGTGTGAAGAGACGCCATGTTTTTAGCACATGTCATGGTCGGCTCAAACGGGGACATTGACGGTAGTCCAAAATGGGGACGTCGAATCCCAGAAATGTTCAGCTTTTAACACTTCGCCTAAAATAATAATGCCTCTACCATAAGAAACTAAACATTAGCAAAAAAAAAAAAAAAAAAAAAAAAAAAATTGAATGACATGAGGAGAAGTAAAACTGTCATATTCACTTCATCACCTTACAAAGCAGAATTGAAAGCTGCAGAACAGGAGAAAAATGCAAAGCAGAATAATATACAGGAAAGAAAATTAGTCAAGAAACCCACAGAATCTAATCCTAGGTATCCAAAAGCTAAAAAGGTGAAGGAAATAAAAAAATTCAAGACCCAATATTATCATCTGATGAAGAACACACTAGCGAGGAAACTTGTATTTTTTGTAATGAACTTTACATTGACTCGAAAGACAAATGGGGTAGATTCAATGTAGCAGCTGTCGAAGTTGCGTACATGAAGTTTGTTCAAGTGTTGAAAAAAGCGATGTCAATTTCATATGTGACGTCTGTGTTTGATTATTTTTTGTGTCATTCTAGTAACTGTTGAAAAAGATAACAAAATACTTTATCTGCATCTTGATTTTGAATTAACTTCACCTTTGCTTTGTAATCCAAGTTTTTCTAATAAAATTTTGTATTAGGACTTGAATTTACGTTATTTCTTATGAGTACCCCATTTTACCCAACCGATTGTCCAAAACGGGGACATTGCACATTTTTCAGAAAAATGTTTTTTCTGCCTATACTAATGATATTTTTAAAAAAATAGCTTTGCCATCTGATAGTCCAAGACATGTTCTAATCAGGAAATGCTTTGCCGAATTTTTCTTATTTATAGATTTTTTTTTTTGCGGACAGAGATATGTTAGCGTCCCCGTTTTGGACAACTTTCCCCTACATTAGGTTTGTTCCATGTAATATATATATTCAGGCAACAATTTTTATGGTTTTTGAAGTACTTTTTACAGATTTCAAATCTTTAAATTGCATTTTATCAGTTTACTTTTTTTCGTGAAATAATGGTCCTCAAAATGCTTAAACTTCTACAGATATTTAAGAAAAGACATTATATATTTATTTCATGTTTAACAGAACACAGAACCTATTTAAAAGATATAGGGATGAACTTAATGTCAGATATAAAGGACACTTTAGGCATACACTTACTTCACACAGTCTCACGTCTCACAAGAAGAAATCAAGAAGGGTTAAGTCTGGGGGTTCAGATACTATATATTGTTATAAAATTGTAAATAATTGTGTTTATTTTAGTATAAATTCTTTCAAAGAGGCTTAGTAAGTTGATAAAGTGCTAATTTTGTGCATTTCTAGACGTTTTAGCTTTGAAATAGCCTTATTTTCCCTTAAAAATGCATTAAAAAGCCCCAATAAGGCAGGTAATGGATTTGGCGATTTTTTTCCACCTAGGCGACTTTTTTGGTGACCTTGGCGAGAAAATCCTTATTAGGGATATACCAAATATGCAAGCTCTAATCTCAATGGCTGATGAGATACGGAAATTTCTGGAACTTTCCACACTTTTCTACAGGGGTATATAAAGGCTGTTTTCTTCGCCAAAGCTAGTCCAGTTCAGTCTGAGATTAGCTTCTGTTAATGTTGCATTGCTTTGAGCCTCTTTGGAAGAGACTTGCTTTATGTGTTATTGCTATACAGTTTGTACTGTGGATTTGCTATTGACAGCTGTTGTTTAAGCTGTGTTTACTGGTTGAATTGAAGCTGATACTTGGTTTATAGACCTGTATTTTTCTGGAACTTTCTGTGAATAAATTACTGAATTTTTGTAAGTTTCGCCTTTCATTCTCGGACAACTCACGAACCCCCAAGTACGCAACAATATATATATATATAACACAAGGACAAAATACAGTGACATCTATGAGCAAAATTTGGAACTACTTTTTTATTTTATTAAACCAAACTTTTCACTACAGAAAACATCATAATATTGTGAAAATCATACTCTCGTATGCCACTTACTTGATTTTATGTTAAAATTTAAAATTCTGGCCCACTGTATAATTGAATCCTCTTTGTGAGTCTTTTTTTTTTTTTTTTTTTTCTCTCTTTCTCTTACCCATATAAATAGTAGAAAAAGTATTGTTTTTGAGTCAAATTTTCGAAATTGAGTTTTTGTTATATTAACACTTTTTGAGGTTCTCTGAATGTGGAAAAAAAAAATGTTTATAGCAGTTGGTCGGTGTGTGCATGTCTGTTTGTGTATCTGTCTGTTATGTGTTATCGTTATCATCATATCTTAAGAACAAATTGTAGCAGGAAATCCAAACTCTGTATTCTAAACCTGTACCATATAGTAATGCTACACTCAACTTTTCACTAAGATCAAACAAATAGTGCGTTTACAGGGACATCCAAGAGGATTCAAATAGATTATGCCTATGGGGGAAATTTTCTGGTAAGTTCAGTGTACCATCTACAGGCTGCCTTAAACAAAATGGAATGAACATATTTTTTATATGCTTAAAAACATGTTTTGTGTAGATTGTAGTATGGAAATCATTCATCATTCGTTTACAGGGCTACCCAAAGTATTTGAATATATTGCGGCTATAATTCGAAATTGCTGGAAGTGTGTTTCACTTTGTGTTATGTGTGTTTTACACAAGACTAAATTTAAGCACACAGTACAATGTGCATATATTTTATAGACAATATATAGAACTAACCAAAATTAAGCTAAATGTTCTTTTCTATTGAATGTAAATGACAGAAGTGCTTTGTACATTCTACTATGTCAACGAACACTGCTCAGGAAGGAAAACTCATTTTTCATACTCAATAAAGTATTTTTTGAAGTTCTATTTTCAACTCTTGTTTTTTTTTTTTTTTTTTTTAATAATATCACGTTTTGAGGTTCTCTGAATGTGAAAGTCCAATTTTTAGCGGTTGATTTGTTAATATATATCTGTTAAGAGCATAATTTACAAACAAATAATTGCAGAAAATTCAAATTTGGTACTTTGAAGTTGGCATCAGGTTGCCATTTGAAGAATTTGATCAAAATTAGCAAGTTTTAAGATAAATTACTTACAGCCTTATATATACATATATGAAATAAATGTAGGCATTATAATTGAGCGAGAATTTAAGGGTTCGTTACCCCCCTTTCACACAGAATTATACGCCAAATAGAACTCTTCCAAAACGCATTTTGGATTATTTTCAAAGTAGATTGAACTTTATAATCTTACTTTATTGATCTTACGATTTAATGTGCAATCTATCTTCCTAGTACTTGAAATACAGGGTAAAAAAAAAGTCGTGTGAGTGACACACCATATTATTATTTTTACGAAAATATTTTTATAAAAATATCTGATATCATTTTAATCAGTACAGTCTTTAAGGTAGGATTATTTGATTTTGTTATAAATCTAAATTAAAATGTCTTAGTCTACTAACAACTATTCTTAAGATATTTTTTCTTGTTTCTAGAAAAGGATGCAAAAGTTGCAATTCACTATCTTGAAGATCTTGACAAATTTTTTTTAACACCTTTAATTTTATTTCAAATCTAAAAATTAAACAATATAATTTATCATTACCCCAGGTGCCTCTTGAAGTTCTGTACTAGTAAGTAGATCAGTTAACCTATTAGCTTTATTTTTACAATTTTATATGAATTTAAAAATAAAACTAGACTTTTAATTAAATTGAGTTAATTATTACTTGTTTGCAAAATAGAATAAATGGAATTTACTATCATTTATTGATAAAATAATTAGTTGATTAATAGTTATTGATTAAAATAGACAGTTCTTGATGTATACAGGGATGGAACACGGGCGCAGAATTCATACCGGAATCCGTTTAAGAAATTTTTCTACCTATAATATCGTTGATTTAAGAAGTAGAAAATTTTCTTACATTGATAGTGGTATGAATTCTGCGCCCGTGTTCCATCCCTGTGTATATTATATCAATACAAAAAACCCTTAACGGGTTAAAAGTTTGTGACGCAGCACTGCACTTTATGGCTATAAGAATTAGAAATACGGGTCTTAAAAATAATGATATCAAATTTTCAGTGACGCTTTGCTATATTAATTAAAAAATACAGAGATTTTCTTATTTGAATTTGTTTTTTTCATCTATTTATTTTTACAGTGTAAATGTTATTTTCAACATAAAATAATATATAACATTTATTTACCGATACCTTTTCATTCACATCTCTTATAATATCAAAATATGTGTTTTAAAAGAAATGATATGGAATTCCAGCAACGCAGTGATGTTACACTAAATGATTTGTTTTTAAATTCCACTGCAATTATTTTGTTTTGCATATTAAAGTATATTTGCACATTGAAATATTGCTTTTAATTTTCAAATACGCAGTCAAATATATCACTTTCATTAAGTTTATATTATGTACTGAAATGTATTTATTTAAATGAATTATTTTATCTTCTGTGTCACGCCATCCAAAACTACAACTAAAAATTTCGCTTTTTTTTTTTTTTTTTTCAGCACACTATCTATTTGCGTGCTTTTTCAATTAATTTGGATAAGATGGCACAAAATAAACATTTCCATAAATTTTACTTACAGTTTTGGATAGCGTGACGCAAAAGATAAAATAATTCATTGAAATAAATACATTTCAGTACATAATATAAACTTAATGAAAGTGATATATTTGACTGCGTATTTGAAAATTAAAAGCAATATTTCAATGTGCAAATATACTTTAATATGCAAAACAAAATAATTGCAGTGGAATTTAAAAACAAATCATTTAGTGTAACATCACTGCGTTGCTGGAATTCCATATCATTTCTTTTAAAACACATATTTTGATATTATAAGAGATGTGAATGAAAAGGTATCGGTAAATAAATGTTATATATTATTTTATGTTGAAAATAACATTTACACTGTAAAAATAAATAGATGAAAAAAACAAATTCAAATAAGAAAATCTCTGTATTTTTTAATTAATATAGCAAAGCGTCACTGAAAATTTGATATCATTATTTTTAAGACCCGTATTTCTAATTCTTATAGCCATAAAGTGCAGTGCTGCGTCACAAACTTTTAACCCGTTAAGGGTTTTTTGTATTGATATCATTACTTTTTAGGGGTTAATGATTAAAATATAAAATTAAAGGAGCATGGCAATGAGTTTATAACCCTTAAAAAGTGCAGTTTCATAGTTCATAACACATTAAATTTTACCTCGAACAAAATAACAAACTAAATGAAATTTTAAAAATTTATGAAAAGTGATAAATAAAAAATTTAAGAAAGAATATTTGTTGTGTGATGGAAACACGCAACATTACAAAGGCATAATATAGCATATTTTAAAAATAACAAACAATTTCTACAAAAAAAAAAAAAAAAAGAGAGAGAGAGAGAGAGAGAGAGAGAGAGATTTATTTTATTTTATTTAATATTCAATTTCTTTGGTTCAACGGTTCATCTGTTTCTTAAATAGTTCAACAGAATATTTAAAATAAATGTTCAAAAAATAATTTGTGTACGAAAGTTTTTGTAAAAAAGTGTTATGAATAAGTTTTTAAAGAGCTCCATTCACCGCATAGATTTTGGTTAGATTAAAAAAAAAAATTAAACACAAGTTTTTAAATGGTCCAATTGAATGAACAAAATATTAATATTTTGTTATATTTTTAATTTTAGATGTTTAAAGTAAAATGTTGTAAGGATTTGACAGTAATTTTCCAAAATACCTAACACCATGGGGGTGGGGATCAGATCCTCCTTTGGAAACTCTGATAATTCTAAAAAAGATGCTTAATCAATCTGAGGGAGATTTTGTTTGGTTTAAAATTAATTCAGATGGGGAAAATAGGAGGGGGGGCAATCAGTTAGACCACTTTGAAATTTTAATCGGGAAAACGTTTTTTTAGAAAATGTTTTGTTGAATGTAGTTTTATTCCTATCTGGTTAAATATACTGTACATAGTTCCCACATTCTTCCTGGCTAGAATTCCTGAAAATTTTCTAAAACGTGGTGAAGGGATTTTGGACATTGCTTCATTTTCTAAAATTGGATTATGGGGGTAAAAAGTATACTAAGAGATCTAACATTAAAATTTTAAATGATAAGGATTTTTTAGCACTTTGAGAAATCTTCTAGATGCAATCACTTCAACGATAATTTTTTAAGGTTGGTTGGTAGTAGGTTTTAAGGCCAACTGACTACGCTAGGGTCCTATAGGCATATAGGTAGAATGACCTCCATGAGGTCTTTCTAAGGGGTCGAGGCCCGTATTTAAGCGAGTTTCGGAGAAAAACACGGAAGGAACGGCTAAGTCAAAGAGTGCAGGATGGGATCGAATCCGGCACCTCTCATCCACCGCTCGGACGCTGGTGGGGCATTTTTAAGGAACTTATAATTTTTTTTTTCTAAAAGTCCCATCTTCCTCCCCAAATCTATCGGAAACGACTAAGGGAAGGCAATAAACTGCAATATCTGAATAAAGGCAATAAACAAAATTTGCAAAATAATACAAAATTTGAAATGTATTATTAATTTCTAATTTAAAGGTTGCAGATGCATGGTAATTTCATTTTATATCAATATTATATGTAAGAAATAAGTCTGTACAAGTGAAGGAGGATTTTTTTTTCTTTTTTTCTAGAGTAGCTTTTATTGTTATATTCATGCCTGCTCCCTACTGTTAAATTTAATAAAGAAATAGTTATTATTTTTGAAGTATAGATTTGATTTAAAGAAAAATAAATAAAAATAGAAAAATCTTTAAAATGTGAAACTTTTATACTGATAAATATTTAAGTAGTATAGTTTTTTACTGGAAATTTAATGAACAAAGTAATTTATAAAATAATACACTGTATAATTCTTAATTATTTTGCCAGTATGCTTTGCAGAAATGTATTATTTCGTAAAATTAAGTATCACAATGCGAAAAACAAAATTAATTAATTAATATTTTTAAAAATATATTATGAGTTTAAATTAAAGTCAAATAAAGATGCATTTTACTTCATTTGATTTTATTACTTATTTTACTAATTTTAATTCTGTTTTCAGTTTTTCCAATGCATTTAAGTGTTTGGTAACCGAGTTCTTTTTTTTTTTTTTTTTTTTTTTAATTTCATTACAATATTATTTTATAAAATTAAAAAATAATAATAATAACAGAAAACATGAAATTTTAGATTTGGATTTGATATACTATTATAATTATTACAATCTTTGTAAAATATTTCATTTACATACTATATTATAGAAATTTAATGAGCAAATTAATCAATTAATTATTATTATTATTATTATTATTATTCAGGATTTTTTCTATCCATAGTTTAAGTGATTTATCACTTAGTTTTTTAAAAAAAATTACAAATATTTGCGTATGATTATGATATTATCTATCATTTTTATGAAAGTAAAGAAAAGGGTTTTTGTTGTTTCAATCACTTTTTAAAATAAAACCAATTTTGAAAGTTAACAACGTATCAACTTGAAAACAATGGAATTGAATGAATATTTTTGATAAAAAAAATATTATATAAAATACAAATCTCCAAATAAATACCTCATTTAATATATATATTAAAGAAAGAAAAATATTTTATTTTGTAAGTTTGTTTTTGACACTAACAGCCGATAGATGGAGCCAAATTACCTATCTGAGATTGAATATTTCAAATGGAAACGAAGACTGTATACGTCAGCGAACATTCCAAACCGGATTACATTCTTTTCTTTTGAGCGATGCGAAAGAAAATAGTGTAATCCGCGAGGTAATATAGTTCCATTTTTAAAGTGAAATATATAAAAAACAAGAGTTTTTAGGGAAAAACGAAGCACGTCACGATTCTTAGACAAAATAAATTAATATCATGTATCAATTTCATAAAATTTCTTCGAGCCGTTTTCGAGAAAAAAAACTCACACAATTACCATTTTTCCTTTGAAGTCTTAAATTGCAATTTCAGATCTCAAAATATATAGAATGTGGAAGTGTGAAACTTTCAGGATAGCATCATGCAGAAGATAAAATATTATTCTGAAAACATCAGATCAAAATATCTCTTATTTACTGAGATATTAAATGTCGGCGTTTCCAAATTCTTTTGATGTAAAACTAGCTGTATAATAGAGTGTCGCTGCTAAGCTTTGTTTGAGCTTTGCTGCGTCACTCAAAAAACTGTCGTTTTTTATGATTTGTTTCTTAGAACAAGAAACAGAGCTCTTACAAAGTTCCTATGGAAAACAGCTTTAACAACACATTTACTTGAAACAAGGTTAATTTTGTAATTCAATGATAAAATTAACATAACAGTTTTTTATTTATATCGTAGAAAAGTCCCATATTAAATTATTTTGCAGATTCAATTTTAAAACATAAAAACTTGAAAAGTTTCACAGTTCTTTCACGGAGCTAGGAAAAGAGAGAGAGGGGCGGAGAGTAAAATTATAACGTTTTCACTACACGGGAAAAAGAGCAAAAACTGGGGATCCACATTTTGATGACACGAAGAGACCAGCGAAGAAGGGAAGCCATCTGCTTCCGTTATCATTGTTTTTCGCCAAAATGCATGCCAATTTCAATTCTTTGTTTCTAAGAATAAACCAATGTTAATTTTTTGAATTATCAACGACGGTTTTTAAATGTATTAACCCTGTAGTTCGCTGGTTTTATGCCAAGCACCAAGCTGGCTACAGAATAGCCGTTATAAAACTGAAATCTATTAATATTGCGTAATTTCAAATAAATTATTACATCCGGTGTTGAAACACATTAATTCTGACAATGAGTTTTCTTGTTTAGAAATATTTGAGAACACTTTTTTTTTTTTATAATTATGCTTAATGCCAGAATTTCCGTTAGATATTATTTCTTTATTTAATTCTTTTTTTTTTTTTTTTTTTTATCCTATAAAATGAAGTACATTTCTATTAAAAAATATATAAACATTTTATTTACGATTTTGTTATAAAACATGTAAAATTTAGATCTCTGAATGATGTCTGTTATCGTTTTATGTTAATATAGTATAGTGTAGGTCGTATGTATCATTAAAATTGTGTAATTTTCGATGACATTTAAAAACAATTCTTTCTTCAAATGCCTGAGAACAAATTATGTGAATACAATATCTCATTTGAAATTTAATTATTTTTTTTATTGCGATAATGCATTAATTTATCATTCAATTTTTGTTTTATTTAAAAATTCAATTAAAATTTAACCATATATATGTGAACACCTTCACAGAATATATTAAATAAAAAACAAATAGCGTAATAGCCGTTGCTAAGATACGCAGACGATTACAATGAAAGAATAAATTTATAAAAAATGAAACATAGAAGCCAATATTTAAAATCGAAAAAAAAATAAAAAAAATAATAGTAATTAAAAAAATTCAAATTCGAAAAAATTTTAATGAGGTTCACACCTATAGGGTCCCAGGTATCCATCTGCCAAGTTTTGTAGCTCTGCGATCAGTAATGTGAGCCTGTGAGCGAGCACCAGAGCGCAGACAGACATACAGATACTTCTCTTTATTTATATAGATTATTATTATCATTGATGAAGGCTTTTCTGTGCTATCCTCAAAAATTTAGACATTCTTTAAATAACACAATTTAACATCCTGAAAATATCCAAGAAACAAAAAATTTGGTTAAGTTACCGCAATGTAAGCGGCAGTGCCTTAACCGTATATGTGTTATAGGCCCAGAGAGCCATTCCGTCCTTGTCAAGGGGAGTGCTAACCTTCTCTCCTTTCATATAACACGTATGTCGGTGCAGGATTAAACATATTTATAGTAGTTTTAAATTTTTATAACAATATTTCTGGTGTGAGTTATTTAAAAGTTTTAATAATAAAATTTTTGTTATCTCTTATTTTATTAACCACAGATGAGATGCACTTTTACATAAATTGCGTTATATTAGAAAAAAGACATGCTAAAATAATATTTATTTCACAATCTAAATCACCAAATAATTGTTTATTAATGTACCCATTCAATTATCTTTAACGAGTCTCACAACAGATTTTATTTCTTTTCCTTATAACTATGACACGTGAAATCTTTTCTAAATTTGTCCTTTTAATTTTGTTATTGAATCAGGAAAGAGAAATAAATAACAGTAATTTAAAAACAATTTGTACTAAAAATAATCATTTTTTTATTTACTAACTCATTTACAGTATCAGAAGTGCCCATTTCAATGTTTCGTAATTGATTTTAAACAGTTTTCTAAGATCCGGCTAACAGAGAAGAACAAGGACGAAGAAGCCAAGCACTTCAATCTTGCCTGTATTAATAATTAATTTTAATTTTTAGATCTGCGAAATGCATTAGTTTGGCTCAATTCTTTAACTACTAGATTGCCAAACTTATTTCTGCAGGTCTCGATTATGATAAATTTAAGCAAGAAAAATTACTCCCCCCCACTACGCCATCGCAACATCTTTCATATACAGCAAATGGTCAGTCATGTATATAATGTATTACCAATATTTTTCAAAATATCGTACTTTTCAAGAACTCATTTGATACTTTTTGTTTGAAAGTTTTCCTTTTTGAAATTTTTATTGAAATAAAAAGAAATATTTACAATGTTATTAGGATTCCCACAGTTCGAATTCCTTTTCAGCACTCTTCCACTACTACTATTTTAAAATAAATTTCTCCTTAGATATTCACTGTACATGCTCCAAACTGTTCGAAATCAATTTAAGAAAAAAGTTACTTTAAGAAAATAATGGTTTAAGAATAAAACAAAGTAACATCGAACAAAGTTTAAGAATGCTTACAAAAATTTTGGCCATGGGCCATGGTCAAAATATGGGAACCCTGATTATGGATTTTAGGGACAAAGTCCCTGTTTAGCCATGCGATAACGGAACGGACCCATAAGACTATATAATGAACGGGGTTCAGTTTCTGGAGACAGAAAAGAAAAAAGTCAGTTTAAGTAAAAGGTTAATTTAAGATAATAATGGTTGAAGAATAAAGAGGCTAGAAATCTCAACAGTTATAAACTACCCTATATTGTAATACTTAATGATATTAATGCAGTGGCAAAGTCAAGATTAAAGGATAAGGGAGTAAAATTTAAACATCAAATCTGTGAACTAGACACAAGCAGGACCCTGGCGAACACCCTTACCAGATTCAGAACACGCCGCCTGAGCCTGAGAGGGATGATAATCCAAAAAGGTGGAACTACAAAGTACCTGCAGGGCAGAAACTGTGGCCCTTGACCATAGAATAATAATCAGTGTTGCCAGATGAAAATTTAAATTATCCCTACTAAATGGGAAAAAAATCCCTACATTCACGTTTGTTGAGAAAAAGGTAAAATTATTTCAGAAAGTCCACAATAGAGGGCGCTTTTGCTTCTGAAAAAAAATGAAAATGTAAGATGTAAAAAATGGGTAGTGAAGTGAGTTTTTGATTTGAATGTCACTTGTGAAATTTTATGATGTAGTTTTTCAGAAGAAATAACGGGCCAAAAAATAGGTCATAAACCAATTTATGTTTAAATTATGTAAAAAGTGTAAATAGTTTTTTGTGTGTCTGAACGGATTAAAAAATGTGAAATGTCAAGATAGTGAATTTCTTTGTGTCTGAAAAGTGATATTTTCTCCGCTGCCGTCCACATCTCTGGTCAAGGTAAGAACCTTTTGTATGGATATTTTGGTTTACTGGAATAATTTCTCCACTAGAAAAATAAAAGTAAAATAAAATGTATATATTCTTTGAAATATAAATAAGTTTCAAGTTTTCAAAGAGCCTGCTATAGTCGTCTGATAGGCGACCGAGTTTTACTTGTTGGAATAATAAAATTCTGATTTTTAACGCGGGTAAAAATTAAATTAATATTAAAGTTTTCTTTTAGTTCCAACAAGTTCTGGCGTCCGCTATCAGGATCTTTGAAAATTAACAGTAATGATTATTTTTGTTTTTGTTCTGTTTTAAAAGTTTCGTTTTCGTTTTTAAGAACATTATGAAATAGTAATATAATTTGATGATTAATATAAATAATTAGAGTGTTCATAATATTATTAAAGGTTAAAATTAATGGTTAAACTATTTAATTTTTATTGAATATGCGAATGAATAAGCAGAGATGGGAATGGTGGCTGTTTCAGTTCTTTCCTTGTGACATTTTATATTCTTATTTACTGAGTCAGTTGAGTTATATAATTAAAGGTTATGCTTTTAATACTTTTTGTTTTGATATTTTTAAAGGTTATATCATTTTATTTATTTATTAAATTGAGTTAATGTTTTTGTGATTATTTGAGAACAAAAAGGTTATTGCATTAGAATGATTTGAGTAATGTTATTTTAAGAATATTTAAATTGTGACTGAATTTAATTTGAGTTTTGGTTTTACATTATTTCAGTTATGATTTAATATTGAGTTTTAATTTTAAATCATTCAATTGCTGTTTGAGTTTTGGTTTTAAAAATCAGTTTCGGTTTTGCATTAATTGAATTCTGGTTTAAATCATTTTGTTATGGTTTTAAAAATTTGAGTTTTGTTCTCAAATAATTTAGTTATGGTTTTAAAATTTGAGTTTGGTTTTGAATTAAATTGAGTTTTGTTCTTGGATAATTTAGTTATGGTTTTAAAATTTGAGTTTTGTTTTAAATTAAACTGAGTTTTGTTCTTAAATAATTTAGTTAGGGTTTAAATTTGAGTTACAGTTTAAACTATTTGAAGTTTGAGTTAAAAAATATTAGAGTTTTAAGAACATTTTAGTTTAAATTTAAAATTTGTGTTAGGCATTCTAGGACATTCAGTAAATAAAAAATGAGTGTTGAGTTATCGAAGAAGAAACGTGCCATTGCACGTACTGCTTTTACTAGAACGGCTAATGTGATAAAAGAAGAGTTAGAGAGGGAACAACCCGATAGGTCCGTTTTAGAAGATAAATTTGTAAAGTTACAAACATCAGTAAGCGAATTAAAGGTTCACGATTCGGAATTACTGGATTTATTGATAAAAGGGAAAACTTCCGATGAGGATCTGGAAACGGAAGTTATAGCTTGTGAGGAATATTCTGATGAATTTATTTCGCTTAGCCGACGAGTAAAGGAAAAAATTAATCTTATGGATTCAAAAGTTAATGTTTTTGCTGTAACACCAGATAGTAGTATTAATCTCAATGAAAAGAGGTATAAGTTACCAAAAATCGAGATAAAACAATTTGATGGTCAGTTAATAAATTATCTTTCGTTTTGGGGTCAGTTCAAAAAAAATTCACGAAGATAAGGATCTTGATGCCGTAGATAAATTCCATTATTTAACGCAATCCATGTTACCCGGAACTAGGGCGTGTGAGTTAATTGAAAGTTACCCATTAACAGAGGAAAATTATCCGAAAGCTATTGCGGCATTTGAGGAGCGTTTCGGAAATAAGGAAATTTTAACTGAAATTTATGTGAGAGAGTTACTGAAATTAATTATTCAAAATGTACGCTCACAGGGCAAAGATAAGCTATCTCTGGTGTCACTGTTTGACAAAATTGAGTCCCACCTCCGAGCTCTCGAGTCATTGGGCATAAACCCAGACTCCAATGGTGCTTGGCTATATCCCATGGTTGAGTCTTGTTTATCCGCTGAGATGATTAGGGTATGGCAGAGGAGCATTCTATTTAGTAATGAGGGATCCCGTCTCTCAAATCTCTTGCAGTTTTTGCGTAAAGAAGTCGAGGGTGAACAAAGAGTTAAACTCGCGCGTTCTGGGTTTGAAGTTACGACACCCTCGCGTGAAGAGCGGCCTAAAGAGATTAAATTCAAAAATAAAAAACCTATTGCGAGTGCTGCTGGTTTGGTAGCTACTAAGGAGTTATCATGTGTCTTTTGCGGAAAAAATCATGAAAGTAAAGAATGTTTCAAAGCTCGGTCTTTATCTTTAAAAGAGAAATTTAATAAATTAAAAGAGTTAAAATGCTGCCTACGTTGCCTTAAATCTGGTCATTTTGCGAAGCAATGTAAACAATTTATTCAGTGTCGTCTTTGTAAGCGTTCTCATCCCATAATTTTATGCCCGGAGGCTCCAGAGAATAAGGACGAGACAATAGTTAGTGAAAAAGGGTCAATTGCTGTACAGAGTACTGTGTCTACTCCTTCATGTATGAAAGAGGTCATTCTCATGACATTAATAGTTGAAGTAGTCTCAGGTGGTCTGAGAAAAAAGGTTAGGTGTCTCTTGGATTGTGGATCGCAGAGATCTTATGTTTTAAGATCCACCGCCGAAGCCTTAAATTTGAAAATTATTTCCACTGAGAATTTAACTCATACGCTGTTTGGGGGAGCTAGAACTGAATCAAAATGTCATAATAGATATAGTATGAGACTTAGACCCGTTGGGAAGAGCAATGAACATCGGTTCAATTTTCTCGAACAAGATACTATTTGCGGGACAATACCACGCATATCTAAAGGTCCGTTATTGGGGGAATTAAAAAGGCATAAAATTTGGATTTCAGATATAGGCGATGATTATCCTGAAATTGAGATTCTAATAGGAAGTGATATTTATGGACAAATTCTCACTGGTGAAGTAGTTCAATTAAAGGGAGGTCTGACAGCTATTAATACCAAATTGGGGTGGACCTTGTGTGGGGAACAGAATAATTTTCGTGTCCAAAGTTTTGAGGGTACCCAGTCCATGCTAGTGACCAATCTCCTTGTTCAAAATATGAAAGTTTCTGATATGTGGGATTTAGAATCCATCGGTATTAGGGATGAGGCGCAGACATTTTCTAAGGATATAGAAGATCAGTTGGCACAGGAACAATTTTTGAAAAATCTTTACCGAGCCGAAGATGGTAGATATTGCGTGAGTTTACCTTGGGTCCAAAATTTCCCAGTTGACCTTCCCTCTAACAGGCATATTGCAGAAAAGAGATTATTTTCCACCACGCGAAAATTGAGAAAATTAAATAGTTTTAATGAGTATGATAAGGTATTTAGTGAGTGGCTTTCTGAAGATGTTGTGGAGATAATTCCAGAATCTGAAAATAGTAAAGTAGGACATTTTCTGCCACATCATCCAGTTATCAAAGTAGATAGTCTAACCACCAAAATTAGACCAGTTTTCGATGCCTCATGTAAATCGGGTAGTTCATTTTCTCTAAATGATTATTTGATGAAAGGTCCTAACCTAGTAGAAGAAATCCCAGCTATTTTAATGCGTTTTAGAGAAAAATCGATTGGCGTAACTTCCGATATAAGACGAGCATTTTTGCAGATTGGCATACAGAGGGAAGATCAAAATTATTTGAAATTTCTTTGGTGGGTAAATGACAAAATTAAAGAATTTCGGCATAAAAGAGTGGTTTTTGGGGTAACTAGTAGCCCATACCTATTGGCATCAGTCATTTCACATCATTTGTCAAACGTCGCACCAAAATATGAAAGTGTGGCGAAAAAGTTAGCTGATTCATTTTATGTCGACAACTGTGTGACCTCAGTTGATAATAAAGAAGAATTAGAATTATTTATGAGTCAATCAACTGAGATTATGGCAGAGGCCAAAATGGAACTGCGTCTTTGGACATTTGGTCCAACAAGTGGAAATAAGTTATTAGATAACCCTTGCGATACGGTCTCACCGGTTTTAGGTCTACAATGGGACCGCAGAGAGGACAAACTTTTCATTCCAGTCAAAAATGATATTAGCGTAGAAGATTTGTCAAAAAGAAAATTACTTTCTTTAATTCACTCTGTTTTTGATCCGCTAGGTTTTATTGCACCAGTAATGTTACCTGGGAAATTAATACTTCAAGAGGCCTGGGCAACTAAAACAAATTGGGATTTACCTCTACCAGATGACCTGAAAAATCGATTCTTAAAATGGTATAGAGAACTCTCTGGTATTTCTCAGCTTAAATTGCCTCGTAGAATAGGATATGGAAACAAAGATTCGTGGTCAATGCACGTTTTTTGCGATGCCAGCCAAAGGGCATATGCCACGGTTATTTATTTGAGAAGTAAAAGTGACAAAAATGTATCTGTGAAATTTGTTGCAGCAAAAACACGCGTGTCGCCATTGAAAAGGATAACAATACCACGATTAGAATTATTAGCTTGTGTTTTGGGTGCACGTTTGGCAAAATATGTAAGTGCAGCCCTGTTCTTAACTGACGTTCCAACCTTTTACTGGACAGATGCCACTGTGGCACTTTGTTGGATACAACGAGATGAGAGTTGGGGTGTATTCGTGAATAACAGAGTAAAAGAGATCTTAAGTTTGTCGAAAGGAGAATGCTGGCGACATATACCAGGCAAATTGAATCCCGCTGACTTAGCCTCCCGTGGCTGTACGCCTAAACATTTGTTGCAGTGTGATTGGTGGGAGGGACCCGAATTTCTGAGACTTCCTCCTGAATCATGGCCTGACTCTGAAGTTTTGCCAGACGAGGAGTCAGTTGCAGCAGAAATTAAAAGAAAGAGAGTTATTGACTTAAGTGTAAATACTAATGTCACAACAGAGGTCGGTGAAAAATGGTATAAGAAATTTTCTAAATTCTCTAAAATGGTGCGAGTTTTAGGTTGGGTAATGAGATTTATTCAGAGTTGTCGAGGGGGAGCACTGAATGGCCAGCCATTCCTATCAGCTTCAGAGTTCCAAAAATCAAAATTGAAACTTTTTTCTATTATTCAAGTGGAGAGTTTTCCAGTGACTGGAGAGTCCATTAAGGGTCTTATCACAGTCATGGATGAAAATAAACTTGTTAGAGTTAAAACCAAAATAATTGAAAGAGAAGACACTTATGCATTCAGGTTTCCGATTTTACTACCACCTAAGCACCATGTCGTAGAGTGCCTGATATGGGAATTACATACCCACAATTCACATGCTGGTGTTCAGACACTGTTGAGTATGCTCAGAGAGGAGTTCTGGATAATATCTGCGCGAAGAACTGTAAAATCAGTAATAAGAAAATGCGCTGTGTGCAGACGCTTTATGAGTAAAGCCACAGCAACAGCCCCTACCCATCTGCCAGAAGACAGAGTTAAAGATGCATTCGTATTTGAAGTTACGGGAATTGATGTCTGTGGTCCCCTGTTTTTTAAGAAATAGGACAAAATCGTGGGTAATACTTTTTACCTGCGCCGTATATCGTGCAGTGCACCTGGAACTGTTGTCATCCATGAGTTCGCAATCTTTTATACAAGCATTACGACGGTTCATCGCCCGTAGAGGTCGTCCTTCCGTAATATACTCGGATAACGGTACTAACTTTACTGGTACTGCTGCAGCTTTGAGAACAATTGAATGGGAAAAGATATGTCACGATCCACTACATCCAATAGAGTGGAAATTCATTCCGCCCACCGCTGCGTGGTGGGGCGGTTGGTGGGAGCGCTTAATTCGCTCCACTAAAGATTTGCTTCTTCGTGTAATGGGAAGGTCTGTATTGACATATGAAGAGTTACTTACTGTTCTGTGTGATGTCGAGGCTGTTTTAAACAATCGCCCACTTACTTATATATCCAATGACTTGGGTGATTTCAAACCTTTAAAGCCATCCGATTTTCTTTCTGACTTGAAGGAATCGGGTACTCCAGATTTGGACTATTTGGACCGAAAAAAGCTGCTCTCAAGACATGCCTATTGTCAAGAAGTGAGACAGCAATTCAGGAATAGATTCCGTAAAGAATACCTAAGCCAGTTGATCCAGAAAGCTGGTAAAGATAATAAAGACTTGAAAGTAGGTGATGTGGTGATCATCCAAAGTGACAATCAGAAACGACTAAATTGGCCACTAGCCGTAATACAAGAAGTCTATCCTGGAAAAGATGGCCGTATAAGAGTTGTCAAGCTGAGAGTCAAGAGTGGAACCTTAGTACGGCCAGTACAAAAGGTGTTCCCATTGGAAGTGTGCTCAAAAGGTGATCCTATCATGAGAATTAAATCACAGGACACTGAAGTTGTACCTAATGATCCAGAGACATTGAATAAAGTTTTGCCCAAGACACAACAACATCTTGAGAGTGTGTCAAAAATGACCAGGAGTGGTCGAATAATTAGAACTCCTATCCGATAGGACTAAAAAACTTTGAACATTCACTTCTGTCAAACTTTTTATATTTTAATTAATTGCATTTGTGTTCTTTTTTCCATATATCTATATGTTTTCATGTATAACTATTTTTTTCATTTTAGTTGATTCACCTGCCGATGAATCAAGGTGGGAGTGTTGAGAAAAAGGTAAAATTATTTCAGAAAGTCCACAATAGAGGGCGCTTTTGCTTCTGAAAAAAAATGAAAATGTAAGATGTAAAAAATGGGTAGTGAAGTGAGTTTTTGATTTGAATGTCACTTGTGAAATTTTATGATGTAGTTTTTCAGAAGAAATAACGGGCCAAAAAATAGGTCATAAACCAATTTATGTTTAAATTATGTAAAAAGTGTAAATAGTTTTTTGTGTGTCTGAACGGATTAAAAAATGTGAAATGTCAAGATAGTGAATTTCTTTGTGTCTGAAAAGTGATATTTTCTCCGCTGCCGTCCACATCTCTGGTCAAGGTAAGAACCTTTTGTATGGATATTTTGGTTTACTGGAATAATTTCTCCACTAGAAAAATAAAAGTAAAATAAAATGTATATATTCTTTGAAATATAAATAAGTTTCAAGTTTTCAAAGAGCCTGCTATAGTCGTCTGATAGGCGACCGAGTTTTACTTGTTGGAATAATAAAATTCTGATTTTTAACGCGGGTAAAAATTAAATTAATATTAAAGTTTTCTTTTAGTTCCAACAACGTTAAAATATTTTTACCCTGCAAAATACCCTACGCTTCAAAGCTATTAATAGAAATTATATAATTTTAATATTTTCTAGCACTAAAACAATTAAAAATGATCCATTCTTAGTAATATACACATAAGTTGATTGTTGAAACAAACGGACAAATAAAAACAAGTACCTAATATATGTAAACAAATGTATATTCGTGAAAACACAGTAAATAAAATGGACTATGTTTCCATAATTTGTTTAATACTGTTAGCTCTGCATTCTATTAAATTATTAAATCGAACAACTAATCTCTTTTGGCATGTTTTCACATCAAATTAACCTAATAAATTTAATTTAGTAATAAATAATCAATGTTAAACCAGCAAATATCGACTTGATAGGAACCTTACTCCGACTCCTTAGGGGGTGCGGCTACACGAAATGGGTGGTGTGAGCACATCAAAGAGAAATTAAAAGGTTATTTTACAGAAAGGAAAACAAAAGACAACGCATTCTGGCGTAAAACAAAATAAAATACACTTTTAGATCAGTATAATATATTAGATTTTGTACTGCACAATATATTTTATTTGAGGGGTGGGTGTATACAAATAGCCTTATAATTGCTGATGAAAACAATTGGCATTTCAAAGAAATTTAATTTTAACATATACATGATTTATTGTCCAATTTATTTTAAAACTTTGATGTTAATTATATCAAAATATTCAATAAATGTAATATTTTTTGTTAAAATTATGTAATAAATTTACCATTTCGGAATAATAATAGTAATAATAATATAAGGGAGGACATATTAAAAATATGCAATTTTCCCAACTTTTATAATTTATGCCGGAGCAATCATACTAATGCTCTATTTTCTCCCTTACTTATTTTCTTGAGTAATTTTCCCCAATATTTAACTAAGATTAAATAGGAAGAAAAACTACTCTTATAAAAAAGTAGTAGAAGTACGAAAAGAAGGTGGTAGTAAAATTACACTGGAATAAATTATAAATGAGGACAACTCTGAGTTATGAGATGTTTCACTTCGCACCAATCTGTAATAAAATAATGTATCAGAAACAAGGTATTGTAAGCAACTTTTTAACAGATAAATTTAAAACTTTTTGTGTTTTTAAAAAGAATTTTAGAATTTTCATTAGGTAATAGAAAAATCCCTACAAAACAGAATAAAAAAAAAAAAAAAATCCCCCTACACTAAAAGCATAGCTGAAAATTTCTACTGTAGTGAGAAATCCCTATATCTGGCACACACACACACACGGAAAAATAAATAAATAAATAAATTATGGTATGAAACAACCACACGACTTTCTTTACTCACTATTACATGTATTATATGCATTTCTTTGGAATTTTTCAGTAAGAGAAACTTTATACGCGTGCAAAGACATAAAACAGAGTTTACACAGCGAGTTTAAAAAAAAAAAATCTGGAGTGACTCCACTCGACTTTCCGAACATTGAGTAACTAACAGTTTTGTTGATAAAATAAAGAAAGAGGAGTTGCTAAACAAACAAAAGAGAGAAAACCATAATAGAGTGCTTGAGTATTTTTCTCCATATATCACACGAGGTTTTATTTAACGCTACTGAACTTTGAGCCCTTAGATCATAATGATAAAGAATTTTTCGTTGTGTCCCTGTAAAAATCTATAAATGCTAGATTCACCAAAATGCTTATAGTTAGTGCAACAATGATTTATAATATTCATACAAATTTTCAGCTTAATTGAATAAGGCGTTTAGATGCTATCGCACTTTTAAAAATTTGGTCTCATAGGCCATAATGATAAAGAATTTTTCTTTGTGTCCCTCTAAAAAAACTGTAAGTGCTAGTTTCACCAAAATCTATGCTGTTGATGCAAATGTGACCTATAACATGTGTACAAATTTTTTGCTCAAATTAATAAGGCGTTTAGACGCTATCACACTTTTGAAAATTTGGCCCCATAGGCCATAATGATAAAGAATTTTTCTTTGTGTCCCTGTAAAAAAACTATAAGTGCTAGATTCCCCAAAATCTATACAGATTGAGTATCTGTGGCCTATAATATGTGTATAAAGTTTTTGCTCAATAGAATAAGGCGTTTAGATGCTATCGCACTTTTAAGATTTTGGTCCCATAGGCCATAATGATAAAAAAATTTTCTTTGTGTCCCTGTAAAAAAACTATAAGTGCTAGATTCACCAAAATCTATAGGGTTCGTACTATGGTGACTTACAATAAACGTACCAACTTTCAGCTTATTCGAACAAAGTGTTTAGACGCTAGCGTGTTCACTCACAGACATACACACATACATACACACATACACACACACATACATACATCATCTCAAAAATAGTGGAAACGGACTCAGAGGACCTCGAAACGTATAGAAACATCAAAATCTCCAATTCGGATTTTTGACATGTTTACAATATGAAAAAATATTATTATATATACTGCGCCATGAAAAAATTCGTACCATGAAAATATGCAGAAATATATAATCATAAACAACTTCTTAATCTATAGTTCTGTAATTCACGTGTTCAATTTCAGTCATAAAGTCAGTTGGGAGAGCATAAATTCTTTATTAGAAATTAAACACACAATAAAAAACTATTTGCAGTATACTTTGAAGAATTCACAATTATAACTTAATTCAGTAATATTTCAGGATAACATTGTTTCTCCATAAAGGAGCCAAGATCATAATATTTAAATCATAACTTTCATGTTCAAGAGAAAAAAATTATACTTCCTGTTTAAGACAGGCCGAGAAACTAAACTAAACATAAAAAAAGTAACATTCTCAAAGAGAAAAAAGCACCTCTCATTTGGCAAAGAGCCAACTACTAGTCGGGGGGGCTGGCGAAACGAAACCAAAAGCTACGTTCAAACATGCTCCGCCCCCATGAACGAAGGTTCATAAAAATATTCTACAAGTACAATAACAACATTAGTGTTATTACAGGTTTTCATTTTCTTGGTCTTCAACTGCAAATAGATAAGAAAAAAAAAGAGATTAATATACATATGAAACATTGTAACTAGATGATTAACATAAATGGATTAAAAACAGGAACATAAAAAAAAATAAAAATAAATAAAAATAAAATAAAATAAAATAAAAATAAAATAAAAATTTCAAAGTTCAAAATGGTAGAGGTGATAGTTTGGCGATCGGACGCTTCAACTCTCCATAAATAGTTTTCAGTAGAACAACACGAATCTTGCCATCTGCTCCAGGAAATAATTTGATTATGCGTCCCAGTTTCCACTTCAAAGGGGGCTGATTATCATCTTTTATTAAAACTAAATCGTCTTTCTTGAAATTTGGTTTATTTATTAACCATTTTGATCGCCTTTGCAAGTCTGATAGGTAATCTGAAGACCATCTGTTCCAGAAACTTTGAAAAATTTTTTGTAGAAGTTTCCATCTTTCTAGCGGGGTTAGGTTAACTGAAGAATAGTCAGGTTCTGGTATTGAAGTCAAGGCAGTGCCTATGATAAAATGTCCTGGAGTTAGAGCATTTAAGTCACTTGGATCATTCGAGAGCGCAACAAGAGGTCTCGAGTTCAAACACGATTCAATTTGAGTAATTAAAGTAAGGAACTGTTCATAAGTTAATATTTGTTCGCCAATAGTTCTTTTTAAATGACCCTTCATCTGTTTTATTCCAGCCTCCCAAAGTCCTCCAAAATGGGGGGCCGATGGGGGATTGAAATTCCATTTGATTGTTTCTTCGGACAAATATCTGTGGATCTTTTCGTCAGAAGAGATCAAGGACATCATTTTTTTCATTTCGTTGTCGGCACCTACAAAGTTCGTTCCTCTGTCTGAAAACAATTCTTCAGGTTTTCCTCGTCGAGCAACAAACCTCTTCAAGGATGCGAGGAATGTTTCAGAGGTGAGATCACTGAGTATTTCCAAATGAATTGCTTTTGTGGAAAAACAGATATATAAACAAATATAACTTTTATAAGATCTAACACCTCGGCCCTTACGAGGTTTGATGAGAAAGGGGCCTGCAAGATCAACCCCGACTTTCGAAAACACTCGCGATGGCACTACACGAGCAGCTGGAAGATCACCCATCAGTTGAGAGGCTAAGTTCGATGTGGTTCTAAAACACTTCATACAGTTCCGCAGATTCCTTTTCACGGCGTCTCTTGCATTAATTATCCAATATTGTTGTCGCAGGACTGAAATTGTTAACTGAGTTCCACTGTGAAGATGTTTTTCATGAAAATACTTTATAATTAAATCTGTAATGTGATGCGTTTTAGGAAGTATCGTTTGGTGTTTTTGACTCTCAGGTAGGTTTGCGTGTCTTAATCTTCCACCAACACGAAGAATTTCATTTTTGTCTAGAAAAGGGTTTAAAGAAAGGAGTTTGTTACTAGCATTCAGGTTTCTTCCAGATTTTAAAGTCTTTATTTCCTCTCCAAATTCATGTCTTTGAACCAACTTCACAATAATTTTAGTTGCCTCATCAAGTTCTTGTATAGTTAAAAAGCCAGTATTTCGCGCAGATCGACATTTAGTATTTTTTATAAATCTAAGACACCAGGCTGTAACACGTCTTAATTTAGACCAAGATGAAAACTTATATAATAATTCAAATTCATTATTGCCATGAGTTAAAGAGCAAACAGTAGTTTTCCGTTGTTCTCTCAAAATCTCTTCTTCAGGTATTTTGACTTCATTTTCCGGTAGTGGTGTCGGTAAGTGCTCTTCTTTCAACCAAATTGGTCCCTTTAACCATTCTTCATTCTTCAACAATTCAGTTGCTGTGCAACCACGAGATAGCACATCAGCGGGATTTTTAACCCCTGGACAAAATCTCCACTGAGATGGGGCTACTAATCGTTGAATTTCACGCACTCTGTTCTCTACAAAGGGCTTCCAGTTACTAGCACTTCCTTTGACCCAATAAAGGGTAATTTGGGAATCACAGAAGCATAGTATGTTTTTGACGGGAACTGAAAATAGCTGCCCAAGATAATGAGCTAATCGAGCAGCTGTTAAGGCTCCCATCAATTCAAGTCGAGGCAAAGTAAGTTTTTTGAGAGGAGCTACTCTTGTCTTTGACATAATAAATGAAGTTTCACGGGAACAAGGATCACGAAAATAAGCTACTGTACCATATCCCTTCAAACTGGCATCGCAGAAAACACAAATTTGAATAGTTTCAGGAGTTAATTTTTCAAAATTCGTAAAATATTTTCTAGGCACTTCAAAATTTTCTAAATCCTGTATTTCACGATGCCATTTTTTAAATTTTTGTGTTAAAGCATCAGGTAAAGCAGAATCCCAATCAACACCCTGCTCCCATAGTTCTTGCATTAGAAATTTAACTCTTATTATAAAAGGGGAAATAAACCCTACAGGGTCATACACCTTTGCTACAGTTTGTAAAACAATTCTCTTAGTGATAATTTCATTATCAAACCCTTCTAACAGAGATTGAATGTCTATTCTTAACGTGTCATTATTAGTTGACCACATTATTCCCAATACTTTAGAGATATTTCCCTCATTTATTTCTTCATCAACGTTTATTCCATGTTTTTCCCACAATTTGCTTAATTCGTAAGAATTACTTTTACATTTTCTTAATGTCATATTGGCATCTTTAAGTATTTTCACAGCACCAGACGATAAAATGAATGCTTCATTTACAGAATTAGCGCCATGAAAGAGATCATCAACATATAAGGAAGTATCAAGCATATTTACGACTTTCTCAAACAAGTTCTTATAGCCCTTTATGTGATGTTTAATGGTAGCTGAGAGCAAAAAGGGTGATGTTGTAACACCAAAAGTTACACGAGTCATGCGGAAAACCTTTAATAGAGGATTTTTACTATTTATATCCTCAAACCATAGAAATCTCAAAAAGTTTCTATCATTTTCTGCAACCTGTATTTGCAGAAAAGCTTTTTCAATGTCACAAACAAAGGCAATTTTATGAAGGCGGAATTTTAAAATAATATCCAAAATATTAGGATTTAAATTGGGGCCTGCAAATAAACATTCATTTAAAGATTTTGCTTCCTTTTCTTTGGAAGAAGCATCAAACACTATTCTGACCTTTGTAGTGGACTTATCTGTTCTTATCACCGGTCTGTGGGGCATATAATATACACCAGTTTCATTTTTGTTTATTTTACACTCCTCTATTATACCCATTTTCTTTTGTTCCTCAAGAATTTTTTCATATTCATTTTTAAGCCATTCATTTTTAGACAGTTTTGTTCTCAAACCCCAAAGTCTATTTTTGGCTATTTCTATATTCGATTTTAATTCATTTTTATTTTCCTTCCACAAAAATTGAATTTCATATCTTCCCTTAACAAAATTTAAATTTTCATTAAAAGAATTAATAATTTCTATATCTCTCTGTGACATAGAATCATTCTTACTGTCACATATTCCAAGTGATTCTAAATCCCAAAAACGCTGCAAATCAAAACTGTCAAATTTATTTACAGATACAAAATGCGAATTAATTACTTCTGTACTATTATTATTCAATTTCCCCACTACAGTATATCCGAAAATAGTATTAGCAACATATAAATTATCACCGATTTCTTCAATGATACCTCTCTGTATTTTCCAAAAATAATCAGCTCCTAGCAAAATATTAATTTTGGAATCACTTAATGAATTGTCTGCCAATTTCCAGTTTTTATTTTTAATATAACTTTCAATTTCTGGTTCGCCCCTTGGGCTTTTCAAGGGAGTCGCGGTTATTAAGTCTGTAGCTAATACTTCAACATGGATGAGCCGACGAGGATTTATTTTGCTACGCAGTTCAATATTAAAAACCTCGAATTCCTCTTCTTTACCTTTATTTATACCAAAGGCAAAAACAGTTAGCTTTTCTGTTCTTACACGGGTTAATTTTAATTCGTGGGCCAATTCTTTAGTAATAAAACTTTTTTCATTTCCGGAATCCAAAAAGAGTCTGACAGTTTTTGATCTAGAATTAGATTGGGCTATGACGCAACATGTTTGCAATAACGCTGCCTGATTACTGTTTTTTAAATGTGAATTCGATACTATAGTGTTCTCTACTACTTCTGGTTTCAAGTTTTTTGAAAAACAAAATAATTTGTTATGATCTGTTGCTTTACATTTTTCGCAAGGCTGCGATTTCACCCTGCACTGTGATGACAGATGAGATTTTAGAAAACATTTATAACACCTGCCATCCTTCTTTAATTTTAACCTTTTCTCAACATCAGTTAAATTAGTACATTCAAGAGAATGATGATCATAATTCTTGCAAAATATGCATATATTTTTTACACCTACATTCAATGAATTCATTTTATTTGGAAATTTTCTGTCATTAATTTCGGCTTTATTTTTATTTACAATTACCGAAGCATTTTTATAATTAATCATACTAAGTGATTTTTCACGCGATTCAAGTTCTACTTTAAGAAAATTAATTAAGTCTGTCACATCAGACTCATCCTTCCTTTTATCACTTTGCCTGTAATATTCAACTACTAGATCGTTTGGCAATAATTTTAATAAAATTGGATTCAGTAAATGACCATATTGGCCTTTTGTCACCCCTAAATTAGATAAACTGCGAATATTTACTTCACAAGCGTCATAAAACTTTCTCAAAGCAGTTATATTTGATGAACTTTTTACGCCTTCTAAGTTTATCAATTTATTCATGTGAGCATTAATGATAATATCCTTTTGCCCAAAACGTGTTTTCAATATTTCTATGCAATTATCATAATTTTGTTCCGTAAGTGAAAACCCTTCAATAACATTGTACGCTTTGTCAGTTAAAAGCGTTTTCAAGTAAGTGAATTTTTCAATCTTTGTAAGATTTTCATTTAAATGGATTGAATTTTCGAAACAATCGAAAAATTCGTTCCATTTTTCTATTTGTCCACCAAATTTTGGTAAGGACATTTTCGGCAATCTCACTGCCGAACCAGTTTTTGTTTGGGTTTCACTGACAGAACAGTTTGAACTACTTTCATCTTTATTATTACATAATCTTTTTAATCTTAGTTTGATTTTGCATTTGGCAAAAATTATTTGCTCGCCGTATTTAACGCTGGTCGCGATATCTTTTTCATACTCTTTAATATCTACTATTAAATTTTCAATTTCATTATTTAAATTTTTTAATGCAATTTCTCTTTCACCTATCATTTCCTGGATTTCGATGATTTCGTCTGATTTTGTATTTTCTAGATCGTCCAATAATAAATTCTCTAATTTATTTATTAATTTAGTTACATTTGAGCGTTCCGTAGAACGCTTAGCTTTTAACTTTTCAATATTCATAGCGAGCAAATAATCAAACAAAATAATTCAAATAATTAAAATTTCTAATTTCATTTAATCAATGTTATAAATAGTAGTTAAATTTTGCTTACCTGGTTCCATATCCAGGCAGCTATCCAATAACGAATCCGGAATTCCAGTCATTATTATTTTTCAGTTTCGTTTTCACAATAAATTATCCAAGCTTTCAAATCCAAATCCAGATAAATTAATATCTAAGGGTAATTTCACTTTTAAGGGATTTCACTTATCCCGAGTTTCGTTCACCATGAAAAAATATTATTATATATACTGCGCCATGAAAAAATTCGTACCATGAAAATATGCAGAAATATATAATCATAAACAACTTCTTAATCTATAGTTCTGTAATTCACGTGTTCAATTTCAGTCATAAAGTCAGTTGGGAGAGCATAAATTCTTTATTAGAAATTAAACACACAATAAAAAACTATTTGCAGTATACTTTGAAGAATTCACAATTATAACTTAATTCAGTAATATTTCAGGATAACATTGTTTCTCCATAAAGGAGCCAAGATCATAATATTTAAATCATAACTTTCATGTTCAAGAGAAAAAAATTATACTTCCTGTTTAAGACAGGCCGAGAAACTAAACTAAACATAAAAAAAGTAACATTCTCAAAGAGAAAAAAGCACCTCTCATTTGGCAAAGAGCCAACTACTAGTCGGGGGGGGGGGCTGGCGAAACGAAACCAAAAACTACGTTCAAACACAATACTTTCCTCACTATAGTGTTCGGAAAGTAAAAAATCTGGAGTGACTCCACTCGACTTTCCGAACATTGAGTAATTAACAGTTTTTTAGATAAAGTAAAGAAAGAGGAGTCGTTAAACAAACAAAAGAGAGAAAACCATAATAGAGTGTTTGAGTATTTTTCTCCATATACTACACGATGTTTTACTTAACGCTACCGAACTTTGAGCCCATAGATCATAATGATAAAGAATTTTTCGTTGTGTCCCTGTAAAAAACCTATAAATGCTAGATTCACCAAAATGCTTATAGTTAGTGCAACAGTGATTTATAATATTCATATAAATTTTCAGCTCAATTGAATAAGGCGTTTAGATGCTATCGCAGTTTTAAAAATTTGGTCCCATAGGCCATAATGATAAAGAATTTTTCTTTGTGTCCCTGTAAAAAAACTATTAGTGCTAGATTCACCAAAATCTATAGGGTTCGTACTATGGTGACTTACAATATACGTACCAACTTTCAGCTTATTCGAACAAAGTGTTTAGACGCTAGCGTGTTCACTCACAGACATACACACACACATACACACACACATACATACATCATCTCAAAAATAGTGGAAACGGACTCAGAGGACCTCGAAACGTATAGAAACATCAAAATCTCCAATTCGGATTTTTGACATGATTACAATACTTTCCTCACTATAGTGTTCGGAAAGTAAAAAATCTGGAGTGACTCCACTCGACTTTCCGAACATTGAGTAATTAACAGTTTTTTAGATAAAGTAAAGAAAGAGGAGTCGTTAAACAAACAAAAGAGAGAAAACCATAATAGAGTGTTTGAGTATTTTTCTCCATATACTACACGATGTTTTACTTAACGCTACCGAACTTTGAGCCCGTAGATCATAATGATAAAGAATTTTTCGTTGTGTCCCTGTAAAAAACCTATAAATGCTAGATTCACCAAAATGCTTATAGTTAGTGCAACAGTGATTTATAATATTCATATAAATTTTCAGCTCAATTGAATAAGGCGTTTAGATGCTATCGCAGTTTTAAAAATTTGGTCCCATAGGCCATAATGATAAAGAATTTTTCTTTGTGTCCCTGTAAAAAAACTATTAGTGCTAGATTCACCAAAATCTATAGGGTTCGTAGTATGGTGACTTACAATATACGTACCAAATTTCAGTTTATTCGAACGAAACGTTTAGACGCTAGCGTGTTCACTCACAGACATACACACATACATACACATATACATACACACATACACATACATACATCATCGCAAAAATAGTGAAAACGGACTCATTGGACCTCGAAACGTATAGAAACATCAAAATCTCAAATTCGGATTTTTGACATGATTACAATACTTTCCTCACTATAGTGTTCGGAAAGTAAAAAATCTGGAGTGACTCCACTCGACTTTCCGAACATTGAGTAATTAACAGTTTTGTAGATAAAGTAAAGAAAGAGGAGTTGTTAAACAAACAAAAGAGAGAAAACCATAATAGAGTGTTTGAGTATTTTTCTCCATATACTACACGATGTTTTATTTAACGCTACTGAACTTTGAGCCCATAGATTATAATGATAAAAAAATTTTGTTGTGTCTCTGTAAAAACCTATAAATGCTAGATTCACCAAAATGCTTATAGTTAGTGCAACAGTGATTTATAATATTCATATAAATTTTCAGCTCAATTGAATAAGGCGTTTAGATGCTATCGCACTTTTAAAAATTTGGTCCCATAGGCCATAATGATAAAGAATTTTTCTTTGTGTCCCTGTAAAATATCTGTAATTGCTAGATTCACCAAAATCTATACGGTTGGTGCAACTATCACCTATAACATGTGTAAAAATTTTTTGCTCAGATTAATAAGGCGTTTAGTCGCTATCACACTTTTAAAAATTTGGTCCCATAGGCCATAATGATAAAGAATTTTTCTTTGTGTCACTGTAAAAAAACTATAAGTACCAGATTCTCCATAATCTATACAGAGTGAGTATTTGTGACCTATAATATGTGTATAAAGTTTTTGCTCAATTGAATAAGGCGTTTAGATGCTATTGCACTTTTAAGATTTTGGTCCCATAGGCCATAATGATAAAGAATTTTTCTTTGTGTCCCTGTAAAAAAACTATAAGTGCTAGATTCACCAAAATCTATAGGGTTCGTACTATGGTGACTTACAATATACGTACCAACTTTCAGCTTATTCGAACAAAGCGTTTAGACGCTAGCGTGTTCACTCACAGACATACACACATACATACACACATACATACACACGTACATACACACATACATACACACACACATACATACATCATCGCAAAAATAGTGAAAACGGACTCATTGGACCTCGAAACGTATAGAAACATCAAAATCTTAAATTCGAATTTTTGACATGATTACAATACTTTCCTCACTATAGTGTTCGGAAAGTAAAAAGAGAGAGAGAAAAATTATTGAGTTAGTTTTTTAAATACAAATTCCCGAGATCTAAAACTGACCTATCTAATCAGGATGACCGTTAATTTTCCTGTAATAACCACATAATGCATTAGAAAAGGTATCTAAAGTTGATTTATGTAACAATTTTTTAGTTTCCCATCATACTATAGGTATGCCGTATGGGGAACTTAGGTAAGCGTGAAAATTTTCGACCTCGGTTTTTTGACGTTTTTACGCGTTTTCAGGTGTGAGGAATCCGAAAATGACATAATTTGTATGGTGTCTGTCTGTAGGGTGTCTGTTAGTGCGTTAGTCTGTTAGTGTGTCAGTGTGTTAGTCCGTTAGTCTGTGTATAACACGATATCTCACGAACAAATTGTCGCAGAGAGGTCAGATCAGTTTTAAAACATTACTTTCGACACTGGCAAGTACCCTATTCATTTGCAACATTCGAATTTAAGAACTTCGTGAGTTATAAGAAATTTATGATTTTCTTCACATGGAGAATAGGACAAAAATTCACTTAAACGTGCATTAAATGGAAACTTTTTACTGTAAAAATGTCAGACCAGTTTTAAAATACCAGTTTTGATGCCAGAATAAACATCAGTAACTATAAATATGCTACTTTGAGAATTTCGCAAGTTATTGGAAATTTATGAATTTCTTAACATGGCAGTATAGGGCAAAATTTCACATAAACGTCAATTTTGAGAAATATTTTCATCGTAAAGATGTCAGACTACTTTTGAAATATTATTTAGGACATTGGCATGAATATTAATGACTATGAATTTTCCAATATAAAAATTTCGTAAGTTATTGGAAATTTACGAATTTCTTAACATGACAGAATAGAGCAAAATTTCACATAAACGTCAATCTTCAGGGATATTTTCGTCATAAAGATGTCAAACCACTTTCGAAATATTATTTAGGATACTGGCATGAATATCATAAACCATGAATTTTCCAATTTAAAAAATTCGTAAGTTATTTGGAATTTACGATTTACTTAACATGTCAGAATAAGGCAAAATTGAGCATAAACTTTCATTTTGAGGATCATAAATACATTAGACAACTTCAAAATTACATTTATGATATTTGTTTGAACAGGATTGAATACAAATATTCTAATAGGAAATTTTCTTAAATTATTCGTAATTTACGATTTTAACAACATAGCGAAATTGTAAATTTTTCATATAAATATGAATTTTGAGGATTATTGCATTAAAAATAGTAGCATGAAAACTAAACAACGGAATTGACCCTGATAAAATAAATTAATAGATTATAATAAGTAAAATATATCGAAGTGAACGGTGGATAGCCTGTTAGGCGGGGATTTCATTCTGTCACTATATCAAGTTTGGTCAAATTCTTTTTTTTTTTTTTAACATGATTATAATATATCTCGCACTAGAAATTTATGAGAACATAAATATGATGGGGAACTGAGCAGAGTCCACTTATGCCATCTAGTTTTCAAGAAAATCATTAGATTTTGAAATTCCAACGTTTACCGAAACTTGGCATACTCAATTATTGACCGGAAAACAATAATTACATAGAAAAGGATATTTAAAAGGAAGTTAATATGGCGAGTTTGAAAAAAATCCATACAGCAGTTTTTAAAGGCACGCACTTGCGAGACCTGAAATTGAACTATTTATACAGGACCGCTATCAATTTTCCTGACCTAACCAACTATATCATTGGAAAGGACATCTAATAGAGTGTTTACATAGCAAATTTGAAGAAAGTCGTCAGAGCCGTTTTTGAGATACGGACTTACGGTCCCACTTCCTTTTTCCAGTAGCACAATTCCAGTTTTTCAATTTTCACCAAAATTTGGAAAATTCATCTGTACACCAAACCTGTATCAATTCTGAAGTTCCGTCCTTCTATCTTTATTAGTTTCGGAGATATGATAGCCAGAAGATTACGCGCATACATACATACACACACACTGACCAATTGCCCAAAACTACTTTTTTGGACTCAGGATTCCTTAAAACTTAAAGGGGGGGGGGGGCGTGATCGTAGTTGCCAACTTAGCACATTTCGGCTACCGGAAAAAATTAATGGAAATATTTATTTTATTAAATCAGTGAACTGCAGCAGTTTTCACTTATTAAACAAATAAAAAATTTTATTAAAATTTTCTGGTTGCTAAAAAGTGCTAAGTTGGAAACTAGGGGCGTGGTTTTAGGCTTTCCACAAAAACATAACATTGTTTAAAAAAAAAAAAAAAAAAAGATTTTGTATATTCGAGTTTGACCTGTAAATTTTCGTTGATGTATATGCACGCCAGTGATATTTATCGCATCAATTACTGAGAATAAAATTTAGATCATTTATAATATAGATTATTATAATTATATTCACATAAAATTGTTTTATTAAATAATGCAATATTTTAGAGAAAAGTCAAAAGATGGGGTTTACTGCCAAAAATAAGAAACACGCGGTCGTAAAAGCGTGAAGAAACACAAATTGTTTATTGACGACCATCGATATACGAGGGAGACATGTTAAATCGCTTAAACGAAGCATTAAAGTGAAGCTTATAACTTAGTGGCTGTGATTTGGAAATTATGCTAATTAAATTTACAAAGAATAATTACGGAAAGAAATATTCTTATATTTTTAATTGAGGTATTTCCTTAATTGTGAAATAATACTGTTTCCCTTAGATAAAAGGATAAAGTAGGCGGCATAAATATTTGATATAAGAGAATTTACATATTTTGTACTATACATCTAATATTTCACAACCTTTTCTTACCAGGAAAGCATCCCGTACTGTAATAATAAAAAAATTCCAAACAAGCATCAATCAAAAGAGCATGTATAAACATGTTTTTTGACGCATAAAACAATTGCCCTCGTCAGTTTGTTTTCGAGTTATAAATTCTGAATGTTCGCTAATGATCGTTGAATGCATGTCTAAATCAGTAAAACCTTACTGAAATGATGAATAAAATCCAAACACGCAGAAATTGAAAGAGCATAGACAAACGCAGGGATCGTAGTCTCCACCTTTCTTTTCAGAACACGAATTAAGGAATACAAACAGCTCATTTCGAAAAGAACGATCTCTTCTATAGTGAAAGACAAATGCCAATGCCCATTTTATCGGTAGAACGCAGTGAACAGTTCAGGGAAGGTACCGGAAACCGTTCATTCTGAATTTCCGGTTAGTTTTTTCAATGGACAATATTCCTGTGACGTCACCGTAGGAAAAATCGCCGAACATAGAACTCCTACATAGACAGGCTGACGCATCCGCCATTTTCTATCCCACAAGACCCGCTGACTATTTATTATTGGTGTTTTTTCTGCCATAAATTGCACGAATAACTCCAGAAAAAGGCACCGTCTGTTTATATTTTCTTCTAATCCAGAAAGAAGGAAAAAGTGGATTATAAATTGCAGATGTAACTCGTGGATACCCGAAACAGAAGCACAACTTTGTAGCGTAAGATTCCCTTATTTTCAAATTATTTCATTTTATTTTCAAAGTTGTTTGACAAATTCAATATGAATGTACTGTTTTTTTTTTTTTTAAGTTATTGCTTTAAATTCTTTTAAAATTAACTGTAATATTACATTTCTTTTAACGTGAAGGGTTGCAGTTTTGAGAATGTTGGCAATGTTCTTAAAATTGCCAACTTGTTTGTTTCCTGATAAGAAGTTCTAGCTCACTTGATCTGTGTAGTAGTTTAAAGGCGATAACAGCGCTAATCTGGTAACCTAGCTTTTTCTACCGCCAACACTTTCCCAGACGGGATAGAAAATGGCGGACACTGCGCCAGCTCTTATCATATAGGAGTCGTGGCCGATATTTTGTAAACAAATTAGATTCAAGATGCCATTTTACTGTTACGCACAACATTTTTCTAAATATTTCTGCAGTGAAACTTAATAATAATGTTCAAACAAGAACAAAAGAGAAATGTAAACAACTGAATCGAATGATAAAGTTAAGACTATTCCATATCGTAAAATCGCAGAACATTTTATGTATACACACATATGTATATAATGAATAAAAGATTAATAAGAACATTTTATACACACACACATATATATAGACATCAAAGCTTAAATAATTAGAATTTCAATCACTTTAATAAAGGAATTTATTAAATGGAACATCCATTTAAATTTGTTAACATCGCCACAGTTCACATGGCAACTTTTAATATTACATATGTTGATTAATATTAAAGTATATTACTAAAACTGGATTAAAAACAGAACAAAGGTATCACTATATCACTCTTACTTCAATTTCATATAATCTGTAACTCTTATAAATAATATTGCAAGATAAAAATTTGCAAGCCACAATGCTTTGTTATGGTAGAGTTGAGGATTGTTTCCCTACCCAGCTGATATTCTTGACAAGACCTTAGTTCGCGCCCCTCACAAATGCTCCAGCTCCGAGCTCCGACGGCTCCCACTTGTCCTTCTAATGCACATGCGCGCTCCCTCCCAGTCAGGGAGTTCTTCCCATCGAGCTTCTCGATGGTTCTTCCCAGTAAGCTGCGTGGAGAGAAAATGACTATCGTCTCGATGCAATTTCCTCATATATCATTGTATAACATCAAATTTTCTATTAACTTTTGTACTAATTGAGATAGAGCTTAGATATTCGGTATATCGATAATAAGGGATTTTCTAGCTGAGGTCACCAAGGATTGATAAAGTTGCCAAATTTAGCACCAAGGACATTACCTGCCCTGGTGAAGCTTTTTAACGGGTTTTTATAGAAAAATAAACTCTTATAATGTGAAAACAAGCTAGAAAAATGCAGAAAATTAATATTTTATAACCTGACTAAAACTCTTTGAATAAATTTACATAAAAAGCGTTAATATTTACAAATCCGTAACAATTTTTTTAATTCCATTTTCACATTTAAAAAATTCACAACTGACAAAATATTTATCATTTTTCACACACACACACACACACACACACACACACACACACATATATATATATATTAAGCATTTTGTAAACTGTAAAGAGCGAAAAATTAATTAAAAGCCTTTTTTGCACTTCATAGCTTCAAAATGAATTATAAAAAAAAAAAATTTTAAATCACCTTTTGTAAAAATAAGAACATTTGAACAGTTGTGCATTTTGTAACTGTGAATTTTTTAAATATAAAAAAGTACATTTGCCAATGAGTAGCTCACAAGACGAATTTCTCCACAGAATAACATTGGGTTTATTATTTATTAAATAATGTGAAGTATTTCCTTAAGTACATTCCAAGCCCACCAGCGGCCGAGCGGTTCTGCGCTCAAAGCTTGTAAACGTGAGGTGCCGGGTTCGAACCATGGTCGCGCTCATCGGCCGAGTCGTTCGGAGATTTCCCCGAAACTTGTATATATACAGGTTAGAACCATTTAGAAAGATCCCCACGGAGGGCACTCCCGCCATAGGTCTGAGACCCTACAGCAGTCAATCAGCCTCAATCCCCACAACCTTAAATACTTTACAAATCTAATAAACTTTTGATAAATATTGGTATGAGAATGCGAAATAATTCTTGTAAAATTAAATATTAGTATATTAAAATTATGATGATACTGAATTTTTCTGTGTCTAAGGAAAATGCATTTATGCATAGCTGAATATTTAAATTTATTTTCTTTAAATTTTACAAAGTTAATGTAGTGCAATTTTAAAATTAACTATTTCTTTTTTAATGTAAAAATAAACTGGTAACAATAACAAACAATGTTAATAAAAAGGATAAAAAATGTACATGTGTAATTTAAATTTATTTCATCAATTAGTTTCTATCAATTTTAAAACTACATATTAAATATGTCATGTGAAAAAATAATATAAAGAAAACACAAATGTTAATAAATCTGATTTTAAGTTATAAGCTCAAGCTCATCCTTATGTCTTATCAATTTCTGTTATTATAAAAATATATCTTAAAAAAATATTAAACATATCTGTAAAAAAAAAAAAAAATATATATATATATATGTTTTTTATATGATCATTAAATAAAAATTTCCGCAAACATTTTCCATAAAATTTTTAATATTAAATAATTTGCAAAAAAAAATATATATATATCTTTAAATAATTTCTTAACACCCCCCCCCCCCACTCGATTTTTTTAATTAATGAATGTTAACATAAAAATGAACTTTGAATAAAAAAAAAACTTTCAAATAATTTTAAAAAACTGTTTTAGCTTATAGAAATTAATCACTGCAGATAGCAAATGCATGGTATCTCACAGCATCTTGCTCACTGCAGAAGTCTGCGCGCATGCGCATTAGAAGGAGCAAGTTGGAGCTCGGAGCTGGAGAATTTGTGAGGGGCGTGAACTAAGGTCTTGTTTATTCTTGTAGCCTCGAACCCAAAGTGGGAATATGGTCCATTAGACCCGTTCCGAGTTTTCAAAGAACTGTTCATTCTCGCTCTTGAAAAAGAACGTGAATGTCCATCTCTAGAACTTAGTCGAAAATTCTTAGTTGGCTATGGCTTCAAAGCCAAATGGATATGCTGTTTAATTTTGTAGAAAAGAAAATGTGGTGTGTAAAACTTTAAAGATAATTATTTTAATTTTTTAATTAAATTAAATTTAAATTTGTGAAATTATTGTTATAAGATGTTTTAGAATCACTGAATCAATTTCACATTGTTTCTTGCATTTAAAATATTCATATGGATTCCCAACTCAATTTTTAATCATTATTTATCCTATTTCCAGCAAGAAAGTCTTTCCTCTATTTCTTATTTAGTTTTTTACCAAAATCATAACTGTAAAGTAAGGTTGTTGCAATTAAAAATGGGCATAAATCGACTAAGAAAAAAAAAAAAAAAAAAAAAAAAAAGAAAGAAAAACAAGAAAGGCTGAAAGTCTCTGTATAGGGCGCGGGGGGGGGGGGGGAGTTCAGAGAAGATGATTCCCTTTGCTGTGCTAAGGGAATCTACTACCCTGAAATTTAATACTATAAATGCAGATTGGAGATTAAGGGTAAGATAGAGAGGACTGTTATGCAAACCTATGTTAAAACAATTCAAATTAGGCTTCGGAACAACTTTATTCGGCCTGCCGCCCCACTCAACACCCTGTTTCATTACTTTACCTACATTTTTATAGAATTCAAATCTGTTATTAAATTCAAAAGTTCATTTAAAATTATTCAGGTAACTTTCACACCAACATTCCTAAAAACATGATTTTTGGATTCAAGGGACCTCAAAACGTGTAAATATAACAAAAATTCAATTTAGAAAATTTGGCCCAAAAACAATACTCTCTCTATCTTATGGGTAAGAAAAAGGTAATACATCGATTTACTACGAAAAATATGAACGTAGCGATATTACCTTCATTTGTCCTATTACCTTAAATAATTAATTAATCATTTATTATTTCTGCAGAGATGCAGAAAATTTTGGAGTGTAAAGCTGATTTTTTATACCAACTATGTGAAAAATACCAGAGTCGGGTATCGAAACCGGGCTTTCCGCTTTACGTGCGGATGCTCAAACCATTGAGCTACCCTGGCTGATTACCAGCTAGGCATTTCTCACATAAGATTCGTTGGCAATGTCACCGAGTCTGTACACACAGCTATATCAAGTGACATTAATAGTCATGGCACAACTCCGATAGACCACGAAATTTTAATTTAATTTAGAAATTTATTCATCAACCCTGAAAGTTCATTTCAGAAAATTTTGGAGTGGAATGTTGATTTTTTATACCAACTATGTGAAAAATACCAGAACCGGTTATAGAACTCGGGCCTTCCGCTTTAAATTAAATATATTTAGTCTTTTTTTTTTTTTTTTTTACAGAAGAAAAAAAAAAAAAAAAGAGGCCTATTCAGGGTTCGTACGGGCCTTATTTTTTCCCTGAGTCTTATACCAGTAAATTCTAGTTTTTCGTTGTTTTCTCGTAAAAAAAAAAAAAAAATTAAAAATTTTATATAAAATTCCCAAAAAGATTTGTTTTTTTGTTCGTAATGCTATACTTAATCTCTCTCTTATCTCTCGTTGTTTTATTTTATGTTCGTCTTTTTATTGTCTTTTTGAGCTCAGAATCTGTTCTCTTTTTTTTTTTTTTTTTTTTTTTTTGTCTGTGTGTGTCTGTGTTGTAAGCCATCATGATCCTAACTCATTCCTGCTCCATCTTCTGGTTCGCTGAGGTGTGGGGTCACCAATGGACCCCGGGAACTCAGCACTCATCCAACGCTCGAACTGCTGCTTAAGATGAATTTTACTGTTTCAGAATACTGGTGTGAGACTCAGGGAAAAAATAAGGCCCGTACGAACCCTGCTATTGGTGTTGTGCCATGTTCAAATTTTCACTTGATATAGCTGCTCTAATGCAGACTCGGTGACCTTGTCAACATAAATTATGTGAGAAGTGCCGAGCTGGTTATCAGCCAGGGTAGCTCAGTGGTTAGAGCATCCGCGCGTTAAGCGGAATGGCCAGTGTTCGGTTCCCGACTCTGGTATTTCTCACATAGTTGGTAAAAAATCAGCCTTCTACTCCATTCTATCAAAATTTAATTAAAGATAGTTTATGAAATTTTAACATTTTAAGTAAAAATGAAAAATAAGACCAAATATTGTTTTAAAACTTAAAGAGAAGATATAGCACAAAGTATTTCGAGATTCTGCCTTCCCCCCCCCCCCCCCAATTTTAACTTAACCATAATCACAATATTGGTTTCAAATTGAACTGGCCGATGGCCGTATTATTCCAGTGACCTCCCAGCTACTCTTAATTTTGTTTTATAAATTTGATTTACATAAATTAAATGGCAAAGATTATGATGGCATTTTCAGGACCAGTTTTTTTTGGGGCCCTTTGCTACTCAGGGCCCCTGGCACGTGCCCCTGTGATAATCAGGCCGTTGTTTGTGTGTGCATATGTTCTTTTCCTTGGGAAAGCGTGTGTACATTATTAAACCATATTTAATGACCTTGTATTAGAAATGTGATTCCCCCCCCCCTCAAAAAATAATCCTGGCTACGGCCTTGGTTCGAGCCCCCCTCCCCAGAGATTTTTCAAAGTCGGCGCTGCTGAGTCTCATTAGAATATTTAGAATTGGTGGCGAGGTGCAAACAGGGCCTGATTATCCAAAAGGCTCATTAAGCACAAGCTTCCCTCTAAAATTTAAGAGGGGGCTGAATGATAGTTGATTAAGAATATTAATGCTTAAAAAACGATTAAATAATTTTATTATAAGGATTAAAGGATTAAAAACATGGTCTTGAATTTTTTGTTTCATATTTTCACACACTGAGATTGAATTTTTTCTGAGAAAGGTTACCTAAAACAAGACAAAACACTCACTATTTTGGGAAAAATCTATTATTTAACCTCAAAAATCTGAATGTTCTTAATTAAAAAGTTGTATGATTTTAATGTTCTGTGTAGAAACCACCCAGATGTGTATATATCTGTATATATATATAAATTACGTGTCACGATGTTTGTCCGGGGTAAACTCCTAAACTAAAGAACCGATTTTTATAATTTCCTTTTTATAATTACAGCTGTTGCCCTCTTTAAAATATTTAAAATGATGAGGTCATTTTATAGTAAAATTATCCATTATAGCATATATTATATTTCACTCCTCCATAAAAATTGATTTTAAAATCGTCTGTTCCTTTTATACTTTTATTTTAATAGAATTTTAATAGAATTTAATTTATATATTAGTCATTTTAGCAATTTTATCCAAAGTAGCATTAGAAATAATATATATCACTTCTCCATTAAAATTTATAGGACCCTACAGTAAAATTAATTTGTGCTTAATATCAACAATACGAAAATTTTTATCAATCGCTTCCAAATTTTGACCTAAGTTTCCAATCTCAACCCTGTGGGTTTTTACATCGGCTACAACGTTTTCGTCTTTGTTCGTAAATAATAATTTGACTGTACTAAATAGTTTACAGCCGTATAATTCAACGTATAACTTAGTCACAGCAACGCGTGGCCGGGTCTGCTAGTATATATATATATAAAATAATAATAAAAATAATAAACGCACACTATTTTTTGGCCTATAGCATTTTTATATTACAATATTTAACAGAAAAACAAGATTTTCCAAAATGAAAGGAGGCCCCGAAATGATGCTAAGCTTCCCCTAGCTTCAGAGCTTAATCGGGCCCTGGGTGCAAACGCTAAAACATGTGAAAAAGGCAAAAGGAATCGTCGCCTTGCGTTGAAATCGGCAAGATCACAAACATCGTTCTAAATACAGTCCATCACTTTTGCCCAAAACTTGCTCATTCCAACAGCCTTCGAAGAATTTTACATTGAATCATGTGAGTTTTCTAGTTCAGAAGAAATTCAAATTTTTGTTTGCAATAGATAACTGAATTTCACGTTTATCGAGAAAAGACTCCGCCCATCGTTTTTCCTCTCATCTTTTAATTGGATTTCGATCGTATTAAAATGTATCAGTTTATAGCTTTTGATTACATAGATTTATATCTGTATGTTTATTAGTATTTTAAAATTACGAGAGGCTGTTATTTATATTTGATTTTAAAAATAAATAAATAAATAAGCATTAATATAGACATTGTTGTAATTGAAAATTAAAGAGGCTTCTCCTTCAAATCGCATAAAACATCGCAAAGCTATTTCAAAAGCAACTATAAATTTCCGAGCTCCTATATACTTTAATCATAAACATAGAGTATGTCTATGTCGGTATTTTTAAATCCTTTTCATTCAGTTTTTGTTTCCATGCACTGTAAATTTAACTCATTTGTCTGCAGGTGTTTTGCAAGAAAAATCGAGACGCTCCTCCCATTTTTTAATTAGGAATGGAAGCGGAGTCACTACTACCCACTACCCACTAAAGATCCTCTCCTTTTCTAATAATGGTTTGAGTTTTAGAGGAAATTCGAATTTAGACCTAAACCTTTAACTTTTAATGATTACATTAATTTCTTCAATGTATAAGCTTAAGATTAGAAGAAAATAGAACTATTTTAATGTAAAGACCAAAAGGGAAAAAAAAATAAAGTTGTTTAATAAGCAAATTCCCCATTTTAAGAGATTTTACTACTAAACAAATTACAATTCAGAATTTTTACATTAAAGCTATGAAACTGTTATGAAATTTGAGTGTGCAGTGAGGGATTTTACGTTTGAAACAAACCTTGAGTAAGTGAAATATTCAAAACTTTGCACGTAATAGAAAATAGAGTGAATAGTAACAGGTGAATAGGTTCGTACATGTAAATCTACATGCATAAACTTTACTTTCATTACCTATAAATTATTTTGTAATGAGGCGTGACAGAAAGTTGGTGTTATTTCTAATTAGAATTATTTTGAAAACTATTTGTGAAGAGTTTTAAACATGTTATGTTATAAGACAATGGTATTGAAGCGTATGTATTCTACAGATCATATATAATAGCTTTGTGAATGTTAATATATTGTTCCTTTGTCAGGAGCTATGTGAAAGCTGTAGTTTAAAGATATTCATAAGCTCATCTTTAAGACACAGCTTTTTTTTTTTTTTAGGGAAACAATTATAATGAAGTTCATTTTAAGTCACAGCTTTTTTTTTTAAGGGGAACAATTATAATAAAGTTCATTTTAAGTCTCGTATACGAAAAACTTAGAAATCATAAAACTTCAGTATCGCTCAAGATAAACTGAGAAAATTTGTTCGTTTAAATGAAGAACGGATTATAGATTAAAACAGATGCAAATGAAATTTTAGGAGCAAAATTTTTAGTGGGGTAGGCGGGATACATAAGCATCAAATGTATCAGCATAATATTTTTAGAACTTGGGTAATATCTATCTTCTCCCTGCCTCAAAATTTTATTATTATTATTAGCTCTGAACGCCCAACTTAATATTTATGAAACTTTAAAGAATTCGTTATCATATCATAGTGCTAATCAAAAATCAACGTTAATAAGATATATGACCCGATATTTTTCAGCCTCTATTCTAACTACTCCGTGATTCTAACACTCTCTACCAGCGCGAGAAAAATGGAAATATTTTTACATCTAAATTTTTCATTCAACCCCTTTCGGGGTTCCCAAAAATTGCCTATGCCGACGGTATTTCACGTCGTCATGGCGGGGTATTGGGAAAAGTTTTCAACTAGCAATAGTCACGCCTCGGTAGAACCTCATTGGCTATGACACTGCCTCTGCGCAAAGCTAAAGCGGAAGAGCAAATGGATATCCTGTTTAATTTTGTAGAAAAGAAAATGTGGTGTGTAAAACTTTAAAGATATTATTTTAATTTTTAAATTAAACTAAATTTAAATTTGTGAAATTATTGTTATAAGATGTTTTAGAATCACTGAATCAATTTCACATTGTTTTGTGCATTTAAAATATTCATATGGATTTCCAACTCAATTTTTAATCATTATTTATGCTATTTCCAGCACGATTATAGTTCTGAAGTTATTCTCGGGAATCAAGTACCATCATTCATCAATGCTTTACATTTCTAGAGGAAAAAGGATATGTAGCAATAGGTAGAATTACTATTCTGTATTAGAACATTCTGAATAACATGCAAAATAATAAATTAAAGGAACGAAGGAGGAGGGGAAGTTGGGGGAAGAAAATACATAGTGGAAAACAATCTTCTTCGAGTTTGTAAATTTAATATTTTACATTATTAGAAACGATAAATATCATATATGAAATATGAATATGCGTTTATGTTGAAGGTATACGCATATGGTGTTTAATATCGTTTTAAATACTATTTATATAGGAAACTGGACATAACATGAGAAATATATATATATATTCATGTTTTGAAAAAATAGTAAGCTACAAGGAGATGTACAATAACTATAAAGAAATTAGCTACTTGTAGAGACCATAATACCACATACACTTACCACTTATACCACTTTAGTTATAATTATTTATATAGCCTATAGCCTTATAAATCCAAATACTTAAGTCTTCATGAATTAAAAAAAATTTCAACTAAAAATTTTTTTAGAGAAATGTTATTTCAAGTTAGTCATACAGACCAGCAAAGAAAGATATGATTATCTAGATCTAGAATATTAAAAGGAGACTTGGCGCTCCATTATTAAAATCAAGGAAATTTTCGACGTCTTGAACGCCAAAGAAAAAAAATTGAAAAGCACTGAGCCAAAGAAAAAGCAATTTTTTCACCTTTGGCGTTCAAGACGTTAAAGATTTCCTTGGTTTTGATATGATTATCTAGTAGTCAACACTTAAATTATGAAATTTAAAAACAACTTCATTATCATTTTATTAAAAATATATTTGAATATTAACTAATCAATAAATAAGAAATTGTTTATTTATTTATTTATTCCCCCCCTCTACGATAACGTAATGATTGCGATTTAGGTGTTTATAAGATATAGTGTATATACAAAAGGTGGCCATAATTAAACTGACAGTGTTTGCTGTGTCCTGTAGAGTAATCTATTTGCGCGAATGGCGCCAAATTTTGTAGGATGATTTAACAAGATGGGAGACGAAGGATTGCACTAAAAAAAATTCTAAAAGTCACCGCTAGGGGAATATGTGGAGCTGTGTAAAAGAAATGAGAGTTCTAAAACACGCACCATCAATATTGAAGTAAAATTACCTTTAGTTATATTTAGTACATTTAACAATTTAATTCAACTTCAATGTGGTAACAATTTTTAAAAAAAGCGAAAAATTTACATAAACAGTGATAAAGTTTCTTTATCTGCAATTTCACTTATTGAGGACTTATTCTGCTGTCGCATCAAATGGATCGATAACTTCGATCATTGGGAAGTTTGATCTACACTCATGTCTATAAATTAAGGATAATTCAGATTCATACGGAAATCGAACTTTAATGCAAAAATTTGAACTGTAGAAATACCACACATATCTTTAAGAATAATATGCAAATTATAGGAAGCCATTAGATGACGCCAGTATGAGTATGATGTCACAATGACGAAAGTGTAAGAAAGTGGTAGATAAGGAATAAGAGCAAAGAAGGAAAATTGTTCACAAACGTTCTGTAAGCTGCTCAGTGCCACAACTGAATAGTTATGACACAGACTACGCATGGGCAAGTGGATGATTTTTTACGTGGTAGAATTATCGGCCGACTGGAATGTGGGCGTACTCAGATAGAAGTATCGAGGGAACTTGGAATCGCCAAAAGTGCCATCTCTAGGCTTTAGCGACGATTCCAGAATGATGGAAATGCTAGTCAAGGGTACAGTACTGGTCGGTCCTGAGTTACAACGCCGAATGACGACCGGTATTTGGCAGTAACCGCCAAAATAAGCAGATGGAGCACCGCATCAGACCTGTCTCGTCAGCAATCTGCAGCCACGGGTACCACAGTTGCAAGGCAAACCGTGTATAGAATTTTAGGAGATATTGGTCTATATGCTTGCAGGCCTGTCAGATGTGTTCTGCTCACGACAACGCACTGTGGCCAGCGGTTAGCTTGGAGCAGAGAACATGCAATGTGGACAGCGGCACAGTGGGCTCGTGTGGTTTTTCGACGAGTCCAGGTTTAGATTGCAGTCAGATTCATGTTGGACATTCATATGGAGAACGCCAGGTGCCCGTTACCACCAAGACAACATCATTGAACGACACCGTTACGGTGGGGCAAGAGTGCGCATTTGGGGGGGGGGGGGGGAATCATATTGGGGTCCAGAACAGACCTGCATGTTCAAAACGGAACCATGACAGGCCAGATTTATCGGGACATCATTCAGGAGCAACATCTACGTTTGTTTAGGGGTGGCATGGGCCCAGAATTTGTATTTATAGATGACAATGCGCGTTGTCACAGTGCAAACATTGTACACGGATGCCTACAATCTGAAGATATCGTCAGTACGGAATGGCCAGCATTCTCACCTGACTAGAATCCGATAGAGCATGAGTAGGACATGCTTGTCTGACAAGTTGCAGCCCGTCAACCACCTCCTACATGTGTACCAGAACTTCGGAGGGCATTGCTTACTCAATGGAGTTATCTTCTCCAAGATCAGCTCGATAATTTAATAAGCATGCCTAAGCGTTGTACGGACTGCATTTCATCATCTGGGAGACATATAATGTATTAACCATCATACCAATCATGTATTGTTAAGGTTTTGTAAGGGAGATATTTCTTGTAATTGCTTCAGGGAGCAAAAATCGTAGTTTTTATGAATAGTATTCTACATAAACCACCTTTTTTGTTCTTGATCTTTTGTTTAATAAATGCACTTTATGAATAAATCATATTTGTTTTGCTTCTGAACCTTTATTTGTCGCAGCTAGTATTATCCTTAATTTATGGACATGAGTGTAGTTGACTGAACAGACTTACTGGACAGAATCTGCCAATGGATTAGCCTAAAACGCTTTTCTGATTGTACAGGAGATTCCTGCAGACATGTTACTTTCTGCTGTTGTGAATACTGTGCACAAAATGCAATATGTAGTCCACAAAAACGGTAGACACATTGAGCCCGATTTGAATGTGCTAAATAAAAGGAAATTTTATTTCAGTATTGATACTGCGTTTTTTAGAACTCTCATTTATTTACCTATTATACCTTTTTTAGAAACAAAATTTAAGTCATATAATTGTTCATCATATAAGATTTTTATAATTAATCTTAATAATTAGTGAATATTAATAAACATTTAATTACTGACTTCAACTAGTTTTCTTAAAAATAATTTTGTCATTTGAAAAATTAATTTTTTTCAGCCCCTCCCATAATTTTTGAATTGTTAAGTTCTGATCATGAAGGTAGAAAGAGGATTGTACTACCATGGTTCCGATATACAGAATTATTCTATGTTCATGGGACAAACGTGAAGGGGAGGTACAGAACATAACAAGGATTGATAATTGTATAGGAACCCATCACCACAAACGTCCGTTTAACCCTTAAAGAGCTGGATGTTTTTGGTTATTTTTTAACAATAAAATCCATATATGGGCGTGACTCTCGAATGTTCCATTTAAAAAAGAGATTTTATATCTTAATGTTTTCATGAAGGAATATACCTAGTAATAATTCTGTTTGTAAACGATGTAACGATTATGTTTGTAAACGATCGCACATATTGCCTTAAGTGAAGATTATGTATGATTTCGGGAAGTAGTAAAACATACTAGATTTTAAAATTTACACAGTGGACGGAGTCACATGTGAACTATGAAACTCGTGTATTCATGAGCAGTAGATCTCGCGCTGATAGTGTAGATGGAGTTTCTTGGTTATTTGTAACTTCACCTACTGTGTAAGTTTTAAAATACTGCATGCTTCATTATTTCTAAAAAATCATACACAATGTTCGTATTAATGAGACCAGTGCGACAAATACATAGATTGAAAAAAGAATCATTACTACATATATTGCATTATGCAAACATTAGCATGAAAAAACTTTTTAGAAAAAAAAGAACATTCGAAAGCCACGCCCATATCTGGAATTTATTTATCGTTAAAAATGACCAAAAACATCGAGTCTTTAAAGGGTTAAATTAATGTTTGTGTTCATGGGTTCCGAAATTCTCAATTTTTGTGATGTCCTCTACTTCCCCTCCTAGTTGTCCCATGACCGTAGAATAAACCTATATATTACTTCGTCAAACTAGGGTTTCGCAGTACTGTATTGAGAAAGCTACGGATCTATATATAATATGCTACTGCATTTTAAGAATGTAAGAATAATATGCATTACTCTTAGTCTCTTACATTCAATAAGCTCCCCCCTCCCCTTCCCTTCCCTAATTCTTCAGTAGTATGACACCCATAAATGGGAATTCTAATGAAAAAGGGCGGTTACAAAAAGTGATAGTCATAGCTAACTGGTACTTTCCACCAGTTTTAGTTGTTGGTATATCCCTTGTCTAATGATCATTGTAATACACGCAGGGCAGAAAAGTCATTCGTATATAAAACAAAATCATTTAAAATTTCAAATAGCTAAGTTAATCTTTCTCACAAATTTTGTACTGAATTTTTGTTGTAAAGTGCAATCGTAGAAAGATTTTAATGTAGAAGAATAATATTAATTATATATACTTCGGCAGAATAAGTAATCGCGGAAATGGGAAAAGGTCGAATGAATGGTCTTTGTGTTGTTTACATCATGTGAAATTTTGTTCGACAGTAATCTATTTTTTGGGTAATATTGACTGCTCTTGCTTGTCGCGAAGATAATAAATAACAGATATTAAAATTCAGAAATTCAAACTCTTATCAATGTTTAATATATATATATATATATATATTCTTACTTAAATATAAAATATAAAAGAAAGTGTTGTCTTTTGGCTACATACTCAATTTTGTCTTCTAAAGTATTATTAGAATAATATTGAAACTCAAAATCATCATGTTTTCAATTTGGCAACAAATTCCTTTTTAGCTGTAAAATAAAGTATGACTTTTTAAAGTATATTTCCTATGATTTATTTAAGAGAGGAAAGAAGTAAAACATTTTTAAATTGATTTAAAAATAATCAGGCATTTAAGGGTTAAGATACTATATTTTCTTATCTTTCCCTTATTATTGGGTTTAATTGAGATAAAATATTTATGTGGGTGTGTATTTCATGCGTGCGTAGTGACTACGAAATAACATACACTACGATTACTTGTCGTAGTGTATGTTATTTCGTATTGTCCATAGTCTAATTTGTAGAATGTAAAAATGGAGACCTCAAACCACGTTTTACAATCCTTGTGGGAGACAAACATACCACGTGGCACGAAAATTTCTCAGTCATCCGCTTTGCTATGAACACAGCTCTTTGTGATACTGTGATACTGTGATACTACAGGTACAGCGCCTAGAATACATAGTATGGAAAGAAACGAGAAAATTAATGCCCTAAAAATTAAGCCTCTCACCAGAGGTCAATGCGATCGAGTTTATTGTTTGAAAAACCGAAATTAATACATTTATTGGTTATTTATGTGCTTAGATCACGTGACCGAGCAGATGAAACTGGGAAAAGTCAATCAATTCTTACGCAACGTTCACGATTTCAGCAAAAAATTCAATCGCTGCACAACTGAAAGGCTTAATTTTTTTATACTCGGGGTAAGCACAAGTTGATAGTGTGGGGAAGCCCGTAGAAATTATACCTTCATGAAAGAAAATAGTTCTTTACTATATTTAAGTGTAATAACCTTTTTACTCGATTTTTTAAAATCCTGATAAACTGAAAAATGATTGGCTATTTAAACTGAACGTATTTATGTTATCAGTGCCCGATTAAGCTTTGAAGCTAGGGGAAGCTCAGTATCATTTCTGGGGCCCCCTTACATTTCGGATTTTTTTTTTTTTTATTATTCATATACCTCGGTGATTTCTACACACAACATTAAAATCGTATAACTTATTAAGAACATTCAGACTTTTGAGGCTAAATAACAGATTTTTCCCTAAATAGTATTTTACCTTGCTTTAGGCGACCTTTCTCAGAAAAAATTCAATCTGAGGGTGAAATTATAAAACAGAAAATCCAAGAACCTGTTTTCAGTCATTTTGGGGCCCCCTCTTAAATTTTAGAGGGGAAGCTTGTGCTTCCTGAGCCTTTTGGGTAATCAGGCCCTGTATGTTATCACATGGTACTTTTTGTGTTAGATAAGCATAATTTTTTTATAAAAGTATTGTTTCGCGAAAAAAGTCTCTTGGCGAAATATTGACGTAAGAAGGAATACCTGAAGTAACCTTTTCTTTCGCATGTTTTTGTCTCTCTAATAGTAAATTCCACCTGTGGGCTTATTATTTAAGCTATCATATTTCAGAACAAGGATTTCTGTACCCATATTTATGCTACAAATGAATAAACATTATAATTATACTCTTTCTAATTAAAGCATTTGTATACATAGTATTTTGATTGTACAAATATAAATATTCGGGATATTCCTAAGAAATATACTAACATATAAATTGAAAAAGAAACACTCGTTGGCGCAGTTACAGATTTCCAAATGACATGAATCTACGTTAGTGGTGGCGAAAGCTTTAACATAACATTGGAAGAATTTCGTTACAATTACATTAGCATTGCCATAATGATGAATTACCATTTACGTATCATTACAGAAACATTCCTAAAAAATTACCATTGCTGTTACATTGTCATTCGCTATAATCATAATGCAGAATTACCATTACCGTACCATTAAAGAACAATTATTATTATTTACTTATTTTTAAAATTGTATTTTGAGTACAAAAATAAGATTTTTTTCTTCTTAATCATAATATCATTTGGAGAATATTAATCTCAAAAATTACTGGCGTGAAAAAATAGGCGGGATTAACAATACACGTACAGTGTACAGTATATAACTATGGTATATTTATTAGCATATTGGCAAATATGCAACAAAAATTGTATATGAATATGATTAGACTGACCTTTACTGCAGGTTGAATTGAATTTCATTTTTATGATTATCACTAACATTTTTTTCGAATAGTAATTACCAATATAGGTAGAAGTAGTTCTGGGCTGAAATGGAAATATTTTGTGTATGTCCTTCAATTAGAGAATATGTGCATAAAACAAAAATTCTTACCATTATGTTGTACAGATCTGGGGAGTTCAATAAATTATTACTATTTTCATATTGACATCAAGTGGGACTATTACAATCTGTAAAAATCACAAAATATAAAAAATCAATATTTAATATAAAAACTTATAATACCACTATTATTATTAAATTAAAGTTTTTTGATATTATTTATTCTCAAACGTACATTATGTTTAAATGGTAAAAATCAGGAGGGTGCCATTTCATTGATGCGCGAATTTTTAGCTATTTGAGATTTCTCGCGCACTACGTCATAAAGCGGATCGATCAAATCTTGTTTACATTTGAAATAACTGTGTTTAAATTGCTTTTTTTATTATTTATTTATTTATTTTTTCTTTTAATCGAATTTGTTTAAATGTACCGTGTGATAATCTTAATCTATGTCTTTTGTTGCTTCTTTGACATGCTCCGCATTGGAGCACATATATTTTTTAAAGAATACATTATTGAAAGTGATAGAACATTGCTGAAAAACTGTGATGTATAATAGCAATACATAGATTGCTCATAAAATCAAATCATGTAAGTAATATCATCGTGTATATTACATCATACATTTTCCAGATCAGAAGTAATAAATCAAAGGGATATTAAATTAGCAATAATCATGTATTAAGTATGTTTGTTAAATGTTTATGCTACTTCCCTTCGATTTTCAAGTATACTCTTTTGAAAGCAGGCAGTAGCCAATGCCTGTTGTCTGCTGTTTAAAGTGACCTCTTTTTAAAATTCAAATAGGAACATAATTAATATTTTGTTAAAATTTATTATCTTTATAAAACATGAAACAAATTGTGGTATCTCATTAAGTTATGTAGTGGATAAAAATGAGTACACACAAAAATATTTCTGCAGTTTAAAATTAAAATGAAATAAACTTGTGTGTAAAAAAAAAAAAAAAAATCTTAGTACTTTTTTTTATTTTAATTTTTTCTTTCTTTAATCCTCTGTATAAAGTATCTGGATAATTGAAAATTTTATGAAATTGTTTTTATGTAGTAACACATTTCAATGTAACTTTTGTAATAACATGTTAAAAGTGTCAGTAGTAGCACATGTTTTCCAATGAAAATAGTTTTAAAAATACCAACAAGCCAACATGAGCAAAATGTTTTGAAACTATTTCTGTCATACCCCATATTTAAACAATGAATATAATTTTTCTTTTGTAAAAAAATGTTGATCATTGCTTAAACATTTTGGAGTATTATATATATATATATATATTAAAAAAATAAATAAATAAACACCACAGAACTGAGGTTTAAAAGTAATAAGTACAAAACTTTGAATAAACACCATAAAATGCAAGAGTTCACAATAATTGTTTCAGGTGAAAAGAAAACATGACCCTTCGGCAGCACTCTTGCCTACTTTATTCGCCTTGATGAAGTGTTGTGTTTTCTTTTAACCTGAAACAAATGTTGCAAGTTCTTGCATTTTATGGTGTTTATTCAAAGTTTCGTATTTATTAATTTGGAGTATATTTACTGACAGGGTTTAACCTGGCAAAAAAATTACTTTAGCATTTTAGCGAAAATAGGCAAGCACTATTTTAGCTTTTTCGAAAGTTAATTAATTCTTTGGATACCAGTGATTTCTTTTACTTACAAGGAACATCATCCAACTGTCTGTCTCGGATTTCAATGAGAGAGAGGCGTTTCTTTTCTAGAGGCGTTTCTTTCATATTTGATATGCTATCAAATTTTACTCAAAAATATGCGAAAAATTTGTATTTATACAGCAAGTGAATACTCAAATGAATAATTCAGTTGAAATAATTTTCAGTACTACTATAAATTTTCATTTGTAGCTTAAACATGAAAGCGCAAAATCATTTTGCTTTGTTTTTAAACTGTGCTATCATAATGTTAGACCCACCACCACGTATCATTTTTTTTTTTTTTTTTTTCTGGATTGTGTTTTATCAACTGCCCTTCCCTCCTTTTCGGTGCAAGAATGAAAAAAGTGATCATGAGTCCATTCTCATATCAGACTTTTTTGTATATTCATATTACTTTCCGCTACAGTACAGATTTTCATGCAAGACAAGTTAGCTGTATCCGAAGATCTTTTTTTTTTTCATGTACATTAAGCATATTACTGATTACATAAATACATATGATACATACATGCATATTATTGATTGCTGCAGTACAAAATTTCATACATTTCTTCTTTCATGCAAAGTGAAGTATAATCATCTCTCAAAAATCCACAATTCTCTGAAGTCCACATATCAATTGCAATGTAAACAAACACTGTCACAACTGATTTGTTGATTAGTGGATTACGAAAATTTAGCTGTATTAGAAGATAAATCAATTATTAATTTGTGCTGATCAATTACCAATCACTCAGCATGTTACATGGGACGAAATAATAATTGTAATATAATTAAAATACACTTGGAGTTCAACAACCAAAAATTCAGTAAGTGATTTTAGTACCCTTCTAATTTCTGTTATTAAGGAACCTATTTTATTTGTAAACTGATACTAATAATTGTTTTGAAATATATTGTTATGCTGAAACTTTTTTTAAATGGGGAAATAATAAATTTAATATGAGTTTAAAGTCTGACATAAATATTAATTTCTCCTATTTCCAATATTTAGTTTACTTTTAATATTAAAATTCATAATATTGAAGTATTTAAAAGGTAAATAAACATATCATAATATTACAGATAACTGAATATATTATGTATTTCTTTTTAAATTGAAAATTATAAAGTGTTTTATTTTGAACAAACTATTTTAAAGAATGTATTTTTATTTCATTTTTACTCATAAAATTAAAATCCACAATTTTACTGAAATATCTGAAATGTAAACAAACAAATCACATTAGTACAGCAAAATTTATATATTTTAGATTTTTTTAAACAAATACGTGCGCTTTCTTTTGAGCGAAACATTTAAATAACTGCATTTTTATTTCATTTTGATGTAATTTAAATTCATCGTCTTACTGAAGTAATTCATGACAATATTGAAGTATTTAAAAGGTAAACAAACATATCAATATTACAAATAACTTCATATATTGTGTATTTCTTTTTAAATTGAAAAATATAAGTGTTTTATTTTGAACAAATATTTTAAAAAATGTACTTATATTTTATTTTTACTCATAAAATTAAAATTCATAATTTTACTGAAATATCTGAAATGTAAACAAACATATCGCGATCATATAGTAAAATGTATATATTTTACATTCTTTTAAAAAAATATATGTGCTTTCTTTTGAGCACAACAATTAAATAACTGCATTTTTATTTCATTTCATTTTAATATAATTGAAATTCATCGTTTTATTTAAGTATTATAAATGTAAACAAATGCATAGCAATGTTGCCGAAAACGCGAAAGCTTTATAATTTTTTATGAACTTATACGTATTTAAAATAAATATTTTAACGAATGTACTTTTATTTCATGTAATACCATACATGATTTTCGTTTTTGGGTAATATTTATATCAGATTATAAGATATATTTTTTAGTAAGTAATAGCTAGCTCTGGGCTAGTAACAGCTGTATATTTGCATCGTAGTTTGTTTCTGTATTCCGCCTTGTGACGTTTCACTTCTGCTTGCTTCTGATTGGCTACTCTTCAAATGGCCCAACCTTATAATAGAAGAACCTTGGTAAAAATGTTTTCCTACGCTTCTGCAAAGTAACTCCGTGTGCGTTACCGCGCAGAGTGATGTGATTAGTTCCGTGAACCGTGATGATTAGATTAGGTGGTGAGATCTGCAGGTCTGGGTAATTCTGCAAAAGCTTAACATTTTCAATCGCGAATTCTTAAAAAGGTAAAAAAAAGGGGTTTTAAATTTTTTTTTTTTAATGTACACTTACTTTTTATAAGACACATAACACGGGAAAAATAGAGGGTACTCTATATATGTTAAGTATCTGGCAAAGCCTTAATATACTAACTATGCTAAGAGAGTGACATTTTTCTTGTATTAAGTCTTCTACTCAGGTCTGGAGACAAATTTAGGTTTAAGAAGCATACTTGCCAACATACTAAGTAATATTCCGTAATATCGTTAGCCCCGCCTTCTTTTTCACATCAATATCTTATTAGAGTATTTTTCTTCTTATTTAATCTTAATTGCTTTTGGAGAATATTACTCTAAAAATTTACTGGTGTGAGAAAAAGGGCAGGACTAACAACACTACAGAATATTAATTAGGATGTTGGCAAGTATGAAGAAGGATTGCATATTATTATCATAGCTTTATTACATATGTAATAACAGGTATTATTTTAAAAAAGTTCTTTAATATATAATAGAAATGTTGTACAGGAGAGTAACAGCCTAAAATATTACATACCTCTACCTCAGTTTAAAACTTAAAAATAAAACTTTAAGTAAAAATACAATTTTTAACAATAGATGTTTTCTATTGTGGAGCCTTAAAAATCATAAAATAAAAATGTATTCTTGCAAAGATATGCTGTAAAGAAATGAAAGTTTCAGCTCTTAGAAAATGCTAGAGAAAAATATAGATATTTCTCTTTTACAAGAAATGAAAATCAGCATAAAAAGTTACGCTCATCACCGCCTGACTCTGACTCTGTCACGCTTCAGGCTTAAGAGATTTCCTTGGACATTGCCTGAGTGTAAACGAAAGTTGTCACCGAACTTTCATACTTTAGTTAATTTTAAAAAATCTAACTGTCCGATTGATAAGCTGTTTAATCCGACGGATTAAAAAAAAAAATAACACCTTTCATTTGGTACCTTATTTGTAACGAATTTTTGATTAGATTTTTTAAAATTATTTAAAATATGAAAATAACAGCTTAAAAAAAAAAAAAAACATTTAAATTTTTAATGGTTGCCATTTTTTTCTTCTTTTTTAAGCATATGAAATGGAATATGTTTTCACGTGAAAGAAAAAAAAAATATATATATATAGAGAGAGAGAGAGAGAGAGAATATTAAATTTGCTCATGCATGTGAAAAAATGACGTTTATAAAATAAAAATAATAATGGACCATATTCCCACTTTGGGTTCGAGGATACAAGAATATCAGCTGTTTTCGGAAAACGATCCTCAACTCTACCATAGCAAAGTATTGTGGTCTGCAAATTTTTATCTTGCACTATTATTTATAAGAGTTACAGATTATATGAAATTGAAGTAAGAGTGATATAGTGATAAATTTGTTTTGTTTTTAATCCAGTTTTTGTAATATACTTTAATATTAATCAACATATGTAATATTAAAAGTTGCCACGTGAACTGTGGCGATGTTAACAAATTTAAATGGATGTTCCATTTAATAAATTCCTTTATTAAAGTGATTGAAATTCTAATTATTTAAGCTTTGATGTCTATATATATGTGTGTGTGTGTAAAATGTTCTTATTAATCTTTTATTCATTATATATGTGTGTGTGTTTTTACTCCGTGGTGTGTGTATACATAAGATGTTCTGCAATTTTACGATATGGAATAGTCTTAACTTTATCATTCGATTCAGTTGTTTACATTTCTTTTTTGTTCTTGTTTGAACATTATTATTAAGTTTCACTGCAGAAATATTTAGGAAAATGTTATGGATAACAATAAAATGGCATCTTGAATCTAATTTGTTTACAAAATATCGGCCGCGTGTTCGGCGATTTTACCTACTGTGACGTCACAGGAATAATGTCCATTTTAAATTTTACAGATAACGAAGAGATAAAAAGAGTACGAAATTTTTGCACGGGCTTGCTAGCTAATGAATTATTTGAAGTGAGAAATAAATAAAATGAAATGATCATTTTTCAACCGGCACCTTAGTCGCCATACAACTAACTAGTTTTTAAATATTCAAAATATTTTAAAAAGCATGCATGACCAATATTCTTAGCTATTAGTTTTTCTATAAATATTCGTTAAGCCATAAATTTCAAAGGTCTTGAAAGCTTTTTAAAATATTTTAATTATTTAAAAATTTTCATTTATTGTAAAAGAGTTGCATCAAATGATCAAAACTGAGTTTTAATATATTTACTAGTTTCCAGGGGACTTCAATATAAAAATTAGGTTAGCGGTTGGTCTGTTTATCAGTGTTTGTGTGAGTTTGTTACCAGTATAATTCAATAAAATATTTTTGTAAAAAAATAAAACAGACTCCAAAAAGCGACTATTGTTCCAAGAACTTCAAAGAATTAACGCAGAAGTACAAGTTTAAAACTTTTTGCGTTTCTGAAAAGAATGTTAAAATTTTCATTAGAAAGATAATAGGAAAATCCCTACATAACAGAATTTAAAAAAAAAATTCCTACCTACGCCAAAAGCATAGCTGAAAATCCCTACTGTAGGGAGATATCCCTACATCTGGCTACACTGCTTTTAACCCCTATTGTGAGTGCGAAACAGTTTAGTGGGGTTAATAAATTACCTTATTTTCTAAAATTTGAAGATAATTAATGCATAGTAAGTTTCTTTAATTTCACAACTATCAAAAATAGAGTAAAAATTTTGACGGATTTGAACTTTTCGGAAATTTTCACACCAAATGCACACCAAACATATCAATGAAATATTTAAACTAACAGGAATAAGGAAAAATGTTTTTCAACAAATATGTTTTATTATTATTATTATTATATTGTTAATATAATTTCATTTCATATACGTGTTGTTATATAAAATATTTTTATTCCCAATACAAACAACTAATCTGGGGCTCTATTCTTGTCCAGTCGTTACGCGGAAACCGGTTGTTGTGAAGCGAGACAACGACGATTTGCTATTCTCGCTCTTATTGTTTACAGTCGTTAAGTTACCGACAGCTAGGAGGCAGTTGTTCATCTCAAAGACCGTCGTTTATCACAATGAAAATGGGCGCGTCTGTATAATGTTTTAGTTTGCTCAGTTAAAGGGACATTTCACATTTCCACCATTGAAAACCGGTTGTCAACATCCTATTGAGAACTTTCGCCTCCCAAAACGGATTACGAATGACCCCTTGCAACTGATTGGTTTAAAATGTCACCCTCGACCGCAGAGAGTTTCATTTTTTACTCAAGGTAACAACGGAAGACCAGAATAGCTCTTAGCCGGAAGATGGTTATTACGGTCGGTAGAACAGTAGTTACAAACTGTCGTTAACGATTACAAGTGGTGGACAACTGGACGAGAATAGAGCCCCTGGTGTTTACATTAATTTATACTATATACTTATACTAAAGATTTTACTTACTTACTTTCTTTCTTTCTTTTTTTTTCTTAACAAAACAATAAAAGAAAAACATAATTGTCTTTAATAATAATAATAATATTAACAAATCAGACTTATTTATGTAAAATAGAGAGAGATCAATTATTTAAAGCCGAAATTACATAATTAGCAACCATTCCATTGTAAGGTAAATTTTATTTTAATAGATATTTACTTAAAGAAAATTAATTGGAAAATAAATAATGTTTCAGGCTTTATAACAAATGGGTCGATACCTTGGAGAGAAATTAACAAAATTTTAAACATATATGTAGCAGTTTTATATTGTAGTTTAAAATATTTACTTTTAAAGATATCATTATTTAAAAAAAAAGAAAAAAAAAAAAATTGATTAGAAAAAGCTTACATTGAATTATTACTTATAATTCTTTGGATTTAGTTGGTAAAATAATAATTTCTTAAAGTGAATAAAAACTGTTATTTAACTACCATTATGTTTAAATTAAATAAAAATAAAGGCCTATAGGGGGCCAAATGAATTGAAGTGAAATCCAAATTCTGTCCTCTACACATAGTATAATTTTGTAAAAGAGGCCTATATATTTATTGTGTATGCATGAGACTGTACTCCTGACACCGCCTGCTTTAATCAAGGTAGTCTACCGCAAAATTTTAAGGACACAATTTTTATTATTATTATTGGTCTTTGAAAGAAATAGTTCTCTCGTCCTCATAAATCTATCTTTTAGAGATTGGAATTTAGAGCCAAAAGCCTCCTATATTCATAAAAATGCCTCGTAGTTTTTCCAAAAGCCATACAAAAGTCAAAAACATACATTTTCAGATATCTAAAGTAATTCCAAATCGCTACAAAATTGGTATTGATTCAATTGTTAAGTTTTTTAGTATCAAGTATGACGGAATTTTCACTTATTTGCTGCAATTACTCTACATAATTTACTATAATAATTATTTTTCGATTTAAATATACAAAAATTCTTTAAAAAAGGGAGGGTGTTCTTAACTTTGTTTATAAATTGCAGCCAATTGAATTTGTTGCTATATAAATTTCTGTCGAACATTATCTCCCAATTTCACCTTTAATATTTTGTTTTAACTGTACCAAAGGAAAAAATAAAGAAATAAAAAGATAAATTGTTTTTAATTGGTCTATGTTGGCTGAAAGAAATAGTCCTCAGAAAAAGTTTGGAAACATTACTTCCGAAAATTTTAAGATGGCTTTTAGTGCTGGACGATATCAGAAATTAAATATTGCGATATATCACCAAGTTAATATCGATATTAGTGATATATTGCGATATTTCTTTCAAGATAGGAAAAAATAGACATTTGTTATTTTTTAAAGACATATGCACACGAATTTTAAAGTACAGTGGAACCTGTCTAAAGTGACCACCCTAGGGACCGGCTAAAGTGGTCACTATACGCAGGTGGTCACTTTATAAAGTCTGTTTAAAATTGGAAAATGGTCACGTTAGTCAGGAAAATGGTCACTTTAGTCAGGTGGTCACTTTACCAAGGTGGTCACTTTTACAGGTTCCACTGTATACAAGTATAGAGTGTTTTCCATGTATTTTCTGGTATATTACTACCATAACTTTATCATTAAAAAAAAAAAAAAAAAAATGCATAAAAGTGAATCAATATTTTGCGTTTCTTATAACTTATACTATTGCTTTTTAGTATACCTCTGTATAGTTTATCCTCTATTCTTCCCGTTTTAAGCTTTAATTATTTTAAAATCATATTTTAACACAGCTAATATGTGTTCTGTGTTTTATTTGTACCAAGTATATCAAAATTCATAATTCTACTAAAAGCAAAGCTTAAGAAAAATTGTCTTAAGATGTAGGTATTAAATAAAAAGGAAAATAATTTTAAATAGTTAAGAAATGCCATTGGATACACCTTTTTTGGTCGTAGAGAGTAATATTTTTTACTTAAAACTCTTATATGCATCCTAAATGTCAGTTACTTGTCATTTTTATTTTTGTATCTGCATACCAAATCATTGCAATATTTTAAAAATGTATATGTGTTCAATTCACATTCGTAATACTTTCACAACAATTGAAAATTGAATTATGTATATATTATATATATATATATATATATATATATATATATATATATGTATACATTGTCAGTATAAAAATTATATTATTTAAACAAAATTATGTTAAAGTTTCATTTTGTTACTTAAAGTAACTCATTTTGCATTTAAACCAATTTTATTTAACATGTAAGGCTTAAAAAAAAAAAAAAAAGAAAGAAGGAAAGAAGGAAGGAAAAGGAAAGAGAAAAAATAAATGCTACATAAAAAAAAGTAATAAACTATCCATTATTATATAATTCTATAAAGAAACTGTCACTGTAAAATTACTGAAGATAAAACTTTATTTTACATCAGTCAGATAGCACCCTTTCTCCCTTCCCATGTTATCCAATGGGATTTTTGTCGCGTCGTTCTATAAAAATATTTTATTAAAAAATGAACTTTTTCGAATTCTGTTTTTTGAATATTACTCTTTGAACAGGTCGTCTTTTAGCTTAAATTCTGTTTTTTGAATATTACTCTTTGAACAGGTCGTCTTTTAGCTTAGTGAGCAATTTTTTGAAAAAATAAATTTAAATATTTTACTTAGAGTCCATAATTTACTTATTGAAATAAAATATTTAAATTAATTTTTTCGAAAAATTGTTCATCAAGCTATAAGGTGACCCGTTCAAAGAGTAATATTCAAAAAACAGAATTCGAAAAACTTCATTTTTGTATGAGATATTTTTATAAAACGAAGAAACGAAAATCCCATTGGATAACATGGGAAAGGAGAAAGGGAGAGCTATCTGACTGAAGTACAGTCCAAAGCAGTGATGCCAGATGGTCGAAAATTATTTCCCCAAACAGGTCTTCAAATTTCCCCAAATCAGGGTTATTTTTCGAAAAAATCCCCAACTTGATTTCTACTAAAAAGGGAAAATAATTTTACAAAAGAAAACATCAAACAGATTTAAGTGGATTCAAGCTCAGATTTTTCCCCAAATGAAGGTAATTTTTGAAAAAAATCCCCAAATAACAATAAAGCTATTGAAAATCCCTGGTCGTAGGGATAAATCATTACGTTGCCAACATTGACAGAAAGTTGAAGAACTCCCCAGATTTGTCCTCAAAAATTTTAGAATTCCCCCAAAAAGTCCCCAGAAGCCTCAAAAATCCCCAAAATGGGGACAAAATCCCCAATCTGGCATCACTGACCCTAAACACATGTTGAAGGTCGCATCTTATTAGCCAGAAGTTATCGATACTTTGAAATAAACCAATATCAATGAACCAATAGCAGGAAATGAGCTAAAACAAAAGATATTGTTTTCATTCGTCATAATAAGCGTTATTGCCTTGTCTGTGGTTTGGTTACTGTGGTATTACACCTATGATCCACGAAAAGTGATGTGCAATATAATCAAATACTAACGGTAGTATAAATTCTTTCATATTATCGTTTAGCGTCAGTAAATGCATGAATGTATTAATATACTGTGGTAAGTCAATATACTCAAGGTATGGATATACTCTGGTAAAAGCAGATGGCTTTCAATAAATACTGTTTATTTTTATTTTATTTTTTTATGCGGTGGACTTATTAAAGCAGTGATATTTTAGATTTGAGGTTTCGCACGCAGGAAGGAAGAGGAAGTATTTGCATTGTGGGAGGGGAGTGATCGTTTGGGGTGGAGTTATATATATATATATATATATATTTTTTATCAGTGAGGGATGGGAGAAAAATAAGAGAATGGGTATTAGTATAAGATATAAGATTGCGCGCTCTTTTTGTTCGGGTTTCGGTTTCGTTCGCTGATCGTGGTTCCTTCGCTCGGGTTTCATTCGGGTTCCATTCGTGATGCGCGCTAGCGCGGAAGCATTATTCTATTAATCCGTGGTTTGCGTTTAACGGTACTTATCGGTATATCGTTGATCGCGCGGTAGGTGCGCATTTGGTAATATCGTTAAAGGGATATATTGGCTGAGCAAAATCTTAAATATTGTTATCGGGATATTTAAAAAATATCGATACTTGGGGATATATTGATAAATAATCCAACCCTAATGGCTTTTAAATTTAATATCATATTAATATCAAAGCATTCTTATCCATTGCGTATGTTATCGGCACAGTATGAAACGCTGAGCATTCTATTCTGCTAGGCATTCTATAGAATGCCTAGGCACTGTATATAATGCCGGACGTTTTTAGGCAAAGTATGAAATATGAGAATTATTACATACTTTTCCTAGGCATTATATATAATCCCTAGGCATTATATATAATACCTGGGCATTCTATAGAATGACAAATGCTATTTAGGCAAAGTATGAAAAAAGGTCCTGATAAGGCTGTTATACAGTGTGTCCTCCTAAAAGTTCCAGTACTCTAACTTAAAGAACTCATTGTCCAAGATTATTTTTCTAAATATTGAATTTTATCGTCTGCTTATTATTGCATCAATTCTTTATTTTTTATCGTTTGCTTCTTTTCTTGCTTAAGTTGTGTGAGAATAAAGTTTTATGTCAAAGCTTTACAGATTTCGACATTAGCGCTTCTCCTCTTGTAGTGGCTGCGGTACCCAAATAAAAGCTGTGAAAAATCCGCCCCTATTGTGCTTTCTTTAAAAATGTTATCTCTTATGGTTTTAATATAAACAAGAATTAATTCTAGCTCTAAATGAGCATTATAGATGTGATTATTTACTTGAAGTTATTAGCGTACATTTGACTTTAAATACAAAATATGTTAGATGTTAGCTAATAAACAATTACATTATTATTAGTTAACATCTAACATATTTTGTATTTAAAGTCAAATGTACGTTAATAACTTCACGTAAATAATCACATCTATAGTGTTCACTTAGAGCTAGAATTAATTAGTGTAAAATATAATAATAAGGCGGAAGTACGCAAGCGGAAGGACAAACGGACGGAAAGCTGCGAACTCTTATATACGCCTAGTGTGACATCAAAGAGATTTGTAAAAGCCGACACTTAATATCTCAGCAAATAAGCCATATTTTGTTCTGATTTTTTCAAAATAGTCTTTTATCTTCGGTCTTAATCTATCCTGAAAATTTTACATTTCTACATGCAGTATGTTTTGAGATCTGAATCTCAATTTAAAGCGAAAAAGGGAAAATGTGTGGTGTAACGATGTAAGGATGTAATAAAAATATCTCTAAAACTGCACGAACGATTTTAATTTAATTAATATATGTTGTTAATGGGATCTTTCTGAATCTAGGAACGTTTTTGTTTTTTTCATTAAAACTCTCGTTTTTTTATATAAATCGCTTTAAATATGGAACTATATTACTCCGCCAATTACATATGTTTCTTCGGGTGAAAACACTGTTATGCGGTTCTTACTTGTAAGGTATGTGGGTTGGTTTGTTGACCGACTTGAATGCAGCCAATGAATTATTTAGAATTTTTTTTTAACGCAAAAGTACTTTATTACATGTTTAAAATATTTATTGTATATATACTAAGTCAAATTCACTTAAATATATTTTCTCTTCTGTTATGAAAAAAATATTTTTGATTTCAAAATTTCATATTTAGTCAAAGAAATATTTAGATAATATTTTAAATAAGGAAGTATTTTGCAATTTTAGATATTCCATTTTATCATAATAATGATGAATTTACAATTTTTTAAAGCGAAAAATTTTTTAATCATTCATGAAAATCGATTTTATAATAACTCAATGATTTGCGATTCCTATTCATGTATCCTTACGCTCCGGGAATGGAAAAAACAGCAAATACAGTTTTGGCGCCATCTATCGTTTTTATTTAAAACATACTCTTTCGTAAATACACACATATATATATATATATATATTTCTTTTTAAAAATTAAAAATCTCTTTTGAAAATACAGTTAGTGTTTATTCATTTATTTATTTTTCAGACTTTAAAATGATACATATTTTAAATATTAACATAATCAATATTTTTTTGTTATTATTATTCAAAGCAATGACTAGAGGATGAAACAGTGTTTGCACTGTTTATTAGAAAAAACAGTGTTTTAATAAACAGTGTTTAAACAGTGTTTTAATAAAATTCATTTTTCATGAATTTCAGTAAAATTCATGAAAAATGTGTCAAATAGCAATTATTAAAAAATACGTCAAAATAAATAAATAACATCTTTACTTTGAAACCCATAATAATTTATTTTAAAAAAATTATTCTTTCTTTTCTTTTTTTAATTAATTAACTTGTGCATGAAAAATTCTATTTCATAATTTACAATTACAGTAAACAAAAAATCCTCCTTTAATTTTAAATAACTATTTCTACTTGTTTCTAAACAAGTTTTTTTTTTTTTTTTTTTTTTTTTTAATGAAAAAAAAAAAAAAAAAAATTAAATCTGTATGTATATGATTTTAAAAAAAACTACTAGATGGCGCCACTACATTCAGGGATGGAACACGGGCGCAGAATTCATACCGGAATCCATTGAAGAAATTTCTGTACCTATAATATCGCTGATTTAAGAAGTAGAAAATTTTCTTACATTGATAGTGGTATGAATTCTGCGCCCGTGTTCCATCCCTGTACATTTAATTTATTTTTCTAAAAAAAAAAAAAAAAAGAAAAGAAAAAGAAAGAAAGAAAAAAACTTTTAATAGCTTCGAAACATGTAGAAATAATTATTTAAAATTAAAGGAGCGTTTTTTGTTTATTGTAGTTGTAAATATATTTATGAAATAGTATTTTTACACAGAAATTTCATTTTTTTTAAAACTTAACTTATATTTTCCATAAAATTTTTCTCCAGGTGATTTTATCTTATTTTTAAAATTATAGAAATGTAAAGCTTAATTTATATTTTGTCTATTTTTCCCCCCAAACCTTTTATATGAAAATATATAGGAAGTAATTTTTACCTGCACTTTTGATGAAAATTTAAATTGTGAATATTGGAGCAGTATACTTAGCCTCAAAAAGGGGAAAGAAAATATATAAAATTCCATTTTTAATGTTTACTTGATATATTTTTTTAATTGTTTAATTTGTAATTCTCTAAAAAGAAACTTGCAAAATGTAAATTACGTAATTCTAACTTAAATTTGAAAATTTTCACTTACTTATTTTTCTTTCTTTCTTTTTTTTTTTTAAGAGTTTGAGAATCCCAGTCAATAAATTTTTCTAGTGCAAAGCTTCTCCATTTTGTTTCCAAGTGGCAGGCTACTTGAAAATTTGTGAGTATGATAACGTTTGAAATACTGAATTAATTCACACTAAATTTGTAGTGTGGATTTATCTCAGAAATGTATTTGATATGTTCATTTGCCAACTTAATCCACCCTCTTGTTTCCCTGTGCCAACACACTGAAAATTTCAAATTTACATTAGAAAGGTTTTATGAACCGATTTGCTTAAAATTCCATATATAAATAGCCTTCATTTATAAATCCACTAAGTCCATTAATAAATTGTAGCTGCCATTTTGAAAAAAAAAATGGTGACAACTTCATACGAAAAGATAAATTAGTTTACCCTTCCTTGGAGCCAGAAGGACTTGTTTTAATTTTTTGATCAATAACCACTAAAAAGTAATGATATCAGTACAAAAAACCCTTAACGGCTTAAAAGTTTGTGACGCCGCTACTTTGTGGCTATAAGAATTTGAAATATGAGTCTTAAAAATAATGATATTAAATTTTAAGTGACGCTTTGCAATTAGTTAAAATATACATAGATTTTCTTATTTGATCATTCACTTTTATCTTTTATTTATTTTTATAATGCAAACGTAATATTTTTTACTTCAAGATCAGACAGATATTTAAAATACACTCACTGATGCTTTTTCATTCGCATTTCAAATTCAAAATAACAGTTTTAAAAGGAATGATATAAAAATTCCAGTGGCGCCTCGGTGTTATTTTAAAAGATTTGTTTTTAGATTCCATTAAAATTACTTTTGTTTTGCTAATAAAATATATTTACACATTTAAACAGTGCTTTTAATTTTCAAATATACTGTCAAATAATTATACTTTCACTGAGTTAGCGTTATAAAGTAAAATTATTTATTTCAATAAATTGATTTATCCTTTGCGTCATGCTATCCAAAACTGCAAGTAAAATTTGTGTAAATGTTTTCTTTACGTCACACTACCTCTTTGAGCAAATTTTCACTTAGTTAGACACTATGATACTATGTTTTGGAGGCTCTGTAAATAATCAATGTTAAACCAGCAAATATCGACTTGATAGGAGGAACCTTACTCCGACTCCTTAGGGGGTGTGGCTACACGAAATGGGTGGTGTGAGCACATCAAAGAGAAATTAAAAGGTTATTTTACAGAAAGGAAAACGAAAGACAACGCATTCTGGCGTAAAACAAAATAAAATACACTTTTAGATCACTATAGTATATTTATGCTTAAGATTTTGTACTGCACAATATATTTTATTTGAGGGGTGGGTGTATACAAATAGCCTTATAATTGCTGATGAAAACAATTGGCATTTCGAGGAAATTTAATTTTAACATATACATGATTTATTGTCCAATTTATTTTAAAACTTTGATGTTAATTATATCAAAATATTCAATAAATGTAATATTTTTTATTAAAATTATATAATAAATTTACCATTTCGGAATAATAATAGTAATAATAATATAAGGGAGGACATATTAAAAATATGCAATTTTTCCAACTTTTATAATTTATGCCGGAGCAATCATACTAATGCTCTATTTTCTCCCTTACTTATTTTCTTGAGTAATTTTCCCCAATATTTAACTAAGATTAAATAGGAAGAAAACTACTGTTATAAAAAAGTAGTAGAAGTACGAAAAGAAGGTGGTACTAAAATTACACTGGAATAAATTATAAATGATGACAACTCTGAGTTATGAGATGTTTCACTTCGCAACAATCTGTAATAAAATAATGTATCAGAAACAAGGTATTGTAAGCAACTTTTTAACAGATAAATTTAAAACTTTTTGTGTTTTTAAAAAGAATTTTAGAATTTTCATTAGGTAATAGAAAATCACTACAAAACAGAATTTAAAAAAAAAAAAAAAAAAAAAAAAATCCCCCTACACCAAAAGCATAGCTGAAAATTTCTACTGTAGTGAGAAATCCCTACATCTGGCACACACACACACACACGGAAAAATAAATAAATAAATAAATTCTAGTGTGAAACAACCACACGACTTTCATTACACACTATTACATGTATTATATGCATTTCTTTGGAATTTTTCAGTAAGAGAAACTTTATACGCGTGCAAAGACATAAAACAGAGTTTACACAGCGAGTTTAAAAAAAAAAGAGAGAGAGAGAGAAATTATTGAGTTAGTTTTTTAAATACAAATTCCCGAGATCTAAAACTGACCTATCTAATCAGGATGACCGTTAATTTTCCTGTAATAACCACATAATGCATTAGAAAAGGTATCTAAAGTCGATTTATGTAACAATTTTTTGACAAATGACTCGGTTTTTTGACGTTTTTACACGTTTTCAGGTGTGAGGAATCCGAAAATGACAAAATTTGTATGGTGTCTGTCAGTGCGTTAGTCTGTTAGTGTGTTAGTCCGTTAGTTTGTTAGTCTGTGTACACGATATCTCAAGAACAAATTGTCGCAGAGAGGTCAGATCAGTTTTAAAACATTACTTTCGACACTGGCAAGTACCCTATTCATTTGCAACATTCGAATTTAAGAACTTCGTAAGTTATTAGAAATTTATGATTTTCTTAACATGGGTGAATAGGACAAAAATTCACTTAAACGTGCATTAAATGGAATCTTTTTACTGTAAAAATGTCAGACCAGTTTTAAAATATCAGTTTTGATGCCAGAATGAACACCAGTAACTATAAATATGCTACTTTGAAAATTTCGCAAGTTATTGGAAAGTTACGAATTTCTTAACATGGCAGTATAGGGCAAAATTTCACATAAACGTCAATTTTGAGAGATATTTTCATCGTAAAGATGTCAGACTACTTTTGAAATATTATTTAGGACATTGGCATGAATATTAATGACTATGAATTTTCCAATATAAAAATTTCGTAAGTTATTGGAAATTTACGAATTTCTTAACATGGCAGAATAGAGCAAAATTTCACATAAACGTCAATCTTGAGGAATATTTTCGTCATAAAGATGTCAAACCACTTTCGAAATATTATTTAGGATACTGGCATGAATATCATAAACTATGAATTTTCCAATTTAAAAAATTCGTAAGTTATTTGGAATTTACGATTTATTTAACATGTCAGAATAAGGCAAAATTGAGCATAAACTTTCATTTTGAGGATCATAAATACATTAGACAACTTCAAAATTACATTTATGATATTTGTTTGAACATGATTGAATACAAATATTCTAATAGGAAATTTTCGTAAATTATTCGTAATTTACGATTTTACCAACATAGCGAAATTGTAAATTTTTCATATAAATATGAATTTTGAGGATTATTGCATTGGGAATAGTAGCATGAAAACTAAACAACGGAATTGACCCTGATAAAATAAATTAATAGATTATAATAAGTAAAATATATCGAAGTGAACGGTGGATAGACTATTAGGCGGGGATTTTATTCTGTCACAGTATCAAGTTTGGTCAAATTCTTTTTTTTTTTTTTTTTTTTTTTTTTTTTTTTTTAACATGATTATAATATATCTCGCACTAGAAATTTATGAGAACATAAATATGATGGGGAACTGAGCAGAGTCCACCTATGCCATCTAGTTTTCAAGAAAATCATTAGATTTTGAGATTCCAACATTTACCGAAACTTGGCATACACAATTATTGACCGGAAAACAATAATTACATAGAAAAGGATATTTAAAAGGAAGTTAATATGGCGAGTTTGAAAAAAATCCATACAGCTGTTTTTAAAGGCACGCACTTGCGAGACCTGAAATTGAGCTATTTATACAAGACCGCTATCAATTTTCCTGACCTAACCAACTATATCATTCGAAAGGACATCTAATAGAGTGTTTACATAGCAAATTTGAAGAAAGTCGTCAGAGCGGTTTTTGAGATACGGACTTACGGTCCCACTTCCTGTTTCCAGTAGCACAATTCCAGTTTTCCAATGTTCACCAAAATTTGGAAAATTCATCTGTACACCAAACCTGTATCAATTCTGAAGTTCCGTCCTTCTATCTTTATTAGTTTCGGAGATATGATAGACAGAAGATTCCGCGCATACATACATACACACACACTGACCAATTGCCCAAAACTACTTTTTTGGATTCAGGATTCCTTAAAACTTAAAGGGGGGGGGGGGCGTGATCGTAGTTGCCAACTTAGCACATTTCGGCTACCGGAAAAAATTAATGGAAATATTTAATTTATTAAATCAGTGAACTGCAGCAGTTTTCACTTATTAATCAAATAAAAAATTTTATTAAAATTTTCTGGTTGCTAAAAAGTGCTAAGTTGGAAACTAGGGGCGTGGTTTTAGGCTTTCCACAAAAACATAACATTGTTTAAAAAAAAAAAAAAGATTTTGTATATTCGAGTTTGACCTGTAAATTTTCGTTGATGTATATGCACGCCAGTGATATTTATCGCATCAATTACTGAGAATAAAATTTAGATCATTTATACATAAATACATAAATTGTTTCATTAACGATTAATTTAAACATTTCAAGAAAATTTTTATTTATTATTGTATTTTTTCCTTCTTTTCAAACATTTTTTTAAATAATAAAAATCTCAGAATCAGAGTAATTTTACTTTACAGTCAACTTCCATCAATCAAAAAAATATAGGATTTAGAAACAGATTAAAATAAATATTTAAAAGTGTAGGAGGTCTTCATTAATAAAAATATTAATGGATTATCAAAGTTTTTTTCCCCCAGGAATTTTACTTCAACAAAATATTTCAAAAATTTTATTTGTACTTTTATTTATTTTGTATAAAATTTCTCTACAGTTATTTTTATTATTATTTCAAGATATATTTTTAAAATTTAAAATAACAGAGATGTATGAGATATAATAATTCCATAACCATTTTGTTAGCATTTTGTGAATTTCTGTATATTAATTTTTCCCATCAAATACTTCGTATGAAAGGTTCAAATACTATTTGAAATTTATTCAAATCAGCAATTGGGGTGGGGGGGGAGTTATGAAAGGGGATCAAACACCTTAACTATGAAGGATGTCTGCACTAAAGATTAAATTAAAATTCATGTCCTTAAAAAAAAAAAAAAATCTCTATCCTACTTGAATAAAACATATAGCAATTACTTTAATTATTACCCCCCCCCCCTTTTTTTTTTTTTTTTACATTCTGACATTTTATTTTATCAAAATAATACACTTCTTAAAAAGAAAAAGAAATGAAACTTAGAAAGTAAATTAATAAATATAATTAATGTAATATTTTAAAGTGTTTTTTTTCTCCCTCATTAAAGTTATCGAATAATAAATTACATTATTAAACTGTTTGCCTCCATAAAATTTTTAATATTTTATGAAGTCTTAAATAATTTTTAAATGTGTTATAATGTTGCTTTTAAAAACTATAATAATTAGAATATACGACACCATGTCTAAAAGTAAATTAATGATTTCAGTTTATTTATTTATTTATTTATTTTTTATTTATTTAACAGTACGAGGAATAAATATAACTAAAAATATATAAAATAAAATAAATCGTTTTTAGGACTTATATAGTAAATACAATTGTATTTACATATAATACTAAGATAGAATTAAAATTTCATACAGTTAGCTACTTCTAAATTATATATTAATAATAAAATTGTAAATATTGAGAAGAAGGAAGGGGAGATGATAAACAGCTTAATCGATCCTCTTAATGTTTATTAACGGCCCTCTTCACTTGAAAAAAATTCCGATGCCGGCTGAAAGCAGATAAAAAGTGTCCCACGTGGTTTTGACAGGAGGTGGAGAAGATTGACAGATTCACTGACGAATCATTGACTTTTTGGAAGAATAAATCAAAAATCAGCCACGTCCTTTATTGCGGTTTCGTCGGAGATTTGTTTTGTTTTGATTCTTTCTTTCTTTTTTTATTTTTGTATTTCCTTTTTTCTTTTCTTTTTATTTTCCATTTTCACATGAGATCAAATAACTTTCCTCATTTATTCTAATCTATTTATATGTAGCTCGATCCGACCAAGTACTTTATACTATTTTCAGCCCGGTTCAGGCTTTCTTTAGTTATACCAGCGAATTACGTAACAGTGAAATTTAAAATATATATATATATATATATATACTTTATAATTATACTTGAAGTCTGATATAATTAATTTAACTAAACTAGTATGTTGTGGCCACCACATGACTTTCTTCTATATTTTCCTATACAAATTCCCTCAGTAAAAATAATTTATTAAAATTATTATAAAAAAAAATTTTCTTCCATGATAATCCAGACGATTTCCATATTAGAGAAGTAGTTCCATTTATTCTCAATAATAATAATAATAATAATAATAAATTACGATTTTTTTTTTTTTTTTTTCAAAGTTTTTTTTTTTTTTTTTTTTTTTTTTTTTTTTTTCGTTAAAAGTAACAACAACAACAAAAAACCGATAACTTTGTTTTAAATTATCATAGGTCTACAATTCAACCATTCGTTTTAAAGGTATTGACAAGATCTTTCGAAAGATACCCATCTTGAAAATTTATCACTCCCGGGGGGGGGGGACTTTCTTCTATATGTAATATAGAGAAAGTATTGGATTCGTGAAAATTTTCGAACTCCGGTTTTCGATGGATTTGCACGTTTTTGGATGTGCTGAACATGATTTGATAGTTTTTAGAAAATGTCTGTCTCTGTGTGTGTGTGTGTGTCACGAATTTTTGGAGGCTCTATCTCACGAACCAATGAACGAAATTTAACCAAACTTGGTATTTAGTTGGACCCTGACATAAACTGGTGCTGATTAGATTTAGGGATCAATCGCCCAATAGGTGGCGCTGTGATAGCATTTTTTCTAAATTTTTAACATGGCAGTATAGGACAAAATTTCGTATAAATGTACATAATGAGAGTTATTTTTAACTTTTGATTGTAAAACTAATATGAATTATTGGTAAAAGTAGTTGTTAACTAGGGGGAAAAAATTGTGCTTGTGGGAGCGTCGCCCTCCCCCGGGCGAAGTAAAATTTCAAGATGGGTATCTTTCGGAAGGTCTCGTCAATACCTTTAAAACGAATGGTTGAACTATAGATCTGTGATAATGTGAAACAAAGTTATTGATATTTTTTTTCTTTTTTTTACTTTTAATAAAAAAAAACTTTGAAAAAAAAAAAATCGTAATTATTATTATTATTATTATTATAATTAATATTTTGAGAATAAAATAGACTTTTTTTTTGGATATTTACTGTTATACTACTTTTCTGATATGGGGGAGGGGGGGGGCAAAACGTAATTTCACAAAATCCTTCATATCTCAAGCAAAAAACAGATATCCCTAAAATTTTTGCTTTTAAATATAGCTAATACAAATGTCTAAAAATCGGTTTCTGGAATTTTTCAAATTCGGTCCCCAGGGGGGGGGGGGGAAACGTGATTTCACATGCGTAAAACGTGATTTCGCATAATCCTATATATCTCAAACAAAAAAAATAGATATACGTGAAATTTTTGCTCTAAAATATAGCTAATGCAACTATCTAAAAAACAATTTCTGGAATTTTAGAAATTCAGCACCCAGGTGGGGCAGCAAGGGGGGGGGGGCTATGGAGCAAAAACAAATAGAAGTACAGTTAGGCAGTTCAAAATTGGTACAAATAGGTTTTAAAGGCCTGCAAGTCGAATTGGGATATTTTCGATTGTGTAAAGTTATTAGCAGGGGCAAGAAGCGGAGAGGGGAGAAGGGGGCAAAAAAAAAAAAAAAATTGTTTTAGGTCGTTCAAAATTGGTACGTAGAGGTTTTCGATACTTACAAATCGATTGCGGATATTTTTGAATTTGTAAAATTATTAGGAGGGCGGGTAGGGGGGTGGGGCGGTAAGGGGGGCTATTGGGCAAAAACAAATAGAAATACAGTTAGGCCGTTCAAAATTGGTACAGATAGGTTTAAGAGGCCTGCAAATCGAATGGGGATATTTTCGATTGTGTAAAGATATTAGGAGGGGCAAGAAGGGGGGAGGGGAGGTGGGGGGGGGCAAAAAAAATAAAAATAGTGTCAGATTGTTCAAAATTGGTACGTAGAGGTTTTCGATACTTACAAATCGATTGCGGATATTTTTGAATTTGTAAAATTATTAGGAGGGGCGGTAAGGGGGGGCTATGGGGCAAAAACAAATAGAAATACAGTTAGGCCGTTCAAAATTGGTACAGATAGGTTTAAGAGGCCTGCAAGTCGAATGGGGATATTTTCGATTGTGTAAAGATATTAGGAGGGGCAAGAAGGCGGGGGGGGGCAAAAAAATAAAAATAGTGTCAGATCGTTCAAAATTGGTACGTAGAGGTTTTCGATACTTACAAATCGATTGCGGATATTTTTGAATTTGTAAAATTATTAGGAGGGGCGGGTAGGGGTGAGGTGGTAAGGGGGGGCTATGGGACAAAAACAAATAGAAATACAGTTAGGCCGTTCAAAATTGGTACAGATAGGTTTAAGAGGCCTGCAAGTCGAATGGGGTAATTTCGATTGTGTAAAGTTATTAGGAGGGGCAAGAAGGGGGAGGGGAGGGGGGGTGCAAAAAAATAAAAATAGTGTCAGGTCTTTGTAAATTGTTACGTAGAGGTTTTCGATACTTACAAATCGATTGCGGATATTTTTGAATTTGTAAAATTATTAAGAGGGGCGGGTAGGGGTGGGGTGGTAAGGGGGGGGTATGGGGTAAAAACAAATAGAAATACAGTTAGGCCGTTCAAAATTGGTACAGATAGGTTTTAGAGGCCTGCAAATCGAATGGGGATATTTTCGAAAGTGTAAAGTTATTAGAAGGGCCGGGAAGGGTGGGGGGGGGCAGAGGGGCAAAAAAAAATATATCAATCAAGATCATTCAAAATTGGTACATCGAGGTTTTCGATACCTACAAATCGATTGCGGATATTTTTGAATTTTTAAAATTATTGGGAGGGGCGGGAAGGGAGGAGGAAGCGGAGGGGCAAAAGAATAAAAATAGAGATAGATCGTTCAAAACTGGTGCATAGAGGTTTTTGATACTTTCAAATCGATTGCGGATATTTTCGAATTTGTAAAATTATTAGGGAGCTCATATATATGCAATCGCGCACGGGTCTACGCTGCCGAAGGCAGTGGGGACCCGGTGCGACATTTTTCCCGATCAGAGTTTTTTTTTTTTTTTTTTTTTTTTTTCCACATGATAAAAATTAATGCAATTTTGAGAATTCATTAATTATAATGATTCATTTAAAAATAGTGACCAGCGAAGCGGGCGTAGCCTGCTAGTCTATTTATATGTATTTTAATAACGTAGCCCGACCCGACGAAGTATTTTATTCTATATTCAGCCCGTTTTAGGCTTTCAGTAGTTATATCGACGAATTCTGTAACAATGAAATTTAACAAAAGAAAATATTTTTATGATTAAACTTGCGGTTTGATATAATTAATTTAACTAAAAAATAACAAAGATATATAAAATTATAACATTACTGATATATAGAGATGGGTTATCTGCACTCTGGAGCTCAGACTACTGAACGCAGAGCTGGACGGGGTGTGCGACAGGTCGTGACCTTCGGGATCGTATTTCGAAGATCACGGACAGGTGCGGTCGCACAAGTCCTCCAGCTCTGTTTTCTAAAGAAAGTGTACTTGTGTTGTTATTTATACGTGTTTCTTTATACAAGTCAAATTTTTTATAAGTAGTATAATATATAAATAGTGTTGAATTATAGTGCCTACATTTATTTAAAAATCTGGTGTGAAACAACCACACGACTTCCATTACCCACTATTACACGTATTATATGCAATTTTTGAAGATAATGTTAACAGAAGACATGGAATTGTCCTAATGAAATAGACACCTAAAAATTTTCCGGTAAGGGAAAGTTAATACACGTGTAAAAACATAAAACAGAGTTTGCACAGCGATTTTTTTTTTAAAGAAAGGGGAAGAAAATTGGCAGAGTTTATTTATTTGAAACACCAAGTTTCGAGATGTAAAACTGATCTGTCTGATCAGGATGATTATTAATTTTCCTGTGATAACCAAGTAAAGCATGAGAAAGGATATCTAAAATGGGTTTATGTAACAATTTTCAAGAAAATCGTTAGAGCCGTATTTGAGATACCGATTTTTACCAAAGCTTGACAAAATTTATTGTTGGCCAGAAAACAACAATTATATGTAAAAGGATATTTAAAAGAGGGTCAATATGGCAAGTTTGAAAAAAAAAAAAAAAACATACAGCCGTTTTGACAGGAAAGCATTTGCAGGACCTAAAATTTAGCTATTTGTACAGGGCGCCTATCAATTTTCCTGAACTAACCAACTATATCCTTCGAAAGGATATATAATAGAGTGTTTATACAGCAATTTTAAAGAAAATCGTTAGAGCCGTTTTTGAGATATGGACTTATGGCCTCACTTCCGGTTTCAGATGTCCCACTTCTGCTTTTCCAATTTTCACCAAAATTTGAAAAGTTTATCTGTACACCAGAACAGTTTCAATTCTAAAGTTTCGTAGTTCTGTCTTTATTAGTTTCCGACATATAATAGCTAGAATATTTTCCACATACATACATACACACAGAGACCAATTGCTAAAAACCACTTTTTTGAACTCAGGAGACCTTAAAACATGTAAATCAGGTGAAATCTCGATATCGAATTTTTGGACCAAATACAATACTTCCATTACCTATGGTAGTCGGGTAATGGAAGTAAAAATAAATCAAATACAAGACTCTTATTAATGTGTCTTGAAACTTGCCAGTCTTGATCAACTTTACAAGTAGCAGCCACATATCAATTTCAAAATACCAAATTTGAATTTCCTGAAGTTATTTAAGTTATGTTGATACAGGGTTGTTCGGTTTTTTTCCATAATCGAAAAAACCTGGTTAAAACCGTCCCAGATAAAATACCATTTCGTCCACTTTTATTCACTATTAATTATTTGCGAGTAGTAAATTAAAAGTTATCTTTATTCTTTCAATTAAAAAAAAAAAAAAAAAAAAAAATACTTCCATTACCCTACTACAGTATGTAATGGAAGTATTTGTATTCGGTCTGAAAATTCGATATCGAGATTTCACCTGATTTACACGTTTTAAGGTCCTCTGAGTCCAAAAAAGTGGTTTTTGGCAATTGGTCAGTGTGTGTGTGTGTGGGGGGGGGGGGGGGGGAGGATCTTCTGGCTATTATGTATCGGAAACTAATAAAGATAGAACTACGAAACTTTAGAATTGAAACAAGTCTGGTGTACAAATGAACTTTCCATATTTTGGAGAAAATTGAAAAACCGGAAGTGGGACCGTAAGTCCGTATCTCAAAAACGGCTCTAACTCCCATATCATTGTTAATAACCTACGTTAAAATTTCCGATGTGTTCGGTAGAGGTTTTCCCGCTTGCAACGTGAGAAGTCCGGGTCCACACTGCCTTCGGCACGACTTACCCACTTCTTATCGCTTCCCCAGCGGGTAAGTTCGAAATTATGTGAAATCCCACCAAAGTAAATAATGCGTACACTTGATCCACATCCATACATCAAAATTCGCCAATCTAAGATAATTTAAAGCAAATTCAAAAGGAAAAACGAGATTTTACACGTGTTTCTTGTCCCCCCCCCCCCGGGTGGTAGGGTAAAGGAGGAATTTTGTAAAATCCCGTTACAATAAGTGTCGGATACATATAAAAAATTTACGCGCCAAATTTAGCGACCATTAATCCCGTGGATTTCCCAAGACAAATTTAGCGCTAAAAGGGAGGGTCTCGAATAAGCTCCGTCGTAAAGCCCCCCCCCCCCCCCACCAAAAAAAAAAAAAAAAAAAAAAAAATCGAAAATTTTACACACTCACACACACACAAGGAAAGAAAATGTGTTTTTGGAAATATCCTAAATAAGACACATAGCTTTTTTCAATACATTTGTACCATTTCAGTAGAGCTCTACTAAAAAATCCGGAATTTCTGAAATTTTCCCCCAAAAAACGATTTCTTTCCTCCCTCCTGTCAAGAATTACAAAATCGTACATAATGTTTTATTTATACTCAAATCTTGTTTCCTCATGTGCAATTTCTTCAGCGTGAAGTAATTTGGGGCCGAGTTATGCTTACAAACTTTTTTTTTTTTTTGCTTCCTACCCCCCAGGGTGAAAGGGGGGGGGAAGATTTCGATAAATTCCGTTACTTTAGGGGTCGGATACATATATAAGCAATCCAAGCATCAAACTTTCTGACCCTGACCACAGCTCTCATAAATTTCGCAGGACAAATTTAGCGCTAAAAGTGGTGACTCGAATTTGCCCTTTGTAACACATACCCCCACTTAAAAAAAAAAAAAAATGTGTTTTGAAAATGTCTTAAAGAAGACCCATGGCTGTTTTCAACATCTTTTTTCCATTTTTGTTAAAATTTTACTAAAAATCTGGAATTTGAACAATTTTCCGCCAAAAGTTGATTTCCCTCTTCCTTTTCCTTAAAAATCGAAATTTCCTAAATCGCAATGTTTTATTTATTCCAATAAATCCCATTACTTTAGGTGTCGGATAGATACATATAATCCGAGCACCGAAATTCGTGACCGCAGCTTCCATAGATTTCTCAAGAAAAATTTAGCGCTAAAAGGGTTGTCTCGATTTTGACCCTTCGTAACCCCCTCCTCACAAAAACATCGGAAATTAGGAAAAAAAAAAATGTGTTTTTGGAAATTTTCTAAGGAAGTCTCGTAGCTTTTTTTAACATCTTTGTTCCATTTTTTTTGTAGAGTTCTTTAAAAAATTCGGAAATTGCGAAATTTCTCGCCACCGGAATTTACGAACAAAATTTAAATAAAAGAAATTTTAAATTTTCAGGTTAAAAAAAAGGGCCTTTTCTAAAATGTTATAAACGTAAATTTTTTGCTAAAAAATTTACGGGATGAGTTTTTGCACTTGAGAATTAAAATTAGGTGTTCCATCAGCGGGAACACTGCGGCTGAAAGGGTTAATAATCGAAAATTTCTAAATTGCAGATAACGTTTTATTTATACTCATGTCTATTCTGTATATGTTCAATTTCTTTACAGTGAAGTAATTTGGAGCGGTGTTATGCTTACAAACATGTTTTTAACTTTTGTTCTCCCCATCCCGGCGATAAATGGGGAGGGAATTTCGAAAAAGTTGGCAGATTTTAGTTGCGTAAAGACCTAAATTTCTGCCAAGCGCCGTTGAATTCCATCCAGCCATTCTCACGTGATACCCGGACAATAATAGCGTTACAGACATACAGACACGATGACACACACACAGACAAAATTTTCTGAAGTAATTTTCGAATTTTATGGTGTGTGGAAAGTGAAGATATCGCTTTTTTTTTTTTCCTGATAAATTTACAGAGAAAAATCTGATTTTATTAATATCGATACACAGCTTGATATCCAGTTACTGTAATTCTAAAAGAACGCATAGAAACAGCGTTCATGTTCAGGTACCATACTTAAAATTTCAGCTGTGCTTTTATGTTAGGCGTGAAAATAAGAGCGCAAAATCTTTGAAAATAATAGTGTGATTTCGTCGTTTATAAATAATTTCACAAACACTTGACTCCCATTTCTTGCAAACTTTAATTAGTTTTAGTTTCTTCAGTTATAAAATCAACTTGCTTATGTCCTTAAAAATATTTGTTTCACTCAATTCCTAGACTTCAATATTAATACAACTTATTTTGCTCAGGAATGTAAATTAATTCTTCATACCTAAGAGTAAATAAAATATTTAGTTTAATTTGAAGTCTTGTTTTTTTTTTTTTCTTTTTTACTTTCTCTTACCCATAAGGTAGAGAAAGTATTGTTTTTGGGTCAAATTTTCGAACGCGAGATTTCGTTATATTTACACGTTTTGAGGTCCCCTGAATACGAAAATCATGTTTTTAGCAAATGGTCTGTGTGTCTGTCTGTCATCAGCATATCTCAAAAACAAATTATGGCAGAAAGTTCAAATTTAGTATTCTAAATGTGTATCATATAGGGATGCTACACTAAGCTTTTCGTTAATATCAAGCAAATGGTTCGTGTACAGGTACAATCAAGATAATTCTAATACATTACGTCTATGGGGGAAATTGCAGGAAAATAGAGTTTAACGTCTATAGACTGCACTAAACCAAATGAAACAAATATATGTATTTTGTAATAGAGACAGTTAACTGGGGAAAAAAATTGTGTATGTAGGAGCCTCGCCTCCCCCCCTGGGGGGGAAGTCCCCCCTCGAGGGGAGTAAATTTTCATGATGGGTATCTTTCAAAAGAGCTCGCCAATACCTTTAAAACGAATGGTTGAACCATCGATGAATAAAATGGACTTTTTTGGATATTTGGTGTTATACTACTTCTCTAATATGGAAATCGTCTGCCTTATCATAAAAGACAATTTTTTTAAATAATAATTTTAATAAATTATTTTTTAATAACCAAATAAAATTCTATATAAATGTAGGTGCATTAATGAAACGGGGGGTTGAGGGGGGCTACCGCCCCTCTCACACAGAACTAATTATCATATAAAACTCTTCAGAAGCTTAATATGAATTGTTTAACATAGGTTTACATAACAGTACTCGTTATCTTACCTATTAATCTACAACCTGTATTTATAGTATTAAATTTCAGGGTAAGAGAAAGTCGTGTGAGTGACACACCAGATTATTTTAAATAACTACGTATTTTGAGATTCCGTGAATAATTAAACAAAGTATTTAACAATTGTTCTTTGTGAGTCTGTTATCAGTGTAACTTTAAAAACTAAATACCGGCAGGGAACTCAAGCGTTATATTTTAAAGTTCATATGAAATTCATACTTGAACAGTTTGATCAATATTGATAAGTTTCAACGAGTGATACGGATTAAAGTTGTCAATAAATGTGATTGAAAGTTATTGTTGAACATAATTTTAAATTTAATATTAGTCGTGAATTCTATAGAAATGTAGATATTAGTTTCAAATGTGGGTTGAGAAGGGTGGTACTCCCCTCCGCCCTTCCCACAGAAAATTATTTGTCAAATTAAATTATTCGTAAAGCTAGCTTAAATTCTTTTTACTATAGAATTTTATACAGTATTGATATTTTATTCCTCAATCTGAATTTCTCTTTATAAAATTTAAATGTAGGGTAATAAAAAGTCGTGTTGGTGCCACACCAGATTATATACTTTAAAATAAAATTTATTATTGAAAATCTGCTTAATTTAGTAAAAAGTTTTATATAACTTGTTAAAAAAATTTTTTGTATATTGTCAATCGTGGCATTATCAGTAAAATATCAGATTTACGTACAAAGTATTCATATAATATTAGTATTACGCGCAATGAAAAACTATTTAAAATAAAATGTGATCATATATGTCCTATAAATAAGTCTCTGAACGATTGTCTTCTAAATTGTTATGTTACTCACATCCGTAATACAGGTGAAATCTATAATAATAATAATAATATTAAAAAAAAAATAATAATAACTGAATAAAAAAACACAACGCCAAGACGTATCTTCACCACAGAAATGTAAACATCTTTTCTTCGAAACCACGAACGAGAGGCGTAGCCAGATAAAGGGTGTGTCAAAGAGGAAAATCGGCACAAATTTGTAAAATTTTTGGACTTACTTTGCGAATTTAATTGATTTAAAATTTTATTAAAATACAGGATTTTTTTCCGCATTGAATTAAACTCTTTGAGATTGACGCTGCTTTTTAAATTCTGTTTTAAAAAATTGAAAGAGTTTTTTATAAGCCATTTAATGCATCAACCCAAATATTGCAATAAAACAGCTTTCTTAAAAAACAACTGTTATTTTTTCATAAAATCTACAAAAGCTGCGTCAGTTTACGAAATGAGAGTAATCCAATAAAAAAAACCGCATCTCAATCAATTAATTTGTCACTGTTTTAAGTGCAAAGAAAGTTTTACATAGGATAACATTGGATTTTAGAAAAGGAAATGCTGAGTGAAGAGGGCCCTTAATGATAAACATTACCTCTCATTTGCTCAGTTTATAAGATGTCTATTTTTAAGCACTTTTTTTTTTTACATCCAATAAAATTCTAACTGAATATTAAACAGAATACCTGAAATATTTGTTAGAAATTTCTTTATACTTTATTTATTTATTATTATTATTATAATTATTATTATCATCATCATTATTATTTGTTTAGATATAATATATAATGTGTACAGCTGAACATATAGAACTTAAATTAAATCAAATTTACTGATGATAAATTTAATTTATCATTATTATTATTATTATTATTATTATTATTTTAAGGCATGATTATAACTAGAAAATATATAAAATAATATAAATAAACTGTTTTTGTTAAGATATTTCAATTTACAACTAATATGTTATTATTATTACATCTTTAAATAAATTAATTCAAAATAGTAATAAGCAGTATTATATGAAGATAGGAAAATATACATAGTTTAATATAAAACCAATTTTCTACATAATTTGTATCAATTTGATATTTTCATGCAAAGTATTCGATGTGAAAAATTAATATAAAGGAAATCAAAAAACTATAATAAATATGATTTTGGAATTATCATATCTCATACATTTCTGTTATTTTAAAAATGTATCTTGAAATAATGATATTTTTAAAAATATAATAATAACTTAAAATTCCTGAAAAAAATAAATAAAACAAAAGTTTTGATAATCCATTAATATTTTTATTAGGGAAAACTTCCTACACTTTTAAATATTTATTTTAATCTGTTTCTAAATCCTACTTGTTTTTTAACTGATGGAAGCTGACTTTGAAGTAAAATAACTCCGATTCTAAGATTTTCATTATTTTAAAAAATGGTTTAAAGAAAAAATAATAAAAATTCTCTTAAAATGTTTGTTTAAATTAATCGTTAATAGAGGGAAGCACCGCTGCTCTCAATTTCAGAGACTAGAACTCCTACATAGGAGTCCATCATATAGGAGTCTTATCAGAGACCTTCCTTCTCGCTTATAGCACTTGAGGAGAGGAGAACAAGTCGACACTAGCGTCTGTGGATGCAATGTGGTACTATGGAGCCGAACTAATCAAAATCTTTCTTGCATTTCTTCTCTATATTCTTTTATGACAGCATCTTTGATTGGTTAAGACAAATGATTACCATCATGTTAGCGAAAATGGGCTTCTTGGCGCACCTTGGCGTTGGCGATATATTTCTTCTATGTTTATGTTTATGTTTATGACCACATTAAGCGATTTTGTCCTTATGCCTTTTGTTTTTTAGTAGTATCATTATCATTTTCTCTATTGTAATCTGTGCCTTTTTTTTTTTTTTTTTTTTTTTGTAAGATAGTTCGATCCAATATTAAGCTATCTATTGTATATTTATATATTAATGTTTGGTAAATAGTAAAAAAAGGAATAATTTTTATTTGAACGTTATAACATTAGTAAATATGCTATCTCCTGATAAATTAAATTTTATGTTTAATTTTTACTTTTGAGTAAGAAAAAGGTAAATTTAAAACATACTAGATATTGTAAAACGTTTAATAATAATAATATGTTGCTTGTTACTTGTACATGTTTAATTCTAAATATTTAACTGTTTAATTTTGTATATATCCTTTGTTAATTAAAAAAAAAGAAAGATTAGTTTTATAATTGATTTTATTAAGGCTTTTTTTATTTTGAAAAATGCAAAAACAATAATAATGTAACAATTTTGTCAATGTCAAATGTCTTTAACAATCTTCTTGTAAATATTAATTTTACATATCTGCGTAGCATAGTTGAAGCTGGATGCTGTTAAATTAATAAATAATAATAAAAAAAAAAAAAAAAAAAAAAACCTAGGTTTAGATTATGAATTCTCATTGTTATATTAAAATACAGTGTATGAACAAATAAAAGTAAGCTTAATGACAAATTTATCATCTACCACTTGTATTTTATTTAATTAATTTTTAATGCAATATCTATAAATGTTAATTTGCAGCAAATTATGCATTAAAAAGTTAAAGTACTGTGCAAAGTCCTGTTAATAATATAATTTATAATATGTATTGAATTAGTTAAAGGCTAATGGTAGACTATTTTGTGCCACACATGCTTTAAAAAGTTATATATTTGTAAAATCAACTTTTTTTTTTTTAATTTTTTAACCAATCAGCTTCAGATTTCAATTAAACATTTGATAATCATTCTTTCTTTTGAAATAAATGATAAAATACTCTTAAAAATGTTTTATTTCATTTGATTTTTTGAAAAATCAGAATTTTTTAAAGCTTAAATAAACGCATTCTTATGTTTTATGAGATAAAAAAGTTTCTGACCCTCATTTTAAAGAGAATTTCATGAGATTTTATTTTATTTTATTAGGCAAAAACATATTTTTATTTATTTATAAAGATAGTTTTTTGTAAACTTTTTTTTTTTAAGTTTTTTGTAATACTATCAGCTATTATAACTTAAACCTTTTAATAAGGATTTATGACAAGTTACTGTACATGTAAGAATATCATTATCATATATTTTGTTTATATGATAAAAGACCTCATTTTTAAAGTCAATAATCTATAAAAGATGAATAACCTATCCATTTTATTATGGTCGAAGAATTCATAGCCTAGTGTAGGGAAGGGGCCGGCACCTGGGAAAACAACTAAACCCCTACACAATAAAGCTATGAATGAGACTCCAGGTGTCAGGTTGAAAATCAACCGTCAAAGGCCTAATTATGTTCTTTATAATCTTTTATTGATATTGTTCTTAAACTTTAAAGAAAATTATCTGTTGAGTGTAAAACAAACAATAACTGTTAAGCTTATGTTTTAATTATGCTCTGACTGAAAGTTAATAATACCTAATGTAACCCAATCTTTACGAAATCTTAAATTTGGCATTGGTTCGGTGTTAGTATGACAAAGACTGCACTGTTGGAAGGGGTGGTCTGACCCCACCCCCCTTGATGCCTTTTGTCGAAAGGTTATGGTTCGAAATTTTAAATTTCGGGTGGGTTGGGTGTTAGTATGACAAAGAATACATACTGTTAAAAGGAGGAAGGGCCGTATCTCCCCATGGTGCCTGATCTCGAAAAAAATATGGTCAGAATTTTAAAAATTTTTAAATTTGGGGTTGGTTGGGATGATAAACACTGCACTGTTAAAAGGAGGGAGAGTCTCTCCCCCCCCCCCCCCACACACACACACAAACACGTACGCACACGGTGTCTTATCTCGAAAACTTATGGTCCAAACTTAACGAAATTTTAATTTGGGGATGTTTACAGTGGCGGATTTAAAGAAGGAGGGGGGGGGGGCAAAAGTACTAACATTCACAACTGACTATTACAATTGTAAACTTTTCTTTGATCTGGAATAACACTTTGAAAAATCTTAGCCCCCCCCCCCCAAAAAAAAAAAAAAATAAATAAATAAATAAATAAATAAATAAAGTTAAGTTCTAGATCCGCCACTGTGGTTAGGTATTGGTACGACAAAGAAAGCACTGTTGGAAGGGTGAGGGTCCTCCCCCCCCCCCCATGGTGTCTATCACGAAAAGTTACAGTCCTATATTTACGAATTTTTAAATTTGGCATTGGTTGGGTGTTAGTATGACAAAGACTGCATTTTTGGAAGGGGTGGTCTAACCCCCCCCCCCCCCTCGATGCCTTATGTTGAAAAGTTATGGTTTGAAATTTACAAAATTTTAATGAATAATCTAAGAATTTCTTTCTTATCTGTACAGAATATAAAATGTATACAAAGAAAAAAATATATAAATTTGTTTTGAATTATTACTTTCTCCTATATTAAATAGGACATAATGGATGTGTAAAACATTTTTACTTGCAATTTTCAGTGTATTTACACATTTTGAGGGGATTAGAACACAATTTGACCATTTTTAGAAAATGTCTGGCTGGTAAAAATTTTATGTAGCAGCTCTAGTTCAAGAACTAATGCACAGAATTTCATATAAATTTATACACAGGGGAAAAAAAGTGCACATCAGTTTTTGATGCAAGTCACTCAACAGGTGGCACTGCTATACTGTGATTTCTCTCATTTAATTGAAGACTATCTCAGCTTCTATTGTGTGTAATAAAAAAAAAAAAAAAAACTAAGTATGCCATAGGGCTATCATGAAACATGTTTAATTTCTGTGCACATCGGCCAATAGGTGATGCTGCTATACTTCAATTTTTCCTGTGAATAGGGAAGTTCATTGAGATTTATTTGTGTATAATTACACAAAATTTTGTATGTGAGAGGGCCATTTTTATAAAACATCATGTTGATTCAATTTTGGTGCATATTGGGTGATAGATGACAATATTATGCTGCAATTTACTCTGTCTATAGGAAGACTAAATCTCAATATCTATAACATTTAACTGCACTTAACAACTTGATATGCAAGATAAATAATATGAGAATGAAAGCTGGCTTAATTTGGGTGTATATTGACCTACAGGTGGTGCTTTTCCTCACCTTCTGTGATTCTCCGCATGGCTACATCTCAACCTTTTGATTAAAATTGCACTAAACTCCATATCTAAACTCTGTATTGAGAGAAGCTATGATTAAATTTCTTCCGTGCATGTTAATCAGCATGTAGCAGTTATATATAGTGATATAGAAGAAAGTTTTGTGATGGCCATAACACACTAGTTTGAAGCTTTGTTTTCTTTTTCTTCTTTCTTTTATGTTTTCTTATGAATGTCTCAAAAGAAAGTATTGGATTCATTAAAATTTTCAACTTCTGGTTTTCGATGCATTTACACATTTTAAGAGGTCCAGAACCTGTCTTGATCACTTTTTAAAATGTCTGTTTGTGTGTGTGAGAGAAAAATTCTGTTTAACTATATCTCCACAACTACGCAGTAGTTCTGGAATTAAAATAAAAAATTAAATTACATATAAATTTATATGTAATTTCACCAACAGGTTCTGGCGCACTGCGATTTCTGCAACCTATAAGAAGGCTATATCTCAGGAACTACTGCACAGAATTTCATGTAAATCTATATCTACATGCACCTTGGCATATATTAGTGTCTATCAAGTTTTGGTGCCAACTCAACAGGTGGTGTTATACAGTACTTTCTGCAATTTTAGGGAAGGCTATAACTTGTGCTCTAATGTGCATAATTACACGAAACTTTATGTTGGAAGGGTATTATGAGAAGTTATGCTGATTCAATTTTGGTGCATGTTGGCCGATAGGTAGCGCTGCTATACTTAAATTTCCCCCAATACGTGAAAGCTGTATCTCATATCATATTGTATCATGTATAATTGCACAAAACTTGGTATGTGAGAGAGTCGGCCATTATGAAGCACTATCGTGATTTTATTTTGAGTGTATATCAGCTAACAGGTAGCATTACAGCACTGCAGTTTACCCGATGATTTTTCATAAGCCTATATCTCAGCATCTGTTGATTAAAATTGCACCAAACTCCATACGTAAAATATTTATTGAGAGAAGCTATGGGCAAATTTTTGTACAATTTAAACTGTAAGTGATGCTGTTATCTATATATATAAAAGAGTAAACTCGCTGATTCACTCACTGACTCAACACGGCTGTGGCGATCCTATGGGAGATAGAGTCACAATTTTTGGTGAGCAGGTTGATTTTAGGACCGTGGCACTCACTCAGACGGGATTTTGCGAAATACCCCCCGGGGGGCAGAAGGCAAAAACCACCTTTATAAGCATAACTCGGCTCCAAATTACTTCACGGTGAAGAAATTGCAGATGGGGAGACTAGACTTGAATACAAAAAAATTATTTTCTGCGATTTTGGATTTTTAAGGGGGGGTAAGGGGTAAAAGTGAGATTTTCGGGGGGGGGGGCAGAAAGTAAAAAACACCTTTATAAGCATAATTCGGCTCCAAATTACTTCATTGTGAAAAAATTGCAGATGGGGAGACTAGACTTAAGTACAAAAGAATCATTTTCTGCGATTTTGGATTTTAAGGGGGGAGAGGGGGTAAAAAGAATTTTCGGAGGCAAAATTAGCAATGCATGGATTTTCGAGTAAAATTCTAGCAATAATAGCTCAGATTTAAAAAAAAAAAAAAAAAAAAAGCCAAGCGTCTTCTTGAAGGTATTTGCAAAAATTCATTTTTGATTTTTCCAATTTTCGATTTTTGGGGGGAGTTACGAGGGGGCAAATTCGATCCCTCCTTTTAGCGCTAAATTTATCCGTGGAAATCTAAGAGCTGAGGTCACAAATTTTAGTGTGTGGCTTATTTATGTGTGTCCAACACCCATTGTAACGGGATTTTGTGAAAGACCCCCCCCCTTTTACCCCTTTGGGGGTTGGGTGTGGAATAAAAGAGTAAAATCACTGATTCACTGACTCAACACAGCCGTGGCGATTCTATGGGAGATAGACTTGCAAATTTTGGTGAGCATGTTGGTTTTAGGACACTGATGCCCATTATGGCGGGATTTTGCGAAATATCCCCGCTGCCCCCTGGGGGGGAGGCAGAAGGCAAAAAAATCCTTATAAGCATAATTTGGCTCCAAATTGCTTCACGGTGAAGAAATTGCAGAGAGAGAGAGAGACTAGACTTGAGTGCAAAAAAAAGAAATAGCAAAATACGGGTTTTTGAGGAAAACTGTACCAATAACAGCACAAAGATATAGAAAATCGCCAAGAGTCTTCTTCAGAATATTTCCAAAACCTCATGTTTGGTATTTTGCGATTTTTTTTTTTTTTTTTTTTTTTTTTTTTTTTGGGGGGGGGGGGGTTACACCTATTGCAATGGGGTTTTGCGAAAGTTCCTCCTTTTCCCCTTGGGGGTGGGGTGGGGGGCAATATAAACCTGTTTCCAAGTATAACTTTGCTTCAAATTATCTCAGCAAGATTAATTTGTATATGTGGGTTGTTTATGCTTTCCTGACACGCACAGTAAAGGGATTTCACAAAATTTCACCCCCCGTCCTTTAAGGGCGGAGGAAGGCAAAAACACGCTTATAGGAGTAACTGTGGTCCAAATTATCTCAGGATAGCGATTTTTTGATATGTCAATTGGTTATGCGTACTCAAGACACATACTAAAAAGAGATTTTGTAAAATTCCGTCCTATTCCCCTCTTAGGGGTGTGGTGTTGCAAAAAGCATGTTTCCAAGCATAACTTTTCTTCAAATTATCTCAGTAAGCTTATATTTTACATATGAGTTGTTTATGCATTCCCAACACACATTATAAAGGGATCTTACAAAAATTTCCCCTCCTCTCCTTCAAAGGCGGGGAGGGGGGCAAAAAACGCTTTTAAGAGTAACTCTGCTCCAAATTATCTCAGAATAGCGATTTCTTGATATGTTGATTGGTTATGCGTACTCAAGGCACACACTACTAAGGGATTTTGTAAAATTCCACCTTATCCCCCTTGGGGGTGGGGCAAAATCATGTTTTCATGCGTAACTCTGCTCCAAACTATCTTAGACGATTTTTTTTCTTGCGGGCTGGTTATGCACTCCCAACACGCACTATAAGTCGATTTTGTGAAATTTTCCTTTTCCCCCTTTAAAGGCGGGGGGGGGGGGCAAAAACACATTTTAAAGAGTAACTCTGCTCCAAATTATCTCAGAAAAGCGATTTTTTTATAGGTTGATTGGCTATGTGTACTCAACACAAACAAACTACAAAGGGATTATTTGCAATTCCGTGCTATCACCCCCTTGAGGGTTAGAGGGGGATTAAAAACATGTTTACATGCGTAACTCTGTTCCAAACTATCTAAGAATGGCAATTTTTGATGCGTGGACTGCTTATGCGTATTCAACACACACTACAAAGTGATTTTGTGAAACTCCACCCCACCTCCCCTTAAGGGGTGGGGGGAGGGGACATGTATTCATGTGTAACTCTGCAGTAAATTATCTTATGAAGGAGAGATTTTCCATGTGTGGGTATGTTATATGTATCTAACTCATAATATAAGGATATTTTGCAAAATCTCCCCCTCCTTTCCTTTAAGAGAGGGCAGGCGGGGGGCTAAAAAACACGTTTTAAAACATAACTTTGCTTCAAATAATCTTAGAATCCCGATTTTTTAATATGTGGGTTAGGTATGTGTATGCAACATGCATTATAAAGGGATTTTGTTAAGTGTGGCGAGTGGGAAAACCACTATCGAAGGTATCGAGAATTTTAGTTTAGATTTTGACTGATTTCAATGATTTTATTATTATTATTATCATCATCAATGATATGGTATTTTGAGACTTCATTTCAATATAATGACCAGCGAAGCGGGCAAAGCCTGCTAGTACAGAATAATATAGAAAAAAGATTTATGATGGCCACAATATATTAGTTTTCCTATGAAAATAACCCTGTAACTATGATTTCATTAGTAAAATACAGTACCCGCCACTTATTAAAATCACATTCGTTCTGACCAAAAGTGATTTTATTAAGCGGCTGATTTTTATATCCGGCTAACGTTCCTGTACAGAATAAAAAGGTGTTACTTCCCTGAATTTGAAAAGAAATTTTAAAAGATACCAAATAATGAAATTAATAAACAATGCTAATTAATTTTTAACAGATAATTATTGAAGTGTTTCTTCAAAATAAAAGAATTAAACACATCGCAAGCTACGAGGCGCTTTCCTTTGAGGAAAATCATCATTACTTTGCTAAAAGTTCACGCCTTTCTTTAAAATTTAAAATATTTTCGTTTAAACATCTTACTTCTTAGTTATTTCAGAATAAGAATTAGAAATTGTCTTTAAATAATTAAAAATAAAATAATCACTGGCGAATTAAATCAAATTTGTAACTTATTACAAATTAACTTATTACACCTTGAAGAATATATTCCTTGAAATTGTTCCTAAGTCAATGTGATGGGGCGTGTTTTAATTGCTATAAATGTAAAATTTAATGTTGTAAATTTTCGACAAAGAGAGATAACAGAGGGATTTCTGTATTTAATTTATTTTTTATTTAAAAAATAAAAAATCGGAGTGTAAATAAGAATTTACTCAGCATGCATAAATGGTATTTTGCTTCTGATGAGAATTTTTCAGTTTATTAACCGGCAATACTGATTTTATTGAGAGGCAGTTTCAAAGATGGTTTGCATTGATTTTATTCCGATCCTGGCAATTTGATCAGATTAAGCGGCTGATTTTATTAACCAGTGATTTTTATTAAGCGGCAGTTACTGTATTTTGTTTCATTTTTTTTTAATATTAATATTGCAAAAAATATGTAAATAATATGTAAATAATAAATTTTATTTTTGTAATTCTGAACAAAACCTATTTCTTTGTGACAATGCTTTTCACCACAAATTGCAAGTGTAGGAATAAGTATGTTACGCTTAAAGTTTTATTCTCCATGGCAATATTGCACAAATAAATAAAATATTAAATAAATATATTTAAATAAATTATATTTAAAATGTTTTTAAAAGGTGGGTTATATTTTATTGTTTTAAAATAATGAAAAAGAAAAGAAACATACAAAAAACAAAACTAATGCCGGATATCCGTATCCGACAGGCAAAAGAGCTCCGGATATCTGATATCCGGCAAAATTTCTATCCGTTTCATCCCTAAAAATAACAGACATGCCATAGTATAATAATACTTTAAGTACTTAATTTCTTACCATGTACTGTTTAAGTTTAAAAACACATGACAAAATGATATATGTAGGTATTTACCATGATCTTGTGTTCATTAACAGAAAGCAAAAAAGCAAATATAAAATCTTAGAAAGAATAAGTAAATATTTAAAGCTTACTTTTAAAATATTTTTCTGAATTTTACAATTTATATGCAATGTTAAATGTTTTTATATGGTCATTTACAAAATAATTCTAAGTGCATACATTCTACTTTTAGACTAGATAAAATCTAAGTTATTTTCACAATGGCTACATAAAAAACTTTGTAAACATTTTTCCGCAGGTTTTAAGGATTTTTACAAAGAGAAATATTTATCGCCACAAATGTGCTTTTGTCTTTTAAAATCGAACTGAGAATTCTAACTAAAAATGTTAAAAAGTTAAAAACAATGAGTCAAAGTAACATTTTACAATTTATTGAGTAGCCTACTGTAATGTGCAGATTATATTTTTTTTCTTCGCTCAATAATTTTAAATATTAAGTACTTTCATTTTCATCATCAAAAAGAAGTTTAAAAAAAATAGCGTTAAGATAATAATAATAACTTTAACATCTTTAGAGACAGACTTGTTAAAGGACTAAATAGTTACATATTTAAACACAAAAGTTTAAAAGCACTCAATTCAATCATGAAAGAACAACAATCTAAAATCACATTAGTATTTTATATTAAATGCGAATGTAATTGATTAGTATTCAACACATTTTAATGATAAAAATATGATTATTATTTAAAATATGCAAAACTAATTATATTTTCTAAGTTAGTCTAAAATGATACCAAAATATTGCAAGAAAAGTAAATTATACTTCTAATAAAGATAAATGAATTCAACTTTTTTTTTTTTTTCTTATTTATTTATTTATTTATTTTTGCAAAGTGCGCAAAAGAGATGTCAGGAGGAATGTGTAACGTAACACGTAACTATTCCACGATGTAAACTGTAAACAAATCGCTGGCGAGATGCACAGAATTTATGTCAAAAAGATTTTGCAAAAGCAAGCTACTCATTTTATCGCCAATTCGCTAACAGGTTGCTATAAGAACTGATAACCAATCAACAATGGTGTTATAAACTTTCAGTGTAAGTTGAATTCTGATTGGTTCGGCTCCATAGTACCACATTGCATCCACACACGCTAGTGAACAAGTCACCGCGCATGCTCATTAGTAGAGGGAGGAAGCTGGTGCATTTGTGTTGGGCGCGATTTAACGGTTTGTGTTCCGAGTTTTCAAAGAACTATTCATTCTCGTTCTTGAAAAAGAACGTGAATGCCCATCTCTAGAACTTAGTCGTAAATTCTTCTTTTAGCTGTGGCTTCAGAGCCAAATGGATATGCTGTTTAATTTTGTAGAAAAGAAAATGTGGTGTGTAAAACTTTAAAGATAATTATTTTAATTTTTAAATTAAATTAAATTTAAATTTGTGAAATTACTGTTATAAGATGTTTTAGAATCACTGAATCAATTTCACATTGTTTTTTGCATTTAAAATATTCATATAGATTCCCAACTCAATTTTTAATCATTATTTATCCTATTTCCAGCAAGAAAGTCTTTCCTCTATTTCTTATTTAGTTTTTTTACCAAAATCATAGCTGTAAAGTAAGGTTGTTGCAATTAAAAATGGACATAAATCGACTAAGAAAAAAAAAAAAAAAAAAAAAAAAAGAAAAAGAAAAGAAAGAAAGAAAGAAAAACAAGAAAGGCTGAAAGTCTCTGTATAGGGCGCGGGGGGGGGGGGGGAGTTCAGAGAAGATGATTCCCTTTGCTGTGCTAAGGGAATCTACTACCCTGAAATTTAATACTATAAATGCAGATTGGAGATTAAGGGTAAGATAGAGAGGACTGTTATGCAAACCTATGTTAAAACAATTCAAATTAGGCTTCGGAACAACTTTATTCGGCCTGCCGCCCCCCTCAACACCCTGTTTCATTACTTTACCTACATTTTTATAGAATTCAAATCTGTTATTAAATTCAAAAGTTCATTTAAAGTTATTCAGGCAACTTTCACACCAACATTCCTAAAAACATGATTTTTGGATTCAAGGGACCTCAAAACGTGTAAATATAACAAAAATTCAATTTAGAAAATTTGGCCCAAAAACAATACTCTCTCTATCTTATGGGTAAGAAAAAGGTAATACATCGATTTACTACGAAAAATATGAACGTAGCGATATTACCTTCATTTGTCCTATTACCTTAAATAATTAATTAATCATTTATTATTTCTGCAGAGATGCAGAAAATTTTGGAGTGTAAAGCTGATTTTTTATACCAACTATGTGAAAAATACCAGAGTCGGGTATCGAAACCGGGCTTTCCGCTTTACGTGCGGATGCTCAAACCATTGAGCTACCCTGGCTGATTACCAGCTAGGCATTTCTCACATAACATTCGTTGGCAATGTCACCGAGTCTGTACACACAGCTATATCAAGTGACATTAATAGTCATGGCACAACTCCAATAGACCACGAAATTTTAATTTAATTTAGAAATTTATTCATCAACCCTGAAAGTTCATTTCAGAAAATTTTGGAGTGGAAGGTTGATTTTTTATACCAACTATGTGAAAAATACCAGAACCGGTTATCGAACTCGGGCCTTCCGCTTTAAATTAAATATATTTAGACTTTTTTTTTTTTTTTTTTTTTTTTTTTTAAACAGCTGTAAAAAAAAAAAAAAAAAAAAAAAAAAAAAGGCCTATTCAAGGTTTGTACGGGCCTTATTTTTTCCCTGAGTCTTATACCAGTAAATATCTAGAACGATTTTCGTTATAAAATAAGTCTTTCTCATTAAGATGAATTTTACTGTTTCAGAATACTGGTGTGAGATTCAGGGAAAAAATAAGGCCTGTACGAACTCTGCTATTGGAGTTGTGACATGTTCAAATTTTCTCTTGATATAGCTGCTCTAATGCAGACTCGGTGACCTTGTCAACATAAATTATGTGAGAAGTGCCGAGTTGGTTATCAGCCAGGGTAGCTCAGTGGTTAGAGCATCCGCGCGTTAAGCGGAATGGCCAGGGTTCGGTTCCCGACTCTGGTATTTCTCACATAGTTGGTAAAAAATCAGCCTTCTACTCCATTCTATCAAAATTTAATTAAAGATAGTTTATGAAATTTTAACATTTTAAGTAAAAATGAAAAATAAGACCAAATAATGTTTTAAAACTTAAGAGAAGATATAGCACAAAGTATTTCGAGATTCTGCCTTCCCCCCCCCCCCCCCAATTTTAACTTAACCATAATCACAATATTGGTTTCAAATTGAACTGGCCGATGGCCGTATTATCCCAGTGACCTCCCTGCTACTCTAATTTTGTTTTATAAATTTGATTTACATAAATTAAATGGCAAAGATTATGATGGCATTTTCAGGACCAGTTTTGGGGCCCTTTGCTACTCAGGGCCCCTGGCACGTGCCCCTGTGATAATCAGGCCGTTGTTTGTGTGTGCATATGTTCTTTTCCTTGGGTAAGCGTGTGTACATTATTATACCATATTTGATGACCTTGTATTAGAAATGTGATTCCCCCCGCCCCCCTCAAAAAATAATCCTGGCTACGGCCTTGGTTCGAGCCCCCCTCCCCCCCCAGAGATTTTTCAAAGTCGGCGCTGCTGAGTCTCATTAGAATATTTAGAATTGATGGCGAGGTGCAAACAGGGCCTGATTATCCAAAAGGCTCAGGAAGCACAAGCTTCCCTCTAAAATTTAAGAGGGGGCTGAATGATAGTTAATTAAGAATATTAATGCTTAAAAAACGATTAAATAATTTTATTATAAAGATTAAAGGATTAAAAACATGGTCTTGAATTTTTTGTTTCATATTTTCACACACTGAGATTGAATTTTTTCTGAGAAAGGTTACCTAAAACAAGACAAAACACTCACTATTTTGGGAAAAATCTATTATTTAACCTCAAAAATCTGAATGTTCTTAATTAAAAAGTTGTATGATTTTAATGCTCTGTGTAGAAACCACCCAGATGTGTATATATATACATAAATATAAATAAATAAAATAATAATAAAAATAATAAACGCACACTATTTTTTGGCCTATAGCATTTTTATATTACAATATTTAACAGAAAAACAAGATTTTCCAAAATGAAAGGAGGCCCCGAAATGATGCTGAGCTTCCCCTAGCTTCAGAGCTTAATCGGGCCCTGGGTGCAAACAGGCCCTGACTTACGGCAGGGCATACGGGGCAAATGCCCTGGGCCCCCTTCTGGAAGGGTCCCCCCTACAGGCGAATACAGAAATTCTGCAACCTAAAGACCTCTTATGCCACTGCAAGGGGGCCCCCCAGAATAGGCTTGCCCCGGGGCTGCAGGTAGTCTAAGTCGGGCCCTGGGTGCAAACGCTAAAACATGTGAAAAAGGCAAAAGGAATCGTCGCCTTGCGTTGAAATCGGCAAGATCACATCCATCACTTTTGCCCAAAACTTGCTCATTCCAACAGCCTTCGAAGAATTTTACATTGAATCATTTGAGTTTTCTAGTTCAGAAGAAATTCAATTTTTTGTTTGCAATAGCAGGGATGGAACACGGGCGCAGGATTCACACCGGAATCTGTTGAAGAAATTTCTCTACCTATAATATCGTTGATTTAAGAAGTAGAAAATTTTCTTACATTGATAGTGGTATGAATTCTGCGCCCGTGTTCCATCCCTGCAAATAGATAACTGAATTTCACGTTTATCGAAAAAAGACTCCGCCCATCGTTTTTCCTCTCATCTTTTAATTGGATTTCGATCGTATTAAAATGTATCAGTTTATAGCTTTTGATTACATAGATTTATATCTGTATGTTTATTAGTATTTTAAAATTACGAGAGGCTGTTATTTATATTTGATTTTAAAAATAAATAAATAAATAAGCATTAATATAGACATTGTTGTAATTGAAAATTAAAGAGGCTTCTCCTTCAAATCGCATAAAACATCGCAAAGCTATTTCAAAAGCAACTATGAATTTCCGAGCTCCTATATACTTTAATCATAAACATAGAGTATGTCTATGTCGGTATTTTTAAATCCTTTTCACTCAGTTTTTGTTTCCATGCACTGTAAATTTAACTCATTTGTCTGCAGGTGTTTTGCAAGAAAAATCGAGACGCTCCTCCCATTTTTTAATTAGGAATGGAAGCGGAGTCACTACTACCCACTACCCACTACCCACTAAAGATCCTCTCCTTTTCTAATAATGGTTTGAGTTTTAGAGGAAATTCGAATTTAGACCTAAATCTTTAACTTTTAATGATTACATTAATTTCTTCAATGTATAAGCTTAAGATTAGAAGAAAATAGAACTATTTTAATGTAAAGACCAAAAGGGGAAAAAAGATAAAGTTGTTTAATATTCAAATTCCCCATTTTAAGAGATTTTACTACTAAACAAATTACAATTCAGAATTTTTACATTAAAGTTATGAAACTGTTATAAAATTTGAGTGTGCAGTGAGGGATTTTACGTTTGAAACAAACCTTGAGTAAGTGAAATATTCAAAACTTTGCACGTAATAGAAAATAGAGTGAATAGGTTCGTACTCGAAATAGAAAATAGAGTGAATAGTAACAGGTGAATAGGTTCGTACATGTAAATCTACATGCATAAACTTTACTTTCATTACCTATAAATTATTTTGTAATGAGGCGTGACAGAAAGTTGGTGTTATTTCTAATTAGAATTATTTTGTAAACTATTTGTGAAGAGTTTTAAACATGTTATGTTATAAGATAATGGTATTGAAGCGTATGTATTCTACAGATCATACATAATAGCTTTGTGAATGTTAATATATTATACCTTTGTCAGGAGCTATGTGAAAGCTGAAGTTTAAAGATATTCATAAGCTCATCTTTAAGACACAGCTTTTTTTTTAGGGAAACAATTATAATGAAGTTCATTTTAAGTCACAGCTTTTTTTTTTAAGGGGAAGAATTATAATTAAGTTCATTTTAAGTCTCGTATACGAAAAACTTAGAAATCATAAAACTTCAGTATCGCTCAAGATAAACTGAGAAAATTTGTTCGTTTAAATGAAGAACGGATTATAGATTAAAACAGATGCAAATGAAATTTTAGGAGCAAAATTTTTAGTGGGGTAGGCGGGATACATAAGCATCAAATGTATCAGCATAATATTTTTAGAACTTGGGTAATATCTATATTCTCCCTGCCTCAAAATTTTATTATTATTATTAGCTCTGAACGCCCAACTTAATATTTATGAAACTTTAAAGAATTCGTTATCATATCATAGTGCTAATCAAAAATCAACGTTAATAAGATATATGACCCGATATTTTTCAGCCTCTATTCTAACACTCTCTACCAGTGCGAGGAAAACGGAAACTTTTTACATCTACATTTTACATTCAACCCCTTTCGGGGTTCCCAAAAATTGCCTATGCCGACGGTATTTCACGTCGTCATGGCGGGGTATTGGGAAAAGTTTTCAACTAGCAATAGTCACGCCTCGGTAGAACCTCATTGGCTATGACACTGCCTCTGCGCAAAGCTAAAGTGAAAGAGCAAATGGATATGCTGTTTAATTTTGTAGAAAAGAAAATGTGGTGTGTAAAACTTTAAAGATATTATTTTAATTTTTAAATTAAACTAAATTTAAATTTGTGAAATTATTGTTATAAGATGTTTTAGAATCACTGAATCAATTTCACATTGTTTTGTGCATTTAAAATATTCATATGGATTTCCAACTCTATTTTTAATCATTATTTATGCTATTTCCAGCACGATTATAGTTCTGAAGTTATTCTCGGGAATCAAGTACCATCATTCATCAATGCTTTACATTTTTAGAGGAAAAAGGATATGTAGCAATAGGTAGAATTACTATTCTGTATTAGAACATTCTGAATAACATGCAAAATAATAAATTAAAGGAACGAAGGAGGAGGGGAAGTTTGGGGAAGAAAATACATAGTGGAAAACAATCTTCTTCGAGTTTGTAAATTTTATATTTTACATTATTAGAAACGATAAATATCATATATGAAATATGAATATGCGTTTATGTTGAAGGTATACGCATATGGTGTTTAATATCGTTTTAAATACTATTTATATTGGAAACTGGACATAACATGAGAAATATATATATATATTCATGTTTTGAAAAAATAGTAAGCTACAAGGAGATGTACAATAACTATAAAGAAATTAGCTACTTGTATAGGCCATAATACCACATACACTTACCACTTATACCACTTTAGTTATAATTATTTATATAGCCTATAGCCTTATAAATCCAAATACTTAAGTCTTCATGAATTAAAAAAAATTTCAACTAAAATTTTTTTTAGAGAAATGTTATTTCAAGTTAGTCATACAGACCAGCAAAGAAAGATATGATTATCTAGATCTAGAATATTAAAAGGAGACTTGGCGCTTCGTTATTAAAATCAAGGAAATTTTCGACGTCTTGAACGCCAAAGAAAAAAAATTGAAAAGCACTGAGCCAAAGAAAAAGCAATTTTTTCACCTTTGGCGTTCAAGACGTTAAAGATTTCCTTGGTTTTGATATGATTATCTAGTAGTCAACACTTAAATTATGAAATTTAAAAACAACTTCATTATCATTTATTAAAAATCATTTAATTAAAATTTAATTAAATATCATTTTATTAAAAATATATTTGAATATTAACTAATCAATAAATAAGAAATTGTTTATTTATTTATTTATTCCCCCCCCCCTCTACGATAACGTAATGATTGCGATTTAGGTGTTTATAAGATATAGTGTATATACAAAAGGTGGCCATAATTAAACTGACAGTGTTTACTGTGTCCTGTAGAGTAATCTATTTGCGCGAATGGCGCCAAATTTTGTAGGATGATTTAACAAGATGGGAGACGAAGGATTGCACTAAAAAAAATTCTAAAAGTCACCGCTAGGGGAATATGTGGAGCTGTGTAAAAGAAATGAGAGTTCTAAAACACGCACCATCAATATTGAAGAAAAATTACCTTTAGTTATATTTAGTACATTTAACAATTTAATTCAACTTCAATGTGGTAACAATTTTTAAAAAAAGCGAAAAATTTACATAAACAGTGATAAAGTTTCTTTATCTGCAATTTCACTTATTGAGGACTTATTCAGCTGTCGCCTCAAATGGATCGATAACTTCGATCATTGGGAAGTTTGATCTACACTCATGTCTATAAATTAAGGATAATTCAGATTCATACGGAAATCGAACTTTAATGCAAAAATTTGAACTGTAGAAATACCACACATATCTTTAAGAATAATATGCAAATTATAGGAAGCCATTATATGACGCCAGTATGATGTCACAATGACGAAAGTGTAAGAAAGTGGTAGATAAGGAATAAGAGCAAAGAAGGAAAATTGTTCACAAACGTTCTGTAAGCTGCTCAGTGCCACAACTGAATAGTTATGACACAGACTACGCATGGGCATGTGGATGATTTTTTACGTGGTAGAATTATCGGCCGACTGGAATGTGGGCGTACTCAGATAGAAGTATCGAGGGAACTTGGAATCGCCAAAAGTGCCATCTCTAGGCTTTAGCGACGATTCCAGAATGATGGAAATGCTAGTCAAGGGTACAGTACTGGTCGGTCCTGAGTTACAACGCCGAATGACGACCGGTATTTGGCAGTAACCGCCAAAATAAGCAGATGGAGCACCGCATCAGACCTGTCTCGTCAGCAATCTGCAGCCACGGGTACCACAGTTGCAAGGCAAACCGTGTATAGAATTTTAGGAGATATTGGTCTATATGCTTGCAGGCCTGTCAGATGTGTTCTGCTCACGGCAACGCACTGTGGCCAGCGGTTAGCTTGGAGTAGAGAACATGCAATGTGGACAGCGGCACAGTGGGTTCGTGTGGTTTTCCGACGAGTCCAGGTTTAGATTGCAGTCAGATTCATGTTGGACATTCATATGGAGAACGCCAGGTGCCCGTTACCACCAAGACAACATCATTGAACGACACCGTTACGGTGGGGCAGGAGTGCGCATTTGGGGGGGGGGGGGGGATCATATTGGGCTCCAGAACAGACCTGCATGTTCAAAACGGAACCATGACAGGCCAGATTTATCGGGACATCATTCAGGAGCAACATCTACGTTTGTTTAGGGGTGGCATGGGCCCAGAATTTGTATTTATAGATGACAATGCGCGTTGTCACAGTGCAAACATTGTACACGGATGCCTACAATCTGAAGATATCGTCAGTATGGAATGGCCAGCATTCTCACCTGACTAGAATCCGATAGAGCATGAGTAAGACATGCTTGTCTGACAAGCTGCAGCCCGTCAACCACCTCCTACATGTGTACCAGAACTTCGGAGGGCATTGCTTACTCAATGGAGTTATCTTCTCCAAGATCAGCTCGATAATTTAATAAGCATGCCTAAGCGTTGTACGGACTGCATCTTCTGGGAGACATATAATGTATTAACCATCATACCAATCATGTATTGTTAAGTTTTTGTAAGGGAGATATTTCTTGTAATTGCTTCAGGGAGCAAAAATCGTAGTATTTATGATTAGTATTCTACATAAACCACCTTTTTTGTTCTTGATCTTTTGTTTAATAAATGCAACTTTATGAATAAATCATATTTGTTTTGCTTCTGAACCTTTATTTGTCGCAGCTAGTATTATCCTTAATTTATGGACATGAGTGTAGTTGACTGAACAGACTTACTGGACAGAATCTGCCAATGGATCAGCCTAAAACGCTTTTCTGATTGTACAGGAGATTCCTGCAGACATGTTACTTTCTGCTGTTGTGAATACTGTGCACAAAATGCAATATGTAGTCCACGAAAACGGTGGACACATTGAGCCCGATTTGAATGTGCTAAATAAAAGGAAATTTTATTTCAGTATTGATTCTGCGTTTTTTAGAACTCTCATTTATTTACCTATTATACCTTTTTTAGAAACAAAATTTAAGTCATATAATTGTTCATCATAAAAGATTTTTAATTAATCTTAATAATTAGTGAATATTAATAAACATTTAATTACTGACTTCAACTAGTTTTCTTAAAAATAATTTTGTCATTTGAAAAATTAATTTTTTTCAGCCCCTCCCATAATTTTTGAATTGTTACGTTCTGATCATGAAAGTAGAAAGAGGATTGTACTACCATGGTTCCGATATACAGAATTATTCTATGTTCATGGGACAAACGTGAAGGGGAGGTACAGAACATAAAAAGGATTGATAATTGTATAGGAACCCATCACCACAAACGTCTGTTTAACCCTTAAAGAGCTGGATGTTTTTGGTTATTTTTTAACAATAAAATCCAGATATGGGCGTGACTCTCGAATGTTCCATTTAAAAAAGAGATTTTATATCTTAATGTTTTCATGAAGGAATATACCTAGTAATAATTCTGTTTGTAAACGATCGCACATATTGCCTTAAGTGAAGATTATGTATGATTTCGGGAAGTAGTAAAACATACTAGATTTTAAAATTTACACAGTGGACGGAGTCACATGTGAACTATGAAACTCGTGTACTCATGAGCAGTAGATCTCGCGCTGATAGTGTAGATGGAGTTTCTTGGTTATTTGTAACTTCACCTACTGTGTAAGTTTTAAAATACTGCATGCTTCATTATTTCTAAAAAATCATACACAATGTTCGTATTAATGCGACCAGTGCGACAAATACATAGATTGAAAAAAGAATTATTACTACATATATTGCATTATGCAAACATTAGCATGAAAAAACTTTTTAGAAAAAAAAAAGAACATTCGAAAGCCACGCCCATATCTGGAATTTATTTATCGTTAAAAATGACCCAAAACATCAAGTCTTTAATGGGTTAAATTAATGTTTGTGTTCATGGGTTCCGAAATTCTCAATTTTTGTGATGTTCTCTACTTCCCCTCCTAGTTGTCCCATGACCGTAGAATAATCCTATATATTACTTCGTCAAACTAGGGTTTCGCAGTACTGTATTGAGAAAGCTACGGATCTATATATAATATGCTACTGCATTTTAAGAATGTAAGAATAATATGCATTACTCTTAGTCTCTTACATTCAATAAGCTCCCCCCTCCCCTTCCCTAATTCTTCAGTAGTATGACACCCATAAATGGGAATTCTAATGAAAAAGGGCGGTTACAAAAAGTGATAGTCATAGCTAACTGGTACTTTCCACCAGTTTTAGTTGTTGGTATATCCCTTGTCTAATGATCATTGTAATACAAGCAGGGCAGAAAAGTCATTCGTATATAAAACAAAATCATTTATAATTTCAAATAGCTAAGTTAATCTTTCTCACAAATTTTGTACTGAATTTTTGTTGTAAAGTGCAATCGTAGAAAGATTTTAATGTAGAAGAACATGGATGGAACACGGGCGCAGAATTCATACCGGAATCCGCTTAAGAATTTTCTCTACCTATAATATCGTTGATTTAAGAAGTAGAAAATTTTCTTACATTGATAGTGGTATGAATTCTGCGCCCGTGTTCCATCCCTGGAAGAATAATATTAATTATATATACTTCGGCAGAATAAGTAATCGCGGAAATGGGAAAAGGTCGAATGAATGGTCTTTGTGTTGTTTACATCATGAGAAATTTTGTTCGACAGTAATCTATTTTTTGGGTAATATTGACTGCTCTTGCTTGTCGCGAAGATAATAAATAACAGATATTAAAATTCAGAAATTCAAACTCTTATCAATGTTTAATATATATATATATATATATATTCTTACTTAAATATAAAATATAAAAGAAAGTTGTTTTTAACTCTTAAAGGCCAAGTGTTGCCTTTCGGCTACATACTCAATTTTGTCTTCTAAAGTATTATTAGAATAATATTGAAACTCAAGATCATCATGTTTTCAATTTAGCAACAAATTCCTTTTTAGCTGTAAAATAAAGTATGACTTTTTAAAGTATTTTTCCTATGATTTATTTAAGAGAGGAAAGAAGTAAAACATTTTTAAATTGATTTAAAAATAATCAGGCATTTAAGGGTTAAGATACTATATTTTCTTATCTTTCCCTTATTATTGGGTTTAATTGAGATAAAATATTTATGTGGGTGTGTATTTCATGCGTGCGTAGTGACTATACGAAATAACATACACTACGATTACTTGTCGTAGTGTATGTTATTTCGTATTGTCCATAGTGTAATTTGTAGAATGTAAAAATGGAGACCTCAAACCACGTTTTACAATCCTTGTGTGAGATAAACATACCACGTTGCACGAAAATTTCTCAGTCATCCGCTTTGCTATGAACACAGCTCTTTGTGATACTACAGGTACAGCGCCTAGAATACATAGTATGGAAAGAGACGAGAAAATTAATGCCCTAAAAATTCAGCCTCTCACCAGAGGTCAATGCGATCGAGTTTATTGTTTGAAAAACCGAAATTAATATATTTATTGGTTATTTATGTGCTTAGATCACATGACCGAGCAGATGAAACTGGGAAAAGTCAATCAATTCTTACGCAACGTTCACGATTTCAGCAAAAAATTCAATCGCTGCACTAACTGAAAGGCTTAATTTTTTTATACTCGGGGCAAGCACAAGTTGATAGTGGGGGGAAGCCCGTAGAAATTATACCTTCATGAAAGAAAATAGTTCTTTACTATATTTAAGTGTAATAACCTTTTTACTCGATTTTTTAAAATCCTGATAAACTGAAAAATGATTGGCTATTTAAACTGAACATATTTATGTTATCAGGGCCCGATTAAGCTTTGAAGCTAGGGGAAGCTCAGTATCATTTCTGGGGCCCCCTTACATTTCGGATTTTTTTTTTATTATTTTTCATATACCTCGGTGATTTCTACACACAACACAGGGATGGAACACGGGCGCAGAATTCATACCGTTTAAGAAATTTCTCTACCTATCATATCGTCGATTTAAGAAGTAGAAAATTTTCGTGCATCGATAGTGGTATGAATTCTGCGCCCGTGTTCCATCCCTGCACAACATTAAAATCGTATAACTTATTAAGAACATTCAGACTTTTGAGTCTAAATAACAGATTTTTCCCTAAGTAGTATTTTACCTTGCTTTAGGCGACCTTTCTCAGAAAAAATTCAATCTGAGGGTGAAAATATAAAACAGAAAATCCAAGAACCTGTTTTTAGTCATTTTGGGGCCCCCTCTTAAATTTTAGAGGGGAAGCTTGTGCTTCCTGAGCCTTTTGGGTAATCAGGCCCTGTATGTTATCACATGGTACTTTTTGTGTTAGATAAGCATAAATTTTTTATAAAAGTATTGTTTCGCGAAAAAAGTCTCTTGGCGGAATATTGACGTAAGAAGGAATACCTGAAGTAACCTTTTCTTTCGCATGTTTTTGTCTCTCTAATAGTAAATTCCACCTGTGGGCTTATTATTTAAGCTATCATATTTCAGAACAAGGATTTCTGTACCCATATTTATGCTACAAATGAATAAACATTATAATTATACTCTTTCTAATTAAAGCATTTGTATACATAGTATTTTGATTGTACAAATATAAATATTCGGGATATTCCTAAGAAATATACTAACATATAAATTGAAAAAGAAACACTCGTTGGCGTAGTTACAGATTTCCAAATGACATGAATCTACGTTAGTGGTGGCGAAAGTTTTAACATAACATTGGAAGAATTTCGTTACAATTACATTAGCATTGCCATAATGATGAATTACCATTTACGTATCATTACAGAAACATTCCTAAAAAATTACCATTGCTGTTACATTGTCATTCGCTATAATCATAATGCAGAATTACCATTACCGTACCATTAAAGAACAATTATTATTATTTATTTATTTTTAAAATTGTATTTTGAGAACAAAAATAAGATTTTTTTCTTCTTAATCATAATATCATTTGGAGAATATTAATCTCAAAAATTACTGGCGTGAAAAAATAGGCGGGATTAACAATACACGTACAGTGTACAGTATATAACTACGGTATATTTATTAGCATATTGGCAAATATGCAACAAAAATTGTATATGAATATGATTAGACTGACTTTTACTGCAGGTTGAATTGAATTTCATTTTTATGATTATCACTAACATTTTTTTCGAATAGTAATTACCAATATAGGTAGAAGTATTTCTGGGCTGAAATGGAAATATTTTGTGTATGTCCTTCAATTAGAGAATATGTGCATAAAACAAAAATTCTTACCATTATGTTGTACAGATCTGGGGAGTTCAATAAATTATTACTATTTTCATATTGACATCAAGTGGGACTATTACAATCTGTAAAAATCACAAAATATAAAAAATCAATATACAATATAAAAACTTATAATACCACTATTATTATTAAATTAAAGTTTTTTGATATTATTTATTCTCAAACGTACATTACGTTTAATTAAATGCCAATAATATTTTCCAACGCTTCTGCAAAGTAACTCCGTGTGCGTTACCGCGCAGAGTGATGTGATTAGCTCCGTGATGATTAGATTAGATGGTGAGATCTGCAGGTCTGGGTAATTCTGCAAAAGCTTAACATTTTCAATCACGAATTCTTAAAAAGGAAAAAAAAGCGGTTTAAAAATTTTTTTTTTAATGTACACTTACTTTTTATAAGACACATAACACGGGAAAAATAGAGGGTACTCTATATATGTTAAGTATCTGGCAAAGCCTTAATATACTAACTATGATAAAGAGAGTGACATTTTTCTTGTATTAAGTCTTCTACTCAGGTCTCGAGACAAATTTAGGTTTAAGAAGCATACTTGCCAACATACTAAGTAATATTCCGTAATATCGTTAGCCCCGCCTTCTTCTTCACATCAGTATCTTATTAGAGTATTTTTCTTCTTATTTAATCTTAATTGCTTTTGGAGAATATTACTCTAAAAATTTACCGGTGTGAGAAAAAGGGCAGGACTAACAACCCTACAGAATATTAATTAGGATGTTGGCAAGTATGAAGAAGGATTGCATATTATTATCATAGCCATAGCTTAATTACATATGTAATAACAGGTATTATTTTAAAAAAGTTCTTTAATATATAATAGAAATGTTGTACAGGAGAGTAACAGCCTAAAATATTACATACCTCTACCTCAGTTTAAAAGTTAAAAATAAAACTTTAAGTAAAAATACAATTTTTAACAATAGATGTTTTCTATTGTGGAGCCTTAAAAATCATAAAATAAAAATGTATTCTTGCAAAGATATGCTGTAAAGAAATGAAAGTTTCAGCTCTTAGAAAATTCTAGAGAAAAATATAGATATTTCTCTTTTACAAAAAATGAAAATCAGCATAAAAAGTTACGCTCATCAGCGCCTGACTCTGTCACGCTTGGGTCCCGGACAAAAGCCCCACCGGACAAAATCCCCACGGACAAAATCCCCACGGACAAAAGCCCCACCGGACAAAATCCCCACCGGACGAAAGCCCCGCCGGACGAAAGCCCCATCGGACAAAATCCCCACCGGACAAAAACCCCACTAAATCTCAAATATACATGGGGGGGGGGGGAGGCTAAACGGGACCACAATGATAAAAACAAGATTAAAAAAAATATATAAATATATATATATATATATTTAAGATATTAATGAAACTTTGTTTAATTATCATTAGAGTTTTAAGTACAGTCGGCTGCAAAATTATTCGAGCACTAGCAATAATCCTTGCCAAAAAAAAGTACACTTAATACAGCTTTGTTAAATAAATCCTTGTCGAGTCATGTTCTTAATCAGTCTAAGAACATGATTCGACAAGGATTTACTTAACAAAACAGTCTTAAGTGTACTTTTTAAATATAGGAATTATTGGCTAGTGCTCGAATAATTTTGCAGCCGACTGTAATATATACTGAGAGTTACATATATCTGATAGGGAGGGGTTTCTGCTAAAATTTAGCCATCATTACTACTCGTTGTATGTGTAGATGAATGTATATGGATGCTTTTAATTTCTGTCAAAATACTTTGTGTGTGTATATATATATATATAATATTATGTGAAAGATTATACACAAAAAATTAAAAAATTAAATATATATTTAAAACATCTTTATTTATTAAAAGTGAAAATTTTTAATATTTAAATTAATTTGTTTAATAGAACTATTTGAGCTTTTAATGGAAAACTTATTTTTTTTTAAATTAATATATATATATATATATATATACATATATTTTCTATAAATGATTAAAAAGTAAAATAAAATAAATAAATAAAAATAAGTTTTAAAAAATTAACTAAAAATTTTAGAAAACTAATTTAACTAATATACATATCAAGAGACTCGGCAGAGTCTCAAGTGACGCAAGCGCAAAAACAAACGAACGCCACGACACTCAGCGGAAACGGAAAAACGAACGAAACTGCGACACTTATATATACACGAATTTAAAGATCAAAGAAACCGCTGAAAGCCGACACTTAATATCTCAGGAAATATGGGAGGTTATGTTCTGATAATTTCAAAATAGTCTTTCACCTTCTGTCTGATCCTACCCTGAAATCGCTACATTTCTGCGTGCAATATATTTCGAGATATGAATTGGCTCATTTAAGCTATAAATGGACGGCCTAATGTGTAAGAATTTTTTCTCGAATATGGCTCGAGCGAATTTAGTTTAATTTATATATGATATTAATCGCTTTTATCTGATGTGCCTGACATCTCCCTTTTCCCTAGGAAAACTCTTGTTTTTTTTTTTTATAACTCAGTTTAAAAATCGAACTATTTTTACTACGCGATGCAAAGATTTCTATTGATAATTCTCAGAATTCTGAACAGGTGTTATTCGGTTTGGTCTTGTAGTTGGTTGGTTGGTTCAATCTGAATGCAGTCAATAAAAAATTAAGATTTTGTTTTTTAATGCAAGAAAGAAACTTTATTGTTTCTTTTAAATATTTATTGTATATATACGAAATAAAATTCCACTTCAATATATATATTTTTTGTTATAAAGGAAATATTTAAGATTTTAAAATTTCGCATTTCGTCAAAAAACTATTTTGATAATATTTTAAATAGGGAACTATTTTATAATTATGGTGATTCTATTTCATAATTGTTGATGATAAAGTTACAATTTTTTAAGGAGAAAATATTTCTATGTATTCATTCGCTGGGCCACAAACAGTTAATGTAAAAAGCAAATTTCTGATTGGCAACATTGCAAACAACAACAATTTGGTTTGTTAGCGTGAGACTTGTAATCTCTTGCTGATTGCTTTTGTACATTATTCTTATTTTTGCTATTTCTAGAATATATATTATCCACGGATTTCAACGTTTATTTGGATTTTCTAAATAATTTAATTTCAGGTAAGAAATAGTATTTTAATAGTTTTATTAAACTTTTTATAGTTTTATTAAACTTTTGATGCACGTGTAAAATAAAATTCCTACATTTAGCTTCTCGTTTTTCTTTCTTTTTTTTTTTTTTTTTAAGCTTTTTCATGTTTTCGTTGTGCTTTATTTACTATGTATTTTATTTATTACTCTAATATAATAGATTTTGTCATTAAAATTGTAGTATTTCTATCACTATCTAAAAAACTATCTGAAATGATAGAAAATCGCAATGTGAAAACCCCCTTGTGTGGTGATACAGCCCAAAAGCTAATCGGTACCATGTTAAACCAAATATCAAATTCTGTTAAATTAATTCCATTGGTTCATAAAGTACAGTGTTTGAACTCAAAGAGAAAGATATTTTGCAAAATTGGTCGAATTGAGTTCGGGAAATTTCAAAACATGTAACTTCATCAAAAACCGAGAATCTAAAATTTTTCTGAATCTTATACTTTCTTCTTATATATGCAGAGGAAAGAATAATAAATCCACTTTTTCAAAAATAAGTAGTCGATTTAAGTTAATTGAAATGCAAGGAAATCTCAAAACGTGTAAATTTATCGAAAACCGGAAATCAAAATTTTTTCCATATCTTCTACTTTTTTCTTACTGATGGAAAAGATATGCGCAAGCAAAGTGTGACGTCACTGACCATTGTTGGGGCTAAGTAAAAGATTTTTTATGTTAATCGTCCATTGGATTTTTTGTAAAAAAGTACTAGTAAAATTTGAGGAAAAATATTTTCCTATTTTAATCCCCATATATGGTAAATGTAAATTTATATTCTATTAATGAATACAGTGTGCCTCTTCACCTGTTTTCAGTGCACAAGCCGCCACTGCCTGGCGATTAAAAACGTAATACGAAAATATGCATACCAGATGTATATTTTCGTAATATCTGTTGTATGAAATATTGTTTCATATTATTGGTTGCTCTCTTAATATACAAATATTAAAATAACCATGGTTTTTGAAAGGAATTAAATGTGCTTGCCAGATAATTTGGTGATTTTTTTTTTCTCTCCAAGAACGACAGATATCAAATATCTTCCACTGCAATCTGCAATATATTAGTATCTTATATCAGAAAATTTAACTTCAAATTATGATAGAATATTTACCATTTTCCTTTTATTTAGTATATTAGTTTGATATATGGGAATTAAACAGGGAATACTCAGGGAATTTGGAATTTGTTAAAAAAAAGTCGGGGAAAACCCAGGGAAAATAAACATTTTCATTCAAAGTCAGGGAAAATCAGTTATAAAACCTGGAAAAACAATTTTTTTTTTTCCTATCAAGGTATGTTTTTCTTGTTTAGCTTCATATCAAAATTTAAATGATTAGGTATTGTGAAAATACGCATGCAAATAATGATTTATACCTGAATTTCTATCATGATCGGCAGTAATATGACATCATACAGTGGAAGTAGCTGTATTTTGTCCTGTCTAGAGGAGCGTTTCTTGTAATATGTCGCTAATATTTTCTTGAAAATTGTCTGGGAACTCAGGAAAAACTCAGGGAATTTTTTTTTCCATATTTGAGTATGAACCCTGTTAAAATCCGGAGATAATTTCAGTTAATTTTTAATAATTATTTACAAAAAATTCCAATGGACGATTAACATAGAAAATCTTTTTCGTGGCTCCACGAACAGCCAGTGATGTTATCACGTCGCATGCGTATAGTGATGCTACATTATATAAATTACTGTGTCTATGGTTTTATTTGAGTTTTATGAAATTGCCAGATTTAACAACTTTCTACTTTTAGGTATTTTTTAAAGGAATACTTGTATGAAAGGGAAAAATGGGGAAAATGCATAAAAAAATATATGTGCTTTTAAATACCTTCTTGACATCGTAAGAAAATAATTTTTGTGTTCACAGCATCTGGCTACCTACCATACCTTTCGAATTTTCAACCCTCTACTCCCATAATTAATATGTTAAAAAGGGACTACAAATTTTATGCTTGTCTATTAATATATATATTAATAGGCAATAATTTTTTATTTTTGTCATTGAATTTTCGAAAACTTTATTATTTTCATTTTTGCTTTTTAAAAATTATTTTGAGTTATTGCCCTTTTATGAAGAAGTTTAGTATCATTTAGAGTACAAAATTTCTGTGAAAATAATTAATCTCTACCCCACTCCCACACTCAAAAAGTAGAAAAGATAATTTTTCATGCACGGAGACAAGACACATTTTATTATTTCTAAATTTTACTCTTTTATCAGTTCTAACTTATTTACCTTGGAAAAGATGGTCCGATTAGCCACTTCGCATGCACACACATATATGTATGTATGTATTATGAAAAATATGTAATTATTTTTTGTTACAGTATGGTTTTGTAATTTTACGTATACACAATTTAGATTAATTTGAATTTTGTATTTATAAGAAAAAAGTAGGAAATTGCTTTTAATATTTTATATTAAACAATGAACAGGGGAAATAAAAACACGCTTATTTAAAATGGTTGTACATACATACTGGTTGTAATTTACTCTTGTAATAACTAATCAATTCATAAATTATATTTACAAACACATGTTCTATAAATCATGTAGTTTTCAGTAAAAACTTATTGATATTGAAAAAATATTTTCTATATTTTCTTTCACTCAGAACAAATTAAGAAATATTTTGGTTTAGAAAGATTAGCATATTAGCAAAGTTAGTTATATGCCATAGAATACTTCGGGAGAAAAATAACATATGAATGATAAATTTATTCATCTGTAAATAACATAAAATAAGGATTGTATAATATAGTATTTCATTAAAATTTATTTCTTTATGTAATTTTTTTTGCTTCAATTATTTACTTATGTATTTTTTACAGGAATCATTTTTATTTGTATAAGTGGATAGTTTTAATTTCTTGCATAAGTTTATATCGTCTAATGTGTCAAAATATTATAAATTTTTCGTAAATTTAACTAAAAAAAAAAAACTTTTAAATGGAAATTACACAATATTGAATAACGTTAGTGAATTAAAAATGTTTAGTTAGAAGATAACCATATAAAAGTATCTTGTTAAGAGAGCTATTCTTTAGCCTTGAAACAACTATATATATTTTAATCAGCAAAGATCTTGGTATGTTCATTTTAAAAATTTCTGATTAATTATTTACATACTGAATGCTTATGTAAATTTTATGGTTTATTACAGATTAAAATTCTTATTTGTATCATTTCTTAGTTTCTGCCAGTTATTGCCATGCTAGTTTTAACTAGTTATAACCAGTGGTTGTAACTGTATGGATTGAAGATTAGAAAACATATTTATTACTCTATTATAATATATTTTATCCTCAAAATTCTAGCATTTTATTTCAATGTTTTGCCTTTGGGTACAGTCTCAGCTTTTTTGTCTTTTTGCTAATGTCATCCCTGATATTAAATACTAAATAAAAAATACATTTATAACAGCTATGTAGAGTTGTAAAATTATCGAGAATAATCTTTCTGAGAATATTCTCCTTGAAGAGAATAATCGAGAATTTTCTCATAGAAGCTATAATAGTGGGTAATTTTGAAATGTGTGTTAGGTATAAGTATTATATAATTTATGTGGAAGTTTAGAAAATTTTGTTTTTAATAAAGTAATCGAATTAAAATTATTTATTTGAAGATATTTAAAAAAATTCTTTTCAAAAGGCTAAAAGATAAAACCTTATAAATTATTTAACATAAAATCTAGTGATAACACAAGTAATAAAGTGACAAACCATTAAATGAGATTTTTTTTATTTCATTAAAGGCACTTATTTTACCATGTTTTTATTAACTTCGATTCTTGTGTGTTTGTGTGTTTGTCAGGGACAAATCTTGCAATCGATTTTTAACTAACTTCCCGACTAGCTACATATTTGAAATTTTCAGGACAGCTCACAACACGGTGACAATACATTTTTCTAATAATTTTAGTCAACTGCTTCAAGTTCCGCTGCCTTCGGCAGCGTTTATATGATTCGGCAGAGAATTTATTTAACTAACTTCCCGACTAGCTAGACATTTGAAACTTTCAGAATAGTTCAGAATAAGGTTAAAATGCATATTTTTAATACCTTTAGCCAACTGTTTTGGGTACAAAGATTTCAGTACAAAGATTGCAAGCGATTTTTTCCTAACTTTCCGACTAGCTAGACATTTGAAACTTTCAGGATAGCTCAAAACACGGTGACAATACATTTTTTTAATACTTTTAGTCAACTGTTTCAGGTTCCCACTGCCTTCGGCAGCGTTTATATGATTCAACAGAAAATTTATTTAACTAACTTCCCGACTAGCTAGACATTGGAAACTTTCAGAATAGTTTAGAACACAGTGAAAATGCATTTTTAAATATTTTTAACCAACTACTCCGGGTTCCTGCTGCCTTCGGCAGCGTTACCAGTACAAAGCTTGCAATTGATTTTTCACTAACTTCCCGACTAGCTAGACATTTGAAAACTTCAGGATAGCTCAGAATACAGTGACAATACATTTTTTTAATACTTTTAGTCAACTGTTTCAGGTCCCTACTGCCTTCGGCAGCGTTTATATGATTCGAACGAAAATTTATTTAACGAACTTCCCGACTAGCTAGGCATTTGAAACTTTCAGAATAGTTCAGAATACTGTTAAAATGCATTTTTTTAATACCTTTAGCCAAATGTTTCGGGTTCCTGCTGCCTTCGGCAGCGTTATCAGTACAAAGATTGCAATCGATTTTTCCGTAACTTCTCGACTAGCTAGACATTTGAAACTTTCAGGATAGCTCAGAATACAGTGACAATACATTTTTTTTATACTTTTAGTCAACTGTTTCAGGTCCCTACTGCCTTCAGCAGCGTTTATATGATTCAACAGAAAATTTATTTAACTAACTTCCTGACTAGCTAGACATTTGAAACTTTCAGAATAGTTCAGAATACGGTGAAAATGCATTTTTAGAATATTTGTAACCAAATGTTTCGGGTTCCTGCTGACTTCGGCAGCGTTACCAGTACAAAGATTGCAATCGATTTTTCACTAACTTCCCAACTAGCTAGACATTTGAAACTTTTATAATAGCTCAAAACACGAGAGCAATGATTTTTTTATTTTTTATTTATCCGATTGCTCCGGGTTCCCGCTGCCTTCGGTAGCGTTTATATGATTGAAGAGAAAATTTAAAAACATGGTATATAAAAAGATCTTTTTATCTTGTAATTATTTAAAGGGTGAATTTAATGAAAAATATTTCGAATTATTTATGTTTTTGCTTTGAAATGTTTTACATTTACCTGTATGAAATAAAATTGAATGTGTTTAACACCTACTGAGACTGTTTACAGTTCTAAAAGAAATTGTTTGTCTATATAAAGAAAAGAGAAATTGACATATATAGCTCACAATAAAGGTAGAAATTAAGAAATTTGGTTGGTGGCCACTGGCCACTAGACTTCTTTTTTTAGTGGCCACTTTTAAAAAGTTAGTGGCCACTCGCTGATAAAAGTAAAATAAAATTTTCTTTTCTTTAATTTTTTCAATGTTCAGTCTCGACAAATCTTTAAGAAAATAATTAAGGTAGTCAACTCTTTGAAACTCATCCACAATAATACATTTCTGATAAATTTTAATAAATGAAATAGGAATAGATTTACATAATTTATACTATGGATGTAAGAAAATACTATTCAATACAAAATTCATATGTTTAAAATGCTCTTTTGGTTATATTATTTTATAACAGAAAAATTCTGATTATATTGCCCCTTCACTATCCTGAATGGTGTCGATTTTCTACTTTAAAAAAAAAAAAAAAAAAAAAAAAAAAAAATCTTTGATTCATGAAAATATATTAGTATATGTAAATAAAAAAAAATATTTTTTTAATAATACTTTTTTATTTTGCAAGTTTCTTTTTCCTTTTTTTTTTCTTGTTACAAATGAATTATAAATGAATTTTTCTTTAATAATAATGAATTTTTAATAATTTGCAATTATGATCCCCCTCTCTAACTGAATTTAGAGAGTGCGGCTGTAGTCGAGATTTCACAATGAAATTGTAGCTGTCACTTTTTAAAAAGTTAATTTTGACATATTTTAAAATTAGCAGCACTAATTCATCTTAAGGATAAACAAGATCTTAAGCTCAATCATTAAATGATAATTAAATAGAAAAAGAAATCAATTTTAAGATATTATCAAATTTGTAATTTAATGGTCTGTAGTATGTAGTACATCAGTGTAACTCAGATTAGGCATAACAAATTACATATAATTGAAAAATAAAATAATAAAAGAACAGAAAATATTTTACAATGCATAAAATTGTATAATCAAAGTGCACAAAAAATTAAAAAAAATTATAACGTGTAAAACTAATAAAATATGAAATTAATTAATAATTAATGCAAAAAGTAGGACTTGTGCATGAAAAAGAAAATTGCATAATTTATTCTTTCTTAATATTAATTATATCTATTTTATTCTATTTCTTTATATTATTAATTAATTTTTTTATTAATAATATAAAGAAATAGAATAAAATAGATAATTATTAATTATATATAATTAATTTACATTATTAATTAATTTTTCTGTGAACGTAATACAATCGGAGTTTCAGCCGATTGATTATCTCACGAGCTTCCTTTTCGTCTCTTTTTCCCGAAAGTCGGACAAAACTCTCATTTTGACATTTTTTTAAAATCAAAATCTAATACTTTTATAGAAAAATGGAAAAAAGCCATACGTTTTTTTAGTATATGAATAAGACTACCTGGCAATTTCCAGTGTTTACTGTTAAAATTGACTTCCGAAAACGTCTGTAAGTGGCGATGTTAGATTTGAGAAAGCCTGAATTCGAGGCGCACGGCGCGTTTACTGCGAAAACGCCGCCGCACGATCCAAGTTTGCATTGGAATGGGGTATTCTATAAAGAATGGGTAGAAGAATTTTAAGTGTTTACTATTAAAATTGACTTCCGAAATATGTTTGCAAGTGACAAGGTTAGATTTTAGAATAGCCTGAATTCTTTGCACGGCGCGTTTATCGCAAAAAAGCCGCCGCACGATCCAAGTTTGCCTTGGAATGGGGTATATTTTATAAAGAATGGGTAGAAGAGAAGTGGCCACTGCAGTGGCGACCAAAGGCAATTTCTTTAGTCGCCACTTTTAAAAATCTACCCGCCATGTGGCGAGTGGCGACCGCTAATTTCTAGCTTTAGCTCACAACATAAATTATTAAAAGCCAAAGCCAAACTTTTCTGCCCAGAAACACTTTCAATTTTCCGCGCTTCCTTAGAATGGGTGAAATTGTACAAAAAAAAAAAAAAAAAAGATTTTTCTTAATCTATTTCTGCTCAGACACAATTTTCAATAGGCAAACAGGCCGACTGAATATATGTGCTGAAATAATATCTCTTTCCTTTTGTTCCCAAAGATGAATAAAAGTTTCCCAGTAAGCCTAATGTTATTTTGGAATTTTATTCATATAAATGAAACAAAGCACAGATTGAAGGAAGAGCCGGGATATTTAAACAATATATTTTTAGCTGTCAGTAAAATTTTGTACTCCTTAGAAATTTTGTGCTGAGGGCACTGGCTCCATGTACAAATGCGATAATCAGACCCTGACCAAAGAAAGAATTGAGTTTAAATAAAGTAATGTTGTTGATAAGTTGTATGTAATTAAAGAAGGTAGCATTATATCTTTGATCGAAAAATGAAGATGACTATTAACTTTGATTCTAAATTTTATGTAACAAGAACAAGTAACTAATTACAAAATAAAATTAATTTCATTTTTAAGTTGCATGTTATTTTTGTTTTAAATTTGAATGGAACATATTTTACTTATTATTTACCATAAAATGTTGTTTAATTTAAATTTGCTGACTGTTTGGTGCAATTTCATTTTTAAATTAGAGACTTTCAGGATTCAAAATTTTTTTTCAAGCAAATTAGTTTTCATGCACATACTATCAAATTACTGCTTAGTTAAAAATCATGAATATAATCGATAATAAACGATTTTTATATAGGATAAGAATTACAGAAATATTAATTATGTAAATTAAATTTTTTAAATTTATCCACATTTTTTTTCCCCCTGAAAATCTTTCTAAGGAGAATACTCTCTTTAAATTTCAAATTATAGTTATTGTTTTGTAAAAAAAAATGCAAATCTTTAAACATTAAAAAAATTGAAATTTGTATTTTAATATGAATAATTATTCATTGTTTGCCATTGAATGCTTTTTGTCATGGAATAATTAATGAACTTTTAAAAAAATTGTTTTGTGGAGCTTACTGAAGCATATTCTCAAATTGAAAATTATGAATTTGAAAGAGAATATCGTGAAATAAAGTTTGTTTGTTCTAGTTGTGCCTTTAAAATTGAATAATTATGATTAAGTTTTATAATTTAGATTAGGGATGTGGGTTTTCCAGAAAATTTTGAAACTGAAAATTTTCAATCTCTAAATTAAGAAGATTTTGTAAAATAAAACTAAATACTTTAAAAACTACAAGTAAACAAAACTATTCAAAGAAAAGTATGAATAATTATTCAATTCAAAAAGAAATTAATAAACAAAACACAGAAATTATGATTTAATGGTTTATTAAACATGTATAAAGCTAGAAAGTTATAATTTTTAATGATTGTTTTGCATGTATAATGGTTGAATAATTAATATTTATAAAAAAGGTGTCTGTGAACACTCTGTAGCTGCCAGAGACCCTCACATATCGCTGCCAACAGTTGAACCCCATTTTATTATATAGGGAAAATTTTTATGAGAATTAATGATTTTTTTTTTTTATTATTATTCTGTTTTCATTATATAAAAAATCTAGAAAAATTAAATTTGCCTTTGTTTTTCCCAAAATTTATTTATTTAATTTTTAATATTTCATACTGAAGTTACAAAGTGGAAAAAAATGATCAGAGTTCTTTTTTGCACTTTATAATTTAAAAAAAAAAACAGTAAAAAAAAAAAAAAAAAACTGCTTTTGAAAAACAAGAACAAATTTAACAATTGTGAATTTTCTGAAAGTAAACAGAATAAAAAAAAAAAAAAACAAAAAAAAAAAAAAAAACAGAGGTAATTATCATAACGAATTTCTGTTTAGAATAATATGGGGTTTGGCTACTAGTGACAGCAAAATTATTGAAACACACGTCTATATTTTTCTTTTTCTTTCTTTAGTTTGATCGCTAATTTTTATCAGGAACTTACTTTTTTATAAACAGTATAGCACTAAGATCATGATTCGATAAATATTTACTTAACAAAATAGTATTAGTTGCACATCTTTTAAATAGAAATTATTGCTAGCACATCCGTAATTTTGCAGCCGACTGTACAAGGTAATTAGTAAAGTATTGCTCAGACCATGTAAAGGTTCATTTCATCAAAATTCTTTTGACTTTTTTCGATTTGTTCTTTTTTAAACATAGTTTGCGAATACAAAATCATATTTTTTAATAGTTGGTGGTATTGGATAATAGATGTAATTAAAGGGCAAAACTGGGAAAATTCATTAGTAGCCAGTGGCCGGTACTGTCAGTTTTGTTAGTAGCCACTTTTTTAAGTTAGTGGCCACTTTTTACATGATGATACTATTTTTTTCAGATTGCAAAAAGCTTTGTCACCTCACCATTTTGTGGTATAATAAAATAAACACATGGACAATGAAATTGTAATTTGTATCTTCACTCTTTTTAAAAATCCTAAATTGCGCATCCTAAATTAAAATCTGTTTAAGGCTGTAATAATAACAGCAAAAGTTTTTATTTTTTAATTAATTCAGTAGTACTTTTTTTTTTTTTCAAATTTATTTCAATGAAATAACCTGTTATCATTCACAATTCATATTGATATTTTCTAGTAAATGAATCAGCCAATTCATCACCATCACTATAACTTTTACATGGTCATGTGTAAATACAGTTAGCAATTTTATTATTTTTCCTTATTTCTAAAAACACACCTTTTTAAATGATTTTATTTCACTAGAGTTAAAGTATTTCCTCTTAAAAAAGCATAGATATAAAAACTTAGCTGCTTAATTAAAAATAACCTACTTAGCTGCCAAATTTGCAGCTTTAAAAATAGGGAGATTTCTACCCTAAAGAAAACAAAAACGAAGATTTTTCAAAAATACACATTTAAGCCAAATCAAATTTTGATGCACACATTTGCCAAATAGCTTAAATGGGTTAAATATACACTAAATACTATGGAGAAAATAATAATGGAAAAAGATTGTGCTTTGCAGGACATCTGATCGTTGACTGCTAGTTGAAAATGGAGAGGGGGGGGGAGTAAAAAAATACATGAATGAGAGTAATTCTACCCCTTTATAGGTTCTAGAATCCAGTTAAGCAAGTTTAAAATGAATGTTTACATTTATGTTATGGATAGAGAAAGATTGGAAATCACACGGCATCAGTGGAGTATGGGATTGCCAAACGTTACCAAAAGGGGGGCGGGGGGAATAACAAAAAATATGAGTAAAATATATTAAATAATTCTACTTCTTTTTGACTCTAGAGTCTAATAAAGCAAGTTTAAAATAGATAATTTATATTTATGCAAAGAATGGGAAAAGATTAGAAATTATAAAGCTTTCTGTAAGCTGTGTGATCACCGATCGTTAGATGGAGGGAAAGGGGGTCCAAAAAATTATATGAGTCAGAGATATTAAACAATTCTACTTCTTTATAGGTTGTAGAATATAATAAAACAAGTTTAAAATGAACTTTGACATTTATGCCATGGATGGAGAAAGATTGGAAATCACAAGGCTTCGATTGCCAATTGTTGCTCGATTTTTAACTTTTAATGATCACAAAAGTGGCGACTTTAGTGGCGATCGATGCATAATTTTTAATCGCCATCTTTTTTAATTTAGTGGCCGGTGGCGACCGTTAATTATGCGCTTTAGATGTAATCCTCTATTCAAAAATATTAATCTGGATGTTTGAGATTTTTTTATTATTGTTATTATTTAACTTTAAATGTAACACCTTTATGAGATTTCTCAAGTACAATTCAATTTCGGAAATAAAGAAATATTGAGTTCTTTCAACTACACCTCCAGTTACAAGATATGATGTGATTCATTATATCTATTTGGTTTCCTTAAATTTTAATGAAAATCTTGCTGTTTTTTTGTTTAGGCAATTAATTGTATTTCCTGTTGCTTGCATAAAAAAAAAAAAAAACCTTTTTTTTTTCCACATTAGAAATTAGTTTTAAAATGTGATTAAAAAAAATATAATTATGTTTTTATATAAGATTTTTCTCTAAAATTTTCAACAATGCCAATTTTGTAATTAAAGCATTTTTTTTTTTTTTTTTTTTTTTTTTTTTTTTTTAAGTTTTGCTCTGTTATTTATTTATTTTTTACATTGAATATTTAATGAAGATTATGACAATGTTCTAACTTTCCGAGTCACTCTCAGAACCAGAGACCATAAGGTGACCTAAGTCAGATTTGCTGCCTTAGTTTGAAAAACATCGGCGTATCATCATTTATCAAATGTATATTTTGAAAAATAGATACACATACTCAGCCATATAGTAGTGCATTAATTTATCAATATATTCTTTTTTTGTTATGCTGCCAAATGCTTTATAATTATGTTCTTACAAACTTACTGAATGGACATATGAAATTCTGATTAGCAACCATAGATCTCTTGTATTATAATAAATAACCTCTTTCATGAGCAAGTTGCTCAAAACATATATCTTGTAACTTTCTAAATGATGACTTTAATCAGAAACTTTTGTTTTTCACACTGTATATAGCATTATTATGACTAATAAAAGAAAATTTAAATATATCATGCAGAAGATTTACTAAAAAATTGTTTTTTGGTTGGAAAATTTTCCAAAAAAGAAAATTTTCCACCCCACATCACTAAATTCAGGTCATAAACAGGAAATTTCTTTATAAATTTAAGAAAAATAAGAATATTATCGATTGTTCTCTTCTCTGAATTTGGAGCATCGGAGAATATTCTCGTTCTCAGTTAATATTCTCACCTTATATCTCTACAGCTATGTTTATGTATAATTTTTATAAGATAACAACTTTTTATTTTACATCTATTTACTTAAAAGAGAAATCCCCCTCTTTTTTTATTTTTTTAAATATTGGAAGACATTACCAAAATGTTAAAATAATTTATTAAAATTTCAAGTTTAATTTAGAAATTTTTTATTCATGAATTCATCAACCGTGAATATTTATTTAAATCAAATTGGAGTGTACAGGTTGATATTTTTATTTATTACCAACTATGGGTAGAGCATCCGTGCGTTAAGCGGAGGGCCCGGGTTCGATTCCCAGCTCTGGTATTTTTCACATAGTTGGTAATAAATAAAAATATCAACCTGTACACTCCAATTTGATTTAAATAAATATTCACGGTTGATGAATTCATGAATAAAAAATTTCTAAATTGAAATTTCGTGGTCTATGGAGTTGTGCTACGATTATTATTGTTTCACCTGATATATCTGCGTTTGCAGACTCGGTGACTTTGCCGACGTTAGATTCCATTGCTGAATTTATAAATAAATATATAACCTGCAGAATTCCCAGTAAAAGTAATTTTCCACTACTTCATGATCGTGTTATGAAATATCAAATCCATAAACATAATTCATATTGTATGCGGGCTAAAAAGGTTAAGAATAAAACGATTAGAGTTTGTAGGTTTAGCTTTCCACGGGAAATCTCTGAATATTTACACATTAATGAAGTTGCTGATGCAGTAATAGGTCGAAGAAAGTTGACAAAAACTCGTTTGTATAATTTGCCGCGAAATAAAGATGAGTTATACATTAATGATTATAATGCAGTTATAATGCTAGCCTGGTGTGGTAATGTAGATATTCAGTTTATTGGTGAAAAGTCAGCGTCTTTAACTACATACATAACAAAATATCAAACTAAAGCTGAAAAATCATTTGCATCTGATGATTTCAGTGATTTTCATTCCACAAAACCTTTATATAATCGTTTATGGAATTTCGGTTTACGAACATTATCAAATCGGGAATGTGGGGCTTTAGAAGCCGCTGACACTTTATTATCACACTCATTATTTGGAACAGATTCTGGTACGGTTATCAGGTGATTAGACGTAAAAATTCATAGATCTCGTAAATTAAAAAAACAGAATGAACTACAGAAATTAAGTGGCGATGCAACTGATATATACTGTTCAAGTTGGATTGATACCCATTACCCACGTAGGCCAATCCAACTTGAGGATCTTTCTTTGTTTGATTTTTCCAGATGGTATGATATTGTAGATAAAAAACCTTCTGAAAAAGTAATTTCTTATGAGTATGAAGAAAAACATTTACGCAAAAGAAAAATTCCATATTTAATTAACCATTATAATTTCAATTGTAAACAAGAACCAGAAAATTATTATTTCTGTTTATTAATCTTGTTTAAGCCATGGAGAGCTGTTTCTGAACTAAAAGGTGATTTTAATACATATAGTGAGTCTTTTGCTGATTGCAAGGAAAATTTACTGGAGGCAATGAAATATCATGAGCGTTTAGAGGAAATACAGCAGGCTAAAAGTGATTTGAATTCAGACATAGAAAATATAGAAAAACAAATGCTTTCAAATAACCATGATGGTGGTGATAACTTTAATATTATTAATTTTGTTGAACCAATAGGGAATGAAATAGAAGACTTTGAGAAGTTATTGTCTAAGGAAGATATTGATAGTATGATTGAACATTTAAATGTAGATCAAAAACGTGTTTTCAATGAAGTTGTAGGTTGTTTAGAACAATATATTAAAGAAATGAATGCTTGTACATCAAGTAATCGTAACAAAAGATTGATTCCAAATTCAATTTTGAGAAAATTTGTGTCTGGAATAGGAGGAACAGGAAAATCATATTTAATTAAAGCTATCCGATGTTATATTTCAAATAAATTTAATAAAGTTGCTGTAACAGCACCAACTGGTATCGCTGCTTTTAATATAAATGGCTTAACTATTCATCGCTTATTGCAATTACCAGTTGAACATGGGACTATACCAAAATACAGTAAATTATCTGATGATAAATTAAATTCTATTCGTGCTGAATTAAATAATCTGGTTTTGCTTATTTTAGATGAAGTGTCCATGGTTTCTAATGTAATGTTAATGCATATTCACATGAGGTTATCGGAAATTTTTGACACTATAGATGAAAATGATGGTTGGTTCGGGCGAATAAACATTTTGTTTTTTGGTGATTTATTGCAACTTCCACCTGTAATGGGACATTCTCCATTTGTGAATATTTCTAAAGAAGTCAGTGCTACACATTTTTCTGGATTACATTTTATAAATATTTGGCAAGAATTGCTTACTTATGATGAGTTGTCCATTAACAAGAGGCAACAGACAGATAAAGTATATGCATCCATTTTAGATTCAATCCGTGTCGGTATATTAACTAATGCTGATGAGTTAATTTTACGTGAAAGAGAAATTGTTTTAAAATCTAATAATCCATCGGACTGTATGAAAGAACTAGTTGAATATGTAATAAAATTAGAATATAAAACTATTTGTTTATTCCCAACAAAGAAGCAGTGTAATCTTTTTAATGCAGCAATGCTAGAATATTCAAATGAACCGAAAGTTATTCTCAAAGCTATAGATATAATTGAAGCAAAAACTAATGCACAAAAAGATAAAGCACGGAAATCCTTAAATAAGATTAACGAAGATAATAGTCGAACTGCAGGGTTAGAAGATGAAATAGAAATTAAATTAGGAGCAAAAGTTATGTTATTAAGAAATATAGATATAACTAATGGCTTAGTAAATGGAGCAATAGGTTTTATAATTAAAATTTATAAAGATAATTTTGCAACCGAAAATATTAATAAACTTAGAATAAAATTTGAAACTGGAGAATTTGACATAGAACCTGTAACCTCAAAATTTCAGTTATTTACAAACATATTTGTTTTTCGAAAGCAGTTTCCGATTTGTTTAGCATATGGAATAACTATCCATAAAAGCCAAGGCTTAACTTTAGACACTTGTGTAGTAGATATAGGTAGCTCGATATTTTCATCTGGTCAGGTGTATGTTGCTTTATCCAGAGTTAAATGTTTAGATGGTCTACACATAATTAATTTAAATCCAAATAAAATTCAAGCTCAGACTAGTGCAATTTTAGAGTATAATAGATTGAAATCTACATTTAAACCAGACATGAAACTGTTCTCATTAGACAAAACTGTTAATAAGAATGTGCCTGATAAAAACAATTACTTAACACACTTGCATACACCTCCATTAATTGATATAGAAAATGCACAAATTAAGAAACACGGAGAAGACATAATAGAATCATTAAGTAATTTTCATGGTTTTAATAATCCATATGGTGTTTCTTGTTACGTTAACTCTGTCTTACAATGTCTTTTTAATATAGAGTGTATAAACTCTGCAATAATGTTATCCACTCATTCAGAATTTAAAAAACTATGTTTAGATTTTTCAAGTTCCATATCCAGTACTGCTTTAGATTCACATAAATTACAACTAGAGTTTCATGATGATGATATGTTTGATATTAAACAGCAGCAGGATAGCACAGAATTTTTACAGTTACTTCTTGATAAATATAGATATTTAAAATTTCTTATGTCATTTGATACTAAAAATTATTATAGATGTCAAAATTGTGAATATGAAAACCAAGAAGCGGTTGAAACTCAAATAGGAAAATTAATAATACCAATAACAAAAAACAAATTTCAATTTCAGGAGTTACTTGACTATAATTTTAATGCCTGGAATTCAAATTTATGTAAAAAAGCAAAATGCCCTAATTGTAATAACGTTAATGTTTTAATTACTAAAACTAACATTGAAAATACACAAAATGTTTTAATTTTTTCATTGCAATTAATAAATTCAAACATGCAGAAAAATACAAACTTGTTACTGTCAGGAGTTACACAGAGTAAAATAAAATTTTGTGATAAAAATTACATATTAAAAGGTGCAATATTTCATCATGGTAAAAGCGCAACAAGCGGCCATTATACAGCTATAGTTCGAAAAAACAAACATTGGTATAAAGCAGATGACAGTGTAATTTCTAATTGTTCATGGCCAAGAAATAGTAAAAATATTTACATTTTATTTTTTGAAAAAACAGAATAATCTTTTTAGTTTAGAAAACCTATTTTTATACATCAGGTAACCATTAAGAATTACTACACAGGAGTTTTGAGTAAAAATTTGTCATCTGCTGTTTAATTTTTATGAAGCTTTCTTTTTTTTAAAATATTTATATTCATAATGCCTGAACAAAAGTGGGCAACAATGAGCCGTTCCATTGGTAACGGTGATACCCCCACCTTGTTCTGTGGATAATAGGGAGTAATTGTTTTTAAATATTTTTCTTCTCCCGGGGACCCACATTACCAATTGAATGTTCAGACGTTCATCATATAAAAAAATAAATATTACAAGTTTCATATATTTCTGTAGTAATATGGAGTTGCCATAGGAAAAAAAATATATATATACTATTAAAATCTTTTTTTATTTCAATAATACTTTTTCAGTATGAGTAAAAAATTTATTTTTCTTGTGAAACGGTTTTCAAAAGTTTATAAAGTTTATTTCTAATAGATACATGTTATGCAATTTTATTGTATGTAATAGCTTCTCCCACCCCCAAGTATGTTTTTGTATTGGTCTGTTTTTCTTTTAAGTTTTATCACTTGCTGTATAATTTTAAAATTTACTTTCAAGTTAAATTTAATACAAAAATACTTTTTATATAGTGCTATAAACTCATTTCTGTGATCTTTTAATCAATAACCTTTAAAAAGTAATGATATCAATACAAAAACCCTTAACGGGTTAAAAGTTTGTGACGCAGCTACTTTATGGCTATAAGAATTTTTGAAATATGGGTCTTAAAAATAATGATATCAAGTTTTATGTGACACTTTGCTATTAATTAAAATGTACATAATTTTCTTTTATTTGATCATTTCCTTTTTTCTTCTATTTATAACTACAATGCAAACATAATATTTTTAACTTCAACATAGACAGATAATAAAATATACTTATTGATGCCTTTTCATTCGCATTTCAAATTCAAAATAAAGGTTTTAAAAGGAATGATATCAAAATTCTAGTGACGCCTCGATTTCACTTTAAAAGATATGTTTTTAGATTGCATTAAAATTACATTTGTTTTTTCTAATAAATTATATTTACACATTGAAACAGTGCTTTTAATTTTCAAATATACTGTCAAATAATCACACTTTCACAGAGTTTGCATTTTAAATTAATTTTTTTTTTCAATAAATTGAATTGTCTTTTGCGTCACGCTATTCAAAACTGTAAGTAAAATTTATGTAAATATTACTTTGTATCATAGTATCCAACTGTCTGAAAATATGTGCAGAGATAGTGTGATGCAAAGAAAACATTTGCACAAATTTTACTTGTAGTTTTGAATAGCGTGACGCAAAAGACAATTCAATTTATTGAAAAAAAAAAAAAATTAATTTAAAATGCAAACTCTGTGAAAGTGTGATTATTTGACAGTATATTTGAAAATTAAAAGCACTGTTTCAATGTGTAAATATAATTTATTAGAAAAAACAAATGTAATTTTAATGCAATCTAAAAACATATCTTTTAAAGTGAAATCGAGGCGTCACTAGAATTTTGATATCATTCCTTTTAAAACCTTTATTTTGAATTTGAAATGCGAAAGAAAAGGCATCAATAAGTATATTTTATTATCTGTCTATGTTGAAGTTAAAAATATTATGTTTGCATTGTAGTTATAAATAGAAGAAAAAAGGAAATGATCAAATAAAAGAAAATTATGCACATTTTAATTAATAGCAAAGTGTCACATAAAACTTGATATCATTATTTTTAAGACCCATATTTCAAAAATTCTTATAGCCATAAAGTAGCTGCGTCACAAACTTTTAACCCGTTAAGGGTTTTTGTATTGATAATATATACATTTAATAAATTAGTCGAGATTATTTAATACTATTGTTTTGGGTTTTAATATTAATTAAAAAAAAAAAAACTGTTTTAAAATACTTTTAATAATAAAAGATTATATATATATATATAAATGATTATAAGGAACACTGTAAAAAAAAATTTCAGTTTTTTACAACAAAAGGTGCTGGCACCGCGGCTGCCAGCACAGTTGCTGTAAAATTTACAAGCTGCTGTTTTTTATGGTGCTGTAAAACTGGTGTTTACTGCACTTTGCTGTAAATTTTACAAGATGCTGTTTTTAGTGGTGCTGTAAAATTAACAGCATTTTGCTGTGAATTTTACAAGATGCTGTTTTAAAAAGTGTTGTAAAATTTACAGCAAAGTGTAGTTAATTTTACAACACTTTTAAAAACAGCATCTTGTAAAATTCACAGCAAAGTGCAGTTAATTTTACAGCATTACTAAAAACAACATCTTGTAAAATTCACAGCAAAGTGCAGTAAATTTTACAGCACCATGAAAAGCAGCCGCTTGTAAATTTTACAGCAAATGTGTTGGCAGCCGCGGTGCCAGCACCTTTTGTTGTAAAATACTGATTTTTTTTTACAGTGTAGGCAGTGATGCCAGATTGGGGATTTTGTCCCCATTTTGGAGATTTTCGAGGCTTCTGAGGACAATTTTGGGGACCAAATGTTTGTGGAGACATTTTTGGGTAATTCTAAAATTTTTGGGGACAAATTTGGGGAGTTCTTCAACTTTCTGCCATTGATGTGGCAATGTAATGATTTATCCCTACGACTAGAGACTTTCAATAGCTTTATTGTTATTTGGGGATTTTTTTTCAAAAATTGCCTTCATTTGCGGAAAAATCTCAGCTTAAATCATAGAAAAATCTGCTTGATCTTTTCCCCCCCTTTTTAGTAGAAATCAAGCTGGGTTTTTTTTGCGGAAAAAAAAAAAAAAAAAAACCCTGATTTGGGAAAATTTGAAGACCTGTTTGGGGAAATAATTTTCGACCATCTGGCATCACTCAGTGTAGGCGCCGCGCGCCATCAAACACAGAAATATCAAAAGAGAGAAAGGGCGTTTGTTTGTTCCTTCAAAGAAAACATGATTCTGCTAGTTGGATTAGAGTCCTGCATCGAGTCGGGTAACCCGATTTTACCCGAACCCGACTCGACTCGCGGGTCGGGTTCGGGTCGGGTTGACTCATATTTTTTTCGTGCGGGTCGGGTTCGGATCGGGTTGACTGAATTTTTTTTCTTGCGGGTCGGGTTCGGGTCGGGTTTGGATTTTAGCAAGTCGGGTCGACTTGAGAGCACATTTCCAAATATTTTTTACAATTATAAACATAAATTTATAGGCATGTTTATAACTCTGTAACTAATTTAAACATTCTGCATATACTAGACATGTATCGGAGCTCCTAATTCGTATCCGCGGATATCCGCCAGAAAAATAGATCCGTATTTGTATCTGGATCTGTTTTCTTTTCTTCAACGAAACTAATATGTATCTTTTGTAGAAATTGTATGAAAATTAGAAAAGTATTATCAATCTTTCTCGACTGTTGTTAATATATAAATTAATAAATTCAAATACAGTATAACCTCGTATTTACATTCTGGAAATTGAAAAGATTTCGCAATTTACAAGATTTTTTTTTGCTTTCTTCTATATTCAATAAAGGAAAGTATTATATTCGTAAAAATTTGTAACTTCCGGTTTTTGATGAATTTGCACGTTTTGAGGGTCCAAATCACGATTTGACTTTTTCTAGAAAATATTAGTCTGTGTCTCTGTATGTGAGTGACAAAAATTTCGTGGTGACTGTATCTCTGGAACTACTGCACATAATTGCATATAAATTTATAAATAAATGCATCGTGACATAAATTAGTACCTGTCAACTTTTGGTGCCCATCGCTCGACAGATAGCTTCTATACAGTGATTTCCGCAAAGAGAATTGCATATACATTTGTAGATCCACCTTGACATAACCTAGTCCCTGTCAACTTTTTATGTCAATTTCTCAAAAGGTGGCGCTGCTATACACTGATTTTCTCAATTCTATATCTCAGGAACTACTACACGAAATTGCACATAAATTTATATGTGGACGTACCATGATATAAATTATTGTTTATCCACTTTTGGTACCAATAATTCAATAGGTGGCGGTTTTATACAACGATTTCCATAATTTAAGGGAAAGATATATCTCAGGTTCTATTGTGTGTAATTAAATATATATATATATATATATATATATATATATATATGAAAAGACCATTATCATCAGACATTATGCTAATTTAATTTGGATGCATATCGGCCAATATGTGGCGCTGCTGTACTGCAATTTTCCCCGAGAAAGGAAAAGCTATATTTCAACTTCTCTGGTGTATAACTGTACAAAATTTGATAAGTGCAATAACCATTGTCAAAACGAATTTTTTAATATATTATTTATAGAGAATAAAACTGTCTTTCTTTGTATTTTTAGTGTATTTTTTCTCTAAGATGAAAATCGTCTGCATTCACTATGGTAGGGAATTTTAATAAATAATAGCTTTAATAAATTATCTGTACTGAGCGAATCTGTATTAGAAAATATAGAAGAATGTCTTGTGGTGAGCACAACATACTAGCTTATATATATATATAGATAGATATACCTCTACTTTTAATGAAATTCAATCCTCGTTATTTTTCTCCATTTATATTTGTATATACAGCAAATATAGAAGAAATACTTGTTGTGATTTCATTTAAAGCTAGTATGCTGTGACCACCTCAAAATTTCTTCTATATTTCCCCATAGGAATTCGCTCAGAAGAAATATTTTCTTAAAAATATTATTTATTTAAATTATCTACCATAATGAATGATTTTCATTTTATAAAAAACTAACACTAAATATAAGAAGAGAAAGACAGTTTAATTCTCTATAAAGTCTTAAAAAATGCGTCTTCATAATGGTTACGTCATACACTGGGTTTCGTACCGTTATATGCCTTAGATGTTATGATGTAGCCACATTCCGTTCTCAGGGAAAATTGCAGTAAAGTAGCGCCACTTATAGGCTGATATGCATCCAAACTGAATCAGCGTAATGTCATATAATGGATACACTGATGCATGTCAAGTTTTGTTTGATTATACACAGCAGAACCTGAGAACCCAGAATCTTCCTTGAAAATGCGAAAGTCGACGTATAACAGCACCACCTGTTTAGCAATTGACACAAAATTTAGTAGGCACTAACTTATGTCAAAGTTTATCAAGTGTATATGCATCTAAATGTATATGTAAAATCGTGTAGTAGTTCCTGAGACATAGCCTTTCCTGAAATTGTGAAAATCGCGGTCCAGCAGCGCGATTTGTTGAGAAATTGACACCAAAAGTTGATAGGCACTAATTTAGGTCAAGGTGCATCAGCATATAAATTTATATGCAGTTATCTGCACTGAGATACAGTTGCCACAACATTATTTTTTTTTCACGCACACACACAGACAGACACATACTTTCTAAAAATATCTAGTCAAATTGTGTTCTGGAATCCGCAAAACGTGTAAATCCATCAAAAAATGTTAAGCTGAACATTTTTACGATTCCAATACTTTCTTCAATTGAATACAGAAGTAAGTAATGTAAAATAAACACTTTTAGGAAACGGATTCCATAAAGGCAGGATAATAATATTCTTTAACGTCTTATCTAGAGCAAATAAACAATAACAAAGCGCGAAGCGCGAAAATTGCAACTGTAGAAAGATAATTTACTGATCGTGTGAACTGAAAGTAATTGTAGGAAACCAGATGTCCTAAAGTATTATAAACATTCACGTCGAACAAAAGCAATAAATAACGATACATTTCTTTTTTTTTTTTTTTTTTTCAGAATATAAGCATTAAACAACGAACTAGTAACACTGAATTTGAAGTACATTTTTGCAATCTAGAAGTTCACAACTCACATAAATGTTTAAACATTGTTATTAAGCAATTTTTTTAGATTTTGTAATTTTTAACTCAATTCAATCAGTAATTACATTTTAAGTTTTCTTTCTTTCTTTTTTTTTTTTTTCTTTTTCACTTTCTTCTATATTCAATCGAAAAAAGTATTGGATTCGTAAAAATTTTTGACTTCGACGGATTTACAAGTTTTGAGAGGTCTAGACCATGATTTGACCATTTTTAGAAAACGTCTGTCTGTCCGTATGTGTGGGTGTGACAAAAATTTTGTGGGAGCTGTATCTTTGGAACTGCTGTTCAGACTTGCATTTAAATTCATCTGTAGATGCACCTTGATCTAAATTAGTGCCTATCAATATTTGGTGTCAAGCGCTCGACAGGTGGCGCTGCTATACAGCGATTTCTGCATTTTCAGGGTGGCTATATCTCAGGTTTCATTGCGTATAATCCAATACAAATTGATATGTGAGAAGACCAATATGAGATATTTCGCTGATTCAGTTTGAATGCCTATCAGCCGACAAGTGGCGTTGCTATACAGCGATTTCCGCAATTTAAAGAAAGACAATATCTCAGGAACTACTGCACAGAATTGCATATAAATTTGTATGTTGGTGTGCTTTAACATATATTAGCGCTTGTCAACTTCTGGTGTAAATTTCTCAACAGGTGACGCTGCTACACAGCGATTTCCACAATTACAAGGAAAACTGTATCTTAGGTTCTACTGCGTATCATCAAACAAAACTTAATATGTGAGAAGGTGATTATGAGACATATTATGCTGATTCAGTTTGAATGCTTGTCGGCCAATAGGTGGCGCTGCTATACTGCAAATTTCATCGATAACGGGATGGCTATATCTCAACTTATATGTCATATAACTGTACAAAACTTGATATGTGAGATAACCATTATAAAAATGCAGCTTTACTTTCTTTTATATTCAATAGAAGAAAGTATTGGATTCGTAAAAATTTTCATCCTCGGGTTTTTGATGAATTTACACGTTTTGTGAGCTGTAGAACACGATTTGACCATTTTTAGAAAATGTATATCTGTGTGTGTGTGTGTGTGTGATAAAATATTGTGGCAATTGTATCTCAGGAATTACTGCACGGAAATTCATACAAACTGATATGTAGTTACACCTTGACATAAGTTAGTGACTATCAACTTTTGGTAAAAATTATCCAACAGGTTGCGTTGCCATCCCGCTTTTTGTAAATTTTAAACCCGGTGGTATAGAACAAAATTTTGTATAAATGTGCATAAAGAGAATTATTTTTTAATAATCATTATGAAATTTAAAATAATTATTTGTAATATGACAATTATTTGCAATAATTCAACTGGAAAAAAGAATGTATGTAGGAGCCTCGCCTCCACCCTTGGGGGCCAAGTCCCTCCCTCGAGGGGAGTAAATTTTCATGATGGGTATCTTTCAAAAGAGCTCGTCAATACCTTTAAAACGAATGGTTCAACCATCGATCTGCGATAATTTAAAATAAAGTTATTGATTTTTTCATTTTTAACAGAATAATAATAATAACATTGAGGATAAAATTGACTTTTTTGGATATTTAGTGTTATACTTCTTCTCTAATATAGAAATCGTCTGCATTATCATGAAATATAATTTTTTTAAATATTAATTTTAATAAAAATTTTTACAGAGTGAATTTGTATAGGAAAATATTCAAGAAAGATATATGATGTATCAAGGATTGAATTGACGCAACTGTAAAAGAAAAAAAAAAAAAAAAAAAGACAGATCTTTAAAATAAATTATATATATATTTGATATATCCTAATTTAGTACTGAAATAGCACAGGGTTCATGTGTTCCTATAGTTTCCTTTATTTTCTCTACCCTTAACTTTGTATGGCATTTTTTTTTTAATTGTTATATATAAATTTAATAGCAATATAATATATTTGATAACAAATCTATTGTTAGAAGTATCCTACAAGAAAAAAAGGGGGAGGGGGGGGGGGGGCAAGAGAAAGAGAGTGCTTAAGAACCCTAAAAAAATATATAATAAATTATTTAAACAAGAAAACAAATTAGAGATTCATGAGGTTACTTCCGAACAAAGATTCACAAGTTTTCAGACACTTCCACCTGTAAATTTCAGCAGGATTTTCTTATTTAAATGCTTAAACAACCAGAATTTTTCTTAGAAATAAATAGAAATTTATTTTTACAAATTTATTTGTACACGTTTATTCAAAGACTTGTACGTCCCTGTTCTGAGGTAATCTTTCTGAGCAATTCTGGAGAGAACGGCCTTAAACTTCAGATATCTAAGAATATTTATTATTTCATATTTTTCACTATCGATATAGTCACGAGTGTAAACAGGAGTTCAAATACAAATCAAAGAAAGGAAGAAATACTTTTGATCACCGTGTATCATTAAAAAGCTACGAATGGCTTGTAACTTTAACACATTGTTTTCTTTTCTTTCATTTTTTAAATATATTAATTATACGATTTTTATTTAATAGTTAATATCACATAGATTTTTATTCCATCTTTTTATATTTTATAACTGTTTTTTATCTGTTCTCTAAGTTTTAAAAATTATGGTGTACATTTTTATGCATCATAGATTTTATTTTTTTGTTTATGCATTGAATGGTTCACTTTCCAAAGAAATGCAAGATTTTCCCATGCAAAATCCTGTTTTTTTTTTTTTTTTTTTTTTTTTTAAAAAGCTAAAAATCATTAAGTTTTGTATTGCAGTTAAAAGTAGTATGTTGTGACCACTGTAAGACTGTTAGACCTGTTGTCCAGGATTAATACGTCTCGCCTATTATGCACTTACCATGTTCAATATTTTTAAGTTTTTTTTTTTTTTTTTTTTTTTTTTGTGGGAAATAGCACAATTGTGTTTTTTTTTTGTGGAATAGCACAATTATTTAGACAGGTATAATTTTTTATTTTCAAAAATTATAAACAAAAAACTTGCCAAAAACTTAATAACAAGAATGGATTTCTACAAAATTTTACAAAAGTTGCAGAAAAAATGACAAATTTTTAAAGAAACATTATTCTGAAACATAAAATTGACGCGTGTAATATTCGCTAAGATATGAGTTTTAAAAGCTACATATATTGCGCAACTTAGTCAAAATTTCATAAGAATACAGTAAAAAGTAAGCAAATTATCGGAAAAAGAACGAGGTAGATTTTAAATATTTTTCAGAGTTAAAATTTAATAAAGGGGTTTTCAGATTCTACGTAAGTTAATAATGCAAATAATTCCAAAATAAGTTTCCGCCAAAAGATACAGTTCACCCTTTTTTCAAAGCTAATTACCGAAATACGCGATAAATTGGCAACTTAGTGTTAAAAAATTTAATCATTTCGTCCCTAAAATTTTTGTTTAAACACGCAAATAACTACCGAAATGTGCAATTGCTTCTTTGCGTAATTGATAATTTTTGCAGTTCTTCAAAGGTATTTCGCAAAATATGCGTCAACTTTTCAACTTCATAATGAAATTTTATTCTTCTTTCTCGAAATTTACGTTTAATTGCTAATATAGGCTGTTGTTTTGCTGTTAATCAATAAAATTGTTTGCATGTTTTCCAAACTTTCGCACGTTTTTGAATAGAAAATCATTAGTAGCAATACACTCTGAGAATGAGATGTTTTTCAGCTTTAGAACAAAAATGCGTTCCTTCTATGAAATCGCGAATATTTTTTAAGTTAAAGAGATTAACAGTAAGAGAACCTCGATTCTGTTTATTCGTTGTTGGTAGTATGAACCTAAATACAAAAAAGCTGAAATATTTTCTAAGAATAATCACTACAGTGGGTGATTAAATTATATTATTATTATTATTATTATTATTATTTTTTTTTTTTTTTTTTTTTTACATTTTCTCGATAAAAAAAAAAAAAAAAAAAGACCTGACGTAGAGGTCTGAAACTTCATATATGCAAAGAACATTTAAAAGTTCATTGTTTCCACAATCGATTTATTCGAGAGGGGGAATTAGGGGATCAATCACATACTGAAGAAGAGCGAAATACTTTGATTCATTCTGTACCATAAAAAACTACAAATGATTTTTAATTTGAACACATTATTGCACATACTATGTACAATATGTATGTTTTGGTGCGGAAATTGCGCATATTTTTAGGCGGATATAACTTTTTTCCCCCCAAAAAACTACTAGTTTTTTTTGGGGGGGGGCAAGTCTTTTGCTTTTAATTAGAACTGATTTCCATAAAAACTTATAGAAAAATTGACAAAACATTAGAGAAACATTATTATGAAACATGAAATCCAATCCACACGTGTAATACTCGCTGAGTTATGAGCATTTTTAGAAAATATGATTTTATTGCGCAAGGTCGAAAGATAGAAAAATTTTTACTACATACGTTGAAAGCTCGATATATTGAGCAACTTTTATCAAAAGATCATTTGAATGGATTAAAAATTAAGCAAGTTGTCGGCAAAAGAATGAGCTAGATTTTATGTATTTTTCAGAGGTAAAATTTCATGAAGGGTTTTTCATATATCGCGTATTTAATTTGAAGATCCAATTACTTCAACCACGTTGCGATTTTTTTTTTTTTTTTTTTTTTCGTGTGTGTGTGTGTGTATGTGAAAAACCTCTTATAGGCTTGTAACGTTATTATTATTATTATTATTATTATTATTTACTGAGATTTGTGAGTTCATAAGGGGTTTTTCACAAAAAAGAGCTTTAGCAATGTGATTAAAATAATTGGACTTTCAAATTAAATGCGTGGTATGTGTAAAGCGCATTTTGAAATTTCAACTCTGAAAGATACCTAAAATCTGGGTCGTTCTTTTGCCGACAACCTGATTATTTTTACTCTATTCAACTGAATCTTATACAAAAGTTGCTCAATGTATCTAGCTTTCTAACTATACAATAAAAAAATTTCTATCTTTCACGCATGGACAGTAAAATAATACTTATTAAAATACTCATTTCTCAACGAATATTACGCTTATGAATTTTACGTTTCAGAATATGTTTCTCTAATGTTTGGCAAATTTTCAGCAATTTATATAAAATTTTTTGGAAATAATCTAGTTATAAGTAAAGTATTTGTAAAAAAAAAAAAAAAAAAAAAAAAATAGTTATTCTTGAAAAAAAAAAAAAAAAAAAAAATCTGCCTGTATAATTGCACAAATCCCGTACAAATATTGTACGTAGTATGTGCAATATTGCATTAAAGTTACAAGTCAGTTGTAGCTGACTTGTAGCTTTTCATGATACAGGGTGATCCAAAGTATTTTTGATATTCTTGAATTTGTGGTTGGGGCGCTAATTGCGCACGCTGGTCAAAATCGATAGTGGAAACGAATGGTTTTTGAATGTTCTTTGCATCATGAGGTTTCAGGACATTTCGTCTATTTATTTATTTATTTATTTTTATTTTTTTAATAATAATCGAAAAAAGTGTTAAATAAAATAATGAAAGAAAGAAAGAAATCTAATAATTTAATCACCCACACTATATTTAGTTAGTCGGAAAAAACAAAGTAAAAACATAATAAAAGTTTTCGCAATTGAAATAGTAGTAGAAAAAAAAGTGCTGAATGTTACCCTTGATATATGCCTAAATTCTCAAAAATGAATAATTGTTTTCACAATTAATACACTAATAGATAGATTTCCCATATAATATAAGACATGAGCGAAAGGTACTTGCTTAAGCGAAATAGGAATACTTTGAAAGTTGAAAGACGGATTTCACAAATTTCTAAATGTAAAATTAAAGTTTGACTGTAAACATAACGCTTGAAAGTTTTCATTTTAAATAACACAAATTTACACAGAATTGACTGTAATTGACGGAAGCAACAAATGTAGGAGTTACTGAATAAAAAAGAGAAAAAAATATAGTTAATTTCTAGGTAATCATAATTTAACGAATCTGCTGTAAAATTGTTTAGACTAGGCTGCCAGGTTGAAACCTAGGTCATGTCCATTGGCACAGTCGTACGGAATTTTCTGTGGTTTTCTCCAAAACTCACAGAAAAACTGCTATGGAGTGCACTTCTCTCGAACCTTGAACCCAAGGTCAGACAAACAGCTTCAATTCTCACATTATTACCGTATTGTTTAAATTGGTCCACAAACAAACACGGATTTTTTTTTTTTTTTTTTTTTTTTTTTTTTTTTTATGCATAGGTCACACTAAGGTCATTATGAAACCTGAATTCACTACTTTTTGACACGCTTAAAAAAAAAAAAAAAAAAAAAAAAAAAAAAGTCCTTTTCATTCGTAAAGACAAGAAATACGCATGTATTTCTTATTCATAAACTAAAAACACCTCTTTTTTTTTTTTTTTTTTTTTTTTTCCCTTTAATAAAAGTGCATTAAAGTATTTAGGAAGAAAAAGTGGGGAGGGGAGTGGATTTCTTTGTGTCTGCTAAAATCCTCTATATTCTTAAAAGCGATTGCAGAAATTGTAAATGATTTTGAAGGGTTGATATTCAATTATAATTTTATATTTAATTGCAGCTTGCAGCTATGACTGCTAAAAATGCCATATTTTTAACTAATGTTTGGAACAAAAAAATGCTTTTTTTTTCCCTATGTGTATAATGTTATTATTGCGTAAAAATAAAAAAATAAATAAACAAGGAAATAAAAGAAGAAAAAGAAGAAATGGAAAAAGGTTAGGATTGTATTTTTTATTATTTTATTATTTTTATTCTTAAAACGTTAACAAAATTAAAAATGTAAAATTCTGTAATGCCAAGTTTATACATATCTGCCTCCTAAACACAAAACACGCGCATTATAATTTGTTATAGATAGTTATAAATTTCTAGCAATTCGCTATTTGCTTGACTTTGAGGCAGCGGAAAAAATAAAAAGCAAGCTTTCAATATCTACAGTAGATAAAAACCGCATTTGTGGTATGATGGTCAATCTCAATGTCTTTGAAGGGAATTTCATCCCGTATTTATTTATCTACGTCAGCGAGAAGAGAATTTATCATTTCCGTTCACGTTTAGTTTATAATCTGTACTACACTGAAAGATGCTAATGTTTCCTTATGGATATATATATAAGCTATACTGACACAAAAGAATTTTCATCCTAATTTAAATTATTTATTTAAAATTTGTTATATTTCTACCTCTATTTAAATCGGGATTAAAGTTCTTAAAATGAAACAAAATATAGAATGTAAAATTAGATTTTCGTTTTAAATGATGAAATAAAACTTTCAAAATAAGCTCTAAGGATCTTTACACAAATTAAGTGTAATATGAAATTGAATATGACAAGGGGCCTTAAAGCGATCCCAATTTTTGTTCTTATTCTGTCCCGGAAGTATACCTATTTTAATTTTTTAAATAAAGTATGTGCATCATACTGTCAGGCAAACATTTTTTGCTGTTAGCAATTAAAAAAAAAAAAAAAAAGAGAGAGAGAGAGAGAGTTAAATAATATCTCAAAGAATATGTTTTTATACTTATATAAATTATCAAGACTTCAAGTTAAGAAAATCTTCTTTTAAAAAATTAATGTGTAATTATGAACATATTGAATATATTATGATAAATAATGAATATTTTTTGCTGAATTATGAGTGCAAGTTTATACACGTTAATATAAATCTTTTGAGATAAAAAAATGATTCGCCAACATATAACTTGAGAAATGTAATTTTATGAAAAAACTTTAAAAGGACTATACTGAATAATTAAAAAAAAAAATTGGATTTCTAAAAATTAATTGTAAATCGTTAAGAGAAAAGTGACTGGAGTCATCAACAGATTCGAGCATTACTTATAGCACTGAAATATAATGCTAGGATATTGGCACACGATTTAGCTTAGATGATTTAGCTAGCATGCTGCAATATGTTTACAACTAATGCGTTTTAACGAAATATTAATTAATCAGGTACTTTTCGAAATTCGCAAACGAAAAATCGCCAATTATTAACATCAGAGCATTTTAGAAGATTAGAACATTTTAGAACATATTAGAACATTTTCGTTTTCTAAGTAAAATATATTAACATTCTTTCTTCTACCTTAATTTTTGTTTTACAAAAATGACGAAAATTTGGGATTTGCCTACAACTGAAGAAGATGCAGTCTATTTTTTTTTTTTTTTTTCTTTTTTAAGAAAAAGGTTTATTTGCAAAGAATGCAATATGCGATTCGAATATAAATAGCAATAATAATATAAATAGCAGTAATATAAATTGGCGATAATATTGAATTGGTGCGATAATATTGAATTGGCGATTTTTCGTTTGCGTCCCGCAATCATACAAATTAATCAATACAAAATATTAATAAAAAAATTTCTAGCTAACCTTTTTCATGGACGAGGACGGACATTGCTTATTCCATGATCTTCTTCTCGTTCATTCATCGTTCATCTGCATCTAAGTTCAAAGACACAGATGTTATGTTTCAGCGCAGATGTTCTGGTCTAAAGTCCACAGGAAGTCGATTTTAACAACATTTAGTGCTTGAATTTATTAATACAGCGTAAATGCTTGAAAATATACAACAGAAAGTGCAGGAAAAATTACAACATTTTTTTACAGTGAAAACCTAGTTATAAAAATATTTAATGAAACATTCTAAGTAAAAAACTAATTTATTAATTAAAAATAAAATTTTTAAGATTTCAATTAAGTGAGATTGTTTAATACTGTTGTCTGGACTTTCAGTTAAAAAGTTTATTTAAACATCCGAGCGGTAATCGATGCTAGTAGAATGGAAGTGTTAAGTTCGATCCGAAGTCGCGTTCGTCGACCAAGCCGTTGAGAGTTTCCCGTGGTTTTCTTCGAAACTTTCGCAAGTATAGGCTAAGGCTCCCGCCCCCTATTCCCACTCCGGAGAGCATTTCACGCAGGTGTAGAGCACTCCAGTTATCAACCGGCTTCAACACTACCACAATCACCACGAAGATTTTTTTTTTTTTAAATATAAAATGATTCTTTTACTATAAATGATTATATATATACATAATTTATAGCAATATATTTTAATTAAAAATTAATTTAATTATTAAATATATATATATATATATATATATATATATATATATATTAATAATTCAATTAGTTCAGATTGCTTAATTCTATTGTTTGGTCGTTTAAATAAAAATACTATTTCAAAATGTTCTTAAGCATCAAAAGATATTTACTGTCCTTCATCATAGAAATAAGGAGCTAATTAAAATTATTTAATTTAAAAAACCTAATTGAAAAACTAATTTAATTATTAAAAATATACATTTCAATTAAAAAAAAAAAAAAAAAAAAAAAAAAAAAAGAGAGAGAGAGAGAGAGAGAGAGAGATTGCTTGAATAATAATGTTTCAGATTTTAATTGTGAATCTCATTGTAAAATATTTTTAATAAAAATGATTTAAAAGAAAAAAGAATGTTTATATGTATATATATATATTTCTTTTTTCTTTTTTTTTTTATGGTAAAAATTCATTTAATAAAATATTTTAATTGATAATACGTAATTTAATTATTAAAAATAGATTTTTTTTAATTATTGAATTATTTAAGATAATTCAATATTGTATTATATATAATATTACTGTTTGGATTTAATAGAAAAAAAAATTATTTTTTTTTTTTATATAAAAATGTTTCCTACTAATATAATTATCGAAAACGGAACTAATTAAAATAATTTGTATATTCTATGCGAGGTACATATTTAAAACACAATTTGGTACCTTTATACTAAATACGATGTAACAAAATTAATACGGAAGGCACTCCCCTTCAGGTCTAGGACCTTAGTGCAATCTTTCGCCTTTACTCCCAACACCAATAGCAATATCTGCGAAATAAGATATGATTAGCGTAATTGATTGACTAACAGGGTGTCTTTCTGATTCATTGTGAAGTATATAAATGGGAAAACTACTTAATATTAATTTTCAGTGTTGTACGAATTTTTTTTAGCACATCATATGGTGTGCATGTACAGTTTACACGATATATATTCGACATAAAAAGTAATCTGTTTAATGCTTTCTCTTATATATACATATGTATATATGTATTATGAATACGTTTTCATACATGCATAAATATACACGTTTCACACACTATAAAAGCCGAAAATTATATCAGCAAATTTTGTCTGTGTGTGTATTTGTGTGCGTCTGTACGCGTACAACGCTATTTTCATTATTATAAAATATTCCAATATTAAAATATTAAAATATTCTCATTCGATTTGCAGACCCCCAAAACAGTTATATTCCTATTTTGAACGATCTAACTCAATTTCTATTTTTTTCCCCTTCGTCCCTCCCCCCATTCGCCATTTCTAATAATTTTAGACTTTCGAAAATATTCTCATCCTGTTTGTAGGCTCCGAAAACCTATATGCCCCAATTTTAAACGGTCTAACTGTATTTTTACTTTTTTGCCCCTTCGCCCTCCCTTCCCGCTCCTCTTAATAATTTTACACACTCAAAAATATTCTCATTCAATCTGTAGACCCCCAAAACCTTTATGTACCTATTTTGAACGAGCTAACACCAATTCTATTTTTTACCCCTTCGCTCCCCCTCCCCCCCTCTTTCCGATCTGCCTAATAATTTTAGATTTTCGAAAATATCCTCATCCTATTTAAAGGCCCCAAAAATCTACATGTACCAATTTTAAGCGATCTCACGCTAATTTCAATTGTTTTTGTCCCCCCCCCCCCCTTTCTTCGAGCCAACTAATAATTTTGCACTTTCAAAAATAACCTCATTTGATTTGTAGACCACAAAAACATAGTAAAATTAAGAATAACAGAAGATTAAATGTCACCGAAATCCACGTTAACCAAAAAGAATTAATTTGTAATTAAATTAATAATAACCAGTGAAGAATTTAGTACAGATAAGAAAACAATTAACAGTTAATATCTTTAATAAACTATGAACTATCACACCGAGTTTCTAGTGGGAAAAGTAACAGATTTATTGAATAATTTATTTTATAACGAGTTTAATTAATTTTGAAATGTTAATTTTATCCAAAATATCATACGTAGGGCCTTTGTCCGGGCTAAGTGGGGTTTTTGTCCGGTGGGGATTATGTCCGGTGGAGCTTTTGTCCGATGGGGTTTTTGTCCGGCGGGGATTTTGTCCTGTGGGGTTTTTGTCCGGTGGGGTTTTTGTCCGGTGGGGTTTTTGTCCGGTGGGGATTTTGTCCGGTGGGGCTTTTGTCCGTATCCCGTCACACTTCAGGCTTAAGAGATTTCCTTGGACATTGCCTGAGTGTAAACACAAGTTGTCACCTAACTTTCATACTTTAGTTAATTTTAAAAAATCTAACTATCCGATTGATAAGCTGTTTAATCCGACGGATTAAAAAAAAAAAATAACACCTTTCATTTGGTACCTTATTTGTAACGAATTTTTGATTAGATTTTTTAAAATTATTTAAAATATGAAAATAACAGCTTAAAAAAAAAAAAAAAAAAAAAAAAAAAACATTTAAATTTTTAATGGTTGCCATTTTTTTTTTCTTTTTTAAGCATATGAAATGGAATATGTTTTCCCGTGAAAGAAAAAAAAAATATATATATATATATATATATATATATATATATATAGAATATTAAATTTGCTCATGCATGTGAAAAAATGACGTTTATAAAATAAAAATAATAATGGACCATATTCCCACTTTGGGTTCGAGGATACAAGAATATCAGCTGTTTTCGGAAAACGATCCTCAACTCTACCATAGCAAAGCATTGTGATCTGCAAATTTTTATCTTGCACTATTATTTATAAGAGTTACCAGATTATATGAAATTGAAGTAAGAGTGATATAGTGATAAATTTGTTTTGTTTTTAATCCAGTTTTTGTAATATACTTTAATATTAATCAACATATGTAATATTAAAAGTTGCCATGTGAACTGTAGCGATGTTAACAAATTTAAATGGATGTTCCATTTAATAAATTCCTTTATTAAAGTGATTGAAATTCTAATTATTTAAGCTTTGATATCTATATCCAATGTAATCAATGATATTTTTTCTTCTATTTAATTTGTAATGTGATTTGTTTGTAATCTTTAATTTTGTTCGCAATAAGCTTCGCTATTTTCGTTTTAAACATTGACATTAGTTTCATGATTCATAAGTAATGATTGATTTACTTTTTACTCATTTTTTCACGCGTTTAATTTTTAATATATTTTATTCATTATATATATATATGTGTGTGTATGTATATAAAATGTTCTGCAATTTTACGATATGGAATAGTCTTAACTTTACCATTCGATTCAGTTGTTTACATTTCTCTTTTGTTCTTGTTTGAACAGATATCTGATTATTCATTGGAGAAATATTTAGACTGGAAAATGTTATGCGTAACAATAAAACAGCATCTTGAATCTAATTTGTTTACAAAACATCGGCCACGTGTTCGGCGATTTTACCTACTGTGACGTCACAGGAATATTGTCCATTTGCTTTTATGCCAAGCGTGATTCATCCGTGCTAAAAAAAAAAAAAGAAAAAGGTTTAAAGTTGAAGTATATAAAAAATGCTATGAAATAAAATTGAGAAGAAACATGCTAGATTTGTATTATTACTATTTTATTTTAAATTTATGAAGACGTCATTTTCTCATTTACCAATTTAACATTTAGTATTTTTTTTATTTTTCGCGTGTAAGCATATTTCATTTTATGTTGAAAATAAAAATAAATAATAAATAAATAAATAAATAAATAAAAATAAATAAATAAATAAAAATATCTCGTAACTTTTTTGGCAACAATTAAAAATTTAAATGGCTTATATTAAGTCAATTACCAGTATATTATTTTCGTATTTTCATTAATTTTAAAAAATCTAATCAAATTTCCGATATAAATAGTAGCCTATGTCCTATTCCAGACTGTTATCCATCTCTGTACGAAATTTCATTCAGGTCCGTTTAGCCGCTGTGGCGTGATTGAGTAACAAGCATCCATCCAAACTTTCGCATTTATAATATTAGTATAGATGCTATATGAGTCATTCCGGAAAAAAATGTAAATTTCACATTTTAAAACTTAAAAAACAATAATAATATTTGCAAAAGAACTTTATATTCCAATGATAGCCAAGAATGCATACTTTATTTGGGCATAAAATTTAATTTGATAAATTAAGGATTTTCTTCGTTTTCTGTCAAAAAGGGGAGAATTTTGTCCACTCTGTTACATAAATGTTTTTTGATTTATCTGTGTTAATTAATCATTTAGATTGAGCTTTACTCCTGTAAATATATGCAAATACATTACAATTTGTCATACACATTGTAAAAATTATCATAAATATAATTATTTATATTTTTTCGTATATTATAGTCCACTATATTATGAATTATGATACAGCAGAAGAAAAAAGTTTATTTTTCTATTATATATTTAGTTTGCATAACTCTTGTTTTTATGTTTTATAAAATGACTATAATTCATATTTAAAATAAAATACATTTATTTTGCATTACTATGTTTGTTTCATTTAATAATGATAAAATAAGCTACATAATTAACCTACAAATAAGTCGGTGAAAAAAAAAAAATACGCGTTCATTTATTTTTTATTTATTTTTAATCGACATAAAATAAAATATATTTACACGTGTATAAGAAATATATTTCTTTTTATGCTTAAAAAAATGAGCATATAATAATTTTCTTTTATTCAAATTGAGGAACAAGACAATAATAATAAAAATAATAATTATTACTATTATTTAGGCTATTTGTATATTTATTATTTATTACTTGTATCCCAGTTTAAAAAAAATGGTTTTCCTTGTTTCTCTTTCGCATGAAGTTAAAAAAATATTTAAAATAAAACAGAAAAATCCAGCGAAAGAAATGGAACAGCTTTAAAAGAGGACCCCCCCTTGGCGAAATTTGAAATTTGGCACCAAAGTAGCTCGGTAATTTCACTCTGAGGTCTTCATTTACGCAACTGCGAGAGAAATTTTAATTCATAGCCAGTAAGATCAACAAAAATGTTAAAGTCGCCAAGGGATCCTATCCTAGGGATCCTATCCTAAAGCTGTACGATGGAGATTTTAAGAAATGAATAGAGTAACCGTTGCTAAGGAAGAAACGCAAAACAGTTAGTAAGCATGCCTTAAAGTAAAAGAATAGACTAAAAAATTTCCTGTCGTACTAAAATAAATTCTATTTTGTACGGAATTTTATATGTATATATATTTCTTAGAAAACAAAAATAGGCTTCATTTTTATGGTTTTTATTAGTAGTTGTAGTAATAGTATTTATAACTTTGATATATGACTCTGATTCTTAAAGGAGACATTTTTCAGCTCCGAGCGATGCTTTCTCTTTAATCTTCAATTCAAATAACAATAAATGAATTGAACATTTTCAAGTGCTTTTTAACTTACTCTAATTAAACTTGGAACTAGAAATCTGGAATCAGATAAAATCACATTGTCCTTATATTTGGCTTGAATAAAAGTAATTCCGGGAGTAGAATATTTTCATTTGAAGAAACAGAAACACCAAAATCAAAGTGTTTCCCTTGGAGATTTCGGATTCTCAGCTTCTTAAAATGCACCAGAATTGTAACACCCCTCCCCTCCGTCCTTGGAGAGAAAAATGTGAAAATGTTAAATTTTTTTGAATTCATAACAATGTAGTGGGGAAAAAAAAACTAAATAAAGTGTCGATAAAACTAATTAGAAATTTGCTAACATTACTGGTAATACAATCATAAATTCGAAAATGAGATATGGTACCACAATAATAAGGATAAAAAATAATAATATTAGTAATAAAAGAATGAGTTTTTTTTTTTTTTTTTTTTTTTTTTTAGGACTGAGGGCCTATTAGTCTCAATCTGGGATTTTTGCGTTATCGTTTTCGATAGTTGGACATTTGTCGAAATCATTTTTCGATAGTTGGACATTTATCGAAATCTAAAATTTATCGAAAATATAATTGAATAATTTGAAAGCGATGTTATAATTGGGAAGAAAAAAAAAACTAATAGTCCTCCGTCCTAAACTAAATTCTGCTTTTGCCAGAATTCCATCAAAATCATTTTTACTTTCTCTTACCCATAAGGTAGAGAAAGTATTGTTTTTGGCTCAAATTTTCGAACGCGAGATTTTGTTATATTTACACGTTTTGAGGTCCCCTGAATACGAAAATCATGTTTTTAGCAAATGGTCTGTGTGTCTGTGTCTGTCTGTGTGTGTGTCTGTCTGTTATCAGCATATCTCAAAAACAAATTATGGCAGAAAGTTCAAACTTGGTATTCTAAATGTGTATCATATAGGGATGCTACAGTAAGCTTTTCGTTAAGATCAAGCAAATGGTTCGTGTACAGGGACAATCAAGAGAATTCTAATACATTATGTCTATGGGGGAAATTGCAGGAAAATAGAGTTTAACGTCTATAGACTGCACTAAACCAAATGAAAAAAAAAAATATTTTTTGTAATAGAGACAGTTAACTGGGAAATTTTTTTTGTGTATGTAGGAGCCTCGCCTCCCCCCCTGGGGGGAGTCCCCCCTCGAGGGGAGTAAATTTTCATGATGAGTATCTTTCAAAAGAGCTCGAAAATACCTTTAAAACGAATGGTTGAACCATCGATCTGCGATAATTTAAAACAAAGTTATCGATTTTTTTTAATTTTAACGAAAAAAAGAACTTAGAAAAAAAATCGTACTTTTTTTTTTTTTTTTTTTTTTTTTTTTTTAATATTGAGAATAAAATGGACTTTTTTTGGATATTTGGTGTTAAACTACTTCTCTAATATGGAAATCGTCTGCCTTATCATAAAAGATAATTTTTTTAAATAATAATTTTAATAAATTATTTTTTAATAACCGAATTAAATTTTATATAAATGTAGGTACATTAATGAAACGGGGGGGGGGGGTGAGGGGGGCTCACAGAACTAATTATCATATAAAACTCTTCAGAAACCTAATATGAATTGTTTAACATAGGTTTACATAACAGTACTCGTTATCTTACCTCTTAATCTCCAACTTGTATTTATAGTATTAAATTTCAGGGTAAGAGAAAGTCGTGTGAGTGACACACCAGATTATTTTTATGTGATTTCTTTCTAAGAGGTTTAGTCACATTATACAATGTCAATTATTCGCATTTCTAGCTTTTTTTTTTTTTTTTTTTACTTTTTTAAGTGTAAACTTTTATAAGTGTTCTGTATAATTTTTTTCTCCTTAAACGTGATAGTTTTTTTTTTTTCGCAAAAAGAAATATTTTACACTTGAATAATTAATAAAATTGAATTTTTTTTTTTTTTTTTTTTATCAAAAATTAAATTGACAATACGAAAACTTTTGGTAAAACTGATATCTTACTTTTTACGTATTTACTTATAAAACAATTATTATTTTACAACTACAGACTTTCTTGAATGAAAACTTCTTCAGGTGCACTATATATATATTTCTTCCTTCAAAATAATGAATTTATCCGATCCTTTGCTAAATTTTACGATCAAGGTTACATTTATTTATGCAAACTAATCTGTAAACTGGCCTTTTTTTTTTTTTTCTTGCACAAAATTAACTATTTTTATTTACACGTGAATTATAAAACTGAAATAAAAGTTTATCAAAAATTAATCTTACATATGTGAAAACTTTTTTTTTCTGTTACATAGTTAGTAGTTTATTAATTTTTTATACAATCAGAGATTTTTTTTCTTTTTTAATTGTCATTTTAAATAATCAATTTCAAATTCTTCTCTAGGCCCACCAGCGGTCGAGCGGTTCTGCGCTCATAGCTGGTAGACATGAGGTGCCGGATTCGATCTCAAGTCGCACTCGTCGGCATAGCCGTTCGGAGTTTTCCGTGGTTTTCTCCGAAACTTGCGTAAATACAGACTAGGACCCCTTAGAAAGATCTCCATGGAAGGCACTCCCCCTCAGGCCTAGGAAGCAGTCAATCGGCCTTATTCCCAAACCAAACACCAACACCATCAAATTCTTCTTTATAATTTATTCTAATTGATCCGACGATTAAAAAGATAATAATTTTTTAATTCAAAACTAATATGTATTAAGTTTTAAGCTTCAAGCTTTATAGAATTAATAGAGTGAAATATTTTTAACAGAGTCATTTCCATCATTAACGCTTCCTTATTTGTAAAAAAAATCAATTAAAACATAAAACAAATATGCTCTGTCTGGCTTACGTAAATATGATCTCTTGAAACTTCAAACACCTGGTCTGGTTGTATCGCGCATGCGCCGCAGGTAAATCAATGAAGTATGGCGGCTGTAGTAAGAGTAGTTTGAATCTTTCGAACAGTTGTTTACATCCTACGTGGGAATGTTTACTGTGGATATACAGCGATATTGGATTAACACATACTAAGAAAGACATCGCTTTTGCCCATTATCATGCATCGTTTTTATTTTTGTGAATGGTGTTCCGTATTTTATTGCTGTTGAACTTAGTTTGTACAGGTAAGAAAGTCGTTAACCTTTTAAACGTATAATGCTTTGCTACACGTGAGTTTTTACGTACTTGACCGGTTGTTATTCATTAATACTTTATTTACTGTCTATGAAGTTCTTAAATTCGATGGAATAGTTTTCTTATAAAAAAATTTTAAAATCGTATTTTTTAAAATAATTTTAAAAGGGTTAAAGTTACAGTTTTAAGATTGTAATGTCATTTGTTGACACAATTGTATGTAAACAAATATCAAAGAATATAGTATGGTACTATTTCAATCTTTTAATTAAATAGCTAATGTGGCATTGTGATCCGTTATAGCTGTTTAATTACTTGGTTGATATTTTATTATAATAATGATCTGCGTTAGTTAGTTATATCTGTTAAAGTTATTTTGTGTAACTTCTAGCAGAATTAAAATTTAAGTATTAACGATCGTTCCGTGTATATGTAAAAAATGCATTTTTGTATGAATAGGATTAAAAAATAAAAAAAACTTGAAACTCAACATAAAATACAAACTGATCTTAATTTTTTTTTATTCACTTTTGACTTGTGACATAAGCTATATGAAAACTTTTCTAAATTTAATTTGAATCAACATTATCTTCTACGATAAATGAAGCATGTATCTTTTACTCGTAAATGTTGATTTGTAAAACTCAAAATCATTTATCATTTAATAAATTTTGGAACGAATTAAGTAATACTTTTTAGCTGAAATTATTTATTGTAAGGTATTAATTTAACTCTTTAAATTGTTAAATATCGTCTATTTACTAATCGAAGTTTATTATTTTAGTGGTTAGATTGAAGTTGAAGATTGCGGAAATAAATATAAGTTTAAAAAACTGTAAGTTTTTTTCAGGGATGAGATTTTTCAGCTTTTTTGTACATTTAGCTTTTCAGCTTTTTTTTTTTTTAGTTTTTTCATCTTTTTTTATGTTTCTAATGTGTATTTGTTCTTTTTTTATACATTGAAGATTAAAATAAATATTTATTACTCTAATATAATAGATTTTGTCATCAAAATTCTAGTATTTCATTTCAATGTCTTGCCTTTGCATACAGTTTCAGCTTTTTTGTATTTTTACTAATCTCATCCCTGTTTTTTGTAGGACTGCTAATAATTTTATTATCATTAATAAAGTAACATACACAAAATGTAAATTCTTCATGTTGAATGCAAGGACTCATAAATGAAATAAAAGCATAATTTTTCTAAAAAAAAAATCAATTTAATGATGTCAGTAAGTTTTTTATTCTTTTTCGATTTACTACATCATAATTCTTTGGTTTAATGAAAAAAACCTGTACCGTGTTTAATTCAGTATCATATGTCATTATGTGAAATTTTGTTTATTATTATTACATATTCTGATTATGAATTATAGCTGTATATTTATTTATTTATTTTTTAAGTAATGTTTAATTTTGAAACAATAGTATTAATCTCTGGCTTTTAATCATCTTTAAGGAACAGCTGGGTTTAGACACTCATTAAAAATAATACTGTAAACATGGAAAATTTTTACAAACGTATTACTTTTATAAAACTAAATTTTGTGAAAGGGCTGTTTTTATAAATTTGAATTTTGTGAAAGGACCCATTTTCTGAATTTGAATTTTGTGAAGGGACCCATTTTTGCGATTTGAATTTTGTGAAGGGGCAGCAAAATGGTCCCAATTTTTGCTTGGATCGACCCCTGCATTTTAACATTCTGTTATTAAGCAGGTACAGAAAGTACAACTTTCTTGAAAATCTCTCTGGGCTGGGGAGTTTTTAATAAAAATTCAAGCATTTCCGTATCTTGAAATTTAAAGTAAAAATAAATAAATAAAATAAGAATTAATATATTAATGAAATTTTAAAAGCTGGTGCAAAACACAACACTAGAAAATTAATTTGACAATATTAGAAAAGTTTATGAAAACAGAAAAATCTAATATTTAACCTCTCATTTTAATGTAAAAGTGTGAGGTCTTTTATTTTTGCACCTACATTGGAGATGAGGCATGAATTTTTGCAACTATTTGTTTTTATTTATAGAATAGATGTGAGAAATCTGAGCCCTACATTATGTGCCTAATTTTTTAATTTGATGAATAGTTTGCATAATTATTTTGACCTGAAATGTGAAGCAGTTGTTGCAGCTTTAGATAGTTTTTATTATTAAATTTACTACTGTCTTTGATGGTTATTATTATTATTTTAATTTCATAAATATGTGATAGCCCTGTAACAGAATATATATATATATATATATATTTTTTTTCTGCGACAAACCTCTTTCTTGCAAACCTTTTCTGCAAGATGACATTTTTTCTAATTTACACATAATGTGTACATTTAATTATAAAGATATTAATATTAACTGCAGAAGAATTTTTAAATATAAGATATGAATTTCTGTTTCCTCCTGAAATTTAGGAATATTTTATTTTTTATGAGCCCAATCTCTTTGCAAGTCTTTTCTGCGACAATGTCACCATGTTGTGTAAATTCTGCCACAGAATGTGATAGTACTAATTGTTTTAATATGTAAAGTCATTGGGCTGTATTAAACCTATTTATGTGTTCTTTACTAAATTGCTTTCAAACTTTATTTAAACTATAAACTGTAAGTCTAATTAAATTTTGTCTGAATTTAGCATATTAAGCTTTTTCTTTGATTTTCTGAATTTATCTGATTTATCATTTTTATGAAAAGATAACTTTTGTATTAAATTACATTAAAGTTATAAAAAATAAATATTTTCCCAATTTAGTATTAGAATCATATTTCTGACTCTGATATTTCATCTTTGTAGATATGTAAACTTTTAGATTTTATAATAAACTGTTTTCTGTTATGTTATTTTCTTACCGTGCAAAATTCAGGGGCCTGCTGGAAATGATGGCAATATCAAAGCTGAAAGAAATATACTTTGGTCCTAAATATATATTTGTGCTTATTTAAAAATCGTGTTATCAGGGGTTGATACAGGTTTTAATTTTTGGGGCCCATTTTTGTGAAAAACAAATTATTTTTGTGAAATTTTTATTTATTTATGTGAAAATCAAAATATTTTTGTGAAAAAAAAGAATTGTCGCTAGAAACCTTTCATTTTAGCAATTACTCTATGTCTATGTAATGTTTAATATCAAGTTAATAGCATTTTATTAAACAAGTATAGACACTCATTAAAAATAATACTGTAAACATGGAAAAATTTTACAAAAGTATTATTTTTAAAAACAAAATTTTGTGAAAGGGCTGTTTTTATAAATCTGAATTTTGTGAAGGGACCCATTTTCTGAATTTGAGTTTTGTGAATGGACCCATTTTAAGGATTTGAATTTTGTGAAGGGGCCCATTTTAGAGATTTGAATTTTGTGAAGGGGCAGCAAAAGGGTCCCAATTTTTGCCTGTATCGACCCCTGGTTATACACATTAGTTGTAAAAAATTAGTACAAATTGAATTTTGATTTTCAGTATTGTAATATGATTGAGGAAGTGGTATATCCAATACTACTTAAAAATGTCCGAAACATAGAAAAACAATAATATTTCAGATAAAAAACAGCTTAACTACCGAGAAGTGAAATTTTTGCTTCTCTCTATTGTATAGAAATGTTCTTTTATATATATATATATATATATATATATATATATGTGGAAGGAGGAAATGGATTTAGGAGAAACTTCAGGATTGGGTTAAATGTTAAATGGTATTTAACATATTTCAACTTAGATATTTACTAACTTAAGATTATATTAAAGCAAAATTGTATTTTAACAAAACAATATCTAGATAAACCTAAGTATTGTTTTGCCAACATACTACTGTTTTGTTTTAAAATTTAATTTGACACTTTTAGATTGTCCAGTAAAAAAAAAAAAAAAAAAAAAAACTTTTTTTTTTCTTTTTAAAAGAAAAATTATGCATATATGTATTTTCTTGTTTCAATTTTGTTGGTATTTAATGTATATAGCATCAAATATTCACTTAAATTTTATTGATAGTGGTTTAATAGGTACTTGTAAAATTTAACACAGGCCTGTCCAACCCAAAACATTTAGTGGGCCGCATTAGAAATGTATTTTATTCGTTCGGGCCGCACCATATGTACAGTCATAAATAAGCCCCCCCCCCCCCCCCCTCCTTTCCCGACAAATTTCGCCGTAAATTAGCTGATAATTTACGGTGAAATAAGTCGGGGAAGAAAAGTATTATTATTATTTCATGACTGTACATATGCATATGTGTATATATGTTTGTGAGTATATAATTCGTGTATGTATATACTTTTTTCAAGGAAGGGTAGGGCGAAAATTCGGAGCAGAATACATTAATTTAAATTATTTTCATTCATAAATTAACAATGGTATGAAAAATTTATGAGTGTATATTAAAACTACAATAAAAAGAATGAATAATGGATCTAATAATAGTTCATTACAACATTTCTTTAGCTATCATAATCGTTGAAAAGTATTTTCACTTCGAAAAGTCAAATCGTATTTATTAATTTTTGATCCGTTAACCAAAGCTTTGAAACTTTAAATATCGTTAGTCTCCGTGCGGCCCGCGGGCCGCGGATTGGCCACCCCTAAATTTTAACAGAGAGAAAAATTGTGCTGTCTTTAATTATGCTACTTTTCTCAGCCTGTTTTAGGCCTGTTGAATCAAATGCTTGAAAGTATGAGTGTGAGTAAAAGGTGATATTTAAAATACCTGTGAATGTAATGTTTCTTGTACTGTTTCTTCTTCCTTTTTTCGTTTCTTTGTCTCTCTCTCTCTCGCTCTTTTTTTTTTTTTTAACATTTATGTAATTGGAATTTGTACACTCATGTATGCATTGAATTTTTTTTAAATAAAAATGTAATTTATTATTATTTTTTTTAATTTTAGAGGCTTCTAAAGTTTTCAAATTACTCGTGTATCTATGCATAGCAAAATGGCACAGATATACCAACATTGGACTAAAATAAAAAAAAGATGACATGACATTGGACTAAATGGGGAAAACAAAAGATTAATATTTCTTTTCATATTGAACGTTAAAAGGTCAATATAGTATATTTGTTAGCTATGTTTAATACTTGTTGTTAAATCCTTAGAATTTTAGGCAAAGTATTTTTTTTTTTTTTTTTTTGTTCTTTTTTTGAACATTATTAAATCGCTTACAATTTTGTTCCTTTATTCTCATCTTTCTTTTATCAGAACTCTTCTGTTCAAAAGAGATATTGCAGATAGATAATTGAAATTAAAAGAATTTCTCTAACGAAGCTGAAAAATAATTACATAATCTCAGACTCTCATATATATTACTAAATGACACTATGCTATCTAGATACATACATAATAATTATATATATATAATATAATAATTATGTGTGGTCCTAACCTAAATGTTCACTTTAGCGTAAGTAATTTAAAATGGATTTAACTATTAATAGGTACTGTAATTAAATCATAAAAAATGTGTGATAACATTTAAATTGAATTACAATCACTTTTATGTGTGTGTTCTTGGTGTTATCATGTGTCTATTGATTGCTAAATTTTATAGCGGTAATAAATTCTTATATTACATATATATAATAATGTCAAGTAAAAAATAATAAATTATATATATATATATATAAAGAAAAAAAAAAAAAAAATAGATAAAAAAAAAAAAACCTTGAAAGTAGTTTTTATTGGGTTTTTTAAAGTTGGTAAACCCATAAAATCCGCCCGGGTTTTTTTGGTTTTGCGGGCGGGTCTGAAACTTGGTTGAACGTGCATTGAATAAAACATGAGTCAAACAAACATAACAAATTGCAAAACACACAACAGTTGTTTTGGCTTAAAATAATTATGCACGACCTTTCATTAGGCGAAAAACAGTAGACACGAGTGCAGGAAAAAAAAAAAAAAAAAAATGCACGCCTCCCCTTCCCCCTCCTTCTTTTTTTAACTTATCTATTTTTTTTTTTTTTTTTTTTTAATAAAAACCGTGTTCAATTATTTCGTTCTAAGTTCAGTTTGTACAGAAATGTCTTAAATTTTGCTACTACTTTTATAAAAATCGCCTTTAATAAGATATTGATTCTTACTATTCTAGAAACCTCCTGACTTATCAACTAACTTGAGTTCGAAGATTGATAGCTCGGAAATTTTAAAATATCAATGTAAAATGGGCTAAAAAAATAAATAAATAAAAATAAAAATAATTAATCTTAAAGGAAAAAAAAACTATAAAACAGATTTTTATCAAACATTTGACATATATTTTTGTGTGAGGGGCTACTATCCCTCTCACCTCTAGAGGTCTGCACGGGCCGAAATTTTCAGGCCCGGGTCCGGGCCGTTTCTTTTTTACTAGTGTACGGCCCGGCCCGGGCAAAAAGCGATAAAATCAGGTCCGGTCCGGCCCGATTAAAAAATATGTAAAATTGCAAAAAAAAAAAAAAAAAAAAAAAAAAAAAAAAAAACATGCCTTTCTAAGAAAAAGATTTTTAGTATGTATTTTGCAGAGGTTTTATATAGCTAAGCAATAGAATGTTCTTTAACAAAACTGCTTAATGTTTACAAGATATTTATATATAAACGGTATTTCATTATTACAGATGTACAGAAGGCACAAAGACAGACAGAAAGTCAAATCGAAAATATTAGCATTCTTCAAACAATATTGGAAGGTATATAAAATGGTTAATAGTACTAAAAATACACTTTCAACCACTTCCTGTTACATACCGTAATGTATCCAAATCTTTCAAGTGATCCGGTAAACAAAACTTTAATACTAATCCAACCATATTTAATAGAAAAGGTACTTTTGCACATGCTAAAATTGGTGCTACTTTCATCCAGTACCCTGGAGAAAAGAAAAAGAAGCCTTAGAGGAAAAGTTACAGTGGAAGGATTTTTATAGCCTTCATACCACCTAAACACTACAGACCATAGAAAACAAAGCCTTATTTACAGTAACGTATCTAATTTCTTTTGTTTGTTACATGTACGCAAACTGGTAGTAACATGCATAATATTTTGAATTAGAAACCATCTAATATTACTTTAAATAAAATATATTAATTTCGAGACATGTTTAAAATATTTGCGGAAAATCAGATAGCGAACAGTCAAGCTGATAGACAATTAAATTGTAGTTACAAACACCTTTTAACAAAATAAAATTTTATGTGTCATACCAGACTGTAAAATTATGTAAAATAAATGACTGAAAAAGTATTTTATCATTTTCCTTTTTCGTTGATTAACGAGAAATTTAGAAAAAGATTCGTGCCGGGCCGGGCTCGGGCTTAAAATTTCCTCCAGGCCCGGCCCGAGTACACACAAAAAATATTGAGCCCGGCCCGAGAGCATATTGAAAAATTCGGCCCGTGCAGACCTCTACTCACCTCTTCCCCTCCTTCCCCCGTTCGAACATAATATCAACACAGCACTCATAAAATAATAATAATAATAATAATAATAATAAGAGTGTTATTACATTTAAAAGTTTATTACAAACTAGCAAACCCGTGCGAATTTTCGTACTTTATTTATTTTCTTTTTATTTACATTTAAAACTTGAAACTCATAAATTTTATACCAATTTCCCCACCCAATTTGAATTGTAATTCACCACAAGTTATTAGAACCAAATTAATATTGTGCGATAGGGAAAACAAAACCATTCAAAGAAAAGTTTCAAAATAAAATTCATGTTTGACGCTCCGATTTTCATGCGCAGGCAGTACAGTTTTAGTAAAAGGCCCCCGTGGCAACATTTTTTAGTACAGGGCCCCCCATGGCGATTTTTGTTGCCATGTTCGTGATGCTTTTTTCAATTCCTACTATTAGTTCGCACTCTCCCTATATATATCTTGTACAAATCTTGCAATCGATTTTTAACTAACTTTCCGACTAGCTAGAAATTTGAAACTTTCAGGATTGCTCAGAACACGGTGACAACACAATACTTCGAAGTCCGATTTTCGAATTTTTTTTTATTAGTTTTCTTATAATTAATTAAAATATGAAAATAATAACATCGTAATAGCGTTAAAAAATAGCCATTAAAATATTGGCTATAATTTAATTGTTGCAAAAAAAAAAAAAAGAGTTCATTTCCTTTTGACATAAAAATAAATACATTTAATTAAACGTGAACATAAAAAAAATATATATAGTTAAATGATGCATCTCACAAAAATTGACGTCATTATCACTTTAAAAAATTTATGCACATTGATAAGAGCTCTATGATTCATCAGAAAATTTAAAACATGGTATATAAAAAGTTTTTTTTTATCTTATAATTATTTTTATTTCATTTTTCACGCGCGCTTTTTATTTCCTAATTCAAAATTATTAAAAAAAAAAAAAAAAAAAAAAACTTTTTCGATCCGCGATTGTAATGAAATGCAAGTAGGAATTGACTTAATTTTTTTTTTCTTTTATATTACTTGTTTTTCTAATTAAATCATCTAATTGAATCATTCGCGTGCTTAAATATTTCCGATAAATATTATTTTTTATCCTCGCGTATTTTATTAAATATGTCACTATCGTATCGCTTCAACAAAGTTTAATCGTAACTGGACCCCGTTAGAGAAATATTATATAGATTATTCAGACAACTTTCACCCACACCACTCCTTGAAACTTAGCAATTCTGGTCAGATTTTTCAAATGATCTTTAAAATACTCAATTTGAATTTCCTGCAATTATATACTTTTAAGCTATGCTGATAAGAGGCACACACACGGATCAGTCGATAAAAACTCTTTCGTATTCAGGGGATCTCAAAGCGCTTAACTATAACGAAAATATGAACGTTAAAAATTTGAATTTAAATTAATATTTTGTGTATACTATATAGGAATGAGAAAAAAGCAACATTCTTAAGCTAAGCTATTTTCCTGGATTTGGTAAAAATTTAGTAAAGCACTTCAATTTAGTAGAAATAATGCATTAGCTTAATTTTGGGTAGCCTTATGTATTGTATGTAAATTATATACACACTGCACTGCATAGTGTATTTTAATTTAGCACGATATGGAAAATACATAGCACAACTTAAAATACATTTTCAGCAATTTCCATGAGTGTAAGCCCTAGTATATCCGAATTCTTTTGTGTAGCCCTGTGAATGAGTTTCATTCCATTTCCTATATCCAGTTATCTTGGATGATCCTGTACACGAACCATTTTTTCGATTTCAATTTTTAAGTAGCATCCCCATGTGATACAGATGTAGTATATGCCCTGTTTAAATTCCTGTTATTTCTTGAATTACGAACCATTTGTTCGATTTCACTTTTTAAGTGCGACTTTAGTATACCGGGTTTGAACATCCCGTTAGTTCTTGAGCTATGCTGACAGTAGATTCACAGACACACAGACCAACCGCTGAAAATGTGATTTTCAGATTCAGGGAAACCTCAAAACGTGTAAAAATAGCAAAAACACAATTTCGAAAATTGGTCCCGAAAAAAGTTTTTGTATGTGTATGGGCAAGAGAAAGTAAAATTTGCTTTTGCCTGATGAAGGATAGTATTTAATCATTTCGACCCAAAGCAATTGTTTCGTTTTTTCTTTTCTTTCTTTTTTCTGAACATACATATGTAAGGAAAGTATTCTAATCATGTCTAAAATCCGACTTTAAGTCCCCTGAGTTCATTTTTTTGCTATTTTTGCGTTGATGCAATGTATGCATGTGAGTGAACACGATAGCGTCTAAACGCTTTGTTCAAATGAGCTAAAAGTTGGGTATGTATGTTATAGGTCATCTTAGATCGAACCCGATTGATTTTTTTTTATTTTTTTTAATTTAGCACTCATAGTTTTTTTTTAAACAGAGACACAAATAAAGATTTTTTATCGTTATGGTCTATGGGCCCAATTTTTTTAAAGTGCGATACCATCTAAACGCCTTATTCGATGGAGCTGAAAATTTATACACAAGTTACAGATCACCATCGCACGAACTGTATAGATTTTGGTGAATCTAGCTGTTATAGATTTTTACAGGGTCTCAACGAAAAATTTTTATTGTATGATCGATGCTCATATAATTTGAAGTGCAATAGCGTTAAATTAAACAACATACTATATAGAGAAAAATGCACAAACACATTTTGAGTTTTTTTTTTTTTTTTGTTTGTTTATTTAACGACGTCTCTTACAGTAATTAGAAGCTTTTTATATGAAATTGACTTTGTCACCGTGTCATGCTAGTAAACAAGACGCCTTCATTTTAAAGTAAATATAAGCCATTGCGTTTGTCGCTCCTTGGTTCAGTTGGTTAGAGCGTCACGTTAACAATGCGGTGTCGAGAGTTCGGTCCCTGGAAGATCCGGCGTGTTAATTTTTCCAGATAATTAGTAGAAAAGGTGTCAAATGGTACAAGAAAATTTTTCGTTGCTTACACAGTATCCTAAGAATTTTTTAAGGAGTTCTTTTTAAGAAACTTTTTTTTTTTTTTTTTTTAAATATTAAAAATCACAAAATATTAGTTCGCTAGCACCGAGATTGCCGTGTACGAACAGAACCGTGTTTTGCTTCTCCGCCAAGTACTGAAAATAAATCGCCTAACAGTGTGAAATCGCCAAATATGCGTAATTTTGATAATTTTTTGTGGTTGCTGTAATTCATTTCAGCCGATAATTTTTTTCACTTTCTCGTGTTTTATGAAGAGTAGAATCATATATATTTTTTTCCATATTTTTTGAAGACGACACCTTTTGAATGTTTCCTTGTGTATATTTTGCATTTTTCAGCTTCAAAATGTTAAAAATGAGAAAAAAAAAAAAAAAAAAAAAAAAAAAATAGATAACAAAATGAATTTAGCAGTTAATTTTCTGAATCTGAAAACAGAATTTTAAAATATGTATTAGTTAATGAGTTATAATAGGGCGAAATTCCCTTTAGAATAATATTGGCTTTGGCTTCTGACGACGAAAAGTAGAGAATCCCCTAACATTAAAAAAAGTTCCAAACAGGTTATTTTTCTTTCCTATTTACTTTTTTTCACCTTTCAGCATAAAATTTTAAGTAATATTAATGCATATACAAAATGTATCAAACTGTTCATGAACTCAAAACCAAAACTGACATGTAACATGGTGCTGGGAGAAAATTAAGAATCATACTGAATGACATAAACATAGTTAAAAATTATTCCATTGCTAGTAACCATTACTTTATACCAGAAAAAATTAAATCATACTGCTATCCCACTTAAGCTTCAGAATATTTTATATGAATACTGGTAGAATTTTTATAAAATAATTTCATTAAAAGTTTCAGTATATATATAAACTATGTTATAAATATGTAGGAAAACCTTTTCAAACAAATCTGAGGAAGAAAGAAAAATGATCTAATATTATATTACTGTCTAGAAATATCTATATAGATTTTTTATGTATAGATGTCCGTATCATATGTACATCATAATGATAATTTTTTTAAAGTTATGTTTAAAATGATTAGCATTCGATTTTTCTCAAAGCGCTATCTTGAAATCAAACGTGCTTCATGATGTATTCTCGGAGTGTTTCCATTTAATTATGTTCTTCCTAAAATGGCAGTGGTCCAAACATTGGATGATACATCCATTCGTTCGATCGTTGTAATTGTGGTTGCCAATGGCTACATCGCTGCGAAATCATAAGTAAAATTTCTCGTACGAAATAACCTTCATTTTATGCCTGAGTTAATGTGCTTTTTAATCCGTAACGGAGTAAGTAGCCTTTGTTCGTGTTCACAGCATGCAGGAATAACTAGCTGTCCAGATGGTCCTTGTTCCGAGAAAGGAAGATGGTAAAGTTTAGTACATCATTTTGTTTATCACTTTTAAGGTTTTTTACTTCCGTCTTATGTAATGAATTAAATTACAAACTTTTGTTTGAATGTTTTTTTTTTTTTTTTTTTTTTTCTTTTTGCATGATTATTCATGCTTGTACCCTAAGTATATTTACTTGAGAGGGTCAATGGCGCCAAACAGTATGCTAACCCATGGGGATACAGTGTTTTTTATTTTTTTTAAATTTAAACTTAAGTTATCACACTCAAAACAAATTCATAATCTAAATATATCTTCATATTGTCTTATTTGTTAATTTTTTTTTCTTTCAATTCATAATTTGTCAAAAAAAAAAAAAAATCCATGCTTGAGCAGAAACTTAGATTCTTCAGAGTGAAGAAGCACCAGGAGTCTGGGGGAAAAAAAAAAGAAAAAAAAAAAAAAAAACTCTTTAAGTAAAGCTAAGTGCAACAGAAAACTGAAACTGTAGCATGCGTTAATGAAACAAAAAGGAATTAAGACCTAAGTCAAGGCGCCCCATAAAACGCAGGCGTGCTAAGAGCCGTGCAATTATATATATATATATATAAGGGAGGGGGGGGGGGGTCATACATTTTGCGTTGTTCCTTTCACATTGAATTGGGCCTACTTTTTATACTTAATGAAGAGTCCTATTTAATCATTTGACTTGAAACAGTTGTTGTGTGCTCTTTTTCAATTTACTGACGTTCTTCTATTTTAAACATAATTTTTTCGGTACAGTGTATTACAAATGGTTTAAAATGTGCCTTGCAACATTTGTTTACTATAACTAGCAGGCTTTGCCCGCTTCGCTGGCCACTAAATTTAAAGGAAACTCTTTTCTATATAGCTTTATAAAAATAAAATAAAATAAATTACTGAAATTGTTCAAAAGCTCGCTCCAGGTCCCTGCTGCATTCGGCAGCGATTTGGTCATCCACTGCAACTCGGGCGCTTGTCCCTATTACCTGCGACAATAGTTTACCAATGAGCTTCCATTTAGGTGCTTATTATATAGCAGTTTCGAAATAGATAGTATCGAAAAAATTGGAGTTTCCCTTTTATATTTGAATCCCAGTTACATGTGAACAACCCTATACGTGTTGTTCACATGTAACTCGAACTGGACTCAAATGTAACTGGGTTTAGACAACATAATATTTGCTTTTACGTTATTTCATATGTTTATTTTGTTTATCCAATCAGCCATTAAATGACAGCAATTTCACGCCAAATATTACAATATGCTGTGACCGGCTACGTCTGTCGCATGAGACAATTAATTTTTTGTGTTTTTTATATATAATGCATGGGTTGTAAACATGATAGTACAGCCTTAATATAGTTCTCTTTGGCGGCCTTTGAATTTTTGTCGCCATTTTAGACTTAATCCATTGTAACAATAAGACTTAATCCCTTGTAACAATATGCTATGAGCGCTATTTCTGCCGTATTTTAGACAACTAATCTTTTTATGGTTATATATATTTCCCATTAAACATATTTTTATTTGTTTATTTAAATATTAATTTGAATTTTTCAAATATTTCTGTTCGACAGTGTGCAAGTGCAGTAACACACAGCGGCTCATTTGTTTGTATGATAAATTAGCATAGTAATTATTATATAAAAAATAAATAAATAGGTAAACATTATCGTGTTACGCAACTTTATTATGTCGCTCCATTGGCGGCTTTTGAATTTTTGTCGCCATATTAGCGATGGATTTTTTTTTTTTTTTTTTTTTTTTTGTATGAAAAGGGGGAGACTATTTTGCTAATAATTTTATCAGTCTCTTTTTTGTTTATACATAAGAATCCTTTATATTCTGCTTATATTTTTAATGTTTTTTAGGTTTAAAATAGTGCTTGTTGAAATAAATTTTCTATCTTTAAAACTGCATTTGTTCTGTAAATTTTGTGCAAAAATAAATCATTTATGTTTTTATATATTTGATGCGCTACTTAGAGATTAAAATGGCTGTTGCTATATTAAACTTCTTGTCGAAAAACGTGCGGTGTACTTCAACACCAAAATTTAAAAAATCGCCCAGCAGGATCTGTTAATGAAACTGATAAAATAAAAATATGGTTCATAGAGTTTAAATAATCTATTTAAAAAAACTTTTAAAACCCAAATTATTAATGTATCGTATCACATACATAGATATAGTAATAATATATAGATTGATCATTGGGGAGAAAAAAGTGATTCCTTTTCACTCGGGAAAAGACGGCGATTTTACCAAAATATGGCAGTCTTTCCCCGAGTGAATACACACGGGAATACACACGAATGTTTTAGCAAATAAAATTCGTGAATAATTTATTTACTAAAGGTGAATGAAAAGCTCCAGATATAGTTTCAAATTCATTCTTCTTTTTTTCCTTTTTTCCTTCAATACCACTTAATGGCTGATTCCAAAGCTTTTTTTTTTCGGCATTTATCAGGAAATGCAATTTTGATAAATAATAATTTAATAAATAATTTGTACTACGTGAATTTGTATGAAATTATATAGAAGAAAGTCTTGTGGTGGCCACAACATATTAGTTATTATTGCTTTCAGACAAAACAGACCATTTGAAAACGATTTTTCATTATTATTATTGTCATTACCATTACTATTTGACAACAAGTTTAAAAAATATATTAAAAATAAAAATATACAGACACGACATTATTTCATTATTTAAAACATGAAAATCTGACATTGACAGATTTTAATTTAGTGCCAGAGGCCTACTGCTAAACTTGTTAATATCGACAAATTCTTCTTTAGTTAATTCGTGACGATCTAAATTCCATGATAAAGTTTTCATTAAATCAAAGCAATGTGTTTCAGCTGCAGATACTGTAACAAATAACGTTGGAAGTCCAAACTGTCTTATAGCCGCAAAACAACCTTTTTTGCTCTTTTTCCCAATGAGGGGGAGGTGTGCCTTGGGGGGGGGACTCATGTCAAAGGTGTGCTTTGGGGGGGGGGGGAATTCATGTCAAAGTTGTACCTTGGGGGGGGGGGACTCATGTCAAAGTTGGACCTTGGGGGGACTTCATTCAATAAATCCCCATTCAATAAACCGACTGAAATAGGCCCTTAGCACTATTAAGAGTGTATTATAAAAATTCGACAACGCTGTATCGACTGAAATAGGGGTACCTTGGGGGGGGGACTCATGTCAAAGTTGTGCCTTGGGGGGACTTCATTCAATAAATCCCCATTCAATAAACCGACTGAAATAGGCCCTTAGCACTAATTAAGAGTGACGTATAAAAATTCGACAACTGTACCGACTGAAATAGGCCTCTAGCACTAATAAAATTGAGAGATAACTTGCAAAAGAGAAATTAATATAGTAATCGTTGCTAAGCAACGCAATTTCATATTTTAAAGCTTTTTTTTTTTTTTTTTTTTTTTTTTTTTTTTTAATATTTAGATTAAATGCGGGGAAAAAAAAATCCCCCCTTATTTTTCCTTTGTCGTATAAAGCTACAAAAATGTTAAAATTGAGAGAAAATGTTCGTCCGTTGTTAAGGAATGCAACACATTTACCACATGTCTTTTAGAGGTGAGTTCGGGCTCTATCTTGGCAATCCGAGCTTGGCCGGGCCCGAAACATTTTTTAACTGAGACCGCCCGAGCCCGAAAAATTTTGTGTGATCAGTGCCCGAGCCCGCCCGAGCTCGATATTGAAAGTGATACGCTACGCAACGCATACACATTAGTAAAATTAAATTCCTTTTTCTTTTTCAGTTTAATTTTCTTATTATCAGTCCTCTTTTTAAATAACTATAAATGTTATAACAATTTATAATGTCTGTGTTTCTGCATACATGTATATATTTATATAATATATATTTATAGTGCAACCCATTATTTATAACTCCCCTGTCGGGGGACAAAAAAAAAAAAAAAAGCGCGATTTATCCGAATGAGTGATATAATGAGGCCCAATATAAGGAAGGAGAAAGGATTACTGTAGAATATTATGACATTCTGATAATATGCATCCCGCTGAAAAAAAGTTCTATTTAGAAAAATGAAAGTCAAAGCTACTAAATTTTGCAAGATTATTTTGTGATGGATTCGGAGATGCGGTGTCAGTATAACAATATCCCTTGTCTATTTAAAACTAACTTTACAAGGAACTACAAAATATTTTCTCTACGAAAGAAATAGCATGCTTATTTCCCCTGTAGCAACGACCAGTTTTTTTTTTTTTTTTTTTTTTTTACATTTTCCAGTTAGTGAAGAATAAAATAAATGGAACTTTTAGCTTGAATCCGAGCCCTCCCGGAACCCGAAGACTTGCGTAAGATTTGAGCCTGATCGGACTCGGGCCCTTACCCGGGCTCGGGCTGAGCCCGTCTCATCTCTAATGTCTTTACATGAAAGAATAGACTGAAAGAAAAAAAGTCCTGCTCTCTCGCTCTCTCTTTCCAAATAGCTTAAATAAATACTCAAAAGCATCATCAATTCATGCTTTCTAAATAGCTAACTTCTGTTTGAGCATTTTTCCAGTGAGTTGTTTAATCATAGTTATAATAGGAGATATGTGTGCGACATGGCGACATCGGATTTTAGAAGATGATTACATTGATTGTGAATGGAGATCATGGAGGATAAGAAGATTATTCTTTTCCGACTAATCTAGATTAATTTTTTTCCACTTCCTTTTCTTCCGGATATAAGCTTTAGCATAGTGATGTAAAAAATACCCAGGTATTATTTTTAAGGGTACACAGGAAAATATCCCAAAGGGGTATTTACCTGGGTATTTTTTTTTTTTTAATGAACTCTATTCGAATAAAATATCTGCATTTGTATATAGTATGTTGCTATATTATAGAGACAGAGTATGCAAAGAAAAGTTAGAAACATTCAAGAAATATATAGGGGGCCACAGGGCCTTATAAATATTAATTAATTAATTAAAATAATTAAATAAATCATAGAGTTGAATTTCATTATTTTATCTATGTTTATTTTAAAGTTATTTTATCTTTTGCTTTTCACTATTCAAAATACATTTCAAAAATAGTGTACATCATTGCTGACATTAAAGCTGAACACTGTTCACAAACTTGAATTAAAAATTTTAAAATTGATGAGCACGATTGAATTCATTATGACTAATTTTGACAAAAGTTAATATAGTTTTTAAACTATTTTAAGTAAAATTTATAAAAATTTTTGTTGTAGGTTTGTCAGAATGTCAGTGCTCTGACTAAGGTATGTGTTGTCATGAAATTTTATACAACATTATTAATAATTACCAACTCATTTTACTTTGTATTCATTTACGTCGGCGATATTGTGTCCTCGCGATATTTTGTCCCTAACCCTTTTAGCCAAGATCTTATCAGATATCAAAATACTCAAAATTCATTAAAGAATTCGATTTCAATTTAATCAGTATAAAGTTTTATTATTTAAACAATGTTATTTCTTTAACTGGTAATTAAATAGCATTTAGCATTTTCCTCTGCTTTCTAATAAAAGACATTCAGTTAATTAAGGGAACACGTACACGATAATTACTGTACTACAAAATGTTATCATATCCTCATTTTCTTTATTGCTGTGCAACATAGTATAGTCTAAAGTATTTTAGTTGTTGATTATTAAAATTGGTTTCTCAACTTAGAAAAGATAAATGAAAAATATTTAAAAAAAAAAAAAAAAAAAAAACCTTGTATCACTTGTAGAGAGGAGTTTAAAAGTATTTTGACGCACACGCCACTCATTTACCAGCTTAGAGTTCATACAAATGATTGTAATTAAAAAAAAGAAAAAAAGAATAGTGGACAAATATTTCGGCTAAAAATTATAGTAAGTATTATCACTTGTACTATTTGCAGGGTTGGTTAGATTTTGCCCGACCCGAAAAACCCCAACCCGGGTGGGTTTTTTCAAAATCCTTCTTTAAAATTGTACTTTCGTCAAATTTACAATACACATACAAACATGAAACAAATATTATATACATTATTAGAACATGAAAAAGAATTTTCAGAAATACTGGAGATTCTCAAAACCGCTCTATTATAAAAAAAAAAAAAAAAATCCTGAAATATTTCTCATGAAAATTTTTTTTTTTTGTATAATTATCTTACTAAAACAGAATAATTTTTTATTCTTAAAAAAATAAAAGCAAGAAAAAAGAGTTGTTTGTCAAAATAAAGAAAACTGTAGGACTCGAGGAATGTAAAATATAAATAAATAAAAGTTAAAAAAAAATTCTGAAAACTTTAACAGTGCAACGTTGTTCTGTAATGTAGAGGGACAATAATAAAAAATGTTTTATGAAAATCTATTGACTACGAAAAGTTCAATAAAGCAACATGAAATAATTATTCAAATCCAATTTTTTGTAGTAAAGGGGACATAGAAAGAATTTTAAAATATTTAAAGTACAGTTATTTAATATTTAAAATTTCTTTTTAACATAATAATAAAAAAGACTTTAGAAATTTTAAATTAAATGTTTAAAATTTTGATTTTAATGAATAGGGGAGAATTGGATACAGTGGATCAATTTTGGAAATTTTAGGTGTTTACTCACAAAGTAATAATTTCCCGCTATCAAAAATATGTGTGCATATTACCTATATATTGGGCCTTATGCTGCACCCAATCAAAAGCAATAATTATGTTTACTTTTTTTAATATAAAATTTTTAATAACAACTGACTAAATGGAAATTATACCCCGACCGCGGCGTACAATGGTCCATGACATGGGGTACTATGGACCACAGGTCAGATTTAAAAAGCATACTAATGTATGCTTTTTAACAGTATAAAATATAGAATATATTATATTTGTTTATTTATGTCTTTGATTCATACAAATAATGTAAATTAATGAACATTAAAATTAGAAAATTATAACTCAACCAATTTTTGTGTCACTGAAAATCTGCTGTTTTCTTGTGAAGTTGTAGGATCTGGAATACTCATCATTACAATAGCTTGAAAATTTACAAGAACAACGCTTTCAGGGAAAAAATGTAAAGATCTTGATTAAGTTTTCGTTTCATGAATCTCACAAAAACAGATTCTTTATGTTTTATTTCTGTGATTAAACCAACAAAATGTAAAACCGTATTTGTATTATTATTTTTTAATTGCATCATTTAATTTAGTTTGTTTGTTATAGCTGTATGATATTTGTAAAAATATAGGAATACAAGAGTAACTGAATGATTATTAAAAATAAATAAGAAGAAGCCTCAAAGTAAATTGCTTTCGTATTCATCTTTGAAGACATAATAGATCTAATTAAGGTTAACTCTGAAATTTTTATATATATAATTTATAGTTATAACGCTTCAAAAATGTAGATTTCGTAAACCAGTTTATTATGACAGAGAACTGAGGTAAATGGACCATGGTCCATTGTACCCCGTCTGGACCTCTGATAGCAAATGTTTAAAAAATAAAAAAATAAATAATAAATCCTTTTAAAAAATATTTTAATGAGATTAAATCTAATAATAGATAACCTTAGCGTATAAAATTATATATTTTTATATTTAAAAAATATATTGGGGGATTATTATTATATATATATATATATATATATATATATATTACGAAAATGGTAGAAATAGTTAAAAAAAAAAAAAAAAAAAAACCCTACCCCTACAGTAGTAAAATCCTATCACCTGTAGATATTTAAGGTTTGTTATTAAATAACTAATTTTTCAAAAATAATAGACTTTAGATTTGATATTATATTATGTTCTGAGTTTAATTCTTTTATATAGGTACTAGTAGTTAATATATAGTAGTTAATAGTAGTTAATATATTTTAATCTGGAACATTTGTTTTGTGTTCTTTTGGTTTCTTCCATTTTTTCCGTTTTTTTCCACTTTCTTCCACTGTCCTAGAAGAAGCTAGTTTCGTCCGGAAGAAACCCAGCCCTGCTTTACACATGTATATGTATTAGCTTTCTCTTAGCGGAAAATTTTTAGATGTCTACTTTGTTAGGTCATTTTTATGTCTTCTGATCACTTAATCTCCAAAAAGTGCACAGAGTACGTGCAATATTGGGTAATGGAAGTCGTGTGGTTGTTTCACACCAGATTTTTTAATATTTTAAACGTTGGACATATGGTGAAAAATTCGTATGATGCAGTTTTAAAAGAAACAGCTTTTTAATACTTTTAAAATGAAGTTTAGTAAATTTATTTGCCATTTTCATTAAATTATTTTACTACGCTTGTTATAAGTGTGTTTACAAGTGAAAATATCGCTAATTTTTTAATTTGTTGTTGCATTTTCAATATGTATATAAAATATTTTAAAAACCAAGGAATTTTTCGTAGATTGTATTTTATAAAAGTTTGTTGAGTGATTAAAATATATATATATATATATAAATAAATAAATCAAAACAATGAGAGAGAGAGAAAGAGAGGAAAAAAAAAAGGAGAGAGAGAGAGATGGCTGTTTTCTGATGTAAATGATCTTGAAATAGATGTAGTTTTTATACAGAGAATCGAATATGAATAAATTTTCCCTTACGCCGTCGATGACGTCATAAGTAACATTAGCAATGCCATATAATATTATAGTTTTAAAAAATTAAAGAACACGCTTTTATAGAGATGTGAACTAAAAAAGCACAAACTATCTATCTTAGTATTAAAATGCAGGGTAAGAGAAAATCGTGTGAGTGACACACCATAATATTTACATACATTTAAATCTTTAATTAATATAACTTAGAATTAAACAAAAACCATTTTTTAAAAATCTCCCCTGACTGGGATCGAACGCTGGACCTTTAGGTTCGCAGCACGGAGCCTTACCTCAACGCCACATCGTTCACGTAGGGAAAGTATTTTTTTACAATATAAATTTTTGGTTTGCTCCCAGAGTGGTTACAAACATACATACATACAGGTGAAGCTAATAAAAGCGTGTTAAAAATACGCAAAATTTGTATCTACAAAGAAAATAAGAATATACAATAACCAAGAGGCTTAATGTAAATTATATTTGTATTTTTAAGCCTAGAATTGTTTCGGATATTAAAATAATCTGCAGAGCTTTGAACAATCAGCAGCGCTCGCTGCTGTGCTGCATTGTTTCTGCATCTGGATTTTGGTGATAGCTTTTCTACTTGAACAAACAATTTATTATAAATGAAGTACCGTCATTTCCATTCAACGTAAATAGAGCAGGATAAACTGTGAGATATAGATGTGACGTTTCTCCGCACGTTGAGGCACTTTATACATATTTATTAATGACATAAACTTAAAATTGCTTTTTTTTTTTTCTTTCTTTCTTTACTTGTGCCACTTTTCCTGCCGGAGTGCAATATAGTAATTTTGAAGCTGCTTGCAAAACATTCTCCCAATGTTCTATTTAGATCTGACTATTTAACATTTTAAATAATATCTTTAGAATGATGCTTAGATTATGAAAATCTTCTTTAACATAAAATATTACATTATTTGCTTCCTAGTCTATTTCTCAATAGTGATTAGTCCTGGCAAAAATTTCAGTACGATCCGAATATTAAAAATGACTGTAACTGTAATACAGTCGAACCTCGTTAAAGTGAATCTCAAGGGGAACAAAAGAATTGTTCATGTTATCAGTAGTCCATGTTATCAGTAACTAATCTTCATATAACTAAACTAATCTTCATTTTGACGACGATTGTGGAAACAGTTCATCTTAAAGATGATTCACGTTAAGCGTATGTTCACGGTAACGAGGTTCGACTCAGGCAAGTCACAAGTCTTGCCGCCTGCCTCCTTCCTTCCTAACTTAAGTTTCTTAAATTATTTTTTCAAAAATCTTGATATAGTTTATGGTTTTAAGTTAAGATTTGTTGTGATAGTTTATTGATTCGTTTGTTTTGCAGGTTGTCAATTAATAAATCTGGTTTCTTTAAATTTGTGTTTTTCATCTACTGATAAAATTATTTCATTTTTCTGAACTTCTCAAAGAAATTTTTAATCTTATTGGTCATTGGTGTTTCAGTGATCTTGTGTCTGTTGCTTGACGTCTACTATTCTTAATAGATCATCATTATATATATATATATATATTTAATATTTCACTTATTTCTCATTCTATAAGGTTCTGCTGCTTCGATCGGGGCGTGAAATGATATAAATTGCTATGATTAGCAATATCGTTTTACGAAATCGATGCAGCTTCCACAGCTTTATGAAGTACTCGCCCCCTGATGTGTATACTTCTAATTATAAGCATTTGTATCCAATTAATTCTGTGGTTAATTATTTGTTTTCTCTGTCATTAGTTTAATGGTCCTTTTTTATTATCATTCAGGTCGGCGTAAGTATTTTAAGTTATTATTGTAACTCATTGGTTCTTAATCTATATCGCAATTTTTTGTGCCAGTCTTTCCTCTATGTTAAATTCAGTTCTATATTTTTGTGTGTTGTTATTGTTTTAGTTCTATTAATTGCTACATTTTAAGATTAAATTTTATTACGTTATCTATCATTTATATATATATATACACACATATATATATATATATATACTGCAAACAATAAAATTACTATATAACTTATATTATTTTATAACTATATACTTATTACGATATAATTACTGCAAACAATAAAATATTAGTTCATATATGTATCCGTTGTTAAGAAGATTACAACGGATACATATATGAACTTAATATTTTATTGTTTGCAGTAATTTCTTCTTTACAAACTACTATATTATACTTTAAAACAACTCTAGATTACAAAATGATCATTGTAACTTGAAAGAGACCTTATGGGACAAACATGAAGATAATCTAAATTATCGTTCATCTTTCTTTTTCTCTGCTAAAATTGATGCCTTCTAGTAAAACTTCTTTTTTAATTTTGGTTCTTTCCAATTTTTCGAGAATTATTAACGTGTGTATCGCTGCATGACATCTTCGATGTGCGAAAACCCGTTGCTATCAACGTGGGAAAGGTGTTATTTATGCCATAAAGTAATTCAAAACAGTTTCCTGCTAATTTCGTTAACCATAAAACTTATATATAATCTGCAACTCTGTCAAGAATGATTCATGTCTTATTTTCTCATGATTAAAGTGAGAAAAAAGTTGTTTCAGTATTTTTTAGTTTATTTTTTTCTCTCCATAACCCAACTATCGTATGTAATGAAAGTATTGTATTCGGTCAAAAATTTCGATATAAAGTTTTCACCTGATTTTTTTTTTTTTTTTTTTTTTAAGGTCACCTGCATAATAATGAATTAAGAAAGTATTTTTATTTTTAAATTGATCAGTATATGTGGGGAATCTTATCACTATCATATCTCAAAAAGAAAAGAACAACAACAAGAAGAAGAAGAAAAAAAAAAACTTATTTGTCTGATTATGTCCGATGTGTACATGAGTTTGTCATTGGTCGGTGCTATAGTTTAATTAAGACGGCACTTCGCTCAATGTGGCGGACAGTCTAACTCCATATGTTCTATGTAGAAATTTGTTTTAAAAATTACTCATTTACTTTTAATGTATCTTTTTTTGATTCCGTTTTCAAATTTAGGAAATTGACAACCATTAAATTGATTCTCGTTTTACTAAAATTATTATTATTTATTATTATTATTATTTTATAATAGAATATTCCACGATTGAACATTTAAGAATGATATCCGGAATCCTGTTACTTAATACTTTAATTAAAATGAAGCACAATTACAATAACTATATACATCGCGCGTAGTAAACAGAACATAATTGAATGTAGGATACTGAAGACGAATATAACTTCTTACAGGCCACTGCCTGTGGCCCATGGCCACACAGGCGTCTTACACGAAAAAACGTCTACATCTTTCAGCAAGAACTGACGAACTTCTGATTGACTTCTGATCTTCTGAAATTAAAAATGTTTTCACTTCACTTTATGGGTTGGCAAAATATCATTAGATATTTTGCCAAGAATGGCGACAGCGCCGTCTATATTGTTTTTAAAAGATAGGGAAGATGGCTCAATATCGATAGGCTATTTAATATATTCGTAAGAGTTTGAATTTAGTGCGTTACAATTTTTATTTTTAATCTTTCATATTTAAAACTCTAAAGTAATAATTAAAAAAAAAAAAAAAAAAAAAAAAAAAAAAATCCCTCTTACCTCCCCTCCCCTCTTTTATCCGCGTTTGTAATGATCGATAGACGGCGCTTTGTGAACACTGCAGTTGTTAGTAAACATAGCCACGTGTGCTCCATTAGTGTTCCTTTGTTATTCTACTTAATATTCGTACTATAATTTCTCCGCCATTACATTATGGAAAATTGATTGCTTTTGGAAAAAATACTTCAGTTTATTCAAAGTTCGATCGGAAGTAGATTTTTAACTGAAGTTGAACAAATATTAGCTTCAAATCATCTGATCAATTCTTTACTTCCATTAGCCGAAGCAACTGAAATTTTAAATTTGTCATTTGGAAATAAATGGAAGCTCAATTCTGGATTTCTTGATCCTTTGGAGTTACACTGTGGCACACAAAAGTATGTGTTATCTTTTTTACCGTATTTATTCATTTTTATTCAATAAATATATGTGAAACTAAATATCGGCAAGCAATGGCGGCTGTATGGAATTCGAATTAAACCATGTTTATTGTAATTTCACCTTAGCCCACCAGAGGGCGAGCATTTCATTACAATCGCGGATAGCTTCAAAATGAAATGTTAAAAAGTTTTTGAAAAACGAGAATTAATTTAATTGTTGTGAATTTTATAATATATATAAATATGAAAACGGAATTTTTAGAAAATACATTAGGTAATGAATAATTTTTAAAACAAATTTTTCCATAAAATAACATGGGTAGGCAGCCGTTCACGTTAGTTGAAATGATTAGATTATTCTTAAGATTGTACTTTTAATAAGATAAAAATGTTAAGCTGAAAATATTTAATTTTCTTTAAGTAATTAGTTTTACAAGAAAGATAAAACTTCGAGTGATTCTAAATATTGAAATAGTAGTCGACTTCAGTCGACAATATATTTTGAGAGAGGGACGACTATTTTATAAAAATTTAAAAATGTTCCGGAGATAATATTTTAATTTCGTAGTAAAACTGTAAAATCACAAAGGCAGGAGAGTTGCAACAAAACATGAAATAATTCCGTTCAAATCAAGACTGTTGACTTTTTGTATGAAAAGAGAATTACTTAAAAAAAATAAAATAAATAAATAAATATTAGTAAAAGTTCGATCATATTTATGATGGCCATAGTTTCGATTACAATGAGCATTTTTACCCTAGAGATTATTCTTTTAATTACGCATTAAAAAGAAAAAAGAAAAAAAAAAATTTTTTTTCGTTATGCGGAAATGCTTAGGGAAAATGTTTGTAAAAATAGTAAAGGGGAAAAAAAAATATATATATATATATATTATAGTTTAAAAAAATTAAAGAACCCGCTTTTATAGAAATGTGAACTAAAAAAAGCACAAAATATTTATCTTAGTATAAAATGCAGGGTAAGAGAATATCGTGTGAGTGACACACCCTAATATTTACATACATTTAAATCTTTCATTAAAATAATTTAGAATAAAACAAAAACCATTTTTAAAAAATCTCCCCTGACTGGGATCGAACGCTGGACCTTTAGGTTCGTAGCGCGGCGCCTTAACTCAACGCAACATCGTTCACGTAGGGAAAGTATTTTTTTACAATATAAATTTTTTGTTTGCTCCCAGAGAAGTTACAAACAAACATACATACATACATACATACAGGTGAAGCTAATAAAAGCGTGTTAAAAAAGGTTATGGAGAACTTTTTAACATCATCCGAAATAGAGATGTAAAATTTCCGAAATTTTTGAGGTGGTGGAAAAAAAAAAAAAAAAATAGGTTTTTTCCGTTTTTTTCCCCCCTCGGAAAAAATGAATTTTTACGGATAAAAATAGGGTTTCTTGATAGTTATGATATCTTACAAAATATAAAGTGTTAAACATGTAAAAATACATGCAATCCATATTATTTTTTCTTAACAGAAATATACAAAACACTTTTACTATTAAAAAATGAACCTTTCTGTTTCATGTATGACAGTACCTCTTTCCTTGTACAAAATACCAAAAACTAGTGAAATCTTCATTCAACCATTAATTTTGCATGGGGGGTGCATTCATGTTCATCTCCCGGCATCATTGAATCAATAAATTAAGACTAGAATCAACCCGACCAAAAAAAAAAAAAAAAAATTTTCATCAATCCGTACCCGAAATTCAAAAACTAAATGAAATTTGATAATTCATCTCAAAAACATACAAACCTTTTTTAATATAAAATTACATCTCATATAGAGACATCATAACTACAAAGAAAAGCAAAGAGAATTCTTTGTAGAAAACCACAATTTATATATATATATATATATAAAATCACTTTAAAACACGTATAAAACGATATATTTAATTAAAATCATTAAAATTACATCGTGTCAAGGCCTTTCGCCCTGAACATCAGGGCATCATCAGGGCAGAGCCATTTTAACTAGAAGTACAGTAACATTTGATTTATATATACAAAAGAACCATATTACGGTTACAGAATTCTATTATGCTTCTATGGAGAAGCATAATAGAATTCAACGCCATAGAAGCATAATAGAATTCAACTATATTTAAGAAAGCCTCAACTGTTGCACAAAAAGTGTGTCCATAGTAACCAAGTGAAGCTCGACTCTACGCTTTCAGACTGTTTCATTTGTGATTGGTCTGTGTTCAGCTGTTTCATGTATAATAACTGTAACCGTAATATAGTTCTTTTGTATATATAGATCAAATGTTACTGTACTTTTAGTTAAAATCGCTCTGTCCTGATGATGCCCTGATGCTCAGGGCGAAAGGCCTTGACACGATGTAATTTTAATGATTTAATTCAGGGTACGCCAATTTAAATCAGCTTGATTAAAATCATGATTAAAATCGCGATTAAAATCCCTTTGATTTTTTTTTTTTTTTAAATCATTGATTTAAATCAAAAATAAAATTTTACAATTTTGGGTCAATATGTAGTTTTATATAGTCTTAGAACATAAGAAAACTAGAACTTACTTGTTATTTACATCAAATACTCCCTCCCCTGAAAAAATAAATAAATAAAATATCTGTGTTTATTAATTTTAAAAATGATTCTTTTAATTTTCTACAACTCTATTTTTATCTTCTATTCTTATTTTGAAGCTAACTACGTTCATTTGCAGCCTTTTTTTTTTTTTTTTTTTTTTTTTTTTATATAAAGCCTTAAATTCTCTGCCCTAAGTGTTTTTTTTTTTTTTTTTTTTAAGGATAATAAATATTGTATCATCTGAACTCTGAAGCATTTGATTTGTCTGTCACTCTGTCCTTCATGTTTAACTTTTCTTAATTCTAATTTTGATTACTATGTTTTTTAACTGGCCAAGGCATAAGCAATTTTTCCCTTTTTACTTAGTCTTTTATAAAATTAGAAATGAAATGGTAATGGCCTGGCTAGTTGCTTCAGTTTTCTTAATTTTTTAAAACTTTAATCTTTTGAAAAAATCTTAGAATGTATATGTATTTTATTGGTAATAAATTGCACAAACTAATGTGTGTATTATATATATATACACATTGAATTTCCTTTAATTAAATAATTATTCTCCAAAAAGTTTCCCTTGAAAAAATTTGTTAATGTGATATTCAAGATGTTTTAATATGTACAGTCGGGGAAAAAAAATCGCAGCACTCGCTGTAATTTCATTATTAATTGACGCAGAAAAATTTAATAAACACCATTCAAGAGGAAATCAAATGCACTTTTTGAAAATGCTGTCGAATTTTGAATTAGGGGTTATCTACATATTGAAGTGAGCGCTAACTTTAATTTTTTCAATAGCAACACCCCATTTTGACTTCATATTCGAATTTCTGAGAGTCTGGCAGTGCGGAAAAGTATACTGTTTGTATACTTTATCTTTAGTATTTATAGAGTTATAATCAAAAATGTGTTAGGGGGTTATCTGTAAATGTAGAAAAATAAAATTAAGATCCTATAAGAAACATATAATATTTTAATGTTTTACACCGGAAATCGATTGAGGAAAAAAATTGTAAAGATTAATAAAAAAAAACGTTACCCTTTTTCAGTTTCTTAATTATCCTGAATTCAGTTTCTTAGATTTGTATATACTTCAGTACTTTTTAAAATAATTTTAGGTCTATTTAAATACATTACACTTGCGATTTGTCCAGACTGTACTCTTTGAAAAAAGTGCAATATTTTTCAAGTAAAAGTGTCTATTATGGCTGTAGTGATCACCAAGAAAGCTTGAATTTTCTTTCGTAGGTGTAACATAAAATATGAAATGAAATAATATATATATATATATATATATATATATATATATATATATATATACAACAACACATAAACTAAATCTTTTCGGAAAAATTATTGCATGGGTTTATGAAGTAAATATTAAACAATTTTAATCGCAATTACCAGTTTTGGGTCAGTTAAATTGTTTGGAACTGTACGATTCGTTTTATAATTTCAATGAAAATATAATTTCTTAATTATCCCTTTCGCGACTGCTGACGTAGATTCACGTCATTTGAAAAATCTGTAACTCTCTTAGTGGGCGTATCTTTCGTAATTTGTGTGTTACTTATTTCTTAAGTGTGCAATAAAATATACTATGGATAGAAATATATTGATTAGAAAGAATATAATTATACTGTATATCCATTTGTAATATGATTGTGAATACAGAAAATTTGTTCTGAAATACTTTATTTTGAGAGAATAACGCCCTTAGGCGGATATTACTGTCAAAATTACAAAATCCTGCGGTCGCAGGATTATATAATTTTGTAATTTACTTTTTTGTAATTTACTTTTATAAAATATATTTATAAAAGTAAAAATATATTTAAAAAAAATATAAAGTTAAAATATATTACTACAATTTTAAAGACTAAAATATCCTTAAAATAATAATCCCTCCCCCCCCTACAAAATAAATAATAAAATAAAAATAAAGCAATATACGAAGCAAATGATTAAGCCTTTAACTTAAGAAACGATTTTACAAGTCTGTCTTGCATTTCAATCGTTTTTTTATTATTATTATTATTATTATTATTATTATTATTATTGACAGTTTTTACATTTACCAATTTTTCTATTTAAAACAGTAAACCCCGCCTATTTAGTTATTTATTTTCTTCTAGTGTTCGTTTAAAAGATTCAAAATTTATCACCAGTAATCGATGAAATAAATACCACTTGTGCATAATTTAGTCAACATAAGATAAGGGGTTTAACACGAATACTCAATGTCACATTTACTTTACTTTTCTGTATTGTTTTGTTTTGAAGAACGATGAAGGCGGGGTTTGTCTTCTTTAGAAAACAGGAATTCTTGATGTTAACACTAAAGTCTAAAAATCATCATTTTTATTTTATTTCTTTGCGATTGACGTTGTTGGTATATAATTTGACCCGTCAATAAAAAATAAACATATTTTGTTTAAATTTCCTTGTTATTTTTTAAGATTTGATTCGTTATCTCATGCAAAACTTTATAAGAGACGGCCCCCTAAACCACTCCAAAAGAAAGATTTATTTATATCTCGAAAACTAATAACTGGAATGAGCTGCAAATTTGCACACTCATATTTTTCAGCATTGGGATTCATTTTATGTAAAAATTAATATAGGTCATAATTCATAATTTTTATGAATATGAATTTATTAATATTTTTCAAAATTAAAAATATTTTTCAGAATCAAAAGTAATGATGGATAATGTTTGGGTTTCTTCACTGTATATCGTAAAAAAAGAATTATATCGATCAAGTTATTTTTTGTGAAAATATTAATAAAAGTTTGAAATATGAATTTAACATTAGCACCTTCAAAGTTTGAACGCTTATAACTCTGTGAAAAAATAAGTAAAATATACAACTAATATACTTTTTCGCATTGTCGCGATCCCAGGAATTCAAATATAAAATAAAAATGGGGTATTACCAAAGTTGGTGCGCGTTTTAATATGTAGACGACCCCCAATTCAAAATTTCAGTTCATTTTCTGAAACTACTCACAATTCCCCGTCGAATGATACCTATTACATTTTTCTACATCTATTAGCAACGAAGTTACGTCGAGTGCTGCGTTTTTTTTTTCCCCGACTGTACATTTTAAAGACAATAATAAAAACATTAAAAAAAATATATATATATTGATCTTATAAAGCTATTTACACTTAATCATTTATTTATTTACTATATTACATTTCTATTTATTTATATATTATTTATTTATTTATTTTTCTTTTTGAAAAAAAAAGGGGGGGGGGGTAGAATGTACCTATGTTGGCTAATATTACTTTTTTTTTTTTTTTATATCCTCATATATATATTTTTAATTTAGTTTATTTATATTTATTGCTTCTTATATGTATTCACATTTAAATTTAAAAAAAGTTTTCATGCTTAATTTCTTAACATTTATTTTTAGTCAAATAATGTAAATAAAAACAAAAAAAAATCTGATTTAAATAAAAAAAATCCGATTTTAATAAAAAAAAATCTGATTTTTTTGATTTTTTTTTAAAAAATCATGATTTTTTCACACCCTGATTTAATTAAATGTATCGTTTTATACGTGTTTTAAAGTGAATTTTTTTAAAATAAAAAATGTGGTTTTTTAAACCTTTTTTTAAGTTGTAAAATAATTTCTCATTGTTACAGAGTTGGCAAATAATTAAAAATAAATAAATAAAAATGCATTTACTGATACACTAAGTTAAAAATTTAAAAAAAAAAAAAAAATGAAAAATGGATTTATAATTTTTAACCATTTGTATGTGTTGTGTAATTAAAAGAGTACAAAAATATGCTTCAAGTTTACTATTTATATATGATGTTTTTTCTTTGTTTATTGCTTTTCTCCAATATGTATGTGATAATCTGTGTACACGTATATTTAATCATGGAAATATGCTATGTTTATAATAGTTATAACAAAAAAATGTCTGCTTATTATAATAAAATTTTTTGAAATATGTTTTCAAATCGACCCCACTTGTTGACAACTGAACTCGACCACCTTACCCCGACCTGCAGAAAGAAAAAATTCACTCAACCTAATCTGAACCCAACCCGCACGAATAATAAATCAGTCAACCCAAACCGAACCCAACCTGCAGGGAAAAAACTCTGTCAACCTGAACCAAACCTCCCATGCAAGAGAAAAAATTTAGTCAACCTAACCCAAACCCAATCGCAGGTTGGGTTCGGGTAAAATCGGTTTACCGGACTCGATGTTGGACTCTAATTCAGATTCCGACTTAAAATGAAGTTAATCACAAAGATAAAATAAAAGTTTAATTTAAAGTTAATTGAACTTCAAAAATTTAAAGCAACATTTTGTTATTGATTTGTTATTAATTTTTAATTTAAAAGTTATTAACTCTGATGTAAAAGACATAAATCAAGTAGATTTTTGCACATATAATTTTTGTAAATTGTGAAATAAATTTTTTGGCAAAAAGTTGCTTAGGTTTTTTTTTTTTTTTCTTTTAACTGTTACATGCATTTATACATATATGTGTGTGTATAATATACACACAAACATAAAAAAAATAATACAGCTAGACAAGCCTAAGGAATATATTCAAGAAAAAAGAGAGAAGTATGAAGGAATTTGAAAAGAATTTCATATGCATGTAATGGGAGGAAGATCATTATAATCTATATAATATTTCTGTAACGTGGACCAATTACGATTACATTTGTCGAAACGATACGATAGTGATGTAATTAATAAAAACACAAGAATTAAAATAATAATAATAATGATAAACGGACAATATTTAAGCACGCGGTTTTAGCTTAATGATCTAATCTAATAATGAAAAATGATATTTGTCTTGAGAGACCATTTTATAGAAAAATTTATTTTTAAAAGTTGTTTCTTCAGAATCTTTGCAAGTGTCATTTTACACCTAGCAGTACTTTAAAAATATATACGGAATATGAATTATTATCATAAATTGATTAAAACAGGCATTCATAAAAAGTATAATCAAAATAGGAATTAGTAGTTTTTTTTTTTTTTTAAATAACAAAAAATCTTGCCAAAAACAAATAAAATGTCGTCGCCAATATGGCGACAAAAATTTAAAAGGAGTCATGGGGGGTTCTATCCTGAAACTGTACTGCCAGCGGGAGTATGAAAACTGGGTCGTGAACCATGAATTTTATTTTGAAACCTTTCTTTGAATGGTTTTGGTTTCACTATTGCATAATATTAATTTGGTTCTAATAATAATTTGGCTTCTGGTAAACTAAAATTTTAATTAGGTGGTGAAATTGGCATAATATTTATTTATGAGTTTCAAATTTTAAAAGTAAATAAGAAAAGAAATAAAGCGCGAAAATTTCGCACTGGTTTGCTAGTACTTAAATATTTCCGGATTACCGTTTGATTATATGATTTAAAACTTTATTTTTGAAATAAAACATTATGAAAGTGTTTTTTCAAGTTTTCATGTGAAATACTGAAAATGAAAAATTTTTTTAAGAAAAAAGCATAGGAACGTAAATATTATAAATTTCTGAATGTGTTATTTTATGCTAGAAATTTCAAAATTTTCAATTTTTCCGAGTGGAAATAAACCCTATCGGTTATTTTTTTTTTCCTCAAAATTTCTGTTTTTTTTTTTTTTTTTTTTTCCCAGACCATTTCTATCTTTAATCTAGACATGGTACAAGCTTACAGAAAAAAAGGCTGAACTTTTCACGACCCCCCACCCCCTCTCAAAAGTGGTATCAGGCAACTGACACAATATAAATTTTTCAATAATAAAAATAATGTTAAATCTGATTGCATACATGTACACACAATAAACAAAATCGGAACAATAAATCTTATATTGAATATCATATTAATTATAATTAAAATAGTTGTAAGTGCTTAAATAACAGACAAACTTATTACATATACTTGAAAATAAGTTTATTCTATAGAAGCATTGTTTGCTGGGGCAATTGATTAGCAAAATAATGTAGTTCAAGTTCATTAGGAAAATGTAGTTGAAGTGCTATTTCTTTTTCCATTTTCTTTTCTCCAAGTTTGAATTTGACATTTCGTGAAAGCCAATCACATAGAAATTGCTAATAATATGTTGCACAAATTCAGGCTGACCTCCCCCCCCCCCCCTACACACGTCCAAAAAGTTTTAATGCGGATTTGCATTGATCCCAAGAATAATAATTTTCAAGCTTAAAAAGGCTGAATTCAGCCTTAATGCTGAAAAGTAACATGTCTGCTAATCCGATTTTTTTTTTTTTTTAATGCCATTTTAATTTAAATGATTCATCTGCAATCATTCAAAATTTTCTCTAAGATAATTACCGAACCATGTTGAAATGATGATTTTTATTCTTCATTCCTATTAAGTTTCAGATTAGGTCATTTAAATCCAATAGTTAGATTGCATTTTATCATATACATTGTCAGAAAGTCCTTGAAGAATTTTAATGTTTTCTTTTTCTGCCATTGTTGCTTGTGCCACAGTCGAAATCTCTACTTAAATATCGTACTTAGATTACATTTTGCTTATTAAAATTTTTGCTCTGGAAGCAAATCACCACTTATATAACAATAGCATTTTCAATATTTTTTTATTTCTACAAACTGCTTAAAAAATATCGTTATAAGGAACTTTTATGTACGATGATTTACTATATAATTAATAACACTTGAAATTATTTTCCCGAATCTCAAAATTTTTAATGGAAATTTTATAACACATTGTTCAAATGTTGCTCTTTTATAAGCTCAAATTTTTGAATAAAAATTTTATTAATTATATTTAAAAAAAAAAAAAAAAAAAAAAAAAGAAAAGAAAAGAATAGGAAATATACTTTTTTTCTTTTTTTGGCCTTGGAAACCCATCTAACTCCTTAATAATCGTTGAAAATAGTTTTAGGAGCAGTTTGTTTTTCGACAACATTATAAATTTTATATTTATGTGTGAGGGGCTTCCCCTTTCAGCCACCCGTTTAAATATTATTCTATCTGCTCTAAATTCATAAAAAAAATTAAGGTTGTTAAGCTGTTATTAAATTTAAAAGGTCATTCTAAATTATTCAGAAACTTTCTTCCACACCACCTCTTGAAACTCATCAATCTTGATCAGACTTTTCAAGTGGCATACTCATTAATAGTTAAAAAAAAAAAAAAAAAAAAAAAAAACCTGCAATCATTTGTTTTGAAATTATGCTGATTACAGACATGTGCACAGATCAATACGCAAAAAAATTTATTTTCGTATTCCGAAGGCCTCAAAATGCGTTATATATATGAAAGGAATTAATTACTGGATAAGAGTGAGATTGCGCAGGCGTAGCACACGAGGACTACTGGGATTTATTTCAGGAAACATATTTATTGCTTTATATTGCTAAGTCGAGACAGGGTAAGGCGAATGAAGTCTTAATCCAATCCGACGCTCTACCGATCCACGGGCGGCTCAAGCGGCGCCCCAGGCCGCAGAATCTGTTGGGAAGACCTGTAGCACCTACAGTCGGCTGCAAAATTATTCGAGCACTAGCCAATAATTCCTATGCTTAAAAAGTACACTTAAGACTGTTTTGCTAAGTAAATCCTTATCGAATCATGTTCTTAGACTGATTAAGAACATGACTCGACAAGGATTTATTTAACAAAGCTGTATTAAGTGTACTTTTTTTTGGCAAGGATTATTGCTAGTGCTCGAATAATTTTGCAGCCGACTGTACGTAATTTCGGAAGAACGACCAACGATAAGTTTATTAGCACTAGAAAAGCGTGGCAAGAAGTCTCCGTTTGTTTAATGTTCGGGCTTATATACCAAATTTTCTGAGTTGCTGATTGGTTCTTTAGATCATCTGGGCTCTTAAAAGGAATTTCTAGGATTAATTAATATGCACCCCATTGCCGCGACAGTTGGAAATTGCGTTAACGTCAGCGAATTTCGACTTATAATTTCGTTTCTTTTTTGATTTCTGAGTTATAAAGTCTTCTGCTGGGAAACAATCTTTAAAGGGGCAACTACGAATTATTCGCGATTATAATTTCGACTAGCGATTTTTACACTTTTAATTCGGGTTTTTTACTAATTTAAATTTATTTATTTTTATCCCTTTCATATATATATATATATATATATATGTAACTCTCTCTCTCTTTCTCTCCTTCTATATATATATATATATGGGTCATTGCCAACACAAGGGGTAGAAACCATGTCCCTTAGCCCTCAAAAATATGAAATATTTTCAATCAGAAAAAATTTTACAGCTAGGCTATTTATTACGATTTTCTCTAGTTCAGTATTATTATAAAAGTTTTTAATGTTATTTATTTTTCTTAGAACTCTATCGATAAAACCTGGAATATGCACTCCGTGGACTGTCCCCAAGGGAAGTCTGCAGAATATAGCATTATTTTCAAGCTTAGTATTAATGTTTTTTAATTACATTTTGATTTAAGCAGGACATAATTATCCTTAAAAATATGTTTATTAAATTTTAGAATTATAAAATGAATCTTGTTTTTTAAATTAATTTATAACAAATGTCCCTAATGAAATGCATCCACTCCGTGGACAACTATTTAATTTCCCATAAAGTTCAGTAGATGACACTGCCTGTCTCCAGTGTGTAACTGAGAAGGAAGAGGGGGAAAGCCATCTTTGTTTTCACCTACATGTGCTGAACTCAATGCTTTATTTCGTTCTGTTAAAACAGATTTCATCTGTGATACCTCTATTTGGCTATCTCATCAGTCCACTCCGTTGTCAGAAGTATACAGGTAAATTATAAGGATTACTTATTATCTAATTATTATTAGAATTAATGATTATATGGCTTAATTCGACACTAAAGTTAAATTGTTCCTGACATTGTTGCTTTGTTCTTTAAAATTCAAAATCCGACATTCTGTCTACTCCGTGGACTTCCACTCCGTAAACATCATTTGATCACGGAGTGGACACTTCTTTCCACGGAGTGGATACTTTCAAAATTAATCTTAAAAATAGATACACTTGAAAAATAATTTAAATATATTTAATAAATAAATGTTATCCCTTTTTTTGTTAGCCTACTGATTGCTTAATGTGCAATGAAAATATATTTTTTAACCTTAACTTTTATATTTTTATTCGTGATTTTATAAAAATGTCATTTCAACTTCTTTAAAACAGTATTTGCTATTTTTTACTGAACTGTTAAGCATTTCTCTTCGTGGTTTAAATGTAAGAAGAGAATTCGTATAATATAAATTTAAGAACAGTTTTATGAGTGTTGTTTAAAGAATAATGCAAAAGGTATGATGAGACTGTCTTTTTTTTTTTTTTTTTTTTTTTTTTTTTTTTTTAAGTTTTAAAGGTAAAATGTAGAAAAGGTGACATAACACTTTAGAAAAATAATTGCAAAAATATAATTAAACTTAGTTTCAGAAGAAAAAAAATTAAAAATATTTTTGTTTTACAGCAAAACTGAAAATGTTTTGTATTTTTATTAATTGAATAACTTTTTAATAAAAACAATACTTAAAATATATATTTATTTTCTTTGCAGAAATTTATTATGCCGTTCAAGAAATTTGGAAATTCACATGTAACCCAATGCAGGATAAACAAATGTGCACAAACCTTAGCTCAAAGTCAGTCAAAAAGAAAATAAGGTACAGTTGAAAATAAAAAAGATAAGAAAAATAACAAGCAAAAGAAACTTTCCAGCCAAACTACAGAAAAAAGTAAAGAACAAAAAAGAAAAAGTATGCAGAGAGCAAGAGAAAGGCTAATGCTCCTATTACACACAACAAGTTTTCGCTACAACTTTTGAGACAATTGTTAATTTGGCTCAAATCACGTCAATGCCCAGTGTAATAGAAATTGGGAATACGGACAATTTTTTCTGGCTAGTCAGACTGTGATAAACCAGTGAGAAGAAAGCTGCTTATGTGCCGAGAAAAGACAGCGCCGGTGGGAATTCATTCACTGTTGTTCTCTTCACTCTCCCATGCCATCCCCGTTAAATCAGCGATAAATAGGTGTGCCTTGACATGCACTGTACACCGTGTAAACCAGTTTTTCGAGCAATTTTTGATTCAACTATTGTAACCTTCTTTCGGTTTACAGCTTCCAAAAATTGGATGAAATGAAAGTCGCGTGAAACATCTTTGTGTGTAATAGAAGCATAAGAAATGATCCCGCAAGACATGAAAAAGGAAAAGATAAAGAAAGATAAATATATCACAGAAGGAAGAATACTGTAGTTGAAATGTCTGAAGGAATGAAAAGAAGTGTTAGGAAAAAATGGAAGAACCAAAACAGAAATCAAAGGGAGAGATTGAGGAAACAGCATAATCTTTGAAGAACATCGCAGAGATGAGACACCTTGTTCAGCAGCCATAAACATCACACTACCACAAATTAATCCATCTCTGACAACAAGACCAACTGTATCATCATGTAGCAGATTAGAAAGTGGAAGAAAAAGATCGAAAAAGAACAGTGAAAAGCTTCGTTAAGAAAACAAACAAACAAAAAAAAAGGTTAGGAAGCTTGAAAAATACAAAAATACTACTACTGATTCTGAAATACCCAAGAGAAAAGTGAAAAAAAAAAAAAAAAAATTATCACAGAAGCAAATTCAAAAGAAATTGAAAAATGTATTATTTTTTGCAAGGTTATAAAAGAGCCAATAAAAGAAAGTTTTAAAGGCGTAAAATCAACGAAAAAACTTAAAGAAATCTTCCAAGTTTTAACAGAAAAAATAGCAAAGAAATACAAGTATCTTTAACATATCAGATCAATCACATAAAAAAAAAAAAAAAAAAAAAAAAAAGAAAAAGAAAAGAATATGCGGAACTAACAATTATTTTCCTGTTATTTTCATTTTTCAAAAGATTTAAAGTAAAAATATTTGTTGATTATTTTCTAAAACACAAGTAAAACAATATGGATGAAAAGATAGAGCTGCAACATAACTTTCAGGATTGGATATTCATAAGAGTCCAATCCGTGACCAGTGATGTCCGCTCCGTGGAAACATTAATTTTGAAATTAATTAATTACCATCCAAAAAATAGCCAACGAGATAGCTCATCAAGTAAATTAGATTCATAGTTGTCAAGAAGGAATTAAGGATTTTTTCCAAAATTTTTTGATAAAATTTTTATATTTTCAAATTAGTCTTCATTTTCTACCTCTTAGATTGGCAATCACCCATATATATGTATATATATATATATATATATATGTACAGAGAGAGAGAGAGAGAGAATCAACGTTGAAAATTTGAAAAAACACGCCAATAAAAATTTCTATACACATGCATTGAAAAATAACAATATTAAATACATTAAAATTGCTCAAAAACTATTTAAATTTAATAAAATTTTAAATTTTCGAAAATTTTTACACTCATCTTTTGCTTACCGTAATTTAATTTTCCCCGTGATTTTACATTATTATAGTTTGAAAATATATTCTAAATATATTTGAATTTGTTTTCTGGATTCATTGATAAGTTAATTTTTTTAAAATATTTTAATGTTTTAGTGCTGAAATTTAATGCAAATTTTTAGCATTAAAAAAAAAAAAAAAAGCCTATCAATGAATCTACAAAGTATTAACAAATATGTCTAGAATATGTTGTTAAGCTAAAATAATTATAAAATTGTGGGAAGGGAGGGGGGTTAAAAATTAGTTAACAGAGAAGTGCATTTTAGAAATTAATTAAATATTTTTTTAAATATTGAATTTAAATAGTTTTCGATAAATTAATTAAGATTAATATTGTTATATTTCAATGCATGTGTATGCAAATTTTCACGACTCTAAGGTCTAAGACTATAATTTACAAAAATTGTATAACGTCCAACATCACCCCCCATCATCAAAGTAGTATTACTGAAGTTCTCACAAATACATACAAGGTCTGTAAATTCTCTTAAAGTAATGTCAGTGAATTTATTGTGATGCGATTGTACGTCGGAGCGCGGTCATCACGAGTTTATAGAACCTGGATTCACTGTGAACTCCAAATTTTATGTTGGAGTCCTCAAAAGACTGAAACGCAGGGTACAACGCAGCCGGCCGGGCATTGCAGACAACTGGAAGTTGCACCACGATAATGCGCCAGCCCACAGTGCCTTCATCGTCACCGACCACTTGGTCAAAGCAGAGGGGCCAACGATCCCCCAGCCCCCGTACAGCCCGGATTTGGCTCCCCCCCCACTTTTTTCTGTTTCCACGCCTCAAAACACCCCTAAAAGGCCAGCATTTTCGGACAGTGGACGGGATCAAGGCAGCTTGTACCGCAGCATTAAAGGACATTACGGAAGAGGACTACCGCAACGTATTCGATTGCTGGAAGTCCCGCTGGAGCCGATGTATCGACGCAAAAGGAGACTATTTTGAAGATTTTTCAACACTTGTAACGATAAATTCAATAAATGATTTTTAATACACTTACTAACATTACTTTCAGGACAGACCTTATATCTAAACATTTACAATTAATTACAAATACCGACATTGCAACAGTTTAAAGAACTTTGAAAATAGAAGCTGTAATTTTTAAATTTATTCAAATATTAAATTTATTTTTAGGTTATCATTTATACCTCTTACATTTTTTTTTTTTTAATTCTAATTTCTTCTGTGGTTTTAATACTAAATAACGAAACGAAAATATATTCTGTAATAAATAATAATTGTGTTACTAAATAAGAATTAAATGAACAACATTTAATTTCACACAAGTTGTTCATTTAATTCTTACTAGCAGGCTTTGCCCGCTTCGCTGGCCACTAAATTTAAAGGAAACTCTTTTCTATATAGCTTTATAAAAATAAAATAAATTACTGAAATTGTTCAAAAGCTCGCTCCAGGTCCCTGCTGCATTCGGCAGCGATTTGGTCATCCACTGCAACTCGGGCGCTTGTCCCTATTACCTGCGACAATAGTTTACCAATGAGCTTCCATTTAGTTGCTTATTATATAACAGTTTCGAAATAGATAGTATCGAAAAAATCGGAGTTTCCCTTTTATATTTGAATCTCAGTTACATGTGAACAACACTATACGTGTTGTTCACATGTAACTCGGACTGGACTCAAATGTAACTGGGATTAGACAACATAATATTTGCTTTTACGTTATTTCATATGTTTATTTTGTTTATCCAATCAACCATTAAATGACAGATATTTCACGCCAAATATTACAATATGCCGTGACCGGCTACGTCTGTCGCATGAGACAATTAATTTTTTGTGTTTATATATAATTCATGGGTTGTAAACCTGATAGTACAGCCTTAATATAGTTCTCTTTGGCGGCTTTTGAATTTTTGTCATCATTTTAGACTTAATCCATTGTAACAATAAGACTTAATCCCTTGTAACAATATGCTATGAGCGCTATTTCTGCCGTATTTTAGACAACTAATCTTTTTATGGTTCTATATATTTCCCATTAAACATATTTTTATTTATTTATTTAAATATTAATTTGAATTTTTCAAATATTTCTGTTCGAGAGCGTGCAAGTGCAGTAACACACAGAGGCTCATTTGTTTGTATGATAAATTAGCATAGTGATTATTATATAAAAAAATAAATAAATAGGTAAGCATTATTGTGTTACACAACTTTATTATGTCGCTCCATTGGCGGCTTTTGAATTTTTGTCGCCATATTAGCGATGGATTTTTTTTTTTTTTTTTGTTTGAAAAGGGGAAGACTATTTTGCTAATAATTTTATCAGACTCTTTTTTGTTTATACATAAGAATTCTTTATATTCTGCTTATATTTTTAATGGTTTTTAGGTTTAAAATAGTGATTGTTGAAATAAATTTCCTATCTTTAAAACTGCATTTGTTCTGTAAATTTTGTGTAAAAATAAATCATTTATGTTTTTATATATTTGATGCGCTACTTAGATTAAAATGGCTGTTGCTATATTAAACTTCTTGTCGAAAAACGTTCGGTGTACTTCAACATCAAAATTTAAAAAATCGCCCAGCAGGATCTGTTAATGAAACTGATAAAATAAAAATATGGTTCATAGAGTTTAAATAATCTATTTAAAAAACTTTTAAAACCCAAATTATTAATGTATCGTATCACATATATAGATATAGTAATAATATATAGATTGATCATTGGGGAAAAAAAGTGATTCCTTTTCACTCGGGAAAAGACGGCGATTTTACCAAAATATGGCAGTCTTTCCCCGAGTGAATACTCACGAATGTTTTAGCAAATAAAATTCATGAATAATTTATTTACTAAATGAAAAGCTCCAGATATAGTTTCAAATCTTCTTTTTTTCCTTTTTTTTCTTCAATACCATTTAATGGCTGATTCCAAAGCTTTTTTTTTGGCATCAAAAATCTTTGCACGATAATATGGGGATGATAGATCTATATATATTATTATATCTATGATCACATAAATCTTTTCGAAGATAGAATAAAATTTAATTAAAAATAATAATAATAATAACTTTTTTTTATTAACCAAAATAATTGATGAAATTTGAAATGCAAGTTGGTCTTGTGGGGTACAGGCTGTATATTATATTTTTGTGTTCGTGAGAGAAAATTTAAAAGAATTTGAAAACTGCAGTTTTTAATCCCACTTAAAAATCATGTGACTTAATGTGAAGCAGATTTTTCATTTTTTTTTTTCCTCCTAACGGTTTCCATACAATCTTCTGCTGTTGCCACCTAAAATTCATACTTTAGTTAATTTTAAGAAATCTAATTGTCCGATTGATAAGCTGTTTAATGCATCGGATTTACAAAAAATTTCCCTTTCATTTGGTATCTTATTTGTTACGATGCGACTGATATTTCTAATTTATTTTCTAATCTTTCTGATTTATTTTCGTTATTTTAAATAATTGTACGTTTTTTTTTTTTTTTTTTTTTTTTTTAATTATTATTATGTCGATTAAATTGGCAACAGTTAAATTATGGATAAAATGATAAAATTTAAATGGCTTATTTATCAGAAATTAGAAGTTTTTTATTTTTATATTTTAATTAATTAAGAAAAAACTAATCATCCGATTGATAAGCTGTTTAATGCATCGGATTTACAAAAAATTTCCCTTTCATTTGGTATCTTTTTTGTAACGATGCGCTGATATTTCTAATTTATTTTCTAATCTTTCTGATTTATTTTCCTCATTTTAAATAAATGTACGTTTTTTTTTTTTTTATTATTATTATTTTGTCGAAAAAAAAAAAAATTGGCAACAATTAAATTGTGGATAAAATGTTAAAATTTAAATGGCTTATTTTTCAGAAATTAGAAGGTTATTATTTTCACATTTTAATTAATTAAGAAAAAACTAATCAAAAATTCGAAAATCTGACTTCGATGTGCACAATGACCCTTCGGGGGGCACCTTTGTGTTAAATCTCGTGACTGTCCGAGCTACCGTTTTCGAGAACAGTGAAATATGCAAATATTGCTCACTTAATAGTATAAGATTTAGTAACACAATTATTATTTATTATTATTATTTTACGTATAAAATATGATTTTAAAAGTTAATTTTAAAGAAAAAATATGTATAGGAATGAATCTGTATATGCTTTGGGGGAAATCATTTTCTGCAAGTTCTTGTACTTATATAGAATTTCGGATCATCTTCCAAATAATAATGTTGTTCTGTGTTATTCGTGGTTTTCTGCGAAACGGGCTAGAACTTCTTATAAAGACCCCCCCCCTTACGGAGAGCATCTTACAGAGGCCTACATCCAAAAAGTAAATAATCGGTTTTAAATCATACAACATAACACAACGCAATACAACACTCTGGGCATCCAAAAATGTACGTGGAGTCATTGTATTTAATTCCTCCATGAACACCTAAAATAATTCAAGTTCTATATCGTTCTCGTAGTGTTATAAGTTATAAAGTGTTTCATAGTCTGTGTGTCATACACGATATTTCTTTCTTGGTTTTAAACAAGCACAAATTATATCTTTCGTACCGCTGAAAATATCCGTTGAACAGATTAAATTTACAGTGTACATTAGATTATAAATCCCAACTCATATCGATTTTATTTATCTTGAACTCTGGTTCGTATAGTTATAGTTCATTGCTTAATAATAAATAGAACAAGACGTAGTTTCTAATTCAAGAAGCACGTACAAATCTAAAATATTTATCTTAAACCACTTAACAGTAATCGAGAAATCTCTTAAAAATTTATGTCTTTACCACTTGTAAATGTAATCTTGGCCATATATTCCACGAATCAGCACTTGAAGAACATTTTATGATTACACATCTAGAAACTTCAGTAATTAGAATAGAAAGTACTAGTATTTACGTATTCTTATTCATAAATTAATTTCATGCCAAGTATCGCAGATATGAATATAGTTCATCATTTCACGTTTTCTGCAATCTTACATATTAAAAATTAGGGATGCACCGAATATTCAGTATCCGTCCATACTACCGAATGAGTCATTCCATTTTAAATCAACAAATGGGGTGTGCAACACCATTTTTGATTTTGATGACAATTTGCACATGCTTTCCCCATACCTTTTAGACCACAAAAATATATTTTTTTTATTAAAAAAAAATTTACCCTTCGATATGTAGGCTATTTTTGTCGTTGCCAACAGCGAAAATTGGATATTTTGATGCTTTGCGTTATGAACTATAACTTTTTTTCTATAAAAGCTATCAAGCTCAACTATAGCTCATTGGAAAGCTAAAAAAAAGATCTTTTTCCATATGGTATCAATAAATTTGAGATTTAAAAACAAAGGTTATTTTTTCAAGGTCAAAGTTTGTGATGCAAAATTAATTTTTTGCCACTTTTGAAAATTAAAAAACCTATGAAGGGCTTGGAATAACAAGCCCTCTTTTTTTTTCTTATATACATATATAAGGTTGCTTATTGTATTAAAAAGTTTGGCTTGTTACTCTGCCCCCTTCACAAGATACGACCCCCCAAAGTTGCAAATTTTCTAAAAAATCCAATTTTCAATGCTAAAAAAATGCATGTGGGGGGCAAGGTAGATTTTTTTTTACTTGTGTGATTTTAAGTACTTCTTACCATCTTTCAAACAAAAAAAAAGTTACTTTGTTATTCAAAGGCGTTTGGCAGCTATAAGGGTCTAAATTTTCAAATAATTATACTGAAACAACGCAATTATTTTCATACTTCTTAATCTTAGGTGTTAGTGAAAAGTTATTTTTTACTTAATTGTTAGTTTTAAATGGTGAAAACAACTAAAAAGACTAAGAAGAGTTGTCAAAGAACACATTTAAACTTTGATAAGCTAATTTAAGGTTTCTAACATCTTGGTATATAGAATTTAACTTACCTCTCATAACATGCAAAACTTTTTTGTTCAGTGGTTTATTGTCTCATAGAGAAGAGTTGACAAATGTTCACTCATCACAGGTGTGATATTATGACCTCTTCCCTGTGCTGACCATAGTTCTGACGCAGTCAGGATTTTCAAAATATCTTGAAACCGAACCCAAGTTTGGTTATCATGACTTGATTTTTTAAACGATGTTCCAGGTCCTTTAGGATGAAAAAAGTGGATCCTGTATTCTTCTTCGACATCAAATACCTTTATTTCCACCACTTCTCCTAGCCACCAGTCACCATCATATACGCAACAAACATAATCGGACAACTTTGGTCGGGTTGTTGGTGTGGATAATCTAAGGTTGATAGGTTCGTCTTTGATGACATGAAAGGTTGTAAAATCTAAAGAAAATGATGTACGTCTGGCATGAATGATATTTCTGTTGAGTGGAATGTAGCTGTGGAAAGACCGAGTTTGGGGTAATGATAGTGCTGTTTTATATCTTTCCTCAAGAACTTTTCCTACTGCATTAACATCATCACAGGAAACATAGAAAAACGTTACACTATTAATATGTTCAGTGCAGTATTCAAAGACATCTAATGGATTCAAGATTTGATTACTGACCGGTCGTTGCAAACTAGCCTTTCGCACTAGCCTCTTCACTGTTCCTCCAATCCCATCGCAAGGGCCTTTCCCGTGGGATGTAGAAAAAAATGCCACTCTGCTTTTATCCCAAAGTCTTGTTCATGATGGCTCAAGTTAATGAAGTTTTTCCTGTTTTTGTACTGTGCGGCAGATCCATCTGAAAAATAGAATAATTTTGAAATTAAAGCATGATCTGCCTTCAGTTTTTTAACAAGGATCATTTGAAAGGCGTAGAATGTAGTTGTGTTGTGGTCAAGGCAGTCGCTTACAAAGCAAAAACTTTGAGTTTGAATTTCTCCATCTTTTTCCCAGTAGACAACAAAAGGATGAAGCGTACATTGCACACCTGACCAGTGATAGGTCTGCACCTCGTCTTGAACAACACAAGAGAAATTCTCTGAAAAATCTCCAAGTATCAAAAATTCCCCCTTATCCAGATCTTCTTTCTTTGATTTTAGAAATGCTGCTTGTTTACTGGCAATGAAATGGTGGCTCTTTAGATGCTCAAGTTTTTCACAACACTTAACCAAGAATTCTTGTAAAGGTAGCACACATGATGTCAGTTCACATCTGTCTGTGGACATCCACTGCTTATATGAAACTTGCAAATCCTCAAATTCATCATTTTCCAAGTCAATTTGGGTGCTGTTACTTGGAGAAATCAGTGATAAAATGGCATCCACACCTGGACATGCAGTACATTCCGAAAACATACAATTATCATTTTCAGTATCACAGACCATAATCTGCAGCAGATCTTTGTAGCTATGATCACTTTTAATCGCTGATAGCATAAGTTTTACATTTTGATGGTACAAACAAACGCACACTGAATGTGTACCAGATGCTCCAGCTAACACACAAAATTTTGTTCTAAGATCGGCAAATTTAGATAACCCTACTTTCAAATCAGGATAATTTTCTTTAAAATGTATGTAAAGTTCCTTCAAGTCACATAAAATGAGCCTTTTTTGAAGGTTTGACTTTTCCCCATTCATTCCTCTCACAGAAATACAGTCTTTTTTTCCAGGCATCATGCGACTACAGGCATCTCTCTGATAAAAATCCTCTATAGCTTTTATTGTACTAGAACCAAGAATATTGCTTGGCTTCTTAGGTTCCAGTTTTACTAAAACTCCTTGTGTTTTAACTAAATCTTTAGTTTTTCGAATTAAATACTGGCTGACTCCAAATTCTGCTTGAATTTTTGCATAGCTCCAAGTTACAGGCAACAAATTAAAAATGTTTACTTTATCCTGCAGACACTCAGCAGTTTTCATTCTCTCTTTAAGGTCTTCTATTAATTTTTCATAATTATCACATATGTGCTTTTGGCAAGAACTATTGTTTTCTTCATGTGAAACAATTGAAAGGTCAAATGATTTATTTAGTTTATTTGTGACACATTCTGTTATCGCTGAAACTTTTCTTTTTAATGTAGATGATTTACGATCGCGCGATAATTTGGCAACTTTCACAGGTGATACTCCAAGGGCACTACATGCTACATTTACAGACTCGACTAAATCACATTCAGGTATGTACATTTCTTCATTATTATCTTTATAGGTTTCAACTCTCTGATTTTGAATTTTATTTAAACATTTAGAGCACAGAGATTTTCCAGGGATAAGATTCAAATTTGTGTTTTTCAAATACAAATCTTTGCTTATGATTCTCAGCCATTTTGTAATCACCTTATTATGTTCCGAAAATGGGTCACAGCAGGAAGTTCCATAAAGGTGAGAAAATTTATCTAAAAACTTTTTTGCATGGTAAGTACAAACAGTTTCAATTGTTTTACATCCAGTTCTCAATTGCAGTAAAGTTTTATCATCATCATTATACTTAGAAATACTCTCTACAGTTGACTGCCTACTATAACTTAAAATGTTACAATTATCTTTCATAAAAATTCCTATGGAGCATTTAGAGTTATCCATAATTCATTTACTCTTTATATGCAGAAAAACAAACTTATATTTAATAATTCTAAAAAATAATTTCTTTTTTTACCTTCAACAAGGACAGTTATTCACCAAAATATTCTGTAAATATGTATATTTCTTGACCTTAAAATGAAAAAACCTACATGAAAGACAAAAATTTACAAGATTTTACAGCAAGAACACTTCCCAGCAACCTACTCCTTTCAGAGTTAAAGAAACAACTAAGTTATAAAGCAGTTCCATGTGACATCATTGGCAGGCAGATCATTTGTCTTACCCTATATTATTGGTCAAATTGTATCCAATAATATTCAAGCAGCCTTGTCATTGGCACAGTTCCTACCACAGGTAGGTACTGTTTGCCTAAAGGGAACTGTTCTATACATGTGGGAACAAGGCTGGACAAGTTGAAATCTGTCTATTCTTGCTTTTAACTGGCAAATAGATTACTATAAATGAGGAAAAGTAGGAATATGATATATTCTTATTTGTGAGGTCAATCTAAGTCCATCAAATAAAAAAAAATAATAATAAATGACATGTTTCCAAAAAAAAGTACATGAAAAAATTGGATGGTTTTAGTGTGATTATTTGAAAATTCAGACCCTTATAGCTGCCAAACGCCTTTGAATAACAAAGTAATTTTTTTTTTTGTTTGAAAGATGGTATGAAGTACTTAAAATCACACAAGTAAAAAAAAATTTACCTTGCCCCCCACATGCATTTTTTTAGCATTGAAAATTGGATTTTTTAGAAAATTAGCAACTTCGGGGGGGTCGTATCTTGTGAAGGGGGCAGAGTAACAAGCCAAACTTTTTAATACAATAAGCAACCTTATATATGTATATAAGAAAAAAAAGAGGGCTTGTTATTCCAAGCCCTTCATAGGTTTTTTAATTTTCAAAAGTGGCAAAAAATTAATTTTGCATCGCAAACTTTGACCTTGAAAAAATAACCTTTGTTTTTAAATCTCAAATTTATTGATACCATATGGAAAAAGATCTTTTTTTTAGCTTTCCAATGAGCTATAGTTGAGTTTGATAGCTTTGATAGGAAAAAAGTTATAGTTCATAAAGCAAAGCATCAAAATATCTAATTTTTGCTGTTGGCAACGACAAAAATAGCCTTCATATCAAAGGGTAATTTTTTTTTAAATAAAAAAAATATATTTTTGTGGTCAAAAAGGTATGGGGAAAGCACATGCAAATTGTCATCAAAATCAAAAATTGTCATGCAACAACTTTTTTGAAAATTTGTTGATTTAAAATGGAATTACCCGAATATCAAATTATTCGGCTAGTTGAAGATATAAAAATTCAGTTTTTTGAAATTTTTAATTTTTTGAAAAAATTCTGCTATTTTTAATTGTCATTGAATTAAGATTTTTCAGAGTAATTAAGAAATAGAGTATATTTAAATTAAAACAATTGTTTTATCTAGTTTCAAGTAACATTAAAGAAAATTAATTATTAGTTACATTAATCATAACAATTAATAATATCTAACAAAAGTTATCTTTATCAATGGCAGTATAATGATGTATGTTTCTTCTAAAGTTCAGTTAAGAAAGACGCAGCGCCGGCCCGAGCAAATTTGGCGCCCTAGGCGAAAAATTTCCGTGCCGCCCCATTAAAACAATTTTTTTTTTAAACGTAAGACACGCAGACAATTATGCACATACAAATACTGTAATAAATAATCAACTACTTATTTTTATTACATATTGCATATTGTTTTTCCGTCGCTACTTTTAGCGGTAGTAGAAACAATATCCTTCAAATGAATTGTTTTAGCTTCATCTTGATCTGTTGATAATGGTGATAGTCTTACAAATCGTTCTCACGTCACTATAGAACGCTGGTAAGTTTTTATTAATTTCAATTAGATGAAGCTGGGCTCTCCACTGGCCACAGACACAGGAAGTGTCGGCAACAATTTCATTGCTGTTACTAAATTCAATACGCAATGTACTAGTTCGCTTTCATAAAAATTATTCAAAACTTCCTGTAGTGTACTTTCATCAAGAGAAAAGTCAAGAGAGTCTCCTTGAGTCAGATAATCTCTTAATCTTCTACATAATTTCAAAATCACTTTGAAATTTTCTTTTTTCCGACTCACAATCGTTAGAAAGGCCTCAGAAAACATGATTTATCTTTTTGGTCTGTTTGAACTTCTCATCATTCGAACTTCTTGCTTTATCAAGAAAAGAAATATAAAAATTAATCTTAAAATGATGTTTAGCATCACTTGTTGATTTCTCAGCTGACTGCATAATTAAACCTCTTTTTCATTTTTCGTAATTGGGCTGGCTCTGACTCCGATGGGAATGATACCGCAATATTAATTTCTTCTGAAAATGCCTCCTGTTTATGAAATCCGAAATCACTTTTACAGTTTCCAAGAAAAAAATTTTCCTTTTAGTAGTGCATTAGTAGTGGAGTTTGGGTCACCATTTCACCATTGGCGCGTCGTCCTTGTTATGTACTGACGAAAACTTTCTTCACTTATTTTCTAATAGGAAATTAACATTTTTTATACATGATCTGGCTTGTGTTTGTCGAGAATGGGCAATTAGAACGAGGCGGAGCTTTCAATGTTTGTGGGAAAAAGCTGTGCTATGATGGGCTACATTCCACTGTTTGTGGGTTAAAAGAAGACTCCTACAGGTTAAATAAAAGAAAATCTTCAGGACTTTGAATGACATCAGAGAGTCATGTCGTCTATTCGCTGCAGATTAGACCCATAGAATTTTCTCACATTGCAAGGATACATAAACTCAAAGTAAAACCGGAAGCATTTTTCATGTTCTGTTTATCAAAGCCGCAATCTTTATTTCTTTCATATCAAACTATTGTTTATTTACTAATTATTTTGGAAGATGAAGCAAGATTTTTGCTTTTAATAAAGAAGCATCACAAAACTGGCGTTGTAAAAATTATTACTTACAAACTTTGAATAAACACCATAAAATGCAATAAACTCGCAACAATTGTTTCGGGTCGAAAAAACCACGACCCTTCATCAGGCGAACAAAGTAAGCACGAGTGCTGCAATCAAAGCGGCAACGCACGAGTGCGTTGCCGCTTTGATTGCAGCACTCGTGCTTACTTTGTTCGCCTGATGAAGGGTCGTGGTTTTTTCGACCCGAAACAATTGTTGCGAGTTTATTGCATTTTATGGTGTTTATTCAAAGTTTGTAAGTAATAAGATTTTTGCTTATTCAGATTCAGGTGGAAAAATCTTTTGTTTTTTCAAATTATTATCCTGATAGTGTTTCTTTAGGATTTGGACAAAAATAACTTTTCAAATGAGCCTAATTTGCTTTGCTAATGATATTTTTTCTCTAATTTTTTCTTTCAAAATTGTATTCCAAGTCTCAAGTATCAACTGTACTGAAAACGAAATTTCACATTTTATTACTAAGTTGAGCTACTAGAAAAAGAAACTATAACAGAATCACTTTGTAAAATTCCAAAAAGCCCCCACGCATAGCCCCTACAAAGTCACCTAGTCTAAAGAGCTAAAACTTCTTTCTAGTTAGAGCTAGCTTCCTTCAAATCTTATTATTATTATTTTTTTCTTTTTATGTCAGTTCAAAATTATAAAATTGAAATATTTATAACTTTTCGTATATAAAGTAAATATAAAACAAAAAGTAATAAGATAAATAATAATGTAATACTTATGCACATTCTTACTTTTATAATCTTTTTCAAGCAATCATCTGCGTCAGACGTGTATACAAAGGTAATCTGAAGTAATCCTTTTTTCTTTCGATTGCTATACCCTGGTAAAATTGCTTTTCTACGAGCTGAGCAACTGAGAAAATTCGAATAAAAAAAAAACTTTTGCGTGCAAAACACAAAGTTTAAAAAAAAAAAAAAAGGCTGAAGTCTTTCTGAAGTCTTTTTTGTCAGTTTTTTATAAACATTAAACTCAACATTGTGCCAATACATTAAACCTCTTCGCTTCAGAAAATGTGCTCTTGCAGCAACAGCAAATTTACAGTTAAACTGGAAACAAAAATGACAGTCTATACATTTTTATTAAGGTCGACCTTGACAAATTGATGAGTATTCAGTAAAAAATGGTAGTTTCGAGTTGCCAAAGTTTCGAAGTTCTAATTTCAATAGAAGCCGAGTTCTGGAATTTCGAGCTACATTTTAGCACAGAATTAACCCGATATTTTACCATTTGTAGTCAAGAATTTAAAAAGAGGCTGATTAACTCCCGAGAAGTCGATTATATTCAGTAAATTGTTCTGAGCAATCGCCTCATAGAGATTGCGCTTCAATCATTTGATTATCATTCCTGATCCTGAATAAATGAAATTCCTGCTCTATAGTGTAATGTAATTAATGCTCTTTACTTTACTTTTGTGATACAAGTGACTGCTTGCCCCAGGATTCGAAACAGTCCAATAGGACTATTTCGAAAATACTCTTAAAAATCCTAGTTTTGTTTGTTTGTTTCGAGAATATTCATTGAATTGACAGTTTTGCTGGACTGTTTCGAGAATATTAGTTAAATAAAGCTCATTAATCAATTTGAACCTACGTGTGCATTTACAATATTCTTTTCCTGAACAAGAAAGTCGCTGTTTCATAACATTTGATTTGGCACCTGATGTAAGGCAGATACACTTAATGATTTTGACTAGAAGTATTGCAAAAGACATGAAAAAACTTGAAGCTTAGATTGTCTAGTTAAAAGAATTGAAAGCTGGACAAAATCATATGATAGCAGCACAACACGAGATGAAAATCGGACATGAAGAGATGAAGGATGGATAAAAGAAGATGAAAGCTAGACAACATGAATTGAGAGAAAAGCTGAAACCCTGACACGAGGAGTTAAGGATAAAATAGAAGCCATGTAAGAAGAGATTAGTTAAAAAGTTAAAGTAATTCAAGAGAAAATGCAAGAGCAAGAGACATTTTTGAGGAAAAAATAAAATTTACGAAAATTAAAGTTGAAAAGACAATTCAAGCAAAGTTTCTAGGAATTAAAGGTTCCAACTGCCCATATGTAGCACTAGTGCGACATAAAACTCACTTTCCTACCCTCCAGAAATAAAAGAAGGGGAAAGTATTTAAAAATAAGAAAAGATGTACAAAGGAAAGACCGAAACATAAAAGATGTGCAAGGGATGATTCATGAGATGAAACATGATGTACAATTTAGACCCTTGAATGGAAAGTCAAAACTTTTTGTTCCAATAAAGTACAGCCCCATTAAATAATGACTCGGTGACTTTTAGATATAGTGTAAAGCTGTTAACAATTAGATGGACAGATTTAATGACGGACTGTTTTCAAAACTCAATTCGACGTTGTAAGTTTTTGAAATAAATAAATCGTTATTATGGTAAAATCAAGCCAGTTGTTTGTGACTCTTTCTCTAGCGCTTCTCATCAGATAAATTAGATTGACTTTGATGCCCTGAAAAGTCAATTCGAGGATTATCCATTTACTTCATTTTTACACGTCCAATTGAAAACACACCAAGAAAAACTCAGTAAATGTTTCCAAGTCATAGCAGCAGACTTGAACCTTTTAGTCCTTTCTAGACAAAGATTGTAAGTGTTTAAAATTTTCCCACAACATGAGTGCTGTGTTTCCAAGACTACATTTTATCTATTCTAAAGTGCCGTTAGATCTTGTTGTCTGGATTGTGCCGCCCTCTAGATTTGAGCGCCCTAGGCCATCGCCTAGTTTGCCTATATGGTCGAGCCGGCCCTGAGAAAGAGCGTACATAATCCATATGGTGTTGCCATCTAGGAAACTTCAAGAGATCAAACAAAGATCACATCCAAATCAGGCAAAAAAAAAAAAAAAAAAAAAATCCACATCATAAAATGGTAATTTTGAATTTGTCATTGAAAAATGCATATGAAGTTCCCCAACACGCATGAAAAGCATCACATCTCTGTCCTACAATTTGTCCACATGAGAGTGAGAGGTATTTATGTCAGTTTTAATATAAGTTACAACGTTTAGCCAATACATTGTAACTTTTAAATTGATTTTTCTCAAATGCTGCATTTCTGTTTTTTTTTTTTTTTTTTTTTTTTTTTGGGGGGGGGGGGGGGCGACAGCATGTTGTTATTTAAGAAATTTTATGTGTTTATGAAGAAGCCTAACAATTAATAATTTTCTTTGACTATGAATACAGCATTACATCACTACTTATGTATGGTATGGTAATATTTCCTAATTTTTTTTCTACATTTATATAAACCACTGTTTCTGAATAGTAGTTTTTTAATAATACTTTTTCATAATTAAAAAAATAAAATATTACTAAATTTAGCATTACTGAAAGAGTTCGCAAAAAATTGGTGATTGACACCTGAATATAATTGTAAATTAGCCAGCCGAATATTCGGTATTCGGCCGAATAGTTACAATTCGGTTTGAAGGATATTCGGTATTCTGCCGAATAGTTAGTATTCGGTTGGCCGAATATTCAGCATTTCTGCCAACACTGCTATTCAGTGCATCCCTATTAAAAATATGATTCTACGTATATATGCATTTCACTTCTTTATTTTCGAGGATAGGATGAATTGTGATTGAAAAGAGCTAGCATGTTCGATTTGATTACATCGCCCGCTTAATTATCGCAATATTAATTTTTATGAAGTTCTGAAGTTTAAATGACAACTGTTTGAGTGTCGTTATTGTGTAAGATAGACAGGAGATAACGTAATGATGACTTCACTGAATCTTATGATTATACAAATCTTTACTGATGCCAATCCATTAAAAATTTTAAAAATATTTATTAGATTAATCATTTTATTCTGCTCTAATGCGCACTCGTGCATACACATAGATATCTGTATTTATATAGATTTATTTATTTATATATTAAATACGCAAACATGAAATTTGTCCTACAATTTTACCCTATTTTAACACGTTTTTATTAGCTTCACCCGTGTGTATGTATGTATGTTTGTTTGTAACCGCCCTGGGAGCAAACAAAAAATCTATATTGTAAAAAAAAAAAGACTTTTCGTATGTGAACCAGGGTTGGCAAGTTTCTTCCAAGGCGGAAAAAACCGCGGAAAAAACCATGGAAAAAACCGGCCGGAAGAAATAGGTTTCTTCCAAGTGGAAGAAATGGAAGAAACTGTTTTTCTTAAAAATTTATCCTATAAATTGCAGATTTGTAAGATACAATGGATGCATTTGTCTTATAAACAACTTTAAGTAACTTTAATTATACCTATAAAAATTTAATTACATATTTAATTAATAATGATAAGATTTTTACTGAAGTGATCTTCGGTATCTGATAATCACGTTCCAAAATACTCAAAATCCAGTAAAAAAATCAATTTCAATTTAAAAAGCGTAAAGTTTTATAATTTATTATTTAGACAATTTTATTTCTTTAACTGGTAATAAATAATAGTTTGTATCACTTGCTTATACTTTCTGATAAAACAGCTCTTAACAAACATTCAGTTAATTAAAAGAGCCAGTATTCAATAATTACTGTATTACAAAATGTCATCAAAAACTTCATTTTCCTAATACAGTACAGTGAAAAAGAAATTTACATCTCATATTTCAAATAAATTCACATTTCTCACATTTTTACTTTTTTTTAATCAAATTTTTATCTTAATCCTTGCTTTGAAACTCAACTTGGGAAGGGGGGGGGGAGGGTAACATTCTTGTATTTATTATCCTGCAATTCATACAGACTAGTGCTTAAAACAAGCCACTATTACATCAATGTTTAACAAAATTAATCAGTGATGAATATTATTTCCGAACTTCCAAAAATATTTAGTTTCATAATTTTTAAATATGTTTGTTTACATTTTATAGGTACCTATTATTTGAATATGCTTAAATTATTTATCATATATGAATGTGATCGATTAGTTTTTATTAATATTCAAGAAATACTTTATTCTAAAATTTATTAGAAATCGTCTTTCCATTCTGATATCTATTCTCATGAATTAATAATAACTGACTCTGTATCTGCAAAAGAAAACTGTAAACAAAGGCAATGATCTCTAATCTACAAATTCCTATAATCCGCACAACCTCTAGACAAAATTTTTGAGAGTTAGAGGGAGTTAAAAAGTGTAAAACAAATGAAATGTTTTTTAGAGTAGTTCAATACTGCACTTTATTTTTCAACTTAAAATAGATAAATACAAACTATGCTTTTTTTTTTTTTTTTTTTTTTTTTTTTTTTAAATCCTAGAGAACTTGCAGGAGAGTTTAAAAGTACCTACTTATTGATACAGTTTACCAGCTTCGAGTTTATACAAAAGATTATATCCTTAAAAAGAAAAAAAAAAAGTGCAAATATTATGGTTAATTCCGTAATTATTATCACTTGTACTGTCTGAATGTATACTAATATGAGATAGTATATATGCAAAAAGTTCTAAAAATATCAGCATTGAAAAGTAAAAACCCATCACCTATATATATTTAGTGTTTGTTATAAAATAACTTATTTTTCTAACAATATTTTTAATATTAATTGGATTATAGTTTAGATTTGACATTATATTTATGCTTTGAGTTTATATAGTTCATAAATTTTAATTTCGAACATCTGTTTTGTCTTCTGGTTAGTTTCTTCCATTTCTTCCAGTTTCTTCCGGTTTTTTCCAGTTTCTTCCACTGTCCTGGAAGAAACTAGTTTCTTCCGGAAGAAACCCAACCCTGATGTGAACTCCGTGGCTGCCAGGTAAAGAGCCGCGCTACGAACCTAAAGGTCCAGCGCTCGAGCCCAGTCAGGGGAGATTTTTTAAAAATGGTTTTTCTTTAATTCTTAATTATTTTAATTAAAGATTTAAATGTATGTAAATATTACGGTGTGTCACTCACACGATTTTCTCTTACCCTGCATTTTAATACTAAGATAGATAGGGTAGGGTGGGGTAAAATGGGTCGTGGGGTAAAATTGGTCACTTTATAAATAATGCTAAGTAAATATAATTAGACTAGAATTTTTTAAACCAATTTTTGTAACAATATTTTTCAAGTTTTTAATAACATTTTCCAATTTCAAAAAAGTTGTGTTTATGAAAATGGCAACACAAGAAGAACAGTTTACATTCTAAAGATGATAGTGTGAAAAAAACATGCTTAACTAACTTGAGAAAATCTATATTTTTTTATTAATAATAGTGCAAGCTTGAAGCATTTTTTCGCAGGAGGAACCCTAGAGAACATCTCAAGCCAATCAGATAAGAAAAATGTTAAATATATTCTTTTTTATTTAAATTTTTCTTGGGTGGGGTAAAATGGGTCATAGTTAGGCTTAGCTGATTCTTTTCAAATATAGATTAACTGCAATAAATTTTGTTAAATTTAGGCAATGTAAGGCACTTCTTTTCTTTAATTTTAATGTTATATTTAATAATTTATTAAATTTAAACAATGTTTGTCATTCATTAGTATTTTTATTTAGTTTTCAGTTTCTACATTTAAACAATGTAATTTTCTTTAAAATCAGGTTGTAATTAAATAATTTTAGACTTACTATGCCTCTTGTTCTTTTTATTTTGTTTTTTAATATATAGATGCACTAGTCCTAGGGTTATTAGATTTATTTTGTTCTCAACTTAGCCTATTTTTTATTTAATTATTTACATAGCATTTGTTATATGCATAATATTTTATTCTTATCAGCAAATCTGTCTTTTGTATCTCTAGTACATTCTTGTTTTGCCTTAAACACTCTTTCAAACATTATTGAGATCTAAGATGTTTTTTTTTAGAATATAAAACATTATATACTTTTATGTTTTTCCTGAGAATGATGATATTGATATAATAGAAAAAACTGACATTGTATCTGTTTTAGAAGAACCATTTTGCAATAACCGTGAACAGTACTTCTTTAAAATGTAAAACTATCATTATTTAGCTATATATGTAACAAGTGTATTCCTTATTTTACTGTATCTCATAATAAATATATTCTTCAGGCATTATTTGCATTATTTTGCGTTCTGACTCATTTTACCCCGCAGTGGGGTAAAATGGGTCAAAACATACACAGTTAAGTTTAACCAATTTATAATTTTTAAATTATTATTATAAGTACATGAAAATGTTCTGAAATAATCAAATGTAAAGATACAATAAATAAAGAACTGAAAAAAAAATAATTTATTAGTGCTACAGAAGATTAAATGTGAAAATAGCTAAAAATTGACCCATTTTACCCCACCCTACCCTATTTTGTGCTTTTTAGTTCACATTTCTATAAAAGCGTGTTCTTTAATTTTTTAAAACTATAATATTATTTAATAAGAGTAGGAGCTTGAAAGTAGTACCGTTCGAAAGGTGATTAATGTGGGTTGCATAATATATGTGTATGTTCTTATAGGTGGCCAAGGCTTACAAAAATACCTTTATACACTTTTTCATTTTATACACGTAATCTTTTGTATTTAAAATTCTACAGAAGAGAGTTGCTAATTCTGCACATGCAATTTTAAAAATTCAATGAAAACGCTCAGGATTTAGCTCATTTTCTGAATTTATTTTTCCTTATTTATTAGGACCAGAGTCTTAAAAATAGCTTCGATAAGACAGGTTCAACAAAATAGCTCCAAGACAAAATTAGCCTTAAGAAGTCAAGATAATTCCGACAAAACTGCCTAACAAATTAGCTCGATGAAAAAAAAAAATCCGAAAAATTAGCCCAAGAAAAATAGCTCCTATAAAATTGCCCTAGGTCCGATAAAATAATCCTAGGACAAAAAATATTCTCGACAAAACAGCCCCAGGATAAAATATTCCCAGTACAAATTATCCCTGGAGGTTAGAGTAATTACTAAGAACATTGTTTTCACATAAATTTTGAATTTATTTTATAGTTAAATGCTTACTTAAAAAAATCTGGTGTGAAACAATCACACGACTTCCATTACCCACTATTGTACACATTATATGCATTTTTTGGAATTTTCAAGTAAGAGAAACTTGATACACGTATAAAGACATATAAAACAGAGTTTGCATAGCAAGTTAAAAAATAAAGGGGGAAAAAATAGAGTTATTTTTTTCACCAATTTCCGAGATCTAAAACGGAACCACCTAATCAGGATGACCTTTAATATTCCTGTAATAATCACATAATACATGAGAAAGGGCATCTAAAATGAATTAATGAAACAATTTTCTAGAAAATCGTTAGAGCCATTTTTGAGATACCAACTGTTACTAAAACTTGTTATACTCAATTATTGGCCGGAAAACAATAATTACATACAAAAGGATAGTTAAAAGGGAGTTAATATGGGGAGTCTGAAAAAAAAAAAATCCGTTCAGCCGTTTTTAAAGGAATGCACTTGCGAGACCTGAAATTGGGCTATTTATACAGGACGCCTATCAATTTTCCTGAACTAACCAAGTATATCATTCAAAAGGGCATCTAATAGAGTGTTTATGTTGCAACCTTGAAGAAAATCGTTAGAGCTGTTTTTGAGATACGAACTTACGATCCCATTTCCGGTTTCCGATGACATACTTCCGGTTTTCCAATTTTCATCAAAATTTGGAAAATTCATCTGTACACCAAACCTGTATCAACTGTGAAGTTTCGTAGTTCTATCTTTATTAGTTCCGGAGATATGATAGCCAGAAGATTCCATACACACACACTGACCAATTGCTGAAAACTACTTTTTTGGACACAGAAGGTCTTAAAACGTGTAAATCAGGTGAAAACTCGACATTGAATTTTTGGACCGAATATAATACTTCCATTACCTATGGTAGTCGGGTAATGGAAGTAAAAATTGGTTAAGCTTTGGTCACTGGCCGTTACTAATTATCGTTATATAGATGTATGAAATGAAAGAAAAAAAGATGAATTTGTGGAAAAGAGAATTGAAAGTAATAGACAGCCAGGTTATTAAAAAAAAAAAAAAAAAACTTCTAATTTAATTATTAATTAAGCTTTTACTTAAAACATATAAATGTAACATGTATGTAAGCAGCATAGTACGTTGTAATAAATGACCCGCAACATTTTTACTTTTATTATTATCGTCTACTTCCGGATATATCTAGAAATAGAAAACAATGCGTGCCTAACAATTACCAATTTCGCGGTGTGTATTTCAGATGTGTTATTTCCTCAAATCCACTCGTAATTCACACGGAAAGCGTGCTCAAGGTGTTATCCTTTGCTCATGAATTCTTTAAAAAAAGACAAGTTTGTTATCTCTGTTCAAATGATAAAATCTTGTTATATTCAATCTAAGTTTTAATGTATGCCATTTTCTAAATTAAATATTTCTGGCTTTCCCCGCATGTAATCTTACAAGACTTTTGTTGTTTTATATTATAAGGATATTTCATTAAAAAATTGAGTTTTTCGATTTCTATTTCTAAATTACAGTCTTTAAATAGGATAGGTGCTCCAGTGATTGGTATGCTCCAGTACTTGACATCTATCCCGAAATAATTAACAAATAAGAAAAATAATGAAATCATACATTTTACATATAAGAATTTTAACATTTTATGTCAAACACTGGAGCATTGGATGCTAATAACTGGTAAAATGAATAACTAACTAGCAGTGTCAGACACTGGAACATAGGGTGCCAGTTACTGAAAAAAAAATGAAAAACTGGCAGTGTCAATGACTGGAACACTGAGTGGGTGTCAAGTAACAATTCATAATATATATATATATATATATCTATATATTAAATGTATATATTTTAACATATATGTGGTTCTGAATGTCTTTCATGCCATATGTACTAACTTAAGATTTCTCAAAATATTTTCTGATGATTAGAACATTAAAATCATCAGAGATTAAAAGTGCCAATCACTGGTGCACTTACCCTATGTTTGTTTTTTAATCTTTCCGAACATACATATGTAAGAAAAGCATTGTAATCATGTGAAAAATCCGACTTTGAGATTTTAGGGTTTCTATGCGTTTTCGTTTTCAGGTCTCCTGAGTTCATTTTTGCTATTTTTACGATGATGAATGTATATGTGTGAGTGAACCCGATAGCGCCTAAACGCTTTGTTCAAATGAGCTGAAAGTTGGTACGTTTGTTGTAGGTCACCATAACTTCTGAACCCTATTGATTTTGGTGAATCTAGCATTTGTAATTTTTTCACGGGCACATAAAGAAAAATTCTTTATCATTATGGCCTGTCGGCCAAATTCTTTAAAGTGCGATCTGAATACCTTATTCAACTGAGCTGAAAACTTATATATATGTTATAAGTCTTTGTCGCACAAACTTTATAGATTTTGGTGAATCTAGTATTTATAGTTTTTTTTTTACGAGGACACAAAGAAATATTCTCTATCATTATGGCCTATGGGCCCAAATTTTTAAAAGTGCGATAGCGTCTAAACGCTCTATTCGATTGAGGTGAAAATTTATATCCATGTTATAGGTCAGCATCCCATGAATTACATAGATTTTGGGGAATCTAGCCCTTATAGATATTTACAGAAACAGAATGAAAAATTCTTTATCATTATAATCGATGGCCTCAAGTTATTTGAAGTGCAAGAGAGTAAAATTAAACAATGGAGAAAAATACTCAAACAGCCTGACGTTAAGTTGTTATACTGAATCTTAAGATAACAACTTAACAACTCTGTTTGCAAACAATCTTAAATTTTAAATATACACAACAGTTTTTACAGATCGAAATGATTAAGTAAGGTTCTTGAGCAAGCGAGCAAAGTTGAGAAGAGTGCAGTACAAAAGCAGCAACGTATCTGTCGCCTGTGTACTTTTGGAATGGTATTTTCTGTTTATATAAACACAAATGAATTTTCAGAAAAACATATTTTCTGTGCGCCTTAAATATGTGCATGTTGCGTGAATTTTTATGTTAAAATTATTCCGTAAATGTATCAAAAAGTTTTGCTGTGCTAAATCTACATGGATAACTTTTTCTTATTTTTCTATTTGTTTATTTTAATATTGTCAAATTTTAACTTTAAATTTGATTTCAGACTCGCTGTTAGGATTTTATCTTTCAACGTCTCTATTTTGTAAAGTTTTGAAATTTTCTTCATTGAAAATAGTTGTATAATATCGATATAATTTTACAGAACTGCCCAAAACTAGGTAGTTTTTTAGTTGTTTCTCAGCTGTATTTCTGAGCGTCTGCTTCTTTCATTTTTCAAATACTGCATATCAGGGTTAGAAATTCAAATGTGAAAGTCAGGTGTCAATGGCACTTAACTATTTTTTCTTACTTGCCAAAATGTTTTACACAAGCGTATTATTTTTAATGGGATTAGGATCTTTCAACGTCTCTATTTTGTAAAGTTTTGAAATTTTCTTCATTGAAAATAGTTGTATAATATCGATATAATTTTACAGAACTGCCCAAAACTAGATAGTTTTTTAGTTGTTTCTCAGCTGTATTTCTGGGCGTCTGCTTCTTTCATATTTCAAATACTGCATATCAGGGTTAGAAATTCAAATGTGAAAGTCAGGTGTCAATGGCACTTACCTATTTTTCCTTACTTGCCAAAATGTTTTACACAAGCGTATTGTTTTTAATGGGATTAGGATCTTTCAACGTCTCTATTTTGTAAAGTTTTGAAATTTTCTTCATTGAAAATAGTTGTATAATATCGATATAATTTTACAGAACTGCCCAAAACTAGATAGTTTTTTAGTTGTTTCTCAGCTGTATTTCTGGGCGTCTGCTTCTTTCATATTTCAAATACTGCATATCAGGGTTAGAAATTCAAATGTGAAAGTCAGGTGTCAATGGCACTTACCTATTTTTCCTTACTTGCCAAAATGTTTTACACAAGCGTATTGTTTTTAATGGGATTAGGATCTTTCAACGTCTCTATTTTGTAAAGTTTTGAAATTTTCTTCATTGAAAATAGTTGTATAATATCGATATAATTTTACAGAACTGCCCAAAACTAGATAGTTTTTTAGTTGTTTCTCAGCTGTATTTCTGGGCGTCTGCTTCTTTCATATTTCAAATACTGCATATCAGGGTTAGAAATTCAAATGTGAAAGTCAGGTGTCAATGGCACTTAACTATTTTTTCTTACTTGCCAAAATGTTTTACACAAGCGTATTGTTTTTAATGGGATTAGGATCTTTCAACGTCTCTATTTTGTAAAGTTTTGAAATTTTCTTCATTGAAAATAGTTGTATAATATCGATATAATTTTACAGAACTGCCCAAAACTAGATAGTTTTTTAGTTGTTTCTCAGCTGTATTTCTGGGCGTCTGCTTCTTTCATATTTCAAATACTGCATATCAGGGTTAGAAATTCAAATGTGAAAGTCAGGTGTCAATGGCACTTACCTATTTTTCCTTACTTGCCAAAATGTTTTACACAAGCGTATTGTTTTTAATGGGATTAGGATCTTTCAACGTCTCTATTTTGTAAAGTTTTGAAATTTTCTTCATTGAAAATAGTTGTATAATATCGATATAATTTTACAGAACTGCCCAAAACTAGATAGTTTTTTAGTTGTTTCTCAGCTGTATTTCTGGGCGTCTGCTTCTTTCATATTTCAAATACTGCATATCAGGGTTAGAAATTCAAATGTGAAAGTCAGGTGTCAATGGCACTTACCTATTTTTCCTTACTTGCCAAAATGTTTTACACAAGCGTATTTTTTTTAATGGGATTAGGATCTTTCAACGTCTCTATTTTGTAAAGTTTTGAAATTTTCTTCATTGAAAATAGTTGTATAATATCGATATAATTTTACAGAACTGCCCAAAACTAGATAGTTTTTTAGTTGTTTCTCAGCTGTATTTCTGGGCGTCTGCTTCTTTCATATTTCAAATACTGCATATCAGGGTTAGAAATTCAAATGTGAAAGTCAGGTGTCAATGGCACTTAACTATTTTTCCTTACTTGCCAAAATGTTTTACACAAGCGTATTGTTTTTAATGGGATTAGGATCTTTCAACGTCTCTATTTTGTAAAGTTTTGAAATTTTCTTCATTGAAAATAGTTGTATAATATCGATATAATTTTACAGAACTGCCCAAAACTAGATAGTTTTTTAGTTGTTTCTCAGCTGTATTTCTGGGCGTCTGCTTCTTTCATATTTCAAATACTGCATATCAGGGTTAGAAATTCAAATGTGAAAGTCAGGTGTCAATGGCACTTACCTATTTTTCCTTACTTGCCAAAATGTTTTACACAAGCGTATTTTTTTTAATGGGATTAGGATCTTTCAACGTCTCTATTTTGTAAAGTTTTGAAATTTTCTTCATTGAAAATAGTTGTATAATATCGATATAATTTTACAGAACTGCCCAAAACTAGATAGTTTTTTAGTTGTTTCTCAGCTGTATTTCTGGGCGTCTGCTTCTTTCATATTTCAAATACTGCATATCAGGGTTAGAAATTCAAATGTGAAAGTCAGGTGTCAATGGCACTTAACTATTTTTTCTTACTTGCCAAAATGTTTTACACAAGCGTATTGTTTTTAATGGGATTAGGATCTTTCAACGTCTCTATTTTGTAAAGTTTTGAAATTTTCTTCATTGAAAATAGTTGTATAATATCGATATAATTTTACAGAACTGCCCAAAACTAGATAGTTTTTTAGTTGTTTCTCAGCTGTATTTCTGGGCGTCTGCTTCTTTCATATTTCAAATACTGCATATCAGGGTTAGAAATTCAAATGTGAAAGTCAGGTGTCAATGGCACTTACCTATTTTTCCTTACTTGCCAAAATGTTTTACACAAGCGTATTGTTTTTAATGGGATTAGGATCTTTCAACGTCTCTATTTTGTAAAGTTTTGAAATTTTCTTCATTGAAAATAGTTGTATAATATCGATATAATTTTACAGAACTGCCCAAAACTAGATAGTTTTTTAGTTGTTTCTCAGCTGTATTTCTGGGCGTCTGCTTCTTTCATATTTCAAATACTGCATATCAGGGTTAGAAATTCAAATGTGAAAGTCAGGTGTCAATGGCACTTACCTATTTTTCCTTACTTGCCAAAATGTTTTACACAAGCGTATTGTTTTTAATGGGATTAGGATCTTTCAACGTCTCTATTTTGTAAAGTTTTGAAATTTTCTTCATTGAAAATAGTTGTATAATATCGATATAATTTTACAGAACTGCCCAAAACTAGATAGTTTTTTAGTTGTTTCTCAGCTGTATTTCTGGGCGTCTGCTTCTTTCATATTTCAAATACTGCATATCAGGGTTAGAAATTCAAATGTGAAAGTCAGGTGTCAATGGCACTTAACTATTTTTTCTTACTTGCCAAAATGTTTTACACAAGCGTATTGTTTTTAATGGGATTAGGATCTTTCAACGTCTCTATTTTGTAAAGTTTTGAAATTTTCTTCATTGAAAATAGTTGTATAATATCGATATAATTTTACAGAACTGCCCAAAACTAGATAGTTTTTTAGTTGTTTCTCAGCTGTATTTCTGGGCGTCTGCTTCTTTCATATTTCAAATACTGCATATCAGGGTTAGAAATTCAAATGTGAAAGTCAGGTGTCAATGGCACTTACCTATTTTTCCTTACTTGCCAAAATGTTTTACACAAGCGTATTGTTTTTAATGGGATTAGGATCTTTCAACGTCTCTATTTTGTAAAGTTTTGAAATTTTCTTCATTGAAAATAGTTGTATAATATCGATATAATTTTACAGAACTGCCCAAAACTAGATAGTTTTTTAGTTGTTTCTCAGCTGTATTTCTGGGCGTCTGCTTCTTTCATATTTCAAATACTGCATATCAGGGTTAGAAATTCAAATGTGAAAGTCAGGTGTCAATGGCACTTACCTATTTTTCCTTACTTGCCAAAATGTTTTACACAAGCGTATTGTTTTTAATGGGATTAGGATCTTTCAACGTCTCTATTTTGTAAAGTTTTGAAATTTTCTTCATTGAAAATAGTTGTATAATATCGATATAATTTTACAGAACTGCCCAAAACTAGATAGTTTTTTAGTTGTTTCTCAGCTGTATTTCTGGGCGTCTGCTTCTTTCATATTTCAAATACTGCATATCAGGGTTAGAAATTCAAATGTGAAAGTCAGGTGTCAATGGCACTTAACTATTTTTTCTTACTTGCCAAAATGTTTTACACAAGCGTATTGTTTTTAATGGGATTAGGATCTTTCAACGTCTCTATTTTGTAAAGTTTTGAAATTTTCTTCATTGAAAATAGTTGTATAATATCGATATAATTTTACAGAACTGCCCAAAACTAGATAGTTTTTTAGTTGTTTCTCAGCTGTATTTCTGGGCGTCTGCTTCTTTCATATTTCAAATACTGCATATCAGGGTTAGAAATTCAAATGTGAAAGTCAGGTGTCAATGGCACTTACCTATTTTTCCTTACTTGCCAAAATGTTTTACACAAGCGTATTGTTTTTAATGGGATTAGGATCTTTCAACGTCTCTATTTTGTAAAGTTTTGAAATTTTCTTCATTGAAAATAGTTGTATAATATCGATATAATTTTACAGAACTGCCCAAAACTAGATAGTTTTTTAGTTGTTTCTCAGCTGTATTTCTGGGCGTCTGCTTCTTTCATATTTCAAATACTGCATATCAGGGTTAGAAATTCAAATGTGAAAGTCAGGTGTCAATGGCACTTACCTATTTTTCCTTACTTGCCAAAATGTTTTACACAAGCGTATTGTTTTTAATGGGATTAGGATCTTTCAACGTCTCTATTTTGTAAAGTTTTGAAATTTTCTTCATTGAAAATAGTTGTATAATATCGATATAATTTTACAGAACTGCCCAAAACTAGATAGTTTTTTAGTTGTTTCTCAGCTGTATTTCTGGGCGTCTGCTTCTTTCATATTTCAAATACTGCATATCAGGGTTAGAAATTCAAATGTGAAAGTCAGGTGTCAATGGCACTTAACTATTTTTTCTTACTTGCCAAAATGTTTTACACAAGCGTATTGTTTTTAATGGGATTAGGATCTTTCAACGTCTCTATTTTGTAAAGTTTTGAAATTTTCTTCATTGAAAATAGTTGTATAATATCGATATAATTTTACAGAACTGCCCAAAACTAGATAGTTTTTTAGTTGTTTCTCAGCTGTATTTCTGGGCGTCTGCTTCTTTCATATTTCAAATACTGCATATCAGGGTTAGAAATTCAAATGTGAAAGTCAGGTGTCAATGGCACTTACCTATTTTTCCTTACTTGCCAAAATGTTTTACACAAGCGTATTGTTTTTAATGGGATTAGGATCTTTCAACGTCTCTATTTTGTAAAGTTTTGAAATTTTCTTCATTGAAAATAGTTGTATAATATCGATATAATTTTACAGAACTGCCCAAAACTAGATAGTTTTTTAGTTGTTTCTCAGCTGTATTTCTGGGCGTCTGCTTCTTTCATATTTCAAATACTGCATATCAGGGTTAGAAATTCAAATGTGAAAGTCAGGTGTCAATGGCACTTACCTATTTTTCCTTACTTGCCAAAATGTTTTACACAAGCGTATTTTTTTTAGCACTGAGGACTATTAGTCTCAATCTGAGGATTTTTACGATACCAGTTTTACGATAGTTGGACATTTATCGAAATCGAAAATTTATAGAAAATGCAATTGAATAATTTGAAAGCGATGTTATAATTTGAAAAAAAAAAAAAAACTAATAGTCCTCCATGCTAAACTAAATTCTGCTTTTGCCAGAATTTCATCAAAATCTTTTTTTTTTTTTTTTTTTTTTTAAGAAATCTTGAGTTGTTATAGACATTTCATAACCTTTCATATTGTTAACCAGGAATCGTGTTTGCATTAAACGATATCTCTTTCTTTATAAAACCTATGCTATCTATAACTATTCTAGCCATAAAAATATTATCTTACTTAGCTAGCATTTACAAAGGTGATTTTTTTGTTTTACTTGTACCGCCTCTGATTTCCTCGGAGTTTTATTTTCCTTCATCACTCATCCCTTTACAGCTGTTATTGAACAGTGAAAACTACAAAATACGCAGTAAACGTCTACAAACAGATGTTTTTTATTGTAGATGATTATATTCATTTTTGGATAAACCCGTGCTTGCATTTAAAAAAGTACATGTTTATTTCAAGTAGCATATTTTTTTGTTTTAGAAAAGCGCATTACGAAATCTGAATGTTCTTTAGATGCTACATGAGCAGATATAAAATCTCTAAGCTTTGAATGTCTGCAAAAATCATCGTTGAAGAATTTTCTTTACGCATGCTAAATTAACTCAAAAATTTGTTGGAAGTGAATTGGTTCACTGAACAAGATTTCTCTCTCTCTTTTTTTTTTTTAATGAAGGAATTTTATTTATTTTGCTATGCTGTTGTTTATTGATAACACATATAAGGTAAACGCACCAGTAGTGGACCCTGTACCAGTAGTGGACACTTTTAATTTTAAACTCGGAAAATAAGCTACCTAAAAATTCTGAAGATTCGAGCAATGTTCAGGAAGGGAGTTATAGTCCTTTACTGTTAAACCCTTTAACAAAAAATAATTCCGGCGATTAGTTTTAAAATAATGCTAGTTTAACTAAAAAAATTTGCACTTTTTGTGATTTTGCCGTTTTCTTCTTATCACTTTGAATAAGGAAATGAAATTTTATTTGCTCGCTGTCTGCTTATTTTTAGCTGATTTCTTCTACCTTTTGCTATCATATGACTAAAATAAGTATGCAGAATTCATTTATTGTGCTATTTTTTAAATCTTATATTAACACATAGTATTTTTATGGTTGTCCACTACTGGTGCCAAAAAATGTCATCATGACAAATAGTGGACAGCCCTGTCGACTACTGGCTCATGTGACTTTTAATGCCACATCCAGTAGTGGCTACAATTCTGTAATCTAGCAATTTTAGAGTCCACTACTGGGTTTTTAGTGTGTCTACTACTGGCTCATTTTAAGAGCTCTTCAGATTTTTGATTTTTTGCATATATAAATGCTACCATTAGCAATTTTCATAATACAGTCGTGTTAAGATAGAGTTAGTAAAGGTCTGAAACATTAATTGTTTTTTGAAACTCTAAAATTTAGGAAATTACACAAAAAATAGCCGGAAAATGTCCTTAAAGTGTCCACTACTGGTGCGTTTACCTTACATCATATTTGTATACTTGACTCGAAGTCAAGCATACAAATATCAAGTTTGACGAAGTAAATCTTCGTCAGATAAATATAGATAGCACATGACAGAATTAAAATATGAAGAATTAAAAAGACACCAGGGCCAGCACGGAAATAGAACCCGCTCTCCTACGCTCGAAGGCGATTAGCAGTGTGGTGACAACCACTCGGCCACGGGTGGCCCTATTTTACTATGTCTTGATCTCATAATTTGACTTTATCAATTTCGGAAATTCGCCGCTTCATTTCGGCAGAGACTGCGCTAAGAAATCAAATTTAGATAATAGCTATATTTGAAAAATCAATACTGATTTTTCCAAATGTTATTGCAAAAAATTGCATGCTTTTTTTCAAAACTACTTTCTCTCTTTAAACTCTTTCAGGGACAGCGGAATGTATTACATCCGTCCTATTTTTGATTTCAAACTACAACAAGTCCGGAATTCTGGTGGCAAAATTACCTTGCCTTTTAAAGGGTTAAGTTGGTTGCCTTTTACCGTATTAGATCGAACTCCAGATAACTCAGTTTTGCCTGACCGGTATATTTGCCTGACAGCTTATTTGCAAAACAACTGTTTTTGTTTTTTCCCATTATTTTCATTATATTATTTTTTAGATTTTTTTTTTTTTTTTATTAGGGAGATAGAGGACTTATCATTAAAAAATAAAAAGTAATACTTAACTTAACATATTGAAAATTCTATTTTTTAACCATTGCCAAAATTTTTTACTTTTTGAGTTGCTAAAGTTGAATTTTTCTCGGACTATTATTATTGTACTGCTAAAATAAATTGACAATCGCATGTTTAACGGTATTTTCTGGAAAATATTTTATTTTACAAGAGAAATAATAAAATACTTTTCGAGTTTTTATATTTGATTAAGAAAATCTGCTAATTTCTGACATTAACAGACAAATACAGATTCAGGAAGTGTTAAAAAGTATTCAGTTTGAATTAAATAAATAAATAAAATAAAATAAAATTTTTATTAATGAACATTAATAAATAAATTTTTACTAAAAACACATTTTAACATATCAGAAAAGAATAATACCAAATTTTATTTAAAAAAGTGTAAAATTTATTTATTTATTTATTTATTTATTTATTTATTTTTTTTTTTTTTTGGGGGGGGGGGGCAAATATTGCAAAATTCTCATTTTTTGACAATAGTTAAAACAGAAATTTGTGTATACAATATTACGATTTTAGTTTTTAATGACAAAACCTCTATCTTACTAATAAGAAAAATTTAGAAAATAAAATAATGGAAATAATAATAAGGAAAAAAAAAAAATGGTATCTGGCAAGTGAGCTGTAGTTTAAGTGAACCGTCCGCAACGGACCCAGCTCCTCCACTATCTTCTTAGCAAACCGACTGCCAGTATCTTGATTTAATCCAAAGGTAATAAATTCAAATGGCAATAAATTCAAAGTTTTTTTGTTATAAATATTTTAGTTTTTCTGTTGATAATTTTACTAGTTGTAAAATTTCATATTTCAATCATTAAGCATATTGTTGAGTATATTCAGGGCTTGATTAAGTTTTGAAGCTAGGGGAAGGTCGGTATCTTTTCGGGGCCCCCTTTGATTTCTGGAAATCTTGTTTTTCTGTTACATATTGTAATATAAAAATGCTACAGACCAAAGATTAGTGTGTGTTTATAGTTTTTTTTTTTTTTTTCCATTCATATATCTGGGTGGTTTCTATACAGAACTTTAAAATCATATAACTTATTAATTAAGAACATTCAGATTTTTGAGGTTAAATAATATAATTTTCCCGAAATAGTGAGTATTTTACCTTGCTTTAGGCGAATTTTCTCAGAAAAAATTCAATCTCGGTGTGAAAATCTCTAACAGAAAATTCAAAACCCTGTTTTTGGTCATTTTGAGGCCCCTCGTAAATTTTTGAGGGGAAGCTTGTGCTTCCCGAGCCTTTTAGGTAATCGGGCCCTGAGTATATTGCAACAGCTTTCGAATTATATTATTTTAATTACGCGTCTTAATCTTTGTAGTAATATTTAAAACACCATATTTTTGCAATAATGATTATTTTACAGTGTCTTTTGCCCCTCCCTTCCCTCTTCTTTTTGACAATATCATGCGTTGATATATTTCTTTTTTACATTGTAGACTCTATTGTACCTTCTTGTATTCTTTTTATTTAAGTGAGTTAACATAAAACAAAATAAATAAAAATCTGGCATGATATTCAATTTCACCTGTATTTTGAAAACAAAAACAAAGGCTTATAAATAATACGTGCCACAACTTACACTTCTAAATTAGTCTCTGGCATGGTATCAATTTTAACTTTTATGTTTTTCATAGTAACACGCACAAAGATTTGTACGCGATATGTGACATTGTTTTTCTATTTGTATTCCGCTTAACTATTCACTTATTAAGAAGCAGCCAACTTCTGTTTATTTTTATTTTTTATTGGGCGATTTCACATTAAATCTTTTTACGTTTAAACAAAATGAAGCTACTTTTTAGTGTACTAACCTTCCTTTTTTGGTCTATTCCACCCCTTCCTTTCTTTTCTTTCCTATCTCTCCTTTTTTAGGAGACTTTATTTAATTAGTTTTACAATTTATTTTCCGCATTTTTTTTCTCTCCTGACTTATCTCTCTCATATTTGGAGGAGAGAAAAAAAAAAGGGGGAGAGGGCATTTATTATTTTAAATCTTATTTCTGTTGATTTTATATTATAGCTTCTTTATCGAAATCGCTTTTTCTTTTTTTGGTCTGATGAAGACTGGTTATTCTAATTGTAAAAAAAACCATACCTTAAAACAAAGTAGACGTTTGTTCATTGTGACGCAAGTGGCTAAAATATTCACGAGGCTTTTCACGGTCGGAATGGCTAAATCTTGTTCAACCGTGAAAAACAGCAATAATAGCGATAGATGATGTCTTTTATTGCACAGTGCCGCATTGCGGTGGACAGGTAGAGAAGTCTTCGTGCATTATGTGGTGACAAAATTGTGGTGAAAGTGTCCTCCTAAGAATAAGGAGTAATATTTCTATATATATATATATATTTTTTAAAGAAATATTGTGTATTTAAATTTTTACGCAATGCTACGTGTCAGTGGTAACTGTGTTCCATGAATTAATCTTTTAAATATTTTCGTGGTGATATGTGTTAATGTTTGAAATGCTATGGAAGAATTACTATAAACATAATCAACAAATTCATGTATTTTATATTTTTGTGTTCAAGATAGTTTTTCTTTCAAATTTTAAATTACCGCCCTTTTTATAAATTGCTCTACTGATTAAAAGAAAATTATGTAAGTGCTTTGAAAATTATACACAGTGGTATCTTCGATTATGACACAGAATAATAATAATACAGGGTTCCCACGGTCCTTGAAAGTCCTTAAGAAGTACTTGAATTTCATTTTCATTTTCAAGGGCCCTTGAAAGTACTTGAATTTTGTGCAAAGTCCTTGAAAATCCTTGAATTTTCCACTCCAATAGACATGCTTAGCGTGAATTCTGTCAAGGCTAAACTGTCTCCATTTCCACATGCGCACGCCATTGTCTAATATAATGATTTTGTCATAAAATTCTTATTTCATTGTCTTGCTTTTGCATATAGTTTCAACTTATTTGTTTTGTTTTTTGCCAGTCTCATACCTGTTTAATGGGATGGTCATTAATTTTGAGTAGAAAATGACTAGACCAGGACTCAAACCTAAAAACTTTAGAATAATCATAATGATTCCAAATCTTGAACTAATCGTTTTTTGACTCTTGTAAAAGTTAATTTGGTCAGTCCATCAAAAATGTATTGTAAAAACAGGCAAAGTTATTCTAATTACAAAAAAATATTACTAATGAAAGTAGTTACTAAAGTTTTGTGTATATGCCTAACGTTTTGCAGTTTTCTGCTAGTCCTTGAAAAATTTCAAGTAGGCCTTGAAAAGTACTTGAAAAGTCCTTGAATTTTTTTCTTTTTTAAGAGTGGGAACCCTGTAATAATTTTTTGAAAAATCAGCAGAAGTTTGAGATGGAATATTTGGATTGTGTAGTTTAAAAATTTGATTTTCAAGCGTCATAAATTTTATTGATGACAATCTAGTATTTCATTAATCCTTATATATTAATTCCGGCATTAATGTGGTACAGCATACCTGAATCTATTATTCAATGGGTGTTATTGTGAGCTGCCGAGGTAAAGGAGATACCATCGACAATTCTGAAAATGAGGAACGTCCTAACGCCGACAGTCCAGACCCAGATAATATTTTGACACCCATACAAACTACCAATGAATTCATAAGACCTTTAGAACATCAATATCCACCTACTCTTCCACCCGTTGATGAAGTGGAATATGGACCTGGTGCAGCTGTATCAGGTATGGCACGTCCGAAAACGTATGCAGTTGTGGTCAGTAGACTTGCTGGTCATAAATGGTTGAAGCTTAAATTGGAACCTAGAGAGAGAAATTTTCATAACCAGGCTGGTCCTGAAAATGAAGCATATGGAGAAGAATGATTTACTAGTGAATTCCAGTAACATTACTCAGGGATGAAATTTTTCAGCTTTTCAGCTGATTTCAGCTTTTTTGTAAATTTTGCTTTTCAGCTTTTTTCAGTTTTTCAACATTTTTTAATGGTTTTCATGTACATTTGTTTCATCAGCTAATCTAATGAAACTTTAATGAATACTAAATGAAGATTAAAAACATTTATTACTCTAATATGATAGATTTATCATAAAAGTTTTAGTATTTCATTTCCTTTGCATACAGTTTCAGCGTTTTTGCCTTTTTGCTAATCTCATGCCTGCATTACTGGTTAGAATATTTCTGTTAAAAAATTGAGAGAGATTAATTTTGTTCATCGTGCTCATTTTAAAAAGTAATGCGAATGGAGCAGAATCATTAGTAACAAATTTAAGTACTAATGCTAACTAGAACAGATCCATCTTAAGAAACAGAAATTTTGATAATCAGGCTGGTCCTGAAAATGAGACGTGTAAGAATGTTTATGAGCGAATCCAATTAAGATTACTGATTAGAACATTTTCTTTTTAAAAAGCTAGCTGTGAGACATTAATTTTATTTGTCCGATTCATTTTAAAAATAATGCGAATGGAGCAGATTCTTCAGTAACAAATTTAAATTGTTGTACAAAACAAATCTATCTTTAACAGACAGAAATTTTGATAATCGGGCTGGTCCTGAAAATGGAACATCTATGTGCAGAAGAATGATTATCAGTGAATCCAAATGAGATTATTGATTAGAACATTTTCTGTTTAAAAAGCTGCCAGATATTAATTTTGTTTGTCTGACACGTTCAAAAAAAGGAGTGAATTGAATAAGTTATTATTATTATTAATTAATCCATATAAGTAGTGTTAAGTGAAATAAGCTATCTCATGGCTGAGAAACAGAAATTTTGATAATATCGATTATTTTAAAGACACAATAAATGAAGATTGATAGCAGACCTTCACAGAATTACTAATTAAAATTTTTTACGTATTTTGAGTACTCGTGTTATCAGTTTTGATTTTTTAAGTACTGTCATAAAAGCATACATTTTACCGCAGTTGTTTTTCGTAAGTATTTTGTTAATCTTTCTGCCAAGTAAATTTCATTTTTTTAATTTCAATTTTATCTCTAATATAATTGCTGAAATTTTGATAGTTCAAAATATTCTTGGAAACTAAGTAAATGACTGGTATATGACGAAAAAAGGAATTCATGAAATTTTGATAGTTCAAAATATTCTTGGAAGCCAAGTAAATGACTGGTATATGACGAAAAAAGGAATTCATTGATTAGAATATATACATTTTATTATTATTAGCATCTTTTTGGATATACTTGTATTTTGAATTTTGACTTATACTACCTTCAAGAATTACTTTTCTGGTAATATATGGAAACGTAATCTATGGTTCTAGTTTTATGAAAATTTCTCCTAAGATTTTACCAAGGTAAATTTTCTAATTTTATTTCATATTATATTTAATTCATTTCATTCTTACATTTTATTCCAATTTAAATTTGATCTAAAAGTAGTAATTTTGATTATTAAGCTAATTTTAAAATCAGGGTAAATAAATAAATGCTAAAGTAGCATTAACAGCTGAAAAAATAAGAATTCAATAATTAATTAGAATATTTCCAGTTAT